>CM071946.1:18187500-18787500 GCA_036784905.1 Acrossocheilus fasciatus | reverse complement strand
ACAGCTGGCATCCGCTGATTTCAACGTCAGACCTCAAGTGGCCACCCTGTATTATTGTTTTTTTTCCATGGGCACACTTTCAGGAGTCGTTTAGCTACTCGTTAGAACGTTCCGAGCACCATGGCTTCAATCCCGTTGACTCCTCTGTGAGCCTGACTCGGATGAACTGTAATTTGGGATTGTTTTTGGAATCATCTCAAAAAATGACTTCTGCTATCCTGCACTGCAATTTGCATGAATTACCGACTCCTTTGCTTTCAGCTCACGTCATCTTCCGCTAATTCGTAGAGGCGGATATACTTCAGGAGTAAAGAGGAATTCAGAGGAATTTCATTCTCAGAAGCGTGCATTAGCATTTTTGAGCCACAGTGTTGTTTTTGCTGAAATAAAATGCCAAATCTTCAGCATTTTCCTCTCTTGTAAGCCTTTCATCAAAAATACATTCATTTACTTCTGTTTGGCAAAAGAATACGTCACTGCTTAGCATCACCAATTTGGTGACCTTTGTAGTGACCCAGTATTTTTTTTTTTAAAGTGAGCCAACACTTAAGGCCATTCACATGCAGCACATTTTTAAAAGTGAACAAAAGCATTATTAGCATATAATTCTCATGCTTGTAGCCATTCTCTCTGCCATGCTCTCGGAGACAAAGCTTTGCAGTCTGGCACATTTGTGTAGTTATATAAATCCATTTACATTAGTTGCATCTACACAACTAACTATAAGTTTAAAATTTTAGGTATTTTCTACGCCTTTCATTACAATTTTGAACAAAACTTAAACTTTATCAATGTACAGAATAACTACAGCACTAGTCATTGGTAAAATAAGCTACCCAATTAATTCAATTTTAAGATATTGTAAATTTCTTCAAAACAAACATACTAAATAACACACATACTGTAAAAGCATGGATGGTGGAGCTACTGAGGGCCAAAGAAAAACCCTTGAGAGCCTGTTGGGGTCTGACTAAACAAGGTCTTTTCTTTTACAGATTTTGTTTGTCACACTGTACAATATGAGCCCAGTGAGATCTTGCAAAAAAAGAACTGTTAGAACTGATTTTGTTAATCGCACTCAAGCAAAATTGAAAAGGCCAAAGGTACAATAATTGAGTTTTCCATTTTGAGATTAGATTCTACTGATTATATTTTGTACTTTTAAAATGAATGTATGCATATTTTACGTAATTTATTTTATTTATTGAAATGCACAGAAAATGGTACGAACTTTGCTGAAGTGATTGTTTTGAACAAGTATTAACTTACAAAATACATTACTTTTGCTAAAGTATTTGTACCCGAATATGGGGTAAAAAACTTTGTACCTCATATATTTGTATAATTTCTAGCAAAACCAAACAAACTAATTTTACGATTTTGTTTCCCATTTAATATGTTGTTCCATCAATATTCAATAATAAATATATATTCTTTTATTTTCTTTTTATTTGCAAGTATACACTATGGGAGTACTGAATAGAACATTTCATTAATGTTTTAACGCCTTTAGCCCTGTTGCACCATGTGGCTCAAACCAAAAGTAGCCATGCCAACAGCGCTACTGCTAATGCTAATGTAACAGGTTAAAAAAGGTGCTTCCACTTGCTTTAATTTTTACATGTGTATGGCCCTTTAATTATAATTGACCCGCACTCTCTGTTCATTGGCTGGCGCCATGTTGGAAACTGGTTCCGGTAGGGTCATTTAGATTCGCGCCAGTCAAGAGTGAGAATGGCCGCGGTGAGTGAGTGCTCCATGTGTTAAATATATTTTAGTAATTATATAACCATTTTATGGGCTAATACTGAGTAACACGTGTGTCTAGAAGTATGTTGTGTGTTTTGGGTTTGTGTCACTGTTATATGTATTGTAATATCAAGTTTAATGTTCACTTCCAATAGAATATGCACGAGGGTGATTCCTGAAACTGATCACCGCTGTTCTATATTGTCAACAGGTACAGACCAGTTTCAAATGTGTTATTGATTACTGTTTATTGTGTAGTTTATGTAAACGAGGGTCATTTAGATTCGCGCCAGTCAAGAGTGAGAATGGCCGCGAATATGCACGAGGGTGATTCCTGAAACTGATCACCGCTGTTCTATATTGTCAACAGAATAAACATCTTGAGTGCGATTTGGTGTCCATCTGATTACAACACAACACAACGCAGAGACAACACTGTTACACTAATGCTAATGTTTGGACTGAAAAAAAAAATCAAACTGGGTGAAAAGAGAGGACTACTAATTCTAAAGAACAAACAAAATTTTGAAACTGAATTGAATTTTGAAATTCAGTAAAATCAAAAATAATCCTGTGTCGAGTCAACCAATGGAAACTACATTTGACAAAAATAAAAACAGACTTTATTTACATGTAAAATAAAAAGTGTCATCTGACCCTACTGGACCTCAACAATCAACACTCTGTCTGGGCTACAGTCACATCACCCCTCTCATCAACACACACGATACATACCTACTACCATGCCTTGAGCACACACATGACTACAATAGCCAAACGTGAAGCACACTTACACATACTCGCATACGCACTCACACACACCTACACCTCAGCAGCACGGAGCGTAGCACAGGGCACTACGAGCGTGAGGCTACTTCTACTGCAGCATGCAACCCCCAAACAAACACCCACACACGCAAATTTACACGGAGAAGCACATGAGCCGCGGGCTTGCTGTGTGTGGGTGTTTTTAAGGGGCTGGACACATTCTTACCATTGTCCAACAGGTAAAAGACAGGACTGTAGTGGCAGGACCGGAGGTTGGACACAGGTTCCCCTGTGCCTCGAGGGTCATTATGGAGGGAAGGGGTGTAGGGTGCTGGAAATCAGAGATCACACAGTCATTGTCACGTACCAGGCTCAATCACATGCAGCCAAACAGCTTGTTATAGGTCAACGGGATTTATAACAGGACGCTAAAAGAGGAGAAAATCACACACATGGAATTTTAAAATAATCTGTTATTATCTAACTCAAACACTTTACGGATCCTCACGAGGCTAAATCTGGTCTTTTTATGTGAATATGTACATATGCAAATTTAAATTTCTTCAACAACTCCTCTTTCTTCTTTCATATGTTAATGCCAAAAGCATTTGATATTTCAGACAACATTTTCTCAAAAGTTGGATTAGAGTTCTTCACCAACACACTTTCCGCAGTTTCCAAAAGACAACAACCAAACAAAAATTAAAGTAGCCAAAAAGGCTATATCTCTATATGAATGAATTCCACCACAAATTAATCACTTCTGCAATACCGGAGCTTCACATCAGTTGACATAGTGGTGTTTTAGACATGAACAAATTTTGAAATGAATTCATTATGTACTCATCTTGGTCAGGCAGAAAGCACAGATCCTGTTTACTGATCCTGTATCTGAAACAGATTGTCAGTCGTAAAATTGTGCTACTCTTGCTTAATTAATGAATTTATTTACATATAATGCTAATATTAAATAAATCTAAAATACTATAACCAGGGCTTAATTTGTGCCGGAACAAGCCGGATCCGGCACCTCCGAAATCTGATCCGGCACCTCATTTTGTCGGATCCCCCTCCTCACGCACCAATATGAAAGACGTTTGTGCTGACCTATAGTGTGCATATATGAAAAATCCTCTATAATGCCCGCGCTTGCGGCACATCTACATTTGAAATAAAGAACCTGAGCGCGCAAAAGACGCGACATGTGAACTGCTTTGCTCTCACAAGACATAATGCACGGATCCAATAGCCTATACACATGCGTTTTCTTTCTCAACTGTTCACATTTACTTAAAGGAACACTCCACTTTTTTTGGAAATAGGCTCATTCTCCAACTCCCCCAGAGTTAATAAGTTGAGTTTTACCGTTTTGGAATCCATTCAGCCGATCTCCGGGTCTGGCGATAGCACTTTTAGCATAGTTTAGCATAGATCATTGAATCCGATTAGACCAGTAGCATCGCGTTTAAAAACGATCAAAGAGTTTCGATATTTGTCCTATTTAAAACTTGACTCTTCTGTAGTTATATCGTGTACTAAGATCGGCGGAAAATGAAAAGTTGCGATTTTCTAGGCTGATATGATTAAGAACTATACTCTCATTCCAGCGTAATAATCAAGGAACTTTGCTGCCGTAACATGGCCGCAGCAGGCGCAGTGATATTACGCAGCGCCTGAAAGTAGTCCCCAGCTACCGGGCACAATTTTTTTTTATTTTTTTTTTTTTCAAATACTGAGGACATTTAAGCACACACAAAACAGTGGAAATTTTCCTTGCATTTAACCTCATCAGACAAGATGAATTCATAAGGCTCACAAATCACTGCAGGTGTCGAAGTGACAGTAAAAATCATGATTGCTGTGTGAATTGAGGCCAAACCGTCGAGGGTAAAGATGAGAGAATAGCGTTGTGAGAGACTGACAAGTGTTTCGCAGGTCTCCTGGTTATTCTGCTTTAACAATAATGGCCTTCTCCTCAGTCTTTTCTGGAACCATCTGCCCTTCTGTCCAAAAGCTTCATTTTGCTCTCATTTAAAATCTGTTTCTTGCCTTTTGATGCCGATATGAACTCATATTGTTTCACCCATCTGTGCTGCAGCATCAGCTTATATTACATTAACTCGTGCTTAAACTTTCTGTGATAACAGATAAAAGTAAAATGTGACAGCACAGCCGGTATCTAAAAAATGCTGGTATCTAAAAACAGGGTTTTTTTTTTTTTTTTAATGAAAGTGAATTAAGTGCTCTTTCCAGTCTAAAAAATGCAAAATATAAATGCCACAGAAGGTAATTTATTACTATTATTATTGTTAATATTATTATGCCAAGAAATCAATTATTTTACTCAACAATGGTGCATTAATTGACCAAAAGTTCTATCTATCAGAGAATCCTAAAAATAAATTAATGTTTTAATGACTCTTTAAAAAAACATTAATAGCCTTTTTTAATTCTGTATTTTTGTTTCACTTTGGTTTTTACTTTAGATTTCAAACATTAGTAACATTATTTCCCCAAATGTAATTTCTGTGCCATTTATCTACTGCAGCAATCAAGCTGAAGTTGTAAAAATGAACTAAAAAAAAATAAAAAATAAAAAAATAAAAATACAGAAAATGTACAGGTAATTTTCTGCCAGGATATTATCCATTGATTCCATTTACTGACACAATCCAATGAAGTGCAAAATTCAAAATACAGGTAGTAAAAAATTAATTAATTAAAAAAATAATAATAATAAAAATAAATAAATAAATAAATAAATAAATAAATAAATCAGTGCAGTAGCTGTGGTTTGGAACGTATAGCTAATCTCTAGCTGGACTTCAGCTACAGCTACCCTGTATGAAAAACAGCTTAACCACCTAAATGACCAAATTAGACCAGCTAATAAAGAGCTGGAAACAGACTACCAAATTCCAGAATATTGTAATAACAGGGTTTAGACTGAAAATGTTACCATAAAAGTAATCTTTTATCAGGAGGAAATGTTTTGAATATTTCATGACGATATGACACATTAAGTAAAGCTTTTGTGCTGTAGAAAGGGTTTAATGCACACTCATCTCTGCAGGTTAGACAATTACAATAAGCTCATCAGAAAAATGGAAAACAAATTACCGCTTTCTGTCCTTTCACATCCCTTTTATATTGCTCCCATTTTTCTCTTTCATTCCAGAATAATCTTTTTTCTAAAAATATCTTTGCTGGTCACAGTCGATGGCTGACATTTTAGCTTATTAACCACCTGGCAATGTGCCACAATCAACAGGGTCTCAGCAACCCACCTCACCCTGCTGACAAAAACAACACCCGCACAAACAACAAACAACAACAGCTAGTTTACTAGACAGAGAGAGGTAACACTTATGAGAACTTCAAAGTGGAGTGCAGCCCAATTACTGGACTTGATGCAGAGCAGAGTAGACCAAAAATCAGAGACGAGGTGTGCTTGAGGTCAGAGACGATACTGTATGAATAAGTGCCAAGAAATAAGATGATATGATGATGTAAAAATCAACCTTTTTCAGATCAAGTAAATACATTAGCAGCTAAAGCAGAGTGTAATTTTATGTCAACTGAGGTGAAGTTAGCACAGGAAGTGTTTGTAATTGTAAAGTGTTTGTGCCCCTGAGCAAACGCATGAAAACAGCACCATAAACACCCACTCAACATTGAGTCCATTCATTATTCATCTATTCTGGCTTAATGCTACTTTCAAAAGCACACATCTAAAAGCTGAGATAGAAGTATTAACAAATAAAAAAGGTCAAATAGCAACAGTGCCATCAAACATTTATTTGACGCAGCCAATTTCCATCATCTCAAGGTTCAAAATTTTTCCTGTGAATGTAGGACAACAAACAGAGTGATATGCAAATAACATCCTTTCGTCTGTGGTAAGGCACAAAGTTAATAGAGGACCTGGATTCCTGATCCCTGCCTGTTTTAATGCTTCTTCAACGATGGGCAATTTTATGTCCAGCATTTTGTTAATTTTTTTACCATCGTTAAAAACAAAAAATATTTTTTAAATGCCTTTCATATACAGATTTTATTTATTTATTTTTTTGTTTGTTTATTTTATTTTACAAACTATGATCTACACAAAGTTAAATAGTAATAAATTGAATATTGTTTGAATCTGTGTAAAATTATGACAGTACCTTAATGGTGTAATTCCACCGCAACACCCCACCTCCCAAGAAAACCCCCAAATAATATAAAGGTAATAATAATAAATAAATTAATTAATTAAAAAGTACATTTTTTAAAAAAAAGTTAGTGTGTGTACTTGTTTACTGAATTGACACAATGGTGTCACACAATAATGTGTGAAGAAAACAAAAATCATGAAAAATATAATTTAAGGGCAAAACATAAACAACAATTCTTACCTAGTATATAACCCACAAAATATTCAATATTTACATTATTGTGCATAAGTTCCAATCAGCTGTCATTGTGCCGGGCTATATTAAAAAAGTGAAAATATAATTTAATTGCAGGATACTTAAAATGAAAATACCTTTAACAAGCCAAAGAAGTCCTCCATTTTATTCCAAAAGCATTTAAAATGTCTTACCATCAAGGCAGAATGCTATTAATTACATTATTTGAGATGTAGTGAGGGAAAAGTGATTCATGTACCGTATGACAACTGTTCGACATTGCTATACAACCGACTAGTGTTTTTATTTTTTTATTTTTTTTAAAAGTCTACAGGGCCAACAGCTCCCATATGGAACACCCAGGCACATTTACCAAACACCAAACATGAGTGCAATGAAATACATACAGTAAACACAAACAAATAATGTATCAGAATTCTCCTTCCTCATCATTATTTATATTTTCTCTATAGTCCTTCAAACTCTCTTTTTATGCTTCAGTGGCTGATGCCCAGAATCTCAGTCCAATTTTTGGCTGAATTCCCCAGCCAATCGTAGAAGGCCATTTCCCGACTTCAGTCATAATAGCTGCTTCCACAAAAACACATCTGAATTACTCAGCGGCCTGAAGCCAATGCAACAAATCCCACAGAAGAAAACACACAAAGGATACGGTTCTGACAGCCAGCTCTTTACCACAGAACATTCTAGAGAAAATCACACACATGTGACTCCTGCGCTTCACTACAGGCTTGACATCTTAAAGGAACTGTTCACCCAGAAATGACAATTCCGTCACTGTTGCATGAAAACGAGCATTCTTCAATACATTAACTATTCTGTATTCCACAGAAGAAATACATTTATATTGGTTTGGTAATTTTCACTTTTTGGTGAATTATTCCTTCATATGCTTGATACACAGCCACATTTCAGAAGTAAATCTCATGTCTCCTTTCTTTTTTTCAAACTACTAATGTCAGGCTACAGCTCAGCTCGCCTTCCCAAGCGACTTCCATCTTTCAGGCTGCCTGCTGAGCTGGGAACTGGGAAAACAAGCAGAGGCTTCAACTGCACTGAGACATGAGAGTGAAGTGAGAGAGAGAGAGAGAAAAAAACAGACAGCAAATTTTGTATTCTTGAGACACCACACAAAATGTGCCTCTGATATTTCAAACAACAATAACTTAAAAAAGACACAATGCAATATTTCTTCCCCTGAGAAATCAAAGCTTTACTGAAATAATTCTTCTAAATTAAGAGCTCTATTTAGATCCTCAAGGACAAGCACTGTTGTTGTCATCATGTTCATCCCACTGAGGCGATGCAAACATTGAGTAAACCTCTGTAAACATTATCATATCCTCATAAAAATTCTACACAGGCTATGATGGCTTTAAAGAAGTAAGAAGAAACAAAGACATTGGAAGTAAGACAGCAGAGGAAAAAACCTCCGGGGACTGAAGACCTGTGCTGTGGGGAAACTGAAAAGAGGACAGAAAAGAACAAGATGAAAACTGTTGGTTCGATGAAGGTTTGAAGGTTTTTGTGAGTGTCACTATTTTAAAGTTTTTGTTGTTAAAGCTGAAATGTGTGACATTTGCACCACAAGTGGAATTTCAAAAATAATGACTGTTATCAAGCAGGTTTTTTAAACACTCCTCCATCATTAGGTGCGTTTCCATTACAGATATGTGCAAAACTTTTGAAATATTTTATAAATGTCGATAAAACATGTTATTTTCCTCTCGCGAAAAGTCATAACGACTGATGTTGGGAGGTTAATGTATATCACAGATACTGCACTAGCCATTATTTTAATCAAAGGAGCCGTGGACGTGTATCTTTAGGAAAGCAGCATGGAGAGCAGCTTCTGAAACATGCCGTGGCGCGGCTGGTATAAATGTGAAAAAAAAACAAAAAAATCCTTTGCAGTTTTGAGATATATTCCCTTTTAGACTTGCCTAAAAACCACCTCATGTGAGCATAAAAACTTTTTTGCAATATATATGAGAGTTTTTGTGAAATTGACATGTTTCCATTAGGTGTATCTTCAATTTGCATTTTCAGTTTGCGCCATTTGAACGGTAATGGAAACGCACCTACTGTTTCCTGTGTTGTGTGGCTATTAGAGATGGGTGTGGTTATATTGGGGTTATTATAGGTGTGGTTAAACATGGGTATGGGTATCAGAACAAGGAGTAGGTGTAATCATCAAAGGTGATATGGCTATTTGAGGTTGGTGTGAGACCAATCATGGGTGTGGCTATAAAAAGTAAGCGTGATTATCAGAGGTGGTGAGGCAATGAGAGGTGTATACTACAAAAGACATAGAATAAGAATGCAAACTGGAACACACCCTAGGTGTGATTATGATAGGTCATAGATATTTGACTATATGGCTATATTTAGTAACCATGACCAATAATGGATGTGGCTATCAAAGGTAGAATTAGGTGTGATTATCAGAGGTGGGTGTGGCCAATCATGGGTGTGGCTATCAGAAGTAAGAGTAGGTGTGATTATCAAAGGTGATACTGCTATTTGAGATTGGGTGTGGCTATATTAAGTGGGTGTGGTCAAGCATGGGTGTGGCTATCAAAGATAGAGGTATAGATGTATGCTTGATTATCAGAGGTGGTGAGATTATCAAAGATGTATGCGGTCATGAGGGGGTATGGTTACCTGAGGTGGGTGACTTGCTTCTCTCTAGGTCCAAAGACACCTGATTATCAGAAAGCTCCGTAAGGCCTGCCATGGAGGAACATGGAAGGCACAGTAAGAGGAAGAAGATGACAATAATCACCGGGTTCCATGACCACCAAACACATTTGCATGCATCAAATCACCAGGACAAACAATGTGGTCTGAGACACTATCATGATCCTGGAGCGATGCAAGGAAGATGTATAGACATCTTAATAACATAGTTTTTAAACATTTAACTAGGCATATACGGTACATTTTTAGACATGATGTGGTTGTTCTACTCCTGTCTGTTGTGAATATGAGCTTTTCAACCACTGTAGGGTATATTAACTCCAGAATCAAGCATGTGCACCAACACCAACAATTCCATGCATGTGTTTGTGTGCATGCAGGAGAGAGAAAAATCGCATCGATGTTACTCAAGGCACGACGGTAAAACCATGATAAGGCCTGCACTGCAGAAATATCATCATTTTGAAAGTGTGTGAGTGAACTAAAGTTTATCTGCAAAGTAGCTAATATTATTATTAAATAATAACAATTTTAACAATAATAACAAACTTTATTATTATGGTCGTATACATGAATGCAGTGAAAGCCTCATTTTCACAAATGAGATTAATTTTTTTTATTTTTTCAACTTAAATTGATATATTTTTATATTGGCTTTTTCCCCCACACACACAAAAAAAAAAAAAAAATCTTTTTTTTTGTTTTGTTTTTGTCTAAATGGAAAAGTCTTTTTTTTTTGTTAGTTTTCCTTTTTATACAGTGTGAGAACGTGTGTGATTGGTTCATTACACAAACCTTTGGCACAAATCAATAAAACACTTAGCAAGGAGACAATCAAAGGTTGTAATTGGATGTTTCACTGTATGAAATTAATAACAATTAATTGAATTACTATAAATAATGCTGCATTGAGTGTAATATGGTATGGTAATTCTACCCTCTGTGAACTTCATCAAAATAACACATTTTGATAAATGACATCCCATTGTCTGTGGTTTGCCTCCTTGCTGTTGTGTTGCCCCTATCGGCGTTTCACTGGAGACATGACTTACTCTGGTAGGAAGTACGGATCCGTTTCTTTGAATCGGAATAAAAGTTAGACAGGCCGCGCATGCAAAAGTCTGCAACAGCGCCCCCATGCCCCAGCACCACCACCCACGAGAGGAGACATGGAGTGAGGGAGGAAAAGAGGAGGAGAGAAGAACAAAACAGGCTCAGAGTGGCAAAACGCATGTGACCGCAATCCGAGCAAGACCCAGTGTACTGAGGGAGAAAACGAAGGAATGAAAATAGGAAAATGAATCGTTTTGTATTTTTTATTTCTACCGAAAACAACAAAATACGCAGAAAACAGAACTAAACATAAGGAAAAACCTTTCAAGATCAACAGCCACCACAGAAGGTGGCACTGAAAGTGTACAAACAAACAAACCAACAAAACAAACATAAATATTAACATAAATAGAAATTACTTCTTTCTTCAGTGTCTATCTAAAAGTGTATATGTGAAGATTTATATGCAGAAGTATTAGTATTATGGATTCATTTTGCTGATGGATACCCTATCTAAAGTGTGAGCGTCTGACAGCAGGCGGATCACATGAGCTTTGCTGTTTTTGTACCCACTGGAAGTTGCTGCATCACAATGTTGCATTTTGTTGATTGTAAGGTCAGCATTTTAGTTGTATTATGTCGCTGCACACAATGCAAACTGCAGCACTGCTGATGCAGTGGGGTCCAAAAGTCTGAGACCAGACTGAAGTTTGGGTTTCAAAATGTATTTCAAATCTGGATTTAGATTTTAAAGAATTTTTATAATAAAACATGAATACTTCCTGCATCTTTTGTCCCTAATTAAATAAGCCTATTTTGGCCTATTCTCAGTCAGCCATGATTAATTTATGTCATGAACCAAAAGGGTCCAATAATTTACTGGCCACTGACAGGTCTTTAACTCATGTAGGTGTACAGTGCATTATTTTAAACATATGTAAACTACCATTCAAAAGTTTGGGTTCAGTGATTGATTGATTGATTGATTGATTGATTGATTGATTGATTGATTGATTGATTGATTTAATCAAAATTGAGAACAAAGAAATCTATCCCAAATAAATGCTTAAATAATGTTCAGCTTTGACATCACAAGAATTAATTATATGTTAAATATAATATTTAAAAAGAAAAGTTATTTTAACAATTCACAATATTACTATTTTCACTGGATTTTTTTATTAAATATATGTAGCCTGTGTGAGTATAAGATACAAAAATATAGTATATAAAAGTACTATTAAAATACAAAATTACAACTACATTTTTAATGAGGGAAAATTGCTGTGTGTACTTTAAAAAAATATGTGGATGCACTACATACAAAATTGTGATTATACCTACAATATAATTAGAAAAGAAAAAAAAACTGCATTCAAAATTTCAAAATAGAAACATTTTCACCAGTGGTCTCAGACTGTTGGATCCCACCATATATAAAGAGAATGACTACACAATGTAATCAATGATAGAATAAAAACTGAGTGGGACTTCTGCTCCTTTCAGGTCATCGGATTGGAAAACAGTCTCTTTATACACACTGGCCTGAGTGTGTGGGTGAGTGTTAAGACGTTCTCTCTCTTTTTTGAGAGCTTACATAAGCTATGGATCAAAATCACTCTTCGACCGCACCGAACGACCTTTCTGCCCACCTCTGCATCTCCATGTCGGCTCAAAGCCTCTCGGTTTCTAAAGATACGGCTGCCTGAACACGAGGAGGGAGAGCGACCACTTTGAAGTGAGAAGCCAGCATGGCTGCCTCCCCGCTGCTTCCTTTTGATGAAGCTCTATGAAAACAGATCTTCATCTTCAGCTTTCACTTATGACATCTCCTTTCTCTGGATGGTCCGTGTGAGTGTGTATGTGCGTGAGCAGTCGGGGTAGGAGGAGAGAGGAGGGCAGGTGGAGTGAGATCTGTGCTGGATTAGTAACAGCGAGTCCGTATGGCAAGTTACGTTGTGTTCTCTGTTAGGTGTCGTGCTCAGGCAAAGACCAACAGCAACAGAGATACAACAGACGACATGCAGAGAAGGCAACCAGGAATGCAGTCTGTCCCATGCAGTTAAAGAGAGGGACTGTGTGTGTGTGTGTGTGTTAAATGGACAAGAGACAGAATATTTACAGGCGAGGACAGAAGTTAGACAGCCTGAGATTTGCGAAGTTTGGTTTTGATAGCTGAAATGCTGAGCGTGTTTGCAGATGCATGCCAGTGACGTGTGCGTTCACAGCTGATATTTATTTTACAGCTTTGTTACAAAGAAACACACCATTTGAACATTTGTGGGATTCTGAGACACAGTGCATGTGTACCTGATGTGGACTGCCGGTTTTTGCGAGGAGAGCGTGTTAGTCGCTGGAAAGGGTCTGCAGATCCGTATAGCTCCAGGGTGTTCATACACAGCAGAATGGTTTTCTGCAGGTAGTCCACCACTGCCAAACCATTGCAGTTACCTACAGCCAACCTGCACAAACACACACACACACACACACACACACACACACACACACACACACACTGATCAGTGATCATACACAACTATGTTTCATATTAGAAGTGTCAGTTATACAAAAACCTCAAAAAGTCCAGTTATGACAAACAATATTTCTAACAACCACAGTTATGTAAATATAATATAATTATTGAATGTATCATACAGCTTTGCTCAGTTTACATTTCCCTTGAAGAATCTTTACGGTGTTTATATTTTTCTTTTATTATTTTTGTATGTATTTTTAAAGTGAGATGATAAAAATAAAATTGCATTTATTTTTATTTTTTTATTTTTTATTTTTTTGCTCTGAAAAAATAAAACGTTTGACAAAACAGATAGGACAAAACTGATGGATATTCCACAAAACTAAACTGAATATATACAAATTATCCTGTTCAAAATTAAATATCTAAAGTCAAATATAAATTCTTAATATATTAAAAATCTAAATATGATCAACAAAAAGATAAATAAATTCAAGCGTAAATTCAAATGAATTCTTTTCTTCATGTGCATCAAAAAATGTATCATGGTTGCCACAAAAATATTAACCAGCATAACTGTTTTCAACATTGTTTCTTGAACACCAAATTAGCACATTAGAATGATTTCTGAAGGATCATGTGACACTGAAGACTCGAGTAATAGATGTGTTCGACTTAACGCAGCATTGCACAGATCGATCAAATTCTGACATGAAGCAGTGCATGCCGGTTAGAAATTTTGTCCGACTTGAGACGGTGCCAACACCACGTGACTGTCACGTGTGGCATCAAAGTACCGCAATAGCGATTCGATTCAGCGCAGTTTCTCCAGAGCGGCTGCAGGAGCTCTGATGACGACACAGGCACAGCTGTTTCACGATTGGCCAGATTCACCGCATGACAATGATCACGTGTGTTTCAGGTTTATTCTAACCATTTCAGTTCCAATAATGCTCACAAATCTGTGTTTTTTTTTAACAGTAAAAGCTTTTCTTACTGTAGTCGCAGTGATATTACGCAGCGTCTGAAAGTAGTCCCCAGCTAGGTACCTAGTTATAATATAGCTGGGGACTACTTTCAGGCGCTACGTAATATCACTGTGCCTGCTGCGGCCATGTTACGGCAGCAAAGTTCCTTGATTATTATGCCGGACTGGGAGTATAGTTCCTAATCATATATGCCTAGAAAATCGCAACTTTTCATTTTCCGCCGGTCTTAGAACACGATATAACTACAGAAGAGTCAAGTTTTAAATAGGAAAACTATCGAAACTCTTTTATCATTTTTGAACGCGATGCTACTGGTCTAATCAGATTCAATGATCTATGCTAAGCTATGCTAAAAGTGCTATCGCCAGACTCGGAGATCGGCTGAATGGATTCAAAAATGGTAAAACTCAACTTATTAACTCTGAGGGACTTGGAGAATGAGCCTATTTCCAAAAAAAGTGGAGTGTTCCTTTAACGCATATTCGGCGTCTATCCGCGGTGCCTAGCAACAACTTAAAACGCACGAGAAGTGCCGGTGTGTAACCGTCTTCAGAAACATCTTAGTACTGGAACAAATTAAACTTTTAAAATATATTACAGGAAACAGTTATTTAACAGTTTTTAGTTATTATATATTTATAAATTATAACAATGTTTCACAATATTAATGTTTTACAGTATTTCTGACCAAATAAACACATGAATATAATTTATGTTGTCTAGAATGCTAAACATCCAAGATGTTATCAGAGATGGATAACACATTTTTATTAACATTAAACATTTCATTTAAAATTTGTATATTATTATTATTATTATTATTAGGTTATATTAACTTGTTGTAGAGCTATATTTTTATATATATTTCATATAAATATAATATTTTATTATTTCCCCTTTCAATTCATGTATCGCTTTACCTAATTAACGTTCTGTATAATTATGCTATTTGCTAGGCTACCATATATTTTGCAAATACTGTTAACGCCTAACAATTATGCCAATACTTTATGATTTTAGGTTATTTATGCCAGTGCGTGATGATTAATGAGCATGTTGTGTTTTCATTTAAAAAATTAAACTATGTGAATGATTCATTCCTCAATGAAACACTAGGCAGTAGGCTATAATATTAATAATTAGCTATTAATTTGCAGAAAAAAAGAAAATAAATATATGTTAAATTCAACCTTTAAACTGCATTTCCAATATAGGCTAAAAATTCCAGTCAGCATAATCAAAGCTTTATGTCGAGCATTTACAGTAGGCTTATTTACAAAACTGGTCAGAATGTTATGTAAAGAGATCGAAATGAAGGGAAAAAATGAATATAAAAATATAATAATTGGCTAATAATAATAATAATAATAATAATAATAATATACTATATTATAGAAAAATACTATCAGTTAATGGACACACACAGCTAGCAAGACTGTGGGATGGATAAAAATGTTTTTTTTTTTGTAGGTCTATTTTATTTTATGTACTTTACGTAACATTTAGCATATTTGTGATAAACTTAATTTGAATGCTGGTTACATCGCGTGCAATTGCCTACAGTCCGGTAGCCTATGGTCAATATAATAATTTAATTATGTAATACTTTATATAATAATTAATATAATAATTTCTTAATTCAGAATAAAATATTAATGAATCCCTGATAATCCCGGGTTGCTATGGTCACGTAGGTTTGTTTACACATTAAACTTGTGGCCACGAGAAAAATATGTCGTTCCCTCAACATAAGAAGTCGTGGCCACGAGAAATGGATGTTGTTCCTTCAACATAGCATAAGGATGTAGTTACCTCGACAAAAGAATCTTGTGGCCACGACATATCATCATGTTCCCATGACTTAATATGACGTTCCCAAGACTTAATATGTTGTGCCCACGACAAAACTAAGTGAACCGAAGACAGCCCCTCCCGGGCACCGTTGAATGACACTGGGTGTGCAGTGACATTTAATCTGCTGGACTGAATTCAAAGGAATTCAAAGTCTTTCTGACTATTGTAGCCAGACATCACCATGGCAACTTTTGCTCGTAATAATGCTTTAGTGATTAAGATTGCACGTAGTTGTGACTGAATCAAAACAGGATGACAACAAGTGAAAGATTCAAAAGATTCTTACGGATTATAATTAGAGTTTTACCACTTTAATCAAAAATCAAAGACCCTGGAAGCATACTAAGTTACACTTTATTTTAAGGTCCAATTCTTGCCATTAACTAAGCATTAAAGGGGTCATATGACCCCTAGTTATGTAGCTGTTTGTGCATATATACGATCTGCAGAGTTACAAAGCTCAAAGTCTCCCACAAGAGGATTTATTCTATCTAAAAGAGAAGGCTGATCCAGACCAGGCTAAAATGCCTCATTAAAACGCCCCCACATGTCTAAGTCACAATGTGGAAATATTTTCGTAATGCCGCCCAAATGTTCAGGCAAAGAAAGAAGGCGTGGTTTCAGTAACTGCTGTGTTGATGCAGCTATGTCAGGAGACGCTGTGCGTTTCTATGCAAAAACAAAAGCACTTTATTTGGCCTTCCGAAGGAATCATTGGTTAAGATTTACAAAAGAATAGCACAACCCAAATGTTCGAATTTGTGCAATGCATTTTATGGACAACAGTTTCGTGAACCTAGGAGAGTACAAGGCTGGCTGTGCACAAAGACTATTTCTAAAATAAAAATTCCGACTTTGCTATGACAATCTGGTGCTTCTGAATCAGCGACTGTAAGTTTTGTTATTAGTTTAAGTATTTGCTATTGACTGTTCAAATGTGGAGTTATGCGCAGTGTAGAGTAACATGTTGTGTGTGTGTGTGTGTGTGTGTGTGTGTGAGAGAGAGAGAGAGAGAGAGAGAGAGAGAGAGAGAGAGAGAGTGTCACATCACAGTGGAGTCAACTGTCTTAACCGCGGGTTGTGTACTGCAAATACAGACGAGCATCATCACTGTGTCTGTCTGTCACACGACTCTGTTCCCCTCTCGGGCTTGAACTGATGGTAAAATTAAAGACATTATTAACTGTCTTTATATTTACTTTGAAAGCTGAAGCTCGCGATTATGGTAAGGGGCGTTACATTTCCGATGCGTGCTTGTGGTGTTCGGACAATCACAATGCACAGGGTCAGCTGGCCAATCAGAGCAGACTGCGCTTGTCGGAAGGAGGGGCTTTGTAGAAAACCACATGTTTGAGAGAGGCGGGGCATAGAGGAACTACAATAATGTACAGTATTTGAAAAATAATGTGTTTTTTGAACATTAAAGCTTGTCAACATATTCTGTTACACCAAACACACAAAATAATGATCTTTAAAAAAGCATCATATGACCCTTTAACTACGACGTTTGCCTCAATAAACTCCTAATTTGCTGCTTATTAATGGTTAGTAAGGCACTTCTGAAGTTTAGGATCAGGGATGTAGAATATGGGCATGCAGAAGCAGAACATGTGCTTTATAAGTACTAATAAACGGCCAATATGTTAATAATAGGCATGCTAATAAGCAACTAGTTAATAGTGAGAATTGGTTACTGTACTAAAGTTCTGCCCCATACTCATATACCACAGTAAATAAATCCACAAAACCTTGGTATTACCATAGTACTGTATTGTAAAATACTATAGTATTTATTTTCAAGGTAAAATGGAAAACAGAATATTAAATTAGAGGAAAAAATAAGGATTCTGTTGGCTGTATAAAATAGATGACATAAAAGAGGAAGGGCCACTTACAGTCCGTAGGCAGAGTTTATATCCAAGCTGGTGATTTGTTGTGGCGGTTCTCCATCGACCCATAATAACTGAACCACCAGCTCGGCCTGGTACCCAGGAGGCATTCGGATCATACGATCTTTAACCCTGTGAGGAGAGTATTCAGATTCAGTACATGTGGAATCTATTTTGACTGTTACACTTTATTGACCTAATACTTTCTATGTAGAATTATCTAGTAAGCAAGCTAATCTTATCAAGTCCTGTATAGGAAAACATAAATATTGAGCAATTGCTGTATAGTCTCACTTGAGGCAAGGGATGCTATCTCGCACACTGTCCGGCGTGTTGCTGCGGGGACTTGGAGGCTGAGGTTGGGGCGAGAGACCGCTGGGGTCCGAAAAACATGGAGTGTTCTCTGTATCTGATGGAGAGATGACGTCTTCCATCTCACACTGCAGTCGCACTTCTAGAGACTACACACACAAATGCAACACAAAGCTAATCCATCAAATCTATAGCGTGTACTCAAACTCTTAACTCTTAAGGTTCCTTTAAAGAAACTGTTCACTCAAAATGAGTTTCTTTCTTCTGCTCAACACAAAAGACGATATTCTGAAAAACATCTCAGCGTTTTTTTTTTTTGTCCATTTTTTTTTGCGTTTTTTTTGTCCAATAAAAGTCAATGGCATTCAATGTTGTTTTGGACCCCATATGGACAAAACATTCTTCAAAATATCTTCTTTTGTGTTACACAGAAGGCCATAAAGGTTTGGAATGACACATTTTTGAGAGCATACTCACCGTGATGGTTGTGTTGGCATCATGTTTGCTGAAGCGGTACAGGATGACGTGGGCACTGATGCCGACTATACAAATGATACGGCTCTGCGGGCACCAGCTGATCATCTGAATGGCGTAGGGGTCTTCCTCCACAAGCTCAGCACTGCGTCCCACATCTCCACTTTTAGGCTTCTCAAACACCTTTGACGTCTTGAGCTTATACAACATCTGCAGTGTGACTGACAGAGATGGAGGTTATCACCAGAGGCGGACAGTAACTAAGTACATTTACTTGAGTATTGTGCTTAAGTACACTTTTTGAGTATCTGTACTTGAGTATTATTTTTTCTGGAAACTTTTGACTTATAACTTCACTACATTTGAAAGACAAATATTGTACTTTTCACTCCACTACATTTCTATCAAGGTCCTCGAAGTAGAAAGTTGTTATTATGTAGCAGCTTTGAAAGACAGTGGGTGATTTTTTTTCTTGTCTAAAACGTGACTTTCTTTTTTATCAGCAATCACTCTTGTAGGGCTACATGAAGTGATTTCCCAGCATTTTTTTTAACACTGACCAGTTGCAAATGTGATATTTATTTACAGCAATTCAATAATAAGTTAATATTGTTAATAATAAGTTAATAATAAAATATCTTTTTTACCCATAGGTTTTTAACATTCTAAAAGCTCTTCATTCCAAAGATACAAGCTAGTCAGTGTATTCAGTAGGTGTAATGTATTGTAAGTTGCTTCAGAGGTATTGCAAGTATTACATACAACAATAATAAAACAAATAAAAACGTAAAATATAAAATAATAAAAAAGTGCATTGACATAAAAAAAGAAATTAAGTACTTTTAAAAGCAAGTACTTCTGTACTTTTACTTAAGTAAAAATCTGTCTTTACAACTTTTACTTGTATTTAGGGGTGTTCGATATGACGATTTTTGATCGTGGACGATAAAAATCTCTCCACGATCTGCTTTTGAAGAAATATCGTAGTATCGTGCTACAGCGCATATTCTATCAATTACAGTTTCGGCGCGTCCGTCTCTATATACTGTACAACACGACATACAGCGGTAGAGTTACTCTGACAGGACACTGCACTTATTCGCGATCGCAAAAATACCTTATTTGCATACAAGCCTTGCCAATTAAATGTTTCGTTCGCGCGCTGGTCAGACGTGCGCTTTTAAAGAGCGCATACACCAGAAGCACGCGCGCTAAAAAGCCTGTCTAACAGCGCCTGATTACTAAGTTATCTCTTGCGCTAATACTGTCAAAACACACAAGGTTTACAGTTGGTTATGTCTAAAATTAAAGTAAACAGACGATAGAGAAACGGATGCGTTCAGGGTCTTAAAGGGACAGACTGTCATTAAAGGGATAGTTCACCCTAAAATTTAATTTCTGTCATTATTTACTCACTCACATGTTGTCCCAAACCTGTATTAATTTATTTCTTGTGCTGAACACAAAAGAAGATATTTTGAAGAATGTGGTTAACCAACCTGTTGCTGGTCCACATTGACTTTGAAAAAAAATCACTGTAAGTCACTGTGGACCAGCAACTGTTTGGTTTTCCCATGTTCTTCAAAATAGCATTTATGTTCAGCAGAAGAAAGAAACTCACCCAGGTTTAAAACTAATTTTGAGTAAATGATGGTATAAAAATAAAACACTTTGACAGAATTGACAGACAGATGACAGAATTGTTATTTTTGGGTGAACTATTCATTTAACGTTAATAAAACAACAAAACGCAAAGAGAAAAATCACTCACTACTCCTGACTGAAAAATTTTAATACAGTTGCTTTAGGAATCAGTCTATATAGTGTTTTATTTTATATTTGTTCATTCATGCTAAATACACCTATTGTACCTGAAAATAAAGCACTGTTTGTTTTATTTGTATTTTATGTGTATTTGTAATGTGTATCTTTGTTCTTATTTTTTAAATAAGAAAGATAAAATAATGACACAGATTTTTATCTTCACCCATTTTGGCCTAAATATCTACCATTCTTTTTTTTTTTCTTCTTTTTTTTTTGTTACCTTGAAAGGCTTTGTCTTTTGTAATGCTCAGATAACTTGCAAAATAGTAAAACCGACATGACAAAGAATCGTGATAAAATCGTGAATCGTGATATTTCTAAAAAAAATTGTGATATGATATTTTTTTCCATATCGCCCACCCCTACTTGTAATGAAGTGATATTTGACCAGCAGTATGTGTACTTTCACTCAAGTAATTGAGTTGTGTACTTTGTCTGCTTCTGGTTATAACCACATCACATCTTATTACACGCTGAATGTGATGCACAAGGTGTTTAAACAGAAGCAGTGCTTTAAAGAAAATATTCTGTTTAGTACAAGTTAAGCTCAATCGACAGCACTTAATAGTGGCATAATGATGACTACCATAAAGATTTTAATTTAAGTCTAATTTAAGAAAAAAAAAGAAGAAAATAAATTGTTGATTTTTTATTTATTTTTTATTTTTTTGTGCACAAAAAGTATTCTCGTAGCTTCATAAATTTACTGTTGAACCACTGATGTCACATGGACTATTTTAACAATGTTCTTACTACCTTGAACGTGTTAGTTGCGTTTCTGAATATGGAGGATCAGAAAGCTCCCAGATTTCATCAAAAGTATCTTAATTTGTGTTCCGAAGTTGAACAAAGGTCTTACAGGTTTGGAACGATATGAGGGTGAGTAATTAATGACAGAATTTTCATTTTTTGTGAACTATCCCTTTAAATCTCACTGATAACTGCAACAATAAAGTTGTAATAATTGTTCTAATTCTATAAGGATAACTGATGTCACCAGAGAAAAAGCTCTGATTTTAATTCAATTTTGATTAAAATTACTAAAATAATGTTTTTTTTTTGCTTGTTTGTTTTTTTTGTTTTGTTTTTCTGTAGATTAACTTGAACAGATTAATTGTTCACCTCAATACTAGTGCTAACAAAGTAAATAGTTTCAATTTTTGATTTCATGCAGAGTTTAAACAGCTTTACTGCTTAAATAAAAAAGTTTTAACATAAAAATTCATGTACTAAATGTTTTAATAAAATTATAAACTTCACATTTCTAATTTAAAATCCTTTATAATTGGCCCCATTTACTTCCACTGTAAACTCCTCACCATTATTTAATAGAAAACAAAAAATAAATTAATTATCAACATTATGCCGCAAATGCTGTCAGCTGAGCTTAACTTGCACTGAACCTGGAATATTCCTTTAAGTAATGCCCATGGTTGTGAAACCAGCACATATTTGGTATTTGGATGTCCATTTTAGTCATATATTGTTTGGTGTGAGTTATAAAGAATGAAATGAGAAATGAGGAACCATATGTCAAAGCATCAAGGGAGGTTGTTCTTCCAAAACAAGGCAGCAGTAAGAAAAAGTGAGACGGAAACAGCATGAGGCTGAAAGGAGGGAACATGCTTGTCAAAGCGAAGACACTTACTCGCCGTGGCATCCCAAAACTTTATTGATCCGTCTGCATGTCTGAGGGGGACAACAAAGAGGAAGGACAAATAGCGATCGTATGAGCCAATGAGTGCGTGTATTAAACCGTTTAAGAGAAAGCAAGCAATGACAGCTATGGAAACAGGAGGGAAAAGAGGCAGAGAGAACAACACGCAGGGTCAATAGCGCTATTGAATTAAAGCGGAGAAGTGCGATACATTTACCAATGAGAGTCAAGTAGAAGGGCACATTTTAGACATCATTGACTTCAAGTGAAAACAAACAGAATCAATGCACACTTCGGAACAAAAACAAAAACAAAATCAATCCAGAGTTTTCAAGCAAATAAAAATACTATAAATGACCTCCACATGTGGGTGGAAAGTTTCACTTTTTTGAGGCAGGGGCGTGAATCTATTTTAGGTAGGAAGCGCCACCTTGTGTTTTTTTCTCCATTTGTTTTACCTGCACAACAACCCTTCTAAAGCTACTAAAGTTTAAGATCCAATTTATGCTTTCAAAATTGAGGTACAAGAAAAGCAAGCACGTTTTGTTTTACTAATGTATTTCTACTAATTTCACACATACTGTAAGAAGCATTTTACAAATTTTCATAATAAGCCTTTAGATTACATAAACATGTGACACAACAACATCATGGGACATGGTGTAAATAACACTGTGATATTCACGACAAAAATCTGTCTAGGGTGCTTGTATGTTACATACATAAAATAGGGGATACATGAAATAGACTAGAGAAAGTGTGGAGAGTCAGATTAAAAGTAGTATAAGAGAGTTTATTTTGTAAAAGTCATCAGGGTCAAAGGTGTCCATATTTGAAGAAACACCCATTAATGCATTATGTCTAAAAATCATTCAGTAGAGATTTGACAACAAGTGTGACATTCAGTTTTTACTCCCAATATTTTTCCTTGTACCTGTCAATACTGCTGTGAGTGACAATGTGATAAATGCACAAGCATCCAAGTGAGAAAATGAAATGTGTTGCTCTGGGACAGCTGCGCCATCCACATATTCAGTTTCATACAAAAAAAAAAAACACACACACATTTTACTCAACTTGATACTTATGTGAAATGCTAAAAAAAAAAAAAAAAAAAAAAACAAACAACAACAAAAAAAACAGAAAATTATTTGAACATGTTTTTAAATAATATAAACAATAGTTTATATTAAAAATCAAATAAATAAATAAAAATCTAACAAATGTTGTTCTTTTAAACTTTCTATTCATCAAAGAATCATGAACAAATTAACAAGATTTCCACAAAAACATTAAGCAGCACAACTGTTTCTTTAGCACCAAATCAGTATATTAGAATGAATTCTGAATGATCATGTGATATTAAGACTAAAATAAAGACTAAAATAATAAATTGCCAACCCCAAAATTGAACATAAACCTGAAGTGTATTCTAAGCTGCAACTTGAACATGTAATGCCGTAATTAATCACATAAAAACATTTAGCCTTGTTTCTAAGCTTTTAGCATCAGTCGAAGGTTGATAAAATAAAGCACACAAATTCACTTACCCTGTGATAATAATTTCTGGATATGTCTGTGAACCGACCGTCCACGTGCCACCACTGACCGGCCACTCCTGAACACAAACACATAAAAACTGTTTCTATAACACTCAACTGCCATGCAAAATAGATGATAAGTTTTATTGACTGAGCATTTCAAATGAAAGGCTGTGATCGAGAAACTCCAAAAAGTTTTTAGATTGGCTAACAACTTTGACGAACCTTGTGGCTGTAGCCGGTCTTTTTGTGTTTAGCTCCTATGGAGTAAAGCACGGGTATGATGTCGGGGGGACAGTTGGCAAAGTAAGCCGTGCACGTGACTGGAGACTCATGGATGTCCATGGGGTAGGCGTTCTCAAAGATAGGAAAACTACAGGAGAGAGAGACTTCAAAATAAATGACAGGCATTTGTGAAACACAGAAGATTTTGATTCTCAATTCTCACAAAATAGCCTATATATACACACACATTCATAACTACATCAACTGATCTGTGTTTAAGCGTATTATGTTGGTCACTACAGGTGACCATAACAGCATACAGCAGGTGTCTCCAACCTTCCTGTAAGTGAGAGTGACCAGAAGGGATAAAAGTGCTTGATGGCTACATGTTCGAAATACTTAAGAACAAGCATTATTATGATAAAAGAAACTGAGGCTATTTATAGAATGTGCTCTGTGGGCAACTCTAAGTGGGCTACCAGGTACTGATACCCACGAGTACTGTATTGATGCCATTGGCCTACATTTATGCAACTGAACTACATTATCCATCAGAAGAATTAATAATAATTTAGAATGTAATCATAATAATAAATCGTAAGTGCTACTGTTATTTTTATTCTTAATAAATGTGCCTTTACCATATTGCTATTGCTGATATAAAAGTAATAAGCACAAGGTTGTGTGTGATTTTAACACATTTTTGAGAGTATTAAATCATTGTAACATACATTGCAGCCTTGAGTGGCTTATTGCTTTCACTATATAAGCTTATTTAACTAATTAATGTTTTTAAAGAAGATCAAACTAAACTAAAGTACACTTTAAAGTTCAAGTTAAATGGAATGTACGGACGACTGTCTGGTTCTGGGAGGGTTTGAGTACAGAAGTTTGTTTGTTCCTTCAGTGTGTCTTTGTAAAGAAATGGCCTTAAAGCAAAGAAAACATCTGATGTCAAACTGGCAAAGTCTCTATGGCAAGAGCAATACTTAAAAGAGTGACAAACGGCCAGTTTGTGTGTGTATGTGTGTGTGTGAGAGAGAGAGAGAGAGAGAAAGTGTCAGCAGACCTTGGCTCTGGTTCTTAATAATGACTCATTTGATGGATGTTTATGAGGGACAAATCCAATGATATTTACTCTTAACAAATAAAGACACACACTCACACACAAACACACACACACACACACACACACACACACACACACACACACACACACACACACACACACACACACACACACACACACACACACACACACACACACACACACACACACACACACTCTCAGATTTAAACCTTTTTCAACAAGTATCTTTAAAAGTAACACACACACACAGAGACGCACACACAGACACAAAATTTATTGGGTGTCGAGCGATGTTGCCTCTGGTGGAAGTACTAGTGTGAGGTGTTGTTGGAGTACATCACATTGAGTTACATCATTCAGCCACACACACATGGCATAAAGTGTGTGAGTGTGACAGTGGAAAGAGAAAGAGATGTTGAAGAAGAGATTGCTCACTTGCTCTGGGTCAGATCGACCACAACAAAATCTTTCTCCAGCAGAACCACCACCGCATATGGCTCCTGGACCTCTGTCAACACAACCAATAACCATCTATGAACTCAAAAACATAGATTTATGACTCTAGATTTATGATATTACTTCATTTAAAGGAGACATATGAAACTACAACATTGAACCACACTGACTTTCATTGTACATTTTTTATGTATATATATTTTATGAATATTTGTGTTGCACAGAAGAAAGTCATACAGGTTTGGAATGACATGAGGGTGAATACATGATGTCCAAATGTTTATTTCTGGGTGGAACATCCCTGTAACAGTGAGATACAACCATCGTTTCCCATTTTTGTTTTATTTGAGCATCCCGGCAAGCCCCAAAAAAAGTGTTTATCTGACCAGTAGAAGATGAATTGAGTGTTCAAAAAAAAAAAAAACCCTGTCTTAAAACTCATTATTTTTGTAATTGTCTTTATTCTGGTGGTGCAGAAATTACACACTTCAGCTTTAAGCTTTGTGAGGAAAACTGATGACAAGGTGACATCTTGAAACCAAGGGGACGAAGGCATTAATTATCTTCTGTGTGTTTGTGTGTAACAATTATGCTCTGAGGACACAGTAGAATCCATTATTCTCTTTCATGAAAACCGTACAGGTGATGAAGATGCACGGCCATGTACTGAGCTGTATATGCACTGGTTAGAATGAACAAACCAGCAGAGAGTTGAGAGGGAGAAAGCAAGGTAAAGATGGCTAACAATTGAAATCACTTCACATTTGCTGGATGTTTGCCATCTCTTTGCTGTTGTATTCTGGTTAACAAATTCTGTGCATGCGTGTGCATGTGCTTGACAGGGCATTGTCTGTCTCTGCTTTTCTCAAGAGAAAAAGACAGATATAGCGATACACTCTTTCCCCTTGACTGAACAGAGCCGAAGCTGTCACTGCTTAAACAATTCAGAATCAGTTCCTATGTAGCATTTCACCTTACTGATGTCGGATTCGCGAATGACTTGTTCCTTTAGATTGAATGTTTCAAAAGGTTTTGTGTAATTGTTTCACAATGCATTTACAGTACCATTCAAATTGACTGGTTTGGTATTATTATTATTTTTACCTCTTTTATACTGACCAAGACTGAATTAATACAGTAAAAGAAAATACAGTAAAAATGTAATATTATGAAATATTATGTTTTAATATATTTTAAAATGTAATCTTTGATTTTTCTTATTCCTTATTTATTTCTTATCAATACAGAACACAGTTGCTTAATATTTGTCTGTAGACCGTGGTATCCTTTTCAGGATTCATTCATGAATAACAAGTTTAAAAGAAATAGAAATCTTCTACATATTAACTTTATAAATGTATTTAATGTCACCTTCGATCAATTTAATACCTCCTTAGTACTTAGTACTTAATACCTCCTCCTTTTTGAACATCACTTGATAAAATTATTGAATTGTAAGGGAGAATTTTCTGGGGGATAAAACTATAAGTTGAAGGACATGTTAGAGCCATAAGCTTAAAAAAACGGGATCATCAAACTGGATCAAATATATCAAATTAAATGAAATACTAATACAACACCCTAACAGTACTTAACTAAATATTTAATTTCAGAATAAGAAAGATTTCAAATGTAGAACAGGGATGTCTTGGAACTCTGCTTAGTGATGATTCAAATGAATCAGTTCTTTTGAACTGAATCATTAAGAACTGTCTAAACAAATGAACTGATTCACTTCAATTAATCTCCTCTCCACTTTCTGTTAGCATCAGTGATTGAGACTACAATGAGAAGAAGAACAAAAACTTGATTTTACTCAATCCAATTAAATGTCCCACCAAAATCAACTCTTTATGATATGGAAGAGAGCAGGAGACAGAACTGACCTGTTCAGTACACTCACCGTTGAGATAAGGCGTCTCACAGAGCACTAGGAAGTCCACTATTGGATAGTCCATCTCTAACACCGTGATGGCTTTGCCATGCATGATGGTTAGGGTGGGTCTCCGTCCTGCCTTATCATACGAAAGACCCCCGGAGAAGACAACAAATGCTTCACTACTGGAAGACAGAAAATAAAAAGAGCGTTAACTGAAAACCTCATGTTTTTTCATGTTCTTTCTTTAACATGTCAAGAACCAAAAGCTTACATCTTATTAGAAGGCAAGTTTTATGCTTCGTTTTGACGTTGAACGTCCCCTCAACACATTGAAAGAATTGTTTTAATTTAAACTCTTTTTCAGAACCCTGAAATACTCTCTATGCAAATAGAAAGAAACAAAAGGGGAAAAAAAATATTACAGCCAAGCTAATCTAAAATATCATTAAAACTGAGGCGGCCACTCATGACCACTTCTTTGAACACAGCATTGGGGAAAAAGGCAAAAAAAAAAAAAAAAAACAAGCAATCAAAAATGGACGATTCTTCAAATTATGTTTTGCTGCTCATCTCCCAAGGAAAACAGGCATTTATAAAAACAGCCAGTAAACTTTAATTGTTTTGTGACAAGATAAAAGAGCAGTAATGGTTCTCGAGTGGAACTTGGACACATCTGTCGCAAGCAAATAGGAGGATTAAAATCATCCACAGTACTCAATACATCAGCTGTATATTGGTCTGTTTGGGATTTCTGAGTGTTCTCTTACCTGTTTCTGGAGGTCTTGTATTCGACCTTGAGAATGGGTTTACATGACTCTTTTCTACCATCTCTCTGAGTCTTACCTGAAAAAAAGAGACTAAATGATGAGTTCTCACTTTTTCATGTTAACCTTTCTTATGTTTATGTCCAGAACTTTCTGATTAAGAAACCACTTTCCCCAGTGTGAGTGTGTTCATCTTTATATAACCACTAAGCTCAAGGCCAGGACCCCAAATATAGCAGCAAAGATTGAGAGTGAATCACTTATTCCTGTCAAATCAAACTTGCACACACACACACACACACACACACACACACACACACTGCGAACCCACACATTGAATCATCCTCCATAATGAACACACCTGGTGAGGGGGTGTGTTTGCTGACTACGTCAGAGTCATATTTCACTAATAGATGAGTCATGGCTGAAGGGGTCTTTAACTGTGTGTAGGTTTATTTAGCTATACTTTGGGGTAAAATTTAGCCACCGGAATTTAAGTAAGACTGACAAAACCTTCCTTTTGGGACATTTGAAGACTTAATTATTGTGGAAAGGATTCATAAACAAAGGCAGTTTTTTTTTTTTTTTTTAATTTCAACAAATGCAAAAAAGGCTCATTTTAAAGATTATTTTGGCTGTGGGTTAGGGTTAGTCTGGTATAAATATAAATAGCTTTATATAAAACAATAAAAGGCTAAGGCATGTCCAAATTTAGGATATAAGGATGATACACCAGCAACATTTTTAAAATATCACATATTATATGATAGCGAAAATGCAACTGAAACTGCAACTGTAATTATTCCTTAAAAAATGACAGTATGGAAATTGGGGGTCAATGCCTTTTTTAATGTCCAAGCCTGTCAATTTCTTTATAAAACATTACAAATATACAATTCTTACAGAACACGACTTTAATTCATTTAATTCATAATAAACATGTTTAAACCTTTCTTTATTAAAAGTAATTTTGACATTTTTGAGAGGCTTCACACTGTTAACCAATTCACACTGTTAACTAGTTGCTTATTAGCATGCATATTACTAATATATTGACTGTTTATTAGTTTTAGTATTAGTAAATTAATGCCTTATTATGCATGACCATATTTTACATCCTTTGTTTAATCCAATCCCATCCCTAAACTTAACAACTATCCTACTAACTATTAATAAGCAGCAAATTAGGAGTTTATTGAGGCAAAATTCATAGTTAATAGTTAGTTAATAGTGAGAATTGGTCCCCAATCTAAAGTGTGACCAGAATGTGTAACCATGCTTCAATTAAATGAAATTAAAATGTTTAGATATATATATAGGTGTATCTCGATAAATTAGAATGTCGTGGAAAAGTTCATTTATTTCAGTAATTCAACTCAAATTGTGAAACTCGTGTATTAAATAAATTCAGTGCACACAGACTGAAGTAGTTTAAGTCTTTGGTTCTTTTAATTGTGATGATTGTGGCTCACATTTAACAAAAACTCAACAATCTCAACAAATTAGAATACTTCATAAGACCAATAATTTTTTTTTTTTTAAATTTAGTGAATTGTTGGCCTTCTGGAAAGTATGTTCATTTACTGTATATGTACTCAATACTTGGTAGGGGCTCATTTTGCTTTAATTACTGCCTCAATTCTGCGTGGCATGGAGGTGATCAGTT
This sequence comes from Acrossocheilus fasciatus, assembly GCA_036784905.1. Taxonomy (NCBI): domain Eukaryota; kingdom Metazoa; phylum Chordata; class Actinopteri; order Cypriniformes; family Cyprinidae; genus Acrossocheilus; species Acrossocheilus fasciatus. Next base: position 18,757,722 of record CM071946.1, on the reverse strand, counting down.
TGTGGCACTGCTGAGGTGGTATGGAAGCCCAGGTTTCTTTGACAGTGGCCTTCAACTCATCTGCATTTTTTGGTCTCTTGTTTCTCATTTTCCTCTTGACAATACCCCATAGATTCTCTATGGGGTTCAGGTCTGGTGAGTTTGCTGGCCAGTCAAGCACACCAACACCATGGTCATTTAACCAACTTTTGGTGCTTTTGGCAGTGTGGGCAGGTGCCAAATCCTGCTGGAAAATGAAATCAAGCATCTTTAAAAAGCTGGTCAGCAGAAGGAAGCATGAAGTGCTCCAAAATTTCTAGGTAAACGGGTGCAGTGACTTTGGTTTTCAAACACCAGCAGATGACATTGCACCCCAAATAATCACAGACTGTGGAAACTTAACACTGGACTTCAAGCAACTTGGGCTATGAGCTTCTCCACCCTTCCTCCAGACTCTAGGACCTTGGTTTCCAAATGAAATACAAAACTTGCTCTCATCTGAAAAGAGTACTTTGGACCACTGGGCAACAGTCCAGTTCTTCTTCTCCTTAGCCCAGGTAAGACGCCTCTGACGTTGTCTATGGTTCAGGAGTGGCTTAACAAGAGGAATACAACAACTGTAGCCAAATTCCTTGACACGTCTGTGTGTGGTGGCACCTGATGCCTTGACCCCAGCCTCAGTCCATTCCTTGTGAAGTTCACCCAAATTCTTGAATCGATTTTGCTTGACAATCCTCATAAGGCTGTGGTTCTCTCGGTTGGTTGTGCATCTTTTTTTTCCACACTTTTCCTTCCACTCAACTTTCTGTTAACATGCTTGGATACAGCACTCTGTGAACAGCCAACTTCTTTAGCAATGAATGTTTGTGGCTTACCCTCCTTGTGAAGGGTGTCAATGATTGTCTTCTGGACAACTGTCAGATCAGCAGTCTTCCCCAAGATTGTGCAGCCTATTGAACCAAACTGAGAGACCATTTTGAAGGCTCAGGAAAGCTTTGCAGGTGTTTTGAGTTGATTAGCTGACTGGCATGTCACTATATTCTAATTTGTTGAGATAGTAAATTGGTGGGTTTTTGTTAAATGTGAGCCAAAATCATCACAATTAAAAGAACCAAAGACTTAAACTACTTCAGTCTGTGTGCATTGAATTTATTTAATACACGAGTTTCACAATTTGATTTGAATTACTGAAATAAATGAACTTTTCCACGACATTCTAATTTATTGAGATGCACCTGTATATAGTAAACTAGATTTGCGATAATTATTATTAATATGTGAAAAAAGACCATACATATGTGTGTACCCACCATGAGGAAAGGTGACTTGAAAAGGTTTGGCTGTGTTTCTCAGATTCCACATGCTCAGACTGCCGTCAGAATGACTGCACATGAACTGCCGCCCCTCATGATGCCAGCTTACTGAGTGAATAGCCTGACAGAGAGACACCAGAAGAGAAGCGATCAGGACAACACATAAATCAATAAACATTTTAAATGATGGCCAGATCATAACACAATTCATTTGTTCAACTATTGCTGTGATCAATTACATTTCAAAATTGATAAAAAATAATAAAAAAATGTTTCTTGAGCAGTAAATCAGCAGCATATGATTTCTGAAGGATCTTGTCACACTAATGACTGGAAAATTCAGCTTTGCAATCACTAATAAATTACATTTTAAACTATACTAAAATAGAAAAGAGTTATTCTAAATTGTAATAAAATGTCACACTATTGCTGTTTTTACTGTATTTTTGATCAATGCCACTTTGGTGAACAAAAAACAAACAGAGAAGTAACGAGAAAAACAGAGAAAAAAAAAAGAAATTCAGAGATGTTGTCACATGTGTGTATCATCAATTTGGCTCCGGAAATGAGAGAAATCAGAGAACTGAAGACATGACTAATAGTTCCTGCTTGTGAAAGTCTCTCTCACTCACTCTTCCTCTCTCTCTCTCTGTCTCTCTCTCTCAGACCTTCATCCATCTGAGAGTCAATAATCCGATACCAGTAATTACTCCACCATCAAAGCAGCCTGATCTCCACTCATCCACTCACTAATGTCACACAGTAAATAATAAGTGAAATGATATCAGCGTCAGATTTATTTGATGTTTGTTATGAGTGTGTATGAAAGTGTTTGATGCTGATGTTCTATATTATTCAAAGAAACACCCCATGAAATCAGCTGAAATGTAATCTAAATAGACAAACATGACAATGGTTGTTCTGTGTTCAGTCTATTTGTGGAAGGAGATTTCCAAATCTGTTCCTAATTCTTTCAACACAAACAAACGCATCCTTTTGTGTCATGCTTTTCATTCCATCCTGTCTTTTTGCTCCCAGTTTCTCTCCTCTTCCCTCACTCTCTCGTTCAAAGTCCTTTCTATTAAAAGTATGTTTTTTCCACACACGTGTGCATACCAGACAGGCATCTAAAGTAGCAATTAGCAGACCCCTAGACATTTCCATTTACCTACTCTGACAAACGCTTGCCGAGCAACGGTGCCTCTGTACAGGCGGCGCTGACAGATGATCAGAGGGCGCCGTCAACGAATTGAAACCCGCAGTAAAGGGTTGGAAGGAGAAAAGGGCGAGTTTTTGGGAGGTTTTATGCGTGCTGCTGTGAGCCAAGGGGCGCTGTGATTGAAACATGTTTTGGAAGGATGAATGCGAGCAGCTGGCTGCAGGAGGCAGTTCCTCTTTCAGAAGAAAGATAAAGTTGTGTGCCAAGCAGTAATTATGCTAAACAGATCCACATGGCACAAGGAGGGAAATTAAATCAGAAAAGTGACTTGTGTTCAGTGTTGTTGTAAATCAGCAACAGTGTGGGAAAAAATGAGCAGATGAGCCAAGTGTTTTGTACCAAAAGTAAATTTACTTGGACAATGAAAGACGTCATTTTTTTTTTTTTTATTTATATAGCCTAGTTTTTTTTGTTTTTTTTCTTTCTCCAATTTATTTCTGTTTGTCTTGTTTTTGGCTGAGGGCTGGATTATAACAAGATGATAAACTGGAGCTTTTGGGTCACAAATGCGCACACATACATAGAGACTGTGCACCCACACAGAGACAAAGAAATAACATAAAAATAAAACATATATGTCTGTATTTTCATACATAATCACATCACACAATTAAAACTAATGCACTTGATGTAAAATATATTTACTATATATATATAGAGAGAGAGAGAGAGCGAGAGAGAGAGAGAGAGAGAGAGAGAGAGAGAGAGAGAGAAAGAAAGAAAGAAATAATATGAAAAAAAAACATATGTCTATATGTTCATACATAATCACTTCACACAATAAAAATACATAACTTTTTCAGGATAAAAGAATGTACCTAAATGAATAGACTTCATTAAAACTAAAATGAATGCAATATATATATATATATATATATATATATATATATATATATATATATATATATATATATATATATATATATATATATATATATATATATATATATATATATATATATATATATATATAACCAGTAGCAATCTTTTCCACAAAGATTGTAAGCATCTTTTTTCAACATTAATAATAATAATAATAATAATACATTTCTCAAGCAACAATCAACATTATGGAATGAGTTCTAAAGAATCAGATATAATAATTTAGCTTTGTCATCACAGGCTTTAAATTACATTTTAAGATATATTAAAAATTTCAATATTACTGTATTTACAGAATTTGAATTAAATTCGAATTAAATAAATGCAGACTTGGTGACATAAAAGACTTCTATACCAAAACAAATCAATAAATAAATACATAAACAAAATTACTCTCCCAAAACTGTTGAACAATAGTGTACATATTATAATATATAAGTAGCTTTATGCAAAAAATACATCTCACCTTTGTAAGGAAGTGTAAGTGACAAACACTTGACACTCACCTCATCATAGTATATCCTGAAGTCAGCTCTTTTGGCCCTCAGGTCCCACATTACTATTGTACCGCTCTCAAAACCTATCAGCAACTGAGGAACACACACACAGAAGAGAGAGAGAGAGAAACAGGAGCCTATAAATCCCAACAGAATGGCAATAAATAGCGGAAACAGAAGTAAGAGTGTGTGTTAGAAATGTCAAGAGCCTTTTGGCTGTTTTGGTTCAGAACAAAGCAGACACACCGGTGATTGGGCACATTTATTATTTAACTGGACATGATGGAGCAAGCGCTGATCAAAACAGACCCATGCTCCATCCTGGGATTCTTCTCTCTGTCACAGATGTTGGGCAAAAATTGTGAATTTAAGAACTGGCTCCCTTTCAGTTCTTGTGTGTGAATTTGAACTGAACTGGCAACACACCACAGGAAGTTGAATTGGAATGAAAGGAAAAGAAATTTACTAAACTGCAATTTCATAACATTTTAATAGTTCTTCCTTTAATTCAAATTTAAATTAATCAGTCATTAGAATTTAGACTGTGTTTTGTCTTCTATTATTGGTCCCCAAAACCCGTCCGTATCCCATAATGCATCTGTCCTGCTGTGACTACAACAGCATGTAACCACAGCAATCCTGCCTGATTCTTTTTCTGGAAGATGACCTTCCCCACTCCAAAATGCCATGCCTCCTCCAAGAAATAGACTACTGAAGACTTAAAATACAGCACATGAAGTATAAATCACTATCTATTTTCATTGTGCATAAAATAACTATCCAGACTTTCTGCCTAACATCCCCGCATGCAGGGTCGGAACAAAATGAGGTTGAGTACATGATGATAAAATGTTCATTTTTTGGCTGAACTAATCCTTTAAATGAATGCGAATTTCTGTGTTTGTGAGAGTGAGAGAGATGTTTTTAGTATGCATCCTCAATACAAGATGTTAACACCAGTAGTCGGGGTGAACATCAGGTCACAAAACAAGTGTATGCGTGCGTGTGTGTGTATCCTGATGAGTGTTAATGAATCAGAACTGTGCCAACGCATGCAAAGTACCTTTTATAAAGAACTCCAGCAGTCACACTAAAGAACTTTTATGTTTTTTTTATGTAGTGGTAAAGCTATTGTGCTCACTAGTTTCTGAAAAGTTTTGAGCCACTGATTCCAGTGAAAAATGAGCAAAAGAAGAAATGCATTCCTCACCTTTCCCTCATCTTTTGGACTGTCACTCAGATGTACAACAGGACCTGGATGTGTCTTTGTTGATCTGAGGAAGAGAGAAAAAGAAAAATTCCTTCAAAAGATGACACATTTTCTGTGCTTGCGGCTTATAGTTCATGTCTGTTAGTTCTGAGGTCATGCTAACAAACTCATAAAAGCTGACAAAATAAACTTGCAACAGGTTCACACATGGAAAATGTACTGTACTGAAGTCTTTCTCTTTGTGGGTTAGCAATGTGTCTTAAGCTAACTTCTACTGGCTGATTCCGAAAGCTCCTCTGGATATGCTGAGCACAAACATCCTGTTTCAACAGGAAATACATCAAGGCCGAAACATTATGTTCCTCGTATCATTTTATGGGGGAATAATAATACCAAAGTCAATGCTCTAATGATCATGTCTCTGGTTTTGCAGTAATCTATTCTTTTTAGCCATAACAGAAAATTGGTGTATTGCTGTTCAAACATTAAACTGAACAAAAAAAATTAATTAATTAATAGATAAAATTAAGAAGAAGAAGACTTTTGTCAGACAACATGTTACTGGTAAATGAAATGGTCTGAAAGTGTTTTCAGCAGAATTGGACACGTCAAGGTCTTCTTTTCAGTAGTATTTCAAAAGCAAAGAGCAACAGGTCGGAAAATGTGCTCTGACAGCCTCCAGTGAAATGACTTCCCCGGTATTGTGTGAGGATGTGCCAAGTACAAGAGAGACAGAAAAAAAGTAAAGCGACGGTCAGAGCGAGGAGGATACAAAAGACTTTTATACAAGTACACACACACACGCAGATGTCAGTCCCATTCAGACCCATCCCCAACGGAACTTAAAAGTGGCCCTGGACTTCATGGTAAAGAATGGCCCATCACACCTGGTCTTCAAATCTCCACACCGTAACACAGTGTTAGTTACACTGTTGTAACAGTTGTAACTAACATACATAGTTACAACTGTTTCATTGAAATAACAACTCTTTTGTGCTTATCGTTAACATGTTGGCATATTTCTTTAAGCTATCATTTGTCTGGTGTTCATGACAAATAAAATTTGAAAATTGTCAGATTTTTAGGTGAAATATAACTGGCTGATTCCTTCAGAAGACATACTCTTGCAGTTCATGAATCCATGGTGTTTTCTAAAACAAGACACTTGGAATGGCCAAAATGGTTTTAAACCAGCTAGTTATTTATTATAAAATAAAACAACTACTTGCAAATAGACCCTACATTTATTTTAAGACGTGATACTGTCCTACAAATTAAAAAGCTGATTACCTCATCTTTAAAGGCCTACTAGAAATTCTGTCATTGTCTACTCACCCTCATGTCACTCAAAAACTTCACAGATCCCATGGAGTTATTATTAAAATGTCACGGCTGCTATTTTTAATACAACAAAAACATGGTGATCACTTGTCAAGTTCAAGTTGCAATTGTTCTTGGATTAATAAAAGAAAGTTATATATTAGGTTGGGATTTGAACTTTGGAACGGTAAATGAAAACTGCACCATGAGACTAACATGTCTCACACATATATTGAATTTAAGACACATATATGTTTTTTTTTTTCTCGCCTAGGGCACCAAGTGAAGCAGGACTGCCAAAAAATATGATGTCCCTGCATAGACACATACACAAACAGATGCACATCTCTCTGTCTGTCTCTGCTACTGTAAATGTTATTTGACTAGACGTTACAGAGACGCTTGGCCAACCAAAGCCAAAATATCCCATAATGCCTCCAGCCATATATTACTCATTTAGCCAACTAAACAGCTGTTATGTATAAAAAAATAAATAAAATAAATAAATAAATTAACCAGCCCATAATTCAATTGTGTGTATATATGTATATATATATATATATATATATATATATATATATACACATATACACATATACACACACATATATGCCTTATCTGGCTGGTATCCCCATGAGAAACAGAGTCATCACCTGTCCCCTGCAGAAAGCAGAGGATACTTTTGTCAACTCATCATTCTTGTATCAATGCTGCTGAGTCTGCAAGAGATTCGGTTGCCTTGAGCAAAATAAGATAACAAGAGGACAAGTGTACAAGCTAGTATGTGACCTAAATTTTATGCCCACTCCACTCACTTTCTTGCAATGTAAACTCATACCAAGGAGGTCTATAAAACTTTGCGTTCTCATTAATCTTAATGGCAGTTCCAATTATTCTTAGCTGTTAAAAATGAAAGAAAATCAGAATAGACAGCTACTTGTAAATGCTATCAAAAGAGAAAGATGCTTTTTGCCCCCATGATTTGGCATTAACTAGCAGGGGCTAGATGACTCAAACTAACCAGACAAACTATGAACTCTTTGCTCATACAAATGAATTTGTAGATTAAATGGTAAAGAAGCACCACGCTTGTCAACTAAAATACATGTCTTTAGAAAATTCAGCCGTCTGGGCTCAAAGCAAAACAATGTCTGGTAGGATCTTTTGAAGTGCTACTTTCATGTCGAAAGCAAAAATGCAGCTGTGATTCATCATTAATTATCAGACTTGGATTTTGTTGCAGCTCTTTTCAGAAAAAAAAAAAAAGATTTTGTCGACTATGATTCTTCATATTAAAATTAAGCACTGAAGAGGTATTCAGCTAATACAATTACGGTGTAGATATTAAATGAGGTTTATATAAGGTGTATATACAGCACATCTAATCTACCAGGCAGCTTTTTTGTGTTGTTATATCACATCGGCTCACAGCCACAGCACAAACACCTCATCCACTTCAGTAGTCCTTCATCTTCAGCCTGAAGTCCCTTTGTCTGCTGCTTGTTTCTCACACGGACTGCTTCGATCCACATCAGTTCTCATAATCGACTGGCCTTCAACTCCACCAGACCACGACCTGTCCATCATAATAACTCCATTTCTGCAACGGCTCTTTTCTTGACTCTGGGATTAAGCAGTGTTTTTTTTTTTTTTTTCCTTTTTTTTTTTTTTTCTCTTGTGAAGCCTCCTCTTCCTAATTCTTCATTTTATACCAGTAAGCTTTAGAGCTCTGTAAAAGTGATTATTGTTATATATATTTATTTCATAATAATTGATTTAAGTTATATTATTTTAATTCACATTAAATAATGTAATAAATTATAATAGAATTTCTCTAAACAATTTTATGGTTTATAAATGAATTTCGATTAAGAGGACTGCAAATATCAATTTTATCAGTTTACACTAAATAAAATTTTAAAGAAACAAACTTAATAAAAAAAAAACATGCATACTTGAATGAGTGATTTTTTTATTTTATTTTTTTCCCAGCTAACTGTTGGGAATTTGTTGGAACTTGGAAGATGTGACTCCACGACCAAAATCAAACAGTTTTAAGTCAGCCAGTGAGACATCACCCCAAGAGATAAAAGGGCGACCTTTGAAGAGCGTTTTGACCGCTTACAGGTTCAAGAAATGATGAAAAAGAGTGATTATATTACTGAAAGACAAAAGCAGAAAGGATATAGGACAGATATGTCATCCCTAAACGAGTCTCTGTCTTGCTGGGCTTCAAATCTAATTTGAGTCTGATGGAATGTTCAGCGCAGTGTTGATTCTCTTCTCAGCTTTACTTTGTCTCTGCTCACTCTATGAGACCTGTTCTTGTGATCGAACACACTGATAGTCATTGTGAGAGTGCCATAATATACTCCTCTTCCTCTCTTCATCTCTGCCTAGAAGAACACACAGCAGGCCATTTAACTTTCCTCTCAAATAAATTATATATTTGTATAATAGCCTTTTTTTCTTTCAACTTTCCACTGATTATTTCTTCCACCTCCTTCTGAAAAAGCTATTAAAATTGTTATTTAAATGATTTTGGGACAGTTTTGATTTGAAAATGTGCAAATGGTCTACCTCAAACACACAGACTATTAACTACATTAACTATTCATTTTTTTTTTTTTTTTTTACTTTTCTCTGCAGTTTTATCTTTGTATTATAGACATTTTGTTTTAAATTTCCTTCTTTTCACTGAAGACTACTTCCACCTCCTTCTCAATATGCTATTGAAATCGATTAAATGATTTTGGGATGGTTCTAACTTGAAAATGTGTGAATTTTCTATCTCAGACCTACAGACTATTTATCTTCTATTTATTTATTAACATTCCTCCCCAATCGATTATATCTTTTTATATTAGGCCTTTTTCATTCTTTCTTTCTTTCCACTGACCATTTCATCCACCTTCTTTTCAAAATGTTCTAGAAATGATTGTTTAAATGATTCTGGGACAGTTTTGACTTGAAAATGTGTACATTTTACCTCAGTCAACTAGACTATTAATGTATCAAAACAGTGAAAGATTATGTTCAATTTCCATTTCTTTACAATCAGTAATGAAACCTCCGAACTATCCTCTTCACAAAGTGATGGTCAGTCTTTTCTACACCTGTCTAGCTTTCTGAGAAAGCAGACAGACAGTTGCTATGACACTGTGTGTGTGTGTGTGTGTGTGTGTAAAGTGGGCTATAGCCTGACAGTGAAAAAGCCCAGGATAAGTTTGAGTGTGTGTGTTTGTGGTTTGTGTGTGTGCATGTGTGTGTGTGTGTGTGTGTGTGTGTGTGTGTGTGTGTTTACACAGGCCAATGACAGAAAAGTAAATTGAGAACAGGAGGCCTTTGCTTATCAGCTGAAAAAGGAAGACAAGCCTCTTCTCCCTCACCTTATCTTCCCTCGCTACCTGTGTGATCGTACAAGCCTCAGGCAAAAGCATACAGAGATGCATATGCAGCGGCTCATGGTGCAGATCAGAGCTGGACTACTGTTTGCATCCTATTTGGTCATCAAATCCAAAAACACTCATTTATTGTTAACTCATCGTTTGAAAGCAAACGTGAGGTGCGTGGTAATGCTAGTTTGCTAGCTGTGAGCGCACTCTTTCTGTTTGAGTCTAACTTCAAAGGCTATGATAAGAGTCACTGAAGTGCTTTCAGTGCTTGCATCGTTGCCGTGGCAATGGTGGCAGCAATCTCATTCAGGATAATAGCTTTGAATATTATGGTGAAGAACCGGAAATTGGTTGGTTGCAATTTGGTGAGTGTGATTTGAAAAGCTATACAAAGAAGATTTTTGCTATCTATCTATCTATCTATCTATCTATCTATCTATCTATCTATCTATCTATCTATCTATCTATCTATCTATCTATCTATCTATCTATCTATCTATCTATCTATCTATCTATCTATCTATCTATCTATCTATCCTTAAGGACTATTTAAACTGATATGATCAAACAATCCATCCATCCATCCATCCATCCATCCATCCATCCATCCATCCATCCATCCATCTATATCTATCTATCTATCTATCTATCTATCTATCTATCTATCTATCTATCTATCTATCTATCTATCTATCTATCTATCTATCTATCTATCTATCTATCTATCTATCTATCTATCTATCCTCGAGGATTGTTTAAACTTATGAATACATCAATCAATACATTAATCAATGAACAAATCCCTAGTAAGAACAAATACAGAAGTAAAAACAATTCTTCCAGAACACAATTTTAAATCACTGTAGCTTCATAACGGTTAACAAACCTAGTTACTGTAACATAAGAATGCGAGCAAATTCTGGGAAATAAAAACCGCACTGACAAGCGAAGTTATGTAAAAACATCAGCCTTGCATAAAAAGATTTGTATATCGTAACAGACAATCCACATTTTAAAACATGCAGCATGACCTACAACATGAAATTCTTACATAGCATTTCCAAAGATGTTGAAAGTCTAAAACAGATTACTTGGAAATGTAGGCGTGACGTTAGCTTACTGCTGCAAGGCAGATCCGTGGAGTACTGATTATGTTTAGGATCAGGGTTCCCAGCTTGCTAGGCAAGCCCTTCCGATATCTTCAGAACAGGCACAGAGGTTTACGATAAACTGTGTGCAGAATCGAGACAAGCGCATGCCACACGCAGTGATGTTCCTTTTGGCTGACGAGCTGCACATTTGAAGGTTGTCCCACAAAAATAAAGGACGTGTCAGATATCTTGCTCCACATGACTTTGAAAGGTTGTGATGAAAAAAACAGATCTGCTGGAGTGAGTACTGCAGGTTGAAGGCAGCTGATTTCAGTGTAGCACAGCGAGGAATTGTTGAAGGTTGTAAGGTTACAGGATCTCAGTTAATCCCGCACACCCTGTTGAATCCTTCTCCGGTTTTCATCTCCCTCACTTATTCATGTCTGAGTCAAGAGGAAGAAAAACAAATCTCTGGCTTCTCTTCCATCCTTGTACTTGATTTCCATCAGAGGACGCCTGCTGCCGGCGCACAGGGGCCATGTTTTTATTTATTCATATTTATTTATTGAAATGAGCTGCACTTTGCCTCTGTAAAGGGGAATTCTCTCAATACCACAAGTGTGCGCATGCATTCATCTTCAACTGTTCTCAAACACTGCTGAAAAAAGGCTGCTTTCTTGTTTAAAAACTGACAGGTTTATAGAACACATAAACATTGTCATGAAAGCCATGGCAGAAAGTGTCATGTACTGTATAAACAGGTGGGCAATCGACATGCACTCCACAATATAATACAAAATTATGATGTGTTATATGACATAAGAAATAGTGTGATTCTTTTTATGTGCTGAGATATATTAAGCAATAAAATCAAATATTTATTTTTTGCACTGAATAAAGTACCAAATATCAAAATGTACCATAGTAATACCATGTTTTTTGGTCATGTACCATGGTAGGGTCACAGTATTCTATGAAGAGTGTGAGTACAGTAGAGCGGCAGCAATTTCCCAGCTCAAAGTATTCTCTAATCAGTCCACTTCAATCAATTCCACTCTGTGTTTTCAATTTCCTACTCCTCAATGTTGTGCACATTGCATTAGTATGATGTTAATATTTCAAAAGTAGCAGGGAATTTGGAATAGACTACACATGAGAGAAAAGGGAAATATTATTAACATATTACAATAATTTATTAAAAAAATAAATAAATAAATAAAAACTCATAAAGTTTCACAAATTTCTTAAGTCTTTCATTTTTGACTGCAGATAGTAAGAAAATGAATGACTGTATGAATGAATAAAATTAAAATGTATTTTTTAATATGTATCTTTAATATTTATCAAATTTCATGATTAATTCTCATTGCTAATATTAAGAAAATTTGAATAAATAAAAAAGTTTAAAATAAAAATGTATAATTTTGATTGTTTCATATTTCAAAAACTTCATACTTTTGTTCTCACTGCTAATAATAAGAAAAGAAAATAACATTTGATCGTCTTTCACAATTTCACATATTAAATTTAATCATTGTTTCATTTCTGACTGCTAATTGCCTATTGCATTATGAGATGATGACATGTGTTATGCTTGTCATTAATTTCTAGCGATTATCGTCGATTTGATTGCACATATACTATTCAGACTAAACTGAGCTAGACAATGACATCTCTGAATTCAATAATGAAATGCCTTTAACTGAAAATTGAGTGTTTAATCTTATCATTATACATTACTGACACTCTATCCTTCAATCTGATACTGTTAAGTGCTTTGACACAATCTGTATTGTTAAAAGTGCTATATAAATAAAGGTGACTTGACTTGACTTGTCATGGAGCAATATTTCACTGATCTTGGAACGAGAGAAAACACCAACACTTTAAAAAAACACACACACAAACACTCATTGCTCCAGGCAAAAACACGCAACACCGTTCCCCACACCCCTTCCACTCTGCACCACTCACATATTCTGCATTGGAGAATCATGTCTAGTAAACATCATATGAATATAGCACATGATTGTGGTCATTTAACCACACTAACAAAGCCTGTTAATCATATTCACCAGATTCACAATACCTCATAGCTTAAATAACCCAGAACAGTCCCTTAATATAACTGCAGCAAAATGTACAAATTCACATGATTAAACCACTTCTGAGCAGAAGTGTATAAAAACTTCAATAAAAGAAAGAAATTGGTGCATTTACCATCAAGCACCTTTAAATAGCCCTTCAGAATAATCAAACACTAGGATCAAGTTCTCTCATTTGAAAACTACAGATATACTAGCACACACTCAATGTGCCACTGAGCTACTTGAGGAGGTGAGGGGATTGTGGGTAAAGGATTTGTAGTGGGTCACAAGTAGGCGACAGGGGATCTACATGTCCTTCAGAAATGCATCTACAGTTACTCACTACTAATGTTAATGTCTGTCAGCAAGGATGCCACAAGACCCTATTGTGTAGAAGGAGACTTGATTGACATGCAGAAGCTATTTGCTTGTCAGATTATCACTCATGGGAGTGAGGTGTTGGTGTTGACTTACACATTTATTCATGAAAAGTGTCATAGATGTGTGCAAACCAATGGTTGTCTCTGTGTTTCAGTGTGTCTAAAAGTGTAACTGTAGACAGACAGATAAAACGGATCTTCTGGGGTTTGAAATGTTAAAACGTGATAACTTATTTATTTTTCAGCCAGGATGTGGTTTGCATTTGTCGTCGTTGTGGATTTTGTGACATGTGTTTAAGTTACAGACATGAGATCAAAGTCTTTAGATCTGTGGAGAGTGACAATCAGTTTGGTGATGATTTCATTGTGACTATCAAAATAAGAAATGAAAAAATGTGTCTTGAGGCACTTCTGTGGTTCTTTGGAAAACATGAACTGGTGCTTCAAAGAACCTAGACTTCACTCTTCTATAGCAATGATATTTAGAACCTGTACAGTGATCTGAAGGACTTCTGATGTACTGAAACATGGAAAAATGTTCTGTTTCTAAAGAGGCATACTGCTATATCAAGAACCAAATTAAATTAAATTAAAAAAATAATAATAATATAGAATAAAATAAAAGCTTTGTTTCCTAATATAGTTGCCTAATAAACCTGGCATTGCACAAAATGCGTAATTTTGGCTCTCTGACGAACTGCTAAATGTAAAATAAAAAAAAAAATCAAAATCTATCCGTTTAAGGAGTAGAGCATGGTGCTAGCCCATTTGATTTATTTTATATTTATTTTATTATTTCACTATTATGAAAATGAGCACTATAGAAATTCTATAATTTATCATTGGTGTTCCACAGAAGACAGGTTTGTATCAACGTGAGAGTGCAGTAAATGATGACAGAATTCTTATTTTGTGTAAATTATTCCTTTAGGACTATATGACTGTGCTAAATCTCTAATACTCCCTCCATGTAAATGCAAACTTACATTTATAGCCGCATTTATAATTTCATATTCCAGATTACTTAGTAGCACATCATCATCTTTATTAGATACACGTATCATTTGATTGTGTGGGTGCTCTGGCATTCTATTAATTAGCTATTTATTAGTCATGTTAGCTGCATTTACTTTGATATTAAAATAAAAAATAAAATAAAATAGATTTACACTTATACTCACAGTTCTATGGCCTTGTTCCACATGATGACATATCCAGACAAAACGAAGGATTCGATGTTCACTATGTGTGTATTTCCACGCTCTGTCCCCACGTAAAGCCACTTACTTTGAAACGGAAGATGACAAAATGTGATCCTAAAAGAGAGATGAAAAAAAGAGGAATCATATTTGTGAAAGAGAGAGGGAGAGAAGAGTTAACACAGGATATGTCGGCATCATATTAAAGTATGTAATTAATATCTCACTATATAGAACAAGCAAAACAATAATGACCATTGTAACTAAAATACTTCAAGGTGTTGATTCATATGCACGTACAACAATCATATTTTATCCAATTACATAGCAGCCAGTCACCATTTTCTTCAGAAAGCTGCAGATGTAATTACAAAACCCCATAAGGGTAATGTGCATTATTGTACATACAGTATATTCATTACCAGAATAGACCGTAAACCATGCAAAAACTAAACAAGAGCCAAATTATGTATATGCAAGTTTAAAGTTCTGCTCAAACTCACATTTTTCAATATGTCCTTGCTAATCCTTTGGACTAGGGTTGAACTGTTAATTAAAATCTGAATCACAATATGGCCTTGTGTGATTATTAAACTGGAAAAAGGCTTCAACTGAATGAAATAAATATATGGTCTGCATGTAGTGTGGGCTTCAAAGTGAAGAGGCGGTTCTCTGTTTTGTCTCTCGACTATTACACAAGCACACACGGGCCTCACGATAGGATGTTTTCACATTCTGCTCATTTCAATGGTCTCATTGCATGTTTGCAGTAGATGAATGCTGTGCACAAACTCCATCACTGCAGGTGAGCTGAGTATGCTTCCCTTTAAATCTGTTGTGTAGCCTGGTTGTAATTGCAAAACTGTTGTTTTGCATGTGCAAAACAGTCTAGGTAAACATTCATGTAATTCGAGTCTCTCTGTTAGGTTTGTAAAGTAACTCTTACCAAAAAAACACTATGTAAACATCAAAATTGCTTATTTACTCCTTGGAAACTGTAATTATTTTCAGGATTATTAAATGTTTAGGAAGTTCAAATGAAGTGCATTTACAAAAAGAGCACTCTAAAAATATAAATATTTTATAACATTTTAAACAAGAGTTATATGAACAGAGTAGTTGACAGCATTTATACAGATCATCAAAACAAAACAAAACAAAACAAAACAAAACAAAACAAAACAAAACAAAACAAAACAAAACAAAACAAAACAAAACAAAACAAAACAAAACAAAACAAAACAAAACAAAACAAAACAAAACAAAAAACAATTGTCAACAACTGTCAATCTTTCTCCAGATCAACAAAACAAAACAAAACAAAACAAAACAAAACAAAACAAAACAAAACAAAACAAAACAAAACAAAACAAAACAAAACAAAACAAAACAAAACAAAACAAAACAAAACAAAACTCAACAACTGTCAAATCTTTCTCCAGATCAACAAAACAAAATAAAAAGCAACAAAAAACAAATCAATTGTCAACTGTTATCAAGTGTCAACTGAGGAGTTGACAGCATTTCTCCAGATCATCAAACACAAAATAAAACAATTACAATTAATTATTATTAAAAAATAAAAAATGTGTTAAAAAATTAAATCAACAACCGCAAGAAATGTGTCTTGCTGAACCACACTGAAGGCCAGTTCATCATCTTCTCTACAAAACACCATACAAACATCAAAATCAAACAGCTAATGTTTTATTTAGCACATATTTATATAGACCAACATTTAAAAAACACCACAGATGGAATCCTGTGTGAACAACCCCTAAATCTGCTTCTTACAGTTTATCTTTATCTTTAGATTAGTCTTATGGAAATAAATTGACATCTAAAATACACTTTTTGTACAATCTATTCAATGCTGTCTAAAATTATCTTCATGTGGGGGTGTCCGTCAGCAAATATTAATAAACAATACGATTTGTGAAAAAAAAAGATTATTTTAATTCATTAAATAAATTTCATACTTTTCATACTATGCCTCTTTAGAAATAGAACATTTCATACTGCCAAATCTTGCAGTCAGTCAATCTTGTTCAGAGGCAGTGATTCATAGCTCTACGTGGTTCTCTGTTTCTTTAGCAGTTGGAGGTAACACTTCTCACACTTGTTCAAGGTGTTGCCTGGTTTGGCTCTGCTCTAGGGCTCATGCCAGTCAAACGTCAGCCCCTCTTGGGTACACTTGTGTGTATTTTGGGAAGCAGCAATTAATTGGAACACAATTACCTCAAGACAAACTAGAGCTAATGAGACATGAATGAGATGAGAGGAGACACTGACCCTTAGATTTTTACATGTGTTTTTAAATAGGTTTCTGATTCCTAATGATGCAATCTAGACCATTCAACCCTGCATTCTCTATTCCAGAAAACCACGTATATGACATCAAATGATTCCCCCCATGCTGGTGTGTTTATGTGTGTTTATTTTCATAGCACGCCGCTATCTCTCCAGTGTCATCAAAAGGTTAAAAGAAAAGAGTAAGAATATATTTGCCTGATGCTCACTAAGTTAATTGTGAAATAATTGCAAAATTAGGCAGACTATTAGCACTCTGATTTATCTCTGCTACTGTCACAACAGAAACTCTCCAGGGAATGTGTCTAATAACACGCCACATATTTCTACACATGTAAACAGCGCTTAGCATTAAAACTGAGGTGAGCACTTCTTATTCATAATGCGGAACATGATATTTTATGTTTTCATTCATTAAATATTATATGTGGCTACCTGTGGCTCTCTAAAATGTCAAATTCTGGCTCATCCAGTGCAGGGAGTTTGGGGCAAGATTACCTGTTTGTCCAAAAAAAAAAAAAAAAGGTCTTGATAATATGAAGTATCCGGTGAGTAATTATGAAAATGATCAATAAAACTATCACATATCCAGGGTCTGTTTAAGACTTCATGCTGAAACAAATCCGGTGGCATCATCCATCATCCTTATAAGCAGGTTAACTAGAAAATAAAGACCAGCACACGGTAATTCACTGCTGTCCACACTCATTACATCTCTCTCTGTTTTCCTCACCCTCACGCCCCTGGGGTCCTCAGACAGTTGGGGTGATTGGAAATGAAGCTTGCGAGATGCTGGACAGACAGCTAAACTTGTCAGGGTTAGAATGCTAATGGAGCACCTGGCCATGCTAATGTGTGGTTTTCTGTTTCTGACCGCAACACATGGAAAACCCAGATTAGGTGGTTATCTTGGTGATAACGGCATTCAGGGAGCAACTGTTTTAAAATGCTCTTTTGTTGCTTTGTGGATGACTAATTTAACCTGTTGTGGGCCTCTGAGGCAGCCAAGGTCAAAACCACACAGTCCAAAAGAGATGTGGATGTGTCTGATTGAACAAAAATCAGTGTAGTGCAGGATCGATTTTTTTTCTGTTTTTTTAGATCTGTTTGCTAGAGAAAGTGGATTTTAAGTATCTGAACTACCATCCAAATTTTGGGGTCAGTACGATTATTATTATTTTATTTTTTTTGTAAGTTTTTTAAAAAATTTATTCAGGAAGGAGGCATTCAACAGATCCAAAGTGTTATTCATTTATTTTTTTAAAATGATCTTCTTTTTAACTTTCTAAAAAAAAAATGCATGGTTTCCACAAAAATTATCAGCCCAACACTGACACTGATAATGATACTTCAAAACAGGTAATAATACAAATGTTTCTTGAACAGCAAATCAGCATTTTAGAATAATTCCTAAAAAAAAAAAAAATCACGTGGCACTGAAGACTGGAGTAATGGTTGCTGAAAATTCAGCTTTGCATCAGGGGAATAAATTACATTTTAAAATATATAATAAAATATAAAAGTGTTATTTTACATTGTAATAATATTTCAAAATACTATCAATAATCAAATAAATACAGCTTTGTTAAATTAGCTAGCATAAGAGACTTCTTTCAAAATCATTAAAAAAATAAATAAAATCTTGAAGACCTCCAAATTTTGACTAGCACTATACATGTGCTAAAAGTACATTTTGTCAACATTTAAGACATTTTTTTCAAAAAACACCCCTGAATGACACCAAGCTTGCACAAAGTTTTGTTCTGTATATTTTGGGCTAAACATGCCTTGGATACAAATGTCAGATGAATTGATCAGCTAAAACAGAACGTCATAGGACTACACAATTCTGTTGTGCGATGAAATGTATTTTTGCGACAGACAAGCATGCTGAGTGTCTTGAATCAGTCTTATAGCCCCCCTGAGTCTCTCTCCTGACCCTGCTGAGCTGAAAATCTCTGTCATCTGACACAGCTGTGCACGAAAGTGTGCACCCAACTGTGTTCACACACACACTCAGACAGTCACCTACTGATCTGAGAAAACATTTCTCATTACATGTGAATTTGCATAATTTTAATAAAGCCAAATATAAAACACTTCAGGGTCAAAGCACACACATAAAATAGAAGAAATCCCTGTCGATGTGTGTGAAACTGTCACGGTGGGAGAAACCATGACTTTATTTGTTTGTTCCAGACGGTCTGATGAGGTGATGAACACAATCATCAGTTATTACAGAGGGGAACGAAGCTCATTAGCCATACCCAGAAAACACAGAGCCACCTCATACCGCTATCCCAAAGCTTTCAGGCTTCAGATGAGTATGAACCAAAACTTTAACAACAATGTTAATGTTATATTTTAAGTTCTGTTGCACAATATACTCTATGACACTCATTAATCATGCTTCTCAGTTTGATGCCGATCTAATGCTTGTGTCCCATGTGGCTGATGTGGTTTCTGAGTATTATAATCGATCATAAAGACTTCACAGTGTGAAAAATGTGTCAAAAAATAACTATGGTCAAATATACACTACCAACTGAAATTTATGGATTTGGTTAGATTTTGATCCAATGAATCAGATCAAAATTTCATTTGAATCAAACTCAATCAAATCAACTGAGGTGTTTACATGAAGGCTTTTCAGTCTGGTTGAGCCATCAATCCGATTACTAATGGATCATTTGGTTGCGATTCAATAAATAACCAAATGCATTCAAATGTAAACATTTTAAAACTCAATATTCAGTCAACTAAATGAAAAAGAAAAATACATGTCATACATATCTTCTTCTCTCACACATGTACAAATATATGCATGCATATTGATTTACTGTAGAGGAAGAAAACAGAACTAGCTGAAAACATTGCTAGCTTACATACTGCCCCAGGCATCACAGTGTAAACACATTAGCATATTATAAAGCAGTTATCAATATACAGTATTTTATCCTGAAAAAAAATAAATAATAATAATTCACTGGATGTTATGGAGATGCTAATGCATATGGGAGTGCACAACTTAACACAGATGTGCACAGACGACACACTGAATCTTTGTTTGACATCTTCTGGACTTATGTGAGCTGCAAAATGTCACAGAGCATTTTGTCATTTAGCTGTTTTGCCTCAAGGATTCTTGAGCCAAAAATCATCATTTTCTTTTCCCATGACCGTTTTCCCACCCTCTATCTGACCCTGACAATTAAACTGATCTTTTTTTTGATGCTGTGCCTTTAAGACCCTCTTTGTATATAAAATATCAACAGCTTTGTCCTGCACTCTCACACAAGCTGCAGGCTTGCTGTCGGATCCAGCATAGCCTCACTGCATTGTGACATGTTCACAAAACAGCTTGTTCTAAAACGTGACATACTGTACAAATGATCGTGCTGCTAGAATGCTAAAGTATCATTATGCGTATTCATCATCAATCTGCTATCAAATGCATTTCTATTGAGGGAAAATCAGTTCTCTCTGGATCAAATATCACAAAAAAACATTTTCTTGTTTGATTCTTTCTCTCCTGTTCCATGGCAATCAATGCAGTGATAAGAAGCCACAGTTGGACAAGGTCCTCTTACACGCCAAGTGATTAGGTGGTGAAGGAATCAACAAAATAAAAAAGAAAGAAGGACTGCTCATGACTTTCTCTTCAACTCGCTCAAGGTCTCTCTGTTTGTGAAACTTTCTGAAAGGTTTCTATACTTCTATACAACTCCAAGAGGCCATTACCCATAACGCAACTGTCACATTTCACAGCTCTGAATGAGAGCGACATTTATTAGAGCTGACCCTGAGTCATTCAACAAGGGAAATAGAGTAACAAAAGCCACATTAGTCATACCTAGTGGGTCAGTTTCCATTACGTGAATAGTGCACAGTTTGAAAAGCTGGGGAAGAGTCGTCATAAGAAAATTAAATGAGGGCTTAAACTACTGAGTTTTGCTCAGTAGTTAAAGATCTCATTAAATGTTTAACAAATCAAATTTCCATTTCAATGTCAACATACCACGAGAGTACCATGACACATGCAGTGTTGCTGACGCATGAGCTGGCGTTCTAACGTAGAACACGGATGATCTGCAGCTTGTTTGCAAGCAGAATAATTCACACGCATGCACCATGGTACTCTCGTGAATGCATGGCAGTGGGGATTTCTTTAAGACTGCAAGGGAAGCTCGGCTTCCCCTATAATGCCAAAAAAATAATGGTCAAATATGTACTATTGTGTTAACATTTTATTGACTAAAAATGCGTTAGAACATGTTCATCTCAAAGACGAGTTTGTTCAGAATCAGCTACATATAGCAGGTCGGCTGACTCGATTTCCTTCTCATACATTCCCGTAGCGTCACAGTGCATTTCCCCGTTGAAGCCTAGCGTCCATTGACTTCAATGGGGCTCCTTTGAACAGTTTTTTTCAATGCTTCGAAACTAGACGGTCATTGGATAAATGCTGCGATTATATCCCACTCACGGACGCTCAGCGTCTCTGGGGGTGAATGGAGGAGTGGGCTGGCCTGGACTCTGGGCTTCTGCGTGATGATTGGAGGGTCTGTCGAAAGACTGCATCTCCTTTTGATTGACAGCGATTTTGTACTGTAAACAGTCGCTGACGCTGAAGCTATTCGAGATCAGTCCCATAGCGGCTTCATACTTGGTTCTTATCAATCATTATATATATTTTTTATTCATTTATAATGTTATGTTTTAATATACATGCTGCTAACTCGGAAATTTCAAGATATGCGAGCAAAAAATGCTCCTGACACTTACGACACGAGCAATACGACACGAGCAAGAGTGCTGTTTTTGTTTCGTTTGTGTTTGAATCCAAATCTGCATTGATTTGGGCGAATCACTGATTCACTGTGTCATTCATAAAAACAGTCATTTGATTCGCTCCTGAAGGATTCAGCCATTTTGAAAGAATCGTTTGAATGACTCAGTGATTCAATCACGAACTTCTGCCACCTGCTGGCCATTTTTAAGTTTCCCGTCTAAATGTAGGAATATTACATTATTTTCCAACATATTTCTATATTCAGAATTTAGTATTTAAAACATTAATATCATAACATTATTTATGCAATTATAAATACAGTCTAAATGAATAAATGCCACATCTAAATGTCACTTCATGCAGCTTCTGTGCAGTGCTAAGATGAGTTTTGTTTAGATCATTTCATGGATAACAATAGCCAGTCATTCATTCACATTAATTAAGTATTCAGATAATAATATTGTCTGTTTTCACCTACATCTATTTATTTATTAAATGTTGATTCATTTTGTAGAACTGAATTATAAATTAAGCTGGTATAGTATCATAAGACATTTTTATGGTATCGTGACAACCCTATTATACACCACATTCCTTGTTTCAGTTTAACCTAATTCCCACATTTCCTCCATCGAGTTTAATATCTTTTTTTTTTTTTTTAGATTGTTTGTTCATTTATTCATTCATACAGTAGGCTAGGCTAGCGTCACTGGAAAAGAGGCCTAGTTGGTACGACAGGGTCACAGAGTATTTTCTTGAAAAGGAACATAGGGCAGAATTTACTTATAAATAAATGGACAATTTTTATGATGTAGGCCGAAAATGAGCTTCCCCTCTTTGAAAGACCAGCAGCCGCCACTGATGCACGGTGAAGACTGAAGTCATTATGTTTGTTTTCTTTGTGCACAAAAATTATTCTCATAACTTTATAACATTACGCTTGAACCTCTGAACTATTTTAACGATGTCTGTACTATTTTCCTTGGCCTTGAACGAGTCAGTTACATTGCTGAGGGTCAGAAAGCTCTTGGATTTCGTCAAAAATATCTTAATTTGTGTTCTGAAGATGAACAAAGGTCTAACGTGTTTGGAACGACATGAGGGTGAGTAATTAATGACATAATTTTCATTTTTGGGTGAACTATCCCTCTAAGGCTGTTACACACTGCTCCAACAAACACCTACATACAGAAACATTTTAAGTGCTTGTTGTATATAAAATTATATTATACATGTATTTAAACAAATACTTTTTTTATGTGGTCTTAAGGTATGCTAATGCATAATGTAGGGTAGCATAGTAAGGTTAATTCTATTTTTCTTTTTTATGGATTTATCTTTTTACTTAATAAATAATGTATTGTGCCCATTGCATTTTTGAGAAGAAAATCCTCACCTCACTCATAAACAAACCAGAAGAGAGAAGACAGGAGCTACAACATTTTGCAATATTGAGGCTTGGCTTCCCTCTGCAGCCTTGAGCTATCTGTGTTTACTTTATCACATATTCATTCTGACCAATGCTCTGCAGCCTTGGGCAGTCAGCAACTTCAAGTTGAAATATTGAGATGGATTCTCACTTTCAATTTAAAATTAAATAAAGAAAAATCTTATTTTTTATGAAATCCTTGGGAAGTTCATTTTTGACTTGATATATTATGTGTTCTCTGTGCACATGCCTGTACATTTCTGAAAAACACAATTGTGTACCGTATATAAGCTCTACTCACCGCTCTCTGTTGAATTTGAGAGAGTGTAGGATAGCCGGACGTCGCTGTCGCAAATTCCAGAGATGCAGCGTGTCGTCTGCACAAGCTGTGACCAGCGCCCCCTATGAACACATAAGTGTTAAATTAAATTTATGAGACTTTAGACATACACTTTTAATTTTTAGCTGTGCATTTATTGAATGAGCACTGTGCTACGTCCGAACTAATTGCACTGTATTTTATGTATAATCATTTTCTATTCTTAACTGTTTTAAATTCATTTTAAATAAATTTTTATATAATTTCCTTGTTTTTATTGTTGTGATTATTATTTTTATTTTTTAATGACTACTTCACTTCCTTTTATGTAAAGCACTTTGAATTACCATTGTGTATGAAATGTGCTATATAAATAACCTTGCCTTGCCTTGCCTTGCCTTTTTTTTAGGTGTCAGTGGCACAGCTCATGGCATCAGCCATTGTGCTTTTTCATGTGACACAATATTATATTAAATAAGTCAGTTTTCTATTTGTGACCTAAAATCATGCATTTTATAATAATATTGAACCTAATAGCACACCTGGAATTGCTTGTATGTCTAAAGTGTGTTTCCATTTCCACTTCAGTGTCCTAAAATTCACTATCTATGATGGGGAAAATTATGCAGTATACAATGCATCTTCCAGGTCACAAATGAAATAAGAATTTACTCATATAGTTGCTAGGAAATGATGAACCTTAATTTATTTTGTCACATCGATATGTTTCCGTCTGTATAACTTTGCTGTTTTCTCATGCATTTCATGCATATTTCATGATATTAAATTCCTCCTTGGATAGAGACTGGAACAGTCTGAAGAGAGAGAATTGCCACAAGTAATGCTGTGCTCTGTGTATTACAACACTCAGGATGGTGTTCATGGTTAATGGAGGACAGAAAGAGGGAAGAGAGCAAAAAGTGATGAAAGTGTCTAAAAGTGTGAGTGTGAAAAATCTCTTTTCTACCTTGCCTGACTGTCTTTCAGACCCATTTTATCTGGAAGCCCTTTATAATTTTGAAGCCAATATCTAATTTTCTTTTCAAATGCTGGCTGCAATGTTCAGGCAGCAAATAACCTGGAAAAATAAGTGACATTTCATGTCGGGAACATTTCAGTATTTATGTTAACTCGCTTTGTCAAATCACTGCCTAATTTGAGGGTGATCATGGGCCAGGCCAGCAGGAAGTCTCTAAACACTTTATCTTCTTCAAGACTTTGTGGTTTTGTCTCCATCTTTGTTCTTTCTCAGTGCATTGAATCCAGATCCATCAGTCAGGTGACTGACAACTGTGTTTCCATGGAGATGGTGTTTAGGTAAACACAGATTGCACCAGCACACCAAAGGACAACAGCAGAGAAAAAACAGATGTCGAGAGGGAATTTCAGTTGTGTCGTGTCAAAGTCAATGTGAATTCACATTGGCGACCCATTATAATTCCAGAACGTGATATTTTCCAAGTGAAATGGGATATTCAACAAGAAAATAAATTGTACACTTCAGGATTTGGTGATCCTGCAAGTGATGTTGCACACAAAAATGAAACCACTGAAATAATAGAATAATAATAATGATATATAAATAAATTGAAATAAAATAAATTGAAGAGGAACTACTAAAATTTCTAAAACTATGACAAATAAAATAAAGTTAATGTACATATTAAAAAAGAATTAAATAATGAAATAACAAAATGACTAAAACGTACAGAAGATGAATAAATATGAATAAATACTATAATCGTATATAAACAATACTAAAAATAACACAGATGAGAGTTTGCTATTTTGGTTATTGGCTATTGTCCAATAGTCTGCATGGCCTAAGTGATGTCAGCATGAAAGGAAATTTGTTTCAGAAGAAGATAAAGTTACAAGACAAACACATTTTTTCTTTGAATAAACATGCAATGATGAATCACATTCACAATTAGACCAGGGACGTGCATTTAAAAAAAAAAAAAAAAGTTATTTTGATTTTATGTTCACTTTAAGGCAGAGGAAGATTGTGAAAATTAAATTACAGTAGAACACTAATGAAATTATGTGTTGTAATCCACAATAATTGGTGTGGGATATATTGTACGAATGTAACCATTTGATTAGTGAGTAGCATCCCTTGTGATGATGAATGTTATTTACAGCACTAATTTAGTGTTTTTAATAAAATCAACATGAATGAAGACTGAATCCCTGAAGTGTAATATCTAAATAATGTAGCTCAGGACAAAATGTCAAGAGTGTGTGTGCACAATATTTGTCCAATCAATTCCTACAGTCTCAGTTTTCAGTGTCTGGTATAACATCTGCGTCTTATTGTGAACAATTCATCAGAGCATGATATTCCGAAGAAAAAACAAATGTTTGTCTTTGCCATTTTTAATCAAAATGCAATAACGTTCTCTTCATCCGAAACAACTTTCTTTTTCAGCTGATATCATCATCTAGACAAAGTAATGCCAAATATCTCTTTATTCAAGATTTTTTTTGATATCTCATTACACAATAACAGTACATAATAATCTAATGTTGGTTAATATTGCTTTAATAAAAGAAAATCAGCAAGTAACAAAGCTTTTAAAAAGAGGTGAAGGAACACTTTTGGATGTTGCTGGGTGAACTTGACCTTTAGTACATCCTCAGCACCATCTCAGTTCTCAGCAGGTAAGAAGCTCAAATAAATCTGCCCTGATTCCTGAGGCAAATATTTCATCATCTCCACAACTGACTGCAAACTCAGATTCAGGTCTGGCTCCACTTTTCACCAGCCCATGAATTCCCGGTTGATGAAAAACCTGCCCTAAATGTTTTCTCGATGAATATACTCCTTCACTCTGAAAAGCATCCCATTACAAAAGTAAAATGTCTCGCAAATGCCATTTTCTTTTGACTTCAGATGTGTTTATATGGGCTCATAGAAAGGAGTCAGAAATAGATGGAGATAGTGGAGAGCGTACCTAAATTGCTATAATCCAAAATGGCCACCATGGCAACTCTCCCACTTTCCCTCTTTTGTTAACGCACTAACTTCTCGTTATTCATGAGATGATGCGGCGCGTGTGCATAAGAGCGAGACAGAGAGGCTGAGAAACATTCAGCACTTGACACGTCTGATGGGAAGTAATGACTGACTGCATTAACACCACAGGGCTGAGAGGAAAGGCGGCTCTTGACCTAAACGTATTCCTCTGCAGAGCCAAGCGTGCATTTACACACACACGCTGTCTATCCTAAAATACAGATTACAACACACACATATGCACTCTGCCCTCCTACGTGCTTTCTACATATGCTGCGCACATGAAAATGTGCTGTAATATATGTGTGCCTGCAAGTGTGGGTGTTTGGTACCTCGTTGATGAGAAACTGCAGTTGGAGAACTGCCGCCCCACTCTCATGCTGGCAATGACAGTCCACTCCTGGCCGTCCCAGACTGATGACATCAGAGAGTTAAGGAAAAGAGGACAGTCATTTACAATGAAACTTTCATGCTTCAAGGTTGTACTTTCAACACTTTCTATGCATCATTAAAAGCTGGATTAAACCGATAGACAGCATAGCGATCCAAGTAAAAACTCTCTGAAGGACTATGCATGAAGTTAGAAAGCTCTAAAAAAAAATGCAAAGCTAGTTTGGTGTGGGTGTGTGTGTGTAACAGAAAGAGAAAGATTGCAAATCTGTGCCACAAGCTAATGGACTCATAAAGTGACATTAACAGCACTGACTCCAAAATCAGTTCATCACACTGTTTTAAACAGATCTTCCTGTAGGAATTTGCTTAATGATTTATCTCAACTGTCCACACACACACACACACACACACACACACACACACACACACACACACACACACACACACACACACACACACACACACACACACACAAACACACACACACACACACACACACAGTGATCGATCACAAGACAGTCGGAAAGGGAAGAGCATGATGCCATTTGTCTCTCCTCTTATCTAAACGTGTGTACACACAGCTGTGTCCGATCACTTCAAAAGACAGTAAAAAACAGGTAATAACAAAGGAGGAAAATGCTTTCATGACAGGAACAAGGTCAAACTCATCCAGTATCATTCAGACCACATGCAGAAGTGGTTTATATAAATATCCACTTGTATAGTGTATATACTTTCTATTCATCAAAGAATCAAAATAAAAACTGTATAACAGTTTCCACAATAGTAAACTGTTCTCAACATTGAGAATAATAAATGCTTCTTGAGCATCAAATCAGCATATTAAATGATTTCTGAGGGGTCATGTGACACTGAAGACGAGTAATGACTGCTGAAAATTCTGGTTTGCCACCTCACAAATAAATTGAATTTTAAAATATATTCACAAAAAAAAAAAATGTTTTGTGACAATTACAATATTACTGTTTTTACTTTAGTTTTGGTCAAATAAATCCAGACATTTTTAACAACAGTGTATATAAACACCAGTCTGAATGTAATTTAGACTGAGACAGTACATCACAAGTAAAAAGAGAGTTGAGTCACCTTTAAAGTTCAGGTACAAATCAAGTTTCTTAGCTAAGAATATGGGTTGCAGCTCTCTAAAATATTGCACTAAATAAGGTATCGTGGACTTCATATTGCGATATTATTGTATCATGAGATTTTGATAGCGTTACATCCCTAATATATATTATAACCCACAAGGGTTATTATAGGCCTGCACCTAAACCACAAATATAAATGCACAGCTATATTCTGGGTGACAACAAACTAGCTTGCAGTCTCGCATCCATCAAACAGTAAACAAGCCTTTACATGAAATTATATTCAAATAAATGCCTGCCAAATGCATAAATGTAAATGTATTATGATCCTTGTTTTCAATCCGAGTGCTCCCGGGCTAAAAACCTGGCAGCGTAAACAAATTTTACAATACTAACTTTCTTTCAACTGTACAAAATCTCTCCAAAACATCACTGTCCAGAGACATGTCAATGTACCCAAACATGCAAAATGATTGACAGGCAGAGAGGCGCCTCCAGGTTATTTTGGGTATCATGCGTGGGCTCGGATTTGCTCAGATTTTTAAAAAAAAATTTCTGTCAAAGAGACAGGACTATCTAATATATTTCAGTGATATCTGTCAGGTAGCAGGGTCATTTTATGCATGCTATACAGCAGCTTTAAACTCAGGATCCCAAGGCCATTAAACACAACAGAGCAATCAAATGGTCAAACATGCAGTTTTATTTGCCGTCTGTCCCGCTACTGCTCACCCGATCACACAATCAAAAGTTCATACGGCACACTGAAGGAAAAAGACAGAATGTTCTAGAATAAACCCCTACAATCAATAATAAAACATCTAGTGATTTTACAATGAAAGTGGTTATTGATGATGGACCCTCAGGAAAGGACTGCCGTTACAGCAAGTGTGTGAGTGAGCATGTGTTTTGAGGAGGATCGGTCATAGGTATAATTGTTCAGCATGCTTGATTGGCTCTTAATTGTGATAAGTTAAATTGTTGGCAAACATGGGCGTTCAACCCACATGTTCAGGAATCAAGCTGTTCAGTAGTGCCTGGGATAGAAATCACCACTGAACACACAAACTCCAGATTAAACCATGTGCTTTATATTTCGACTGCACAAATGGCTTGCTAATAAGATGAACATCCACTTGCAGATAAACCACAGGCTCAACACAGCTACACAGCCTCTATAAAACATCACTTAAGAGATTTTTTCCCGTGCACCACCAAGTATTTTTAACCTTGTTTTTGAAGATTCTATAAAGCCTTGGTTATATTTATGTATTTGACAGATATAGATTTCCAATGACTTGGTTGTATTTTTAATGAAAACCTTATTTAATGCAATGTATTAACATTAGTCAATGTATCTTTCTGTTAGCTATTATTTATGACTTCCATCATCTTTTTTTTATCAGCTTACCTACTTCAAATGTATGCAATTTAAAATGTATGTTAGGGTTTTACCCCTATAAAGATTACTGTATCATATTGATGGACACATTTCTAAGGCCTTTAAATAATAATAATACTTAATAAGGAAAAGAGGAAAAGGAAAGAAAAGCAAGGCCTTTAACAACCCGAATTTCGGAAATGTTCGGACGTTTTTCAAATTTGAATAAAATGAAAACTAAAAGACTTTCAAATCACATGACCCACTATTTTATCCACAATAGAACATAACAAATGTTTAAACTGAGAAATTTTACAATTTTATGCACAAAAATGAGCTCATTTCAAATGTGATGCCTGCTACAGGTCTCAAAAAGTTGGGACGGGGGCATGTTTACCATGGTGTAGCATCTCCTCTTCTTTTCAAAACAGTTTGAAGATGTCTGGGCATCAAGGTTATGCGTTTCTGGAGTTTTGATGTTATTTTTATAACTCAATTTTGGAATTTGGTCCCATTCTTGCCTGATATAGGTTTCCAGCTGCTGAAGAGTTTGTGGTCGTCTTTGACGTATTTTTCTTTTAATGATGCGCCAAATGTTCTCTATAGGTGAAACATCTGGACTGCAGGCAGGCCAATTCATCACCCGGACTCTTCTACTACAAAGCCATGCTGTTGTAATAGCTGCTGGCTTTTGAACTGAACGCTGATGACACGCTGGAAGGTCTCCCTCCTCTTTAGCCTGGAGGACACGGCGTGAGTGATTTCCAACAAGAATGTGAAATTTGGATTCGTCTGAACATAGAACACTTTTCCACTTTGAAACAGTCCATTTTAAATGAGCCTTGGCCCACAGGACACGACGGCGCTTCTGGACCATGTTCACGTATGGCTTCCTTTTTGCATGATAGAGCTTTAGCTGGCATCTGCAGATGGCACGGTGGATTGTGTTTACCGACAGAGATTTCTGGAAGTACTCCTGAGCCCATTTAGTAATGTCAATGACAGAATCATGCCGATGAGAGATGTAGTGTCGTCTGAGGGCCCGAAGACCACGGGCATCCAACAAAGGTCTTCGGCCTTGTCCCTTACGCACAGAGATTTGTCCAGTTTCTCTGAATCTTTTGATGATGTTATGCACTGTAGATGATGAGATTTGCAAAGCCTTTACCTTTCAACATTGAGGAACGTTGTTTTTAAAGTATTCCACAATCTATTTATGGACTCTTTCACAGATTGGAGAGCCTCTGCCCATTTTTATTCTGAGAGACTCTGCCTCTCTAAGACATCCCATTTATAGCTAATCATGTTACAGACCTGATGTCAATTAATTTAATTAGTTTCTAGATGTTCTCCCAGCTGAATCTTTTCAAAATTTTCAGCCCTTTGTTGCCCCCGTGCCAACTTTTTTGAGACCTGTAGCAGGCATCAAATTTGAAATGAGCTCATTTAGTGGATAAAAGTGTAAAATTTCTCCATTTAAACATCTGTTATGTTCTCTATGTTCTATTGTGAATAAAATATTGGCTCATGTGATTTGAAAGTCTTTTAGTTTGCCAAGCTACCAGAAATCAAATAAAGAAACACAATTCATTTAAATCCACATGACCATATTGATGACTGAACTGCTTATTTCTACTTATACGGATAGTTCACCCAAATATTAACATTTTGTCATTATTTTCTCACCATCGTATTGATTCAAACCTGTTGATTGTCAATGATGATGATTGTCATTCTTCTATAGCTACTGTAAAAGAATGTTAGGCAAGTAAATTTATTGCATAGAAAACAATATATGTACACTGCTAAACTTTTTTATGTAATACAGAAGAAAGAAAGTCGTACAAGTTTGGAACAACATGAGGGTAAATGATGACAGAACTCATTTATGGGTGATCTATTCCTTGATCTAGCTCCAGCCAAGGCTTTATAAGGTTCAAAACGACCACTGAGAGATATTTTGGTGGTGAATAGGTCGTTAGATTGATGTTTCCATTGTGAAACAAGGCTGAAAAGAAAGATACATGATCGATGGAGGAAGAGGAGAAAGATGGAGTGAGTTAGGAGATGTTGAATAGAAAGACTGGTGACTCAGACCCTTAAAAGACGGGATGGAGAAGCAGAGGTGAAACCTAGAGTGTCAGTGAGCCAAGAGGTAAAACAGAGAAATGAGTCAGAAAAAGAGAGAGAGACTTTAGCAGGTTTGAAATGGTGACTCAGACCGAGTAGGAGAGAGAGACTGAACGAAAGAGTTGAAATCTAATGGTGTCCATGCCATAAAAGCAACAAACACGCACACATATAAGGTGACGTTTCATGACTCATGCTGGATTTGCGCAAAATTTATACACTCTCATGTCTACAGATTTTCCCTTCATTTTCCAACATTAATTTCTCTGTCATATTTTCCTACATTGTTTTCCACTGTTCTCAGTTTCACCTGCACACACTGAAAAATCTCAGTCTCTGCTTCATTAAAGATCCCATTTTTAACTAAGTTTTGTGGCTCTTAGTCCATGTCTTTTAGCTTTGTGGTCAAATACGCTAACTTTGATAAATCAGCTTTCATGCTGTATGTACACATATTTAAACATTTCACTCTTTCTCTTCAGAAAAAAATATGCAAAAAATTGAAGACTCACAACACAGATTTCTGGCCACAGAATAAAGTCATTTTGAAAAGTTTGAAAAGATGGTGAGTGCATGAACTATTCAACCAAGACCCTAGAAACGCATCATCTTAAGGTATAGAGGCATGAAGGCATGTCTGAAATGAAAGTTTATGAAAATCATGTCTATTAAAATATCTAATATCTCTCTTCATTGTCTGTAATCATATATTTTACAATCCGCTATTATAAAATAATATACAATTAATTTTTAAATGATCATTTTACACTCAACACTGGTGTAAAAACTGCAGGAAATTCAGCTGTGCAATCACAGGAATAAATCACATTTTTAAATATATATAATAATAAAAAATTATCTTTTTTTTAATTGAGAATGTGACAAATTGAAAAATGACAGTAGACATGACAAAGTACAGAAAAATGAACAAACAACACCAACAACAACAAAAAGGAATATACCCAAACCAAAGACAGCTATGTGAACAAACATAGAATGTAAACATTTTCCACAGCATTTCAATATAAGGAGAGAAAGAATACAAAAATAACAATAATATTAATGTACATTTGTGACGTATACTAATAATGATAATAATATACAGATGTGTAACACTAATCAGTTGTAACATAATATTTTCAGTAATTTTGATTAGTGAGTGACAAATTATAGAAGCTGAGGCATTGTAAAAATATTTCACAATATTACTGTTTTTACAGTTTTATTTCCTGGGGTTTTATTTATTTATATAATTATATTTCCCTCAAAATATAATTTGATTTTATATTTTTATACAGAAGATTGTCATCATAATCATCACACAACTGTACTGAGGACCCATTCACAGTGATAAAAAGCATTGTTAGATTTCCTACAAAGCTACAGACTTCCTCCGCAGATATAAAGAGAAAATTATGTTTATGAACAATATGACAATTTTCTGAGCATTCACAGCAAGAGAAATGAATCAGTCAAAAGGGGTAGAATTATAGATGGAATAATTGCAAGCAAGATGGTTTTGCAGAGAGAGAGAGAGAGAGAATCTGTCTAAACTATTCTCTCATGAAACTTTACGGGGGGGGGGGGGGGGGAAAACCCCGTAAGAGAGAAGCAAAGCGCATTTCATTTGTTTTCTTTCTCTTCTGCAAACATCTCTTTCCAATGTTGCTAATTAAAAACACTGGCGTTACTGTAGCCATGCTAAATTATGGAGCAAGCTGTTTCCATTGGGTATCCCCCAGTCAAATGTGTGAATGTCTGTGTGAGAGAGATTTTGTTACAGCCACTGTGAGTCTGATTGCGTCTGGTGACATTTCACTGGTGTTTGTCTGAAGGATGTCAGTCAGTGCTCAAACAATCAATCAAAACAAGAAAACACTGCTAAATCTGAAAATTCATAATCATGTTCTTCACTTCATCATTGCTTTAGGAAATATGGAACATACCATACAAGAAAGAAAAAATGTTTCAGAGTTTCAGAAAACATCTCAACAATATCTCTCAACCATGAAGTCAGATTGAAACATTAAAATAGAAAATTTACAGTAGTTGTATCTAAACTACCGTATTCATGTTAATTTTACAGCCCAAAACTCCCTTTCATGTCAACATTTTTACAATAAATAAAAAAATAAAGGTTCAAAAGCTGTCACTGGGGGCGGTACCTTTGGAAAAGGTACACTTTTGTACCTATTAGGTTCAAATATGTATACTTTAAGTACTAATATGTACCTTTAAGGTTTCCAAAATGGACTTTTGAAAAGGTACCGCCCCAGTGACAGCTTTTGTACCTTTATTTCTGAGAGTGTATATGAGAAATATATGAGACAATTGTGATTGTTATTTAAATCAACATTAATGGAGAACTCGAGCAATGAAAGAGCAATTTCTGAGTCACAAAACTTTTCTCAGAATTATTTTATTAGCTGTGACATTGGTGGGATTGACGTCAAATTATTTGAAGGGTGAGGATTAGGTTGTCAAAAATAATTTGCATATATTCTAAAACCTTGAGTTATAAAAATAGAAAGTTTATTCAGCTTCTTATACTCAAACATTTTATTTTCTCTTATGTAAACAGATATGAACCCTGAAATCGATTAGACATGCTGAAGAGAAAAAGCCATAGGGTTTGCGCGTGTAGGTGTTGACATGTGATATCTCACCTCCAAACTAATATAGTCATCATGGGGAAGGTAATTATTGTAAATTAACGTCCCATAATGTTGATATTATGCAAATTTTACTTTGCTGGCTTCTCTCATATGGCTGTGCATTCATGTGCACCTGCATGTGTATCTTGTGTTCTTAATTAAACTAACAAACCACCTTATTTTTGTGTTACCATGGGAATACTGTAGTATTCTAAGAATGGCCTTAGTAAATACCATGGCACATGAATGTGTTAATTACTTAAATTTATGCTTTTGGCAAATGCTTTTATCCAAAATGACTTGCATGGAATTCAGGGTATACATTTAATTATTTCCTGCCTTCGTTGGGAATCAAACCCATGGCTTTGGAGTTGCTAGCGCCTTGTTCTTCTGTTTGTGCTACAAGGAGTGTTTGTGTGCCTGTATCTGAATTAAGAAATGCATTCTGTATCCTTCTGTCAGAGTCATTTCCTATCTCTTTCCATATTGTTTCTTGTCTCATTGTTCCATCTATAAAACGGCGAAATGGGAAATATAAAAAAAACAATTACCATTGTTTTCCTCAGGTGATCTGAGGTCTGATCTATATCACAGAAATAAAACTGATCCACTGGAATATGGCTCGCTCAGCAGTGTTTGTCCAATCTGACAACTGCACTCAAAGATAAATCAATTCAAGTGTTTATTATGCTGTATTGATTATTGGTGGCAGTTTTATTGGTTTAAAAAAAAAATTAAAAAGGGCAAATCAAGACTGACCCTGTATCTGAATGAGCAAGCCTCCGTGCTTTCACATATCCATAATACAGTAGCCAAAGAATATCCAGATGACACAGCATTTGCTGAGATTCTAAAATGTGCAAGCAGTCGAAACTTTTCTATCCCACAAGACCACATGACCTGAGGAGCCAACTGAAAAAAGTGCACAGAACAGTGAGCCGGACAACTCCTTTTAACTGTAAATGCTGAAAGTATCAAGAAAATTGTTCCTTGTGATTCAATTAAAATTATTTAACAGCACTTGAGCTGAGCATATTTTGCAGTTGTTGTTAGTGCACTATAGGTCAAAAGAACATGCCAAGATGGTGGAAGTAGTCTGCTATCATTCAAAAGGTTCTTTCTTTCTTTATTTATTTTTATTTATTACTTAAGAAATTAAGTTTTAATTGATTTACAGTGACAGTAAAAACTTTAACATGGTTACAAAAAAAGCCATTTCAAATCAATTCTGTTCTATTTATATTCTTCAAAGAATCCTGGAAAAAAAAAAAAAAAACTGTATCATGGTTTCCACAAAAATGTTAAGCAGCACAACTATCTTCAACACTGATAATAACAAAAACTGTGCACCAAATCAGCATATTAGAATCATTTCTGGTAACACTTTATTTTAGGGTCTCTTAACTAGTTGCTTATTAGCATGCATATTACTAGAATATTAGCCATTTATTAGTAGTAATCAAGCACATATTAATGCCTTATTCTACATGACCTTATTCTACATCCCTAATCCTACCCAATACCTAAATTTAACAACTACCTTACTAACTATTAATAAGTAATAAGCAAATTAAGAATTTATTGAGGGAAAAGTCATAGTTAATAGTGAATAAGTGTTCCCTATTCTAAAGTGTTACCTGATTTCTGAAGGATCATGTGAGACTAGAGTAAAGAAACTTAAAAAAAAAAAAAAAACTTTCATCAACCTCAAACTTTTGAACGAAAGTGAATAAGAACCGATCACATTCAGCGCATTCTATGAAGAAGTCAGAAGTCAGAAGTCAGAGGTTACTGCAGCAACAAGCTTTTAAAAAAGAGCTACAACCATAAATATTCAAGTTTTGTACATGTTTGAAACGGTCTAAAATCAGCATATCAGAGTCTATCGACCTCGTATGTAAAACATTAATACTCATGCAGATGCTGCTAGCTGACCTCCAGTAAATCCACTCTGATTAATTGATTGTGAATAAGCAATCTTTCTCCTATCTTCTCCTCTCTATGCAGTAAATTATTCAGTGAGGGGTGATGTTTTTAACTCAAGGACATTCGGTTTGGTATCCAGACTCAAGGGCAGAGTGGAAATGAGGGTGTGTGGGAAGCTGTCAGCCTGATTCTTTGAATGTTTTTCCCTTTTAATATAAGCCTTTCATTGTAATTCTCCGGGTAAGAATAATTGTGCAGATGAGGATGTTGGCACCTTGGGCATGTTCTTCATGCCAGATCCCCAGCTCAAGCTCTTTTTAAATAATGTTCAACGAACGGGACATGAGGGGTTGTGATGATCTCAGAGAGTTGAGGCATTCGGCTTACGAAATTTCAGCAGGTAACATGATTTTTCTGGACTGTGTCATTTCCTGCGCATTTCTGTCGATTCAAGTTGGCAGCATCGGGCCGGGCCCAGCGGCGTCCTGGCTATCGCTTTTAATTATGATCCCTCATTAGGCTGCGCACATTCTGCCGAGCCAGAGGATCCAGGTGTTAACGCCCGCACCCAAACCTGCTCTGACAAATGACCTCATCCTCCGCAGAAGCCCTTCTGGCTGTGCCGCACACATCTGCCAGACGGCGAAAACGCGAGAATGCTGCAAAGAGAGTGTGATTGGAGACATGTGACCCTGACGGAGCACAGCTTATGCAGGTCTTTAATAATATAGACAATAGGAGGACACAGGTGTTCGTTACAGAACGGAGGAAGCCAGCAGCCGGTTATTGATAGAAGATCCTCCAGCTGTTCCGGTATCAGTGGGAAAAAAAGCTCTTTCATGCCCAGACAGGACTGCTGACCCGGGGCGACACATTCGATTGGTCTGCTATTGCATTTTTGCAGGGTGACATTTTATGGTCCCTTTCACACCGAGAACGGTTGACAATTAGAATAAAGGGCGAGAGGCAATTTGCATACGGCGGCCCATGATGACTGCCAGTTATCTGAGATAGGCATGCTCTTCTCTATTGTTATATATTTTTTTTAATTTAGCATTCTCTAATGCACATGATTGACTGATATAGCAGGTCTATGCTAATGTTTTTGGCTTGTTCTATTGTTCTGTGCAACTTTTACTAGGTGTGCCTGCTAGAGCAAGTATCACTGTTATTGTTACTATTACTTTAACATGCTTATTGTAACTATAGACATATAGCTCAAAACATGCAGCTTAATGTGTTGTGCAAGAAGTGTGTTAATACTTTTTCTAAGCAATCAAACTTCTTTATACCATCACCCTAGAAACCCCAGAACACCACAGATTTATGAAGTCAAGATTTGTATAAGCACAATCTTCTTCTGTCTGCTTATCATTATAATTTTAAAAAACAATGATAATTTGATATATTTCACAGCATGTGTGATTTCGTTCAGCATTTTTCTTGAATTTGCTCTGTACATCAGTTCTGTGTTTTATCTCATCTTGTTCTATTTTCCCATAATACTTTTCTTGTTTTGACCATCTTCTGTTTTCTGGCAAGTTTCGTCCTGTACCATCTTCATTACCCTCAGGGGCAGAATGGCTTGTTCCCGTGACAACGGACAGTCAGGCAGCTGCATTGGGGTGACAAATTAAAGACCAAATCGATCACCATGATTACAGTAGAGATAAAAACCCCTCTGTCTCTCACTCCTTCATTGCATTGTATCTGTCTCTTCAATGCCCTGGGCCGCCTGTTTTTGGGGAATCGGTGCCTGACGGGGCGATAAATAGCAGTGTTTGTTCACTACGCTCCATTTAATGAGGACAAGATCAAATGAACGCAGGATGATTGCGCTTAAGGGGACGAGCCAATGAAAGTCACATGATGAAGAGATGTAGGTAATGAGGAGGAGGGGTCAGGGGTGTCCAAGAGTGATCAATAACCCTTGAGCAAATTATTATTGGCTTGTCAACCTCAGTATGCTAGAGCATATTAAAAAAAATAAATAAATAAAAATAAATAAAAAAAACATTCTGTTGCCCTCTTTCCAAACATGCACAAAAGAGTCAATGAAAAAACCTACACTGGAGAATAACTGTCATTTGCAGTGTCATGTCATTTTTGTGTGCTCACTGACAGAAAAAAGGCACAATGTGACATTCAATATTTTCTGATTGACAGCAATTTATGTTTAATAGACCACAGCAGTGACCTCTCACTTTTTTTGTATATCCGTACAATTGTGATTCAGCCATAGGCATGAGGCCACGGACCAAATGCCATAGGTAATCACAGCGTGCCGATATACAGCCATATCCCACGTCTACAAGTGTGATATTGCGTTAATACAACAGTTTGGCAACACAAGTGTGTAACTACATAAGAAACAGCAATGGAGTGTCTTTAAAAACCCTCTTTTGTGCGAACTACTTCCTTATTAATAAGCTTGAAAGCTTATTGTATTACTCTGTTAAAAGCTCACTGTATGTATGTAAGCATGAGAGTATGAGAGAAAGATTGACTGAGCTAGTGTGGTTACCTGCTTCTGATAAAGCATTCATTCTTCAGCTCAATCTCCTGTTCAGCATAAAACATTAGTTTGAATATCTGCTCAGGAAAGCGATTTCTTTGTCATACTATCCTTAAAGGAACACTCCACTTTTTTTGGAAATAGGCTCATTCTCCAACTCCCCCAGAGTTAATAAGTTGAGTTTTACCGTTTTTGAATCCATTCAGCCGATCTCCGGGTCTGGCGATAGCACTTTTAGCATAGCTTAGCATAGATCATTGAATCCGATTAAGACCAGTAGCATCGCGTTCAAAAATGACCAAAGAGTTTCGATATTTGTCCTATTTAAAACTTGACTCTTCTGTAGTTATATCGTGTACTAAGACCGGCAGAAAATGAAAAGTTGCGATTTTCTAGAATGATATGATTAGGAACTACTCTCATTCCGGCATAATAATCAAGGAACTTTGCTGCCGTAACATGGCCGCAGCAGGTGCAGTGATATTACGCAGCGCCTGAAAGTAGTCCCCAGCTATATTATAACTAGTAGTTACCTAGCTGGGGACTACTTTCAGGCGCTGCGTAATATCACTGCGCCTGCTGCGGCCATGTTACGGCAGCAAAGTTCCTTGATAAATAGGACAAATATCGAAACTCTTTGGTCATTTTTGAACGCGATGCTACTGGTCTTAATCGGATTCAATGATCTATGCTAAGCTATGCTAAAAGTGCTATCGCCAGATCCAGAGATCAGCTGAATGGATTCAAAAACGGTAAAACTCAACTTATTAACTCTGGGGGAGTTGGAGAATGAGCCTATTTCCAAAAAAAGTGGAGTGTTCCTTTAAGGGGGATTTCCGATGACAGAGCTGCATTTGTTGTCTGCCTCTTACAAGTTTTTGTTGAAAGTAAAACTAACTTCCTTGTTTGCAACCCTGTTTCAGTCTCTTTTAGTATAAAAGTCTACTGCTGACACACTCATCAAAACAGTCTCTGGTACGTAACTAAAATCACCATCGCGAACTCACACGTTTACTATTATTAAATACTACTACTATTTATATAAACTATTGTGGTAACACTTTATTTTAGGGTCTCTTAACAAGTTGTTAATTAGCATGCATATTAATAGAATATTAGCCATTTATTAGTAGTAATTAAGCACATATTAATGCCTTATTCTACATGAACTTATTCTACATCCCTAATCCTACCAATACCTAAATTTAACAACTACCTTACTAATTATTAATAAGCAGCAAATTAGGAGTTTATTGAGGGAAAAGTAATAGTTAATATTTAATAAGTGGTCCCTATTCTAAAGTGTTACCACTATTGTTTACTGAATAATAAGTTTGTGAACCCTTTAGAATTTTCTATATTTCTGCGTAAATATGACACAAAACATAATCAGATTTTAAAAAGAGAACCCAATCAAACAAATGAGACAAAAATATTTTCTTTGTCATTTATTCATTGAGGAAAATGATCCAATATTGCATATCTGTGAGTGGCAAAAGTATGTGAATCTCTTGGATTAGCAGTTAGTTTAAAGGTGAAATTAGAGTTCATCTGTGCAGAGGTGTTTTCAGTCAGTGCAATGACTATCAAAAGTCAGTACATGACCTGTTTTATTCAAAGAACAGGGATCTATCAAAGTCTGATCTTGTTTGAGGAAGTGAATTGTGTCATGAACAAAGGAGATTACTGAGGACCTCGGAAAAAGAGTTGATGTTGCTCATCAGGCTACAAAAGGTTAAAAAACCATCTCTAAATAGGTTGGACTCCACAAATCCACAGTCAGACCTTGCAGAGAAGTGGTCGACCAACAAAGATCACTCCAAAGCAGAACGTGTAATAGTCTGCAATGTTGCAAAAGTTCCCAGGATAACTCTTAAGCAACTAAAGCAACTTTTTCACATTGGCTAATGTTAATGTTCATGAGCCCACCATCAGGAGAACACTGAGCAATCATGGAGTTACAAGAAGAAAGCTTGGTAAAGATCATGTGGACAAGCCAGAGAACTATTAGAGAAAGGTTTAATGGATGGATGAAACCAAAATATAACTTATTGGTTTAAATGTGAAGCTATTATGTTTGGAGAAAAGAACACACTGCATTCCAGCTTAAGAATCTTATCCCATGGTGGTGGGAGTATCATGGCTTGGGCATGTTTTGCTGCATCTTGGCCAGGACAGCCTGCCATCATTGATGGAACAATGAATTCTGAATTATACCAGCAAATTCTAAAGGAAAATGCCAGGGCATCTGTTTAAGAACAGAGTCTCAAGAGAACATGGGTCATGCAGCAAGACAACAACCCCAAGCACACAAGTCATTCTACCAAAGAATGGTTAAAGAAGAATGAAGCTAATGTTTTGGAATGGTCCAGACCAGTCAAAGTCGAGACCGTAATCCAATTAAAATGTTGTGGAGGGACCTAAGCAAACAGTTCATAGGAGGAAACCCACCAACATCACAGAGTTTAAGTGGTTCTGCACTAAGGAATGGGCTAAAACTCTTACATGTTATTGTGCAGGACGGATCAGCATTTACAAGAAACTCTACCTTCAGTTACTGCAGCAAAAGGGGGTCACACCAGATACCAAAAACAAAGATTCACATACTTTTGCAACACACAGATATGTAACACTAGATCATTTTTCTCAATAAATAAATGACAAAGAAAATATTTTTCGCTCACTTGTTTGATTCGGTTCTCTTTGTCTACTTTCAGGACTTATATGAAAATCTGATGATGTTTTGGGTCATATTTATGCTGAAATATAGAAAATTATAAAGGGTTCACAAACTTTCAAGCAGCAATGTATATATGGGTGATTCTTAGACTATGGGCACTTTTATGTTCTTTGGTCATAATTTAAAAAATACATATAATTTTGGACAAATTCCTCTCTCTTTGTCAAACTAACAAAAAAAAAACACCTTAAAAACTTTTTACTACATTTCTATGATTTTTTCATACTTTTCAACCTCCTTATAGGTGTCAAAATCACTGTTTTCTCCTTGTCACACAACCCGACTTTTAAACTTCAACAATGAAAATACAGTTTAAAAATACGATTTATCTGGTAACTATTAATGTACCTGAATTAAGCACTAGTAAAAGAATTAAAATATAGTATTTAATGTGAGATCACAACCAATATTACTTTTTATACAAAATATAGCTGTCGCACAGTATTGGTGTCATTTCCACCACAACACTGTAATGTCCCGTTAAAAAGTTTGTGTGAAAGATTGTTTAGGTGGTTTCTATGGAAATGTTCAGTGACATCAGAGCACATGTTGGAAATGGAAGGAATTAAAATTTTCATCAACAACATATGAAGAAAAATCAAGGTAAATATTGCTTGATCAGTTAATATATTTATTCTACGTCATTTCCAAACATGCTGTACATTCAAGGTTTTTAAAAAGCTAAAAATGTTAAGTTAAATAAAAGTATTTTGCATACATGAAAAGCTAAGTATTAATTCAAAGCTAATCATTGAAGGTCTCTTCCATTTTTTCACAAAAAACTACAGAAATGTCATTTCCAACACAGTCATTTCCACCACACGGCAAAATTACATTTATGGTTACAAAGTACAATTGATATTTTTAATGACTTTGTGAATTGAGTTTAATGGGTGTTATGAGTTTAAGACTTTTTTCTAATAAATATCTCTGCTGTTTCTCTACATTCAGGTTAATTCATTGTCATTTACACCACACCCTGTCATTTCCACCATCACCCTGTCATTTCCATCACCACACATTTAAAAAAAAATTAAAAAGTTCTCATCACACATTAAAAATGTATCCACAATTTATGAGATCATGCTCTACTTAATATAAAAATTCAAGTTATCTAATAAGCTCTTACCCAAACTAATATTAAATTTCAGAGTCTGACAGGTGTACAGTTCAGCATTTGGTCCTTAGGGTAGTTAATTTATCTCATTGACAAATGTATAATTATTTTATATTGTGGAAAAACTGGTAAAACTAGTTACACAAATTATCTTAGACAATTCTTGAGTGGCATAAGTTATTCTATATTTAAATAACAGCTGAATATTGAGATGTGGTGGAAATTACATTTGTTCATTGCAGGTCGGAAAAAACCCACACAAGAAACTCAGGAGCAAGGGGTAGCACATCATGAAGATACAAACAAATAATAGCAGACAGGGAATTAATGAATAGACAGGGCTTATAAACACAGGTACTAATGGAATAATTAAACAAACACAGGTGAACCAAATGTGTAATTAGACTGGGAAGACTAGGTCACAGGGGAGACTCAAAGCACACAGACATGTGACAGATCACCCCCTCCCGGGAAGGCGCGTCCTCAGTCCAACAGAGGAGGGATGGTGAGGGTTCAGGAGGCGGGCGTGGGGCAGGCAATGGGAAAGGGGCATAGTTAATTAGGCCAGGGTGGAGTAGATGGAGGGAGGAACCAGGTGGGGAATCAAAAGCCAGCCAGGATGGCGGCCCATGGTGGAGACGACGGTGGGAGAAGCCATGGTGGAGATAGGGCTGGTAACACCAGGGGGCCGACTGACGGAGACTGAGCAGTGGAAGAGGAACCCAGGAGGGAGACGGAGAGCCGCAGAGCCCGGGTGACGCCAAGGATCCGGAGGGCCAAGGCGGAGCTGGCGGCTTCGGCGACCAAGGCGGAGACAGGGCTCCGGAAGACCGTGGTGGAGGATGGAGGCAGAGCCAGAGGGAAGGAGGAGCCTGACAGAGCCAGAGGGACGGAGTGACGAGGCGAAGCCAGAGGAGTGGAGTCCCGAGGTGGCGGATAGTCAACGACTGACCAAGGCGGAGCCGGAGGTACGAGGGAGCCCAGTGGAGCTGGTGGGATGACGGGCCACGGTGGAGATGAGGGAGCAGTGCAGCGGTGTGGTGAAGGCTGGCTGGGCTCTGGATAGTGAGCAGGGTTGGTGAATTCCTCCTCCACGGGGCAGATGGTGAATTGTGATCCACAA
The DNA here is from genome assembly GCA_036784905.1 of Acrossocheilus fasciatus. Lineage (NCBI taxonomy): Eukaryota > Metazoa > Chordata > Actinopteri > Cypriniformes > Cyprinidae > Acrossocheilus > Acrossocheilus fasciatus. The sequence continues at coordinate 18,714,193 of CM071946.1, read as the reverse complement.
CTCACCAGCACCCACTCCACAAACGTGGCAAATTCCTCTTTGGGACTGTTCGCTGGCAGGCTTACACCGCTCGCTCAGGCTGGTGTAATAGAATACGCAGTGCGATTGGTCAGGGAAGTGCGTAAGGCACGCCAAATCTATAAAGTCCCTTGTGTGGTCCTCCAGCGAATGGTCAAATTGCTCCAGACATAGGAGCTGGACACCTGGTAAGTCAATTTCGGGAGAGGGGAGAAACAAAAAAAAAAAAGAAAAACGCTGCTATTATTACTCACTTTGAGGGTCTACTATTCTGTAACATTGCTGTGCTATTAAAAGCGCACGACACAGGAGAAATCCAAATAACAGTCTTTTAATGATAAATCCACACAAGAAACAGAAGTAATCCAGGAGCAAGGGGTAGCGCAACACAAAGATACAAACAAATAATAGAAGACAGGGAACTAAGGAACAAACAGGGCTTATAAACACAGGTAGCCTACTAATGGGATAATTAACCAAACACAGGTGAACCGAATGACTAATTAGACTGGGAAAACTCTTGAAAGGTGTACACTTCATAAGAACAGCTCAATGGAGAAAATGAATACATCTATTGTCGTGCTTGATATATACTGTGCAACTTTGGCAAGCAAGCTGTATTTTGGACCAACAATGGAGAAGCTCAGAGAACTAGAAACCAAACATATACCTGCTGAAAATTGAGAACTAATAAAAATAATAATGTTTCCCAGACCTTTTTCAACTGTTCTTATTTAACTCTCTTTTCTTTTCTCCTCTTTTTCCAGCACTTATCTTGGTGTGAGCACACCTGAGTGTCCCAGACACGGGCCTTCCGGATCACTGTCAATCTATTAGCGTATAATGTCAAAACTATTTTCTCTATCTCACTATCTCGCTGTCTCTCTCACACACAGAGATGATCATCCCAGGAGGTGATGGTTTCAGGGCATGCTTACTGTGTCACTCAGTTTGGGACAGAGAGAAAAAGGGTGCAATTAGACTGAGTGGGGTGCCATCACTCCACCCTATAAAAAGGACAAAGGAAAACCAGAAAGGATGACAGGACGAGTGGGAGAAACAAGAGGGAACTTTTGCCAAATCGAAAGCGATCTGATGAGTTCTACAGGGATATGTGCATTTTGATAATGATCCTATTGGCACGACCGCAGTATGGGACGCTGGACTCGTATGATGCGTGTAGATGAGGGTCAGCAGAACGGAGATGAAGCTGTGAACATAATTGAGTTTTTCACACTCCTCCTTCTCAATTCACTCCTTATCTCTCACTCTCTCTCTCTCTCTCTCTTTGGGGCTAGTGCGAGAATCCTGCTCAAAATGAACAATTTGTTCCATCTGCTCTAAAATCAATTACTTCCCCTGCAAGCCAGCAGAAAATGGTTTCTGGGATATGCAAGAAATGCCTAAAGGACAGAGAGAAACATGTGTAAACTCTAAAGAAAGAGAATGAATGAGTGTAGGGAGGGATAAGAAGGGAAAGAGATTAAAAAGCATTTCATTAAAGAAACAGTTCAGCCAAAAACTAACTCCTTTTTACTCGTTCCAAATGCGTATGGCTTACTATAAAGTCATTAACTTCTTGTTCAAAGAAAAATTGTTGAATAAATACATAATTTGCATTACACTAAACAAAACAAAACAATTGTTTTGTTCTTGATATTTTACAGTGACACGGCAGATCAGAACAGTTGCTTTGAAACACGGATGACTCAACAAATCTCCCGTTAATTGGATCAAAATTCACCAATTCAGTCACTCATAAACAAGAGCGCATAAAGTGCAGATACTACTCCTACTGCTTACACACACACACACACACACACACACACACACACACAAAGGGGTCAGTGCACATCTGGAGATGGAGAGATGTAATGTGAGCGGACAGACAGACATGCCACAAACTCAATCACTATGACAACCAACAACCAAAGGACTACGGAAAGGAAGTATGTAAGGAAAACAGATACAGTAACAAATCCATGAGAATAATACATGACTGGCGACCTATATCATGCTAAAATGTAGAATTACAACAATCGTAATTAAAATACAATATTGTTATTACATTACTTTTATATTATTTTGTTTTATTTAATAAATATTATTAGACCCTTTAAAAAATAAAATAATATAATATGTATCAAGTTAAAAAAAATGTTATACAGAAAGACTAGAATCAGTATGAGAAAAGAAATTCAAAAGATAAAGAAAATTAAATATAAATTAACACAGTGATGTGCCCATTTAATTAATCTCATGGTTGTGAATGCAAACATGTGGCTATATATACACACACATTTAAATGTGTATGATAATAATAAAAAAATAATAATTTAATACAATACAACTGTGTATATTTCATAAAATATTATTAAATATACACATTATTAATATTTTATTATTTAGATCTTTTTAAAAATAAAACAATAAATTAATTTAAATAAAATATTTTAATATTATGTATAATATCTAATATTGTCACTGCAGAAACTATTTATTTATTTTATTAATGTATATTAATGTATATTAATGTATACGCTACAAAACTTTATATTGACAGCTCTAATAATGAATTATGAAAAACGTTTTAAAGATACCATGAGGTAGAAAATGAACAGAATAAAACAAAGAGAAAAGACAAAAGATGATGAAGAGAAAATGAAATATAAATGAAGAGTGCAGTGTGCCCACTCTTTCGAAAGTAAAGTGGGCACTTCATTATGTTATTTTCCAAATCCTGCCGAAAAACATGAATATGCATCTTTCTGTCTCCCTTTTCTTTTTCTTCTCTCTTTTTCCCTGATCTCTCTCTCTCTCTCTCTCAAATACACACACACACACACACACACACACACACACACACACACACTCATACACAGTCATCTGACATTAACCTGAGGTTTTGTTGCATGTACTAAGCTGAGCTGAATATTATGACAAAGCAAATATTAATGTGAGGCCAGCTGATATGCATACTAATAGCAAAACCAAACAATACATGAATATTCAATATGTAACAAACCTCTTTTTCATAAATCACTTCATTTCCTTTATAATGATGAATGGCACTTGACAACACATAACACAACAGAGCATTCATCTGCAAAATGAAAAACTTAATCTCACATGAAATGAGATCTTATTGCTTTAACCCCACAGAGGCGACATCAGACAATCATCTGTGTCATCGCATTGTTTCTGTTATGTTAAATCACTAATTAATTACTTCTTCCTGTAATATTTTTCTCCAGTGACTCCATCTTATTGTCTTTGCTGTTTTGTTAGGTGTGTGGGACATGGAATGTGTGTTTATGTGAAACTATAGACTTTCACAGCATTGAATGACAGACACAGGTTGAGACACACTGTGTCACATTTTGACATGAATACACAATAATAACAGTCTTCAAAGTCATTCATCATTGTTAAAGGAAGAGTTTATAACTGAGAAATGTACATTCTATCAACATTTACTCATCCTCATGTCTTTCTAAAACAATACAAAAATATTTATTTTAGTAAACACAAAAAGAGATATTTTGAAAAATGTTCAGGCTGCTAATTTCCATATGACAACAGTATATAGTGGCAAAGGTCTGTCTAAAATGGCAAAACGCCTCATAAAGTATTTTCGAAACTAAATCACGAGACAGTACTCTACTTATTTACAAATTTTCCAATTGAAGTAACTTAATGCACAAATTGTGCAATGTACCTTATATAATCATAATTTCTCTATTTGACCTGGCTAATCAGGTTCTTGGGCATACCCAAAAAGCACCACTTCAGGGAAAAATTACCACAATTGTCATTATTGACATGGATCTTTGACAAATTAATGTATTAATTATCCAGTAAATAAATAAATAAATAATATCTAAAACATTTAAAAATTATTTATTATGTTATAAAAAAAAAATATATATATATATATATATATTAACTTGGCTATTATTATTATTATTATTATTATTATTATTATTATTATTATTAACACATTTATTATCATTTATTTTGTTCTAAAAATTTATGTTAACTTTATTGATAACTTTATATAATTATTATCACAAAACAATCAATCGAATAATCAAATAAATAAATAAACACAACGCATTTATTATGATGATGTTACAATAATTTATGTTAATGTGATTTATTATTATTATTAACAAATGTATTATTATTTTGTTGTTTATTTTATTCATATTCAAAGTATTATCAAAAACAAACAAACAAATAAATAAATAATTTCAACTGACAGATAAAGTGTACTTCAGCTCTGAAATCGTAAGGGGGGAAAGTACAGTATATTCTTTTCCTTAAAAAAAATGTAAAAATGAACAATTACTGTACACTGTGCGATGTAAACACAAGTAGTCTTTACAACTCCTGCGCTATTATGGGTGCGTCACTGCTTTAAATTGTATCCAACAGCACTAATTATGTTCTCTTCACGTGCCAACAGCAGGAAGTAAAGCAAGACCATGGTACTCAGCTGACAGATACAGTGTCTTCCTGCACTGACAGTGATTCAGCATCACGGTCAGCAGCTCTGTGCCACTACCTGAGATGTTACGGACCGCAAGACGATCGAATAAATCAAGGCTGAATGCTGCCGCTATGAGCTCAAATGCCAAGTACATTCTAATAGCCTTAAATCCCACACCTAGTTTACCATACTCCTGTAATCTCTCTGGCTCCGTCATGTCCCTCTATATTTCTCTAATGCTGGGATTAGTCTAGTACAGCATGCTTTTCAATGAATCGCTCATGAATATTTCTTGCACAGAGCTGCACGTAAGGTTATGCAGAGGTCTGCTGTCCTTTTTGCCTATAACTGTCTATCATTCGCACGCAGTGCTGAAGGTCTTGTGTTTTATGTGGATAATTCCCTGCAGGAGGCAAACAGGCCCCTGCCTACATGTTCTGCTCCAAAGAATAAAGTGCAGCTAATACAGCATCCTACCAATCCCCTGTCTCTCTATCTCCGATTCTCTCTCTTTCACACATACTCACATTGCTGCAGCTAGTTGGCAGGTCCCTCCCTATTACCCCTTCACTGCCCTCTGATTCTCTCTCTCTCTCTCTCTCACTCTCTCTCACCACTATCAGGAGATATTGATTTTGTAGCCCAAAGGCTTTTACAGCATCAGGGGCATCGTAAGAGTCCTCTATCATCAATGCACAAGCAATCACACACCCATGAATGTTTCACACAAATCTGCACTGTTACACAAATAGGGAGTGTGTGTGTGCACTGAGGTGGTTATATACAGAATCTGTGCTTGTAAAATGCTCCCTGATAAAACCGGTCACATTTACTGTTGCTGTGTGAAATTTTGCTGGGTGAAAATCGAATGTCAATAGGAATGAAAAAATGTTCCCTATGCAGATTTCGTTCATGTTCAAGTTGCTGCACATTATACGTGAGCTGTGCCACGTGCTTTGATCGGAATGTAAACAACGTATCCACGTGGCGCAGCTGACACAGAACAGCATATGTTGTTTACGTATGTGATACACTCCAAAATGGTGCCAGGGTGACGCAGAGGAGACGAATTGTTTAATTTATTTATTTTTTTCTTTGTGCAAAAAAAGTATTCTAGTAGCTTTGTAAAATTGCGGTTGAACCCCTGTCATATGGATTATTTTACCAATGTCTTGCTACGTTTCTGGACCTTGATTGTGGTAATTACATTACTGTCTATGGGACTCAATTTGTGTTCTGAAGATGAACGGAGATGAGTAATTAATGATAGAATTTTATTTTTTATTTTTGGGTGAACTATCCCTTTAACCAAAATAAATAAATAAAAGGAATAAACAAACAGTTGAGATTGAATTGAGATCAATATTGAATATAAATAAACGTAATACACTGAAAATGCTGAAAATACAAAAGACTTCTTATCACACCCCCTATATAGTCTCTATATTGCCTTTTTAATAAATTAAAGGTGTGGTTGATTGCGATGTCACTTTTTTAACGTTTTAATGTTGCTGTTTGAGCATAAACAATATCTGCAAAGTTGCAGCGCTGAAAGTTCAATGCAAACGGAGATACCATCTTTTAAAATTCTGGCAGTTTAATGCCTACACAAACGGCTCGTAGGGACTACAACGAGCTACTTCCCTGCTCCGTTACATCACGAACCTAGATAAACCCCGCCCCCCGGGAACATGCAGCAAAGGGGGGCGAGGCCATGCTGCGCTACAAAAAAAAAAAAGGGGTGCACATAAAAATCTATTCATATATGAATCGCGATTCTGTCTTCTAACGATTCTAATGGATTCACAAGTTTCAAAATCAATGTTCTAAACTAGCAATGGTTCTCAATCCTGTTCCTCACGTTGCCCTGCTCTGCACACACTCTGCATCTCTCTCTCTCTCCCTCTCTCTCTCTCTCTCTCCAGATCACCAGCTCCGCTCCAGTAATAAACTGTTCCAATTATACACTTTATGTGTATTGATATACAGACATTTTTCACATACTGTAGCTATGAGAAGCGTTATACATGGATGTGCGTTTGGTAGCCGCACTGTATTAAAGCCTTAATCAGGATACAACCGTATATTAAAAGCTAACAGAAGTAGTAGCATTTACAAATAACAGCATATCTAAAAGTATGAGACAACAACAAACAAACAAAAAAAAAACATACCATTAAGCGTGATCCTCTTCACTATATTCTCTGGGTCTCAGTCGAGCTCACATTGATAAGCAATATAGACAATGCCATTGTTTACAATACAACCGGAGCACATGCCGCTGAGGTGGGGCTTCATAAAAGGAGGAAATGATCAGCACGTTTAGAGGAGAAGGGATAGAGCAGTGTGGAATAAAGATAAATTATGTGAAAAATAATGCATTTAAAAAACAAAAAACAAAGCATTAACACATATTAGACTACACCCTATAAACACAAGCTTAGAAAAAAAAAACTGTCAACCACCCCTTTAAAAAAAGTCTTATAAATACAGTGAGGGAAAAGATTATTTGATCCCCTGCCGATATTGTACATTTACCCACTGACAAAGAAATGATCAGTCTATAATTTTAATGGTAGGTTTATTTGAACAGTGAGAGACAGAATAACAACAAAAACCCAGAAAAATGCATTTCAAAAAAGTTATAAATTGATTTGCATTTTAATGAGTGAAATAAATATTTGATCCCCTATTAATCAGCAAGATTTCTGTCTCCCAGGTGTTTTTTTTATACAGGATGTCCTTACTGTTCCTGTTTATCAATATCTAAAATATATATTGAGAATATCTTTTTAGCTATGTCTGAGTAAATATATACCTATTGAGACATTTACTGAACATCGTCAAAAGGCTGAAAAATATTAAGATACAATTTTGCCCAGATCTATGGTGTGAGTCTAAGCCATAGTCTGGACATGTAGATTTATAGATTACTTATTAAAAGCACACAATCAAATGTCTGTCAAGCAGACAGCAAACAGGAGGGTTGGGCCAATGACTCTATATGGTTGTTTTCTCTGAGCTGCTCTCAGAGGGCACATATATCTAAGCTTTTACTCATCTGTGGCCATTTCTGCTTTTCAATCCCTCTGTTTTCACTTCCATCCATTTACAGGATTGGCAAACACATTTTCATAATGTAGCCAATACATAAACACAAAAAACCAGCCCATAAAAATGTGCAGTACTCTGCGGAATTCACACAAACATACACACGCCTACACGCTCACACACACAAATGCGTCCGTAAATGCTCACAGATTTTGACAGCAAAAAGAGAGAGTGCAGCAATCATCATGTTGATGCCATTGAAAACAAACCCAATTACCATCATCGGTGGTTTTGTCTGCAGCTGACATCACTCCAGGAATGTTTTGAATCATTATATATACACATCAACACGTCAAATGTTGAAATGTTTCAGTTTGTTTATGGAATTCTAAATAATTTAAAGCTACAGTGTGTAATTCAATTCATTTTACTCATTTACTGCCCTGCACTGATATTTTGAAATTAACGATTTCAATTAACCAGTTTAACAAACAATGCATCTTGTTTGTAAATGAATGAACAAGGCATCTAGTTTTTGAACAAACTGAATGCACAAGTAAAGATAAGTTGTTCATGAATGATTCATTCAAGTTTTCATTACAAATTATTTAACCTTATCAACTGTTCAGTTTGACAAGCTCATTCTATTGATACATTCAAAATTTTTATGAAAGGAAAACATGCTTTGAATGATTCACTGTATCAACAAAACGGTTATGTGAACTATTCAATAAGTTGTTCATAAGAACAAAATAGACTACTTATGTAATTTGCGGAAAGAGTCACTCATGGATTCAGGAAAGGAGTCATTTTAGTAAACTGATGTAAAAGATATGAGTAATTGAGATTAATCAAAATCCCCAATGCTAAAGGCCATGCATCCCTAGAATCTAGTGTTTTGGCTCATCTGCTACTTTGTTGAAGCTATAACTAAGTTTAGCAGATGGCTAAATTTTGCATGACCTGCCCTCATCCTTAACAACCATGAATGAGAAATATTTAGGGTAAAAGAAACTACAGACTACATTCAATTCAGAATCATAACTCAACAAGCACACATAATGCATGATGACATCCAGTGTAAAATCAGAGTCTGCAAAACCAGTTGAGAACCAATGCAGTAAACTATATAACACACACATACTGAGAGAGGATCTGGAATCTACTCTCTCTCTCTCTCTCTCTCTCTCTCGTGGAACATGAGCTGGTCGGATGACAAGTGGTGAGTCACAATGTGGGCTGGTGAATAATCTTGATTTAAACACACTCATACACCCACACTCCCACACACACGCATACACACACTGACCTGTGTTCTAAATGTGAGAGATGTGTCTTATGTAAAGCTATCAGGAGATTGTGAAGCTGCAGCTTCAGGAATTTGCTTCATTCACTTTAGTTCAAACAGAAAGAGGTGAAACAGTGAATATGGTCATAAAAACAAACTGCAACATTCAATAACAGAGTTAATGCTGAATATGATGATGGCATGCACTATTGTTACGTAAAGGTTAAGTGTGTTATTTTCTTTGACATTACAATATTTCTCTTACCCCAGTAACATTATGCAGAGACAGCTAGGACCTGTGAAGGCTGACTTTGAGAAAACTGTAAACACTGTGGCTCTGTGGCATTTTGAAAGAATTTCTTAGATTGATTGAGGGTTCTCACATGTCAACGTCAACTTAACCAGTGGCATGAGTCTGGGCAGGACTTTTTTTAAACAGTTGGTGAAACTAGGGATGCACCGATAGGATTTTTTGGCCCGATATGGATACTGATGTTAACAGACAACTATTGGCAGATTCCGATACCGATATTGGTCAAATGCATAAAGCAGGGCTTAAAAACTTTTTCCATTGGTTCACTCCGAGCAGAACTGGTATTTAAAAGTTTCTGTTCCTGTTCCTCTTGGTATTGCCATTCCAAAACCAGTTTGAGTAGAAAAAAAATACCGGTTAATAACGTTATTTATTTATTACCTTTTCTTTGCCAATAATAATAATAATAATACTAATGATAATAATAATAATAAAGTACAGCGTTTTCTTTACTTAAAATTAGCGCTACTCCTATAAGCGTTTTGAGAGGAAAAAACTGCCTAAATTAGTAGTCTGTATGTCACATTCTATTATTTCATTCGGAAATAATGTAGGCTAAAATACCAGTAAATAAAGCAAAATAATTAGAAACATTACCAACACAATTATATGAGGCGCCGTATAGGACTTAAATCAAACTTCACTCACGAAAACATACATGAGACACTTGAATACACATATGAAACAGTCACACGTATACTACTAAGTGCTCAAACAAATATATATGAAATGCACGTGCACACACACACACAAACTCTCCGCGCACATACACATATGCTTATTCATTTTTTTTCAAAATGTTGCTAATGCTGCTGAAATTCTACAGTGCACCTTTAAATTTTGGAATCATAACAGTTTATACTAGCAGGAAAAAAAATGTTTAGTGAAAATAAAATAAAGTAAAATAAAATGTGATTCAGTTTCTTTTCACTCTTTCTGTCTGTTGGCGGCTAGTGAGACTTTGCGGAATGGAAGTCATGTCACAGTTCCCAAAAGAACACATCTATCAATCTTTCCCTAGCATTCTTTCCACTCTAATCAGTTCAGGAATCAAAATCTAACATTATCTAAAAGGCCAAGCATATTTAAATGACAGGCATGTCCCTCGTTCAAGGGCAATCACTAATTATAACGATGACGATAATAGAAGAACAGATGACTGATTGCAAAAAAAAAAAAAATGTAGAAAAGGACAATGGATAATAGCCTAGTGCTAGAAATTCTTTCAGTTACCGCAACCCTCATTTTAGATAAAATAACCACCTGTTGCTCTGCTGCTGTGGGAGAGGAAAACACATATGACAGATATTTGCATTTTCTTTCAGGTAAATGCATATGCGTTTGTGTATGTGTGCATATGTGTGCCGTATGGTCTCCGAAAATGAATTAAAGCAATTGTTATAGTAGCACAAAAATTCATTAGTTTTTCCCAGGAACATAAAACTGTTAATTTCCATACAACAAATTAAGAAAGATGCAGTTATAATCAAGCTATGGTGGGGCTTTGAGTTGTGAAATCTGTCAGTCCAGTTTATCCATCTTTAATCTTTAAAAGTTTAATAAATATATAATGCAGTGACCAATTGCAGTAAGATTAACATGTAACCTAAATACGCAGGACGAAGCTGCAGGTGTATAATCTACTGTAGGTCTGTCAGTCCAAACTGCAACAATTTATGTTGGGCTAAGAAGAGCAAAAAAATCATTGTTTCAGTTTAAAGGTATAATATGTCAGTTTTCGCCACTAGAGGTCGCATTTTCAAAACAATAACAAAGGCGAAGTTTGATGACGCTATGAAGGAGGATGTTCCCGGATGAGGTAATTAATAAAAAAAAAATTTATTACCTGTACTTTCCTTAGTTATTCAAACAGTGAATAAATTATACAGAGAATGCAAGCAAAGAACATTTACAATGTCAAAGAACATTATGACTGACTTAAGTCTAGCGCGAGTTTAAGTACTCTCAAAAAAACTTATAATCAGTAAAGCTGTCTATACACGGTTTTATGAATGAATCTCTTACATCATATATGCACATCTGCTCTTTGTTGTTTATGAGAGAATTTGCGTGAATTCAGTCAGCGAGCACGTGCAGTGAACAAAGAATTCAACTGAACACTTCTGATTGGCCATTGCATTCATAAGCTCATCAGACTCGTGTGTGATTGGTTATAATGTGCAACACTGTAAAAAAACGCATTAAAAAAATCATGGCGCAACATTGAGCAGATCTAAATTTAATGCTGCAGTAAACACTTTTCATTTCATTTGCATTTTATTCGCGACAGACGTAATGGATTTAGTTTAACTGTACCGCACACAGACTGTAATGACGCAATATCTGCATATCCTCAGTTCCCTTTCAGTCGGTCACTCCGAGTCACGTCGGATGACGTGAGAGACCAATCCACTTTGAGTGTAACTAAACGAGCCAATGGACATTGGCATGTGATCATTGCATCCAGCTGCCGCTGATCACAGCGCAAGTACAAGAGGCAGCAGGTGCATCCGCATCAATCCATCCTTTTGCTTTGGAGCCGAGCGGTAGTGGTCGAAGCTACTGCTCTCCCCTTCCACAGAGAGTGTTCTGCAAGCGAGTGTGGGCGTTACGGCGCAGCAGCGGTGGTCACATCGGCAGGAGAGAAAGTTCATCAAAAGAGCATTTCTCTGAAAGAGCAATTTCTCTAAAAGAGTAACAGGGGTGATCGCGTCTTTTTACAGATGTCTTATCACCGGTGCGTTTCTGGATGTGGTCGTTTCCTGGTGCCTCAGGACGGTCACGATCGCTGCCTCACATGTCTGGGCATTCAGCACGCTGAGGAAGTTTTCGTGGATGGTTCATGTTCTTCTTGTGGGGACATGACCCCAGAGTTGCATAATAGACTCCGCTATGTCAAACATGGCGGAGTCCCTCTGCCACGATCCAGCGTTCGTTCTCGGGGCGGCGCTGTATCCAGTGGAGTCAGAGGTGATCTGAGGGTGACAGTGAGGGCTTCCCCAAAAGGTGTTACTCACCCCTCAAGCACTCTGCAGCCGGGGAGCTGCCGAAGGAGCGCGCTGGGCACTCTGCTCGACAGAGTGCACCACGTTTTTCCTTCGGTGCCCCCTCTGACGACCAGATGTTGATCGCTGCATTGGAGGGCGAGCCCTCTCTCTCCGGGGATGACGACCCAGCCGCGTTGCCCCCTTCGGGTGTTGTAGTGTTGTCCGAGCCAGACCCAGAGATGACGGCTATGCTTTCCCGGGCCGCCAAGAATGTCGGGCTCGCGTGGAATCCTCCACCGCATCCCGATTCTTTGAGGCTGGATGAGTGGTTTCTCGGTGGGGGTCACGCTGGTTCTCAGCGCCCCCCTCCGGTGCCATTCTTTCCGGAAGTGCATGAGGAGCTTACAAGATTGTGCAAGGCACCTTTCACTGCCTGAAACAAATCTTGTGGCTCCTCCACTCTCACCACCCTCGATGGTGGGGTCGCTTTGGGGTATGCGGGCATCCCCTCGGTGGAGTGGTCTGTGGCCATGCAACTATGTCAAACAGCCACTACCACTCTGCAGGGTGACCCGTGTCTCCGCTCGCGGGCCTGTAAGTTTTCGTCAGGTCTAACTGGCAGTGCTTATAGAGTCTGTGGGGAGGTGGCTTCTGCCCTTCACGCCATGGCGTTGCTGCACCTTCTAAGGACCTGCACGAGGGTGGTCACGACCTGGCGGTTCTACATGAGCTGCATGCTGCGACAGACCTCGCGCTTCGAGCGACGAAGGTGACCGCACAGTCTCTGGGTTGTGCGATTTCCACGCTAGTGGTCCAGGAGCGCCATCTCTGGCTGTGCCTTGCTTACATGAAGGAGCAGGAGAAGGTACAGTTCCTTTTCGGCGACGCTGTCGAGAGCTTTGCCCAACAGTTCTCGGCAGCCCAGAAGCAGACTGAGGCGATCAAACACATCATGCACTGGAGGAAACCTGCTGCTTCCACTCCAGCTGCAGCACCTCAGCCTGCTCGTCACCATGGGCACCCCCCTGCGGCTGCCGCAGCAGCCTTCCACCAGGCAGTGTCGTGGAGCCGGTCGACAGCCCCTCCCTGGCCGATTCCTCTGAGGAAGGATCTGCTTTCTCAAAGACGGGGCACCCTCTGGCACCCACGTCCAGACTTGTGGAAACTCCATGTGTGGTCCCTGGATGGGACGCGGAGGTTCTAGGTGACATGCCCCAGGAGGTAGCTCTCACTATCACTTCAGCACGAGCACCATCCACAAGATGGGCCTATGCGCTGAAGTGGAATCTGTTTGTCGAATGGTGTTCCTCTCACCGTGAGGACCCCCGGAGATGTTCAATCAGAGCTGTGCTTTCCTTTTTGCAACAAAGGTTGGAGCGTAGGCTATCTGCTATTTCCGCTCACCACGACCCCATAGAGGGGAGGTCGGTGGGGAAGCACGATCTGGTTGTCAGGTTTCTTAGAGGGGCCAGGAGGTTAAACCCTCCTAGGCCTCCCTCCATACCCTCTTGGGAGTTGGCATTGGTGCTAAGAGCCCTACAAACTGCCCCCTTCGAGCCTTTGCAGTCAGTCGAGTTGAAGTTTCTCTCTATGAAAACCCTACTTCTGACTGTGTTGGCCTCGATCAAGAGGATGGGGGACCTGCAGGCATTTTCAGTCGACGAATTGTGCCTTGAGTTTGGGCCAGCTGACTCCAGTGCAACACTGAGGCCCCGGCCCGGCTATGTGCCCAAGGTTCCTACCACTCCCTTCAGAGACCAGGTAGTGAACCTGCAAGCGCTGCCCCTGGAGGAGGCAGACCCAGCCCTAGCTTTGCTCTGTCCTGTACGCGCACTGCGACAGTACGTGGATAAAACTCAGAGCTTCAGGACCTCAGAACAACTCTTTGTCTGTTACGGAGGACAGCAAAAGGGGAAGGTTGTCTCCAAGCAGAGGATGGCCCACTGGATAGTGGATGCCATCACCTTGGCCTATGAAGCACAAGGTGTGCCCTGCCTGCTCAGGTTGCGTGCTCACTCCACTAGGGCTGTCGCATCGTCCTGGGCGCTGGCTCGTGGTGCCTCGCTAGCAGACATCTGTAGAGCTGCGGGTTGGGCGACTCCTAACACGTTCGCTAGGTTTTATAGCCTACGTGTCGAACCAGTTTCCTCCTGTGTTCTCACCTCAAACGGGTAGTGGCACTGAGAGGCCCGGCTCAGAGTCGGCTTGTGGCGTTCTTATGCCTAATTCTCTAGAGAGTTCCTTAACCAGGCAAACCCTGTTGAGTCCTCCGGCACTCCGGCGACCGGACGTGGCGGACCGTCCGGCGCCAGGCCTTTCAGCCAATGAATTCTTGAAATCTGGTGTAAGGTTGGTGCCCATATGAGTGACCCTGTTGGGATCCCATGTGTATTCCATGGTATACTTATTAAAGCCGTGTTTCCCCTGGCAGACCACGTTCTGCCATCTCTAATGATGCAGCCTAAGCCATCTCAGAGACTTCCATGTGCAATAGGGCCCTATGGGGTTACTTCACATGTCTTAATACCACTTAACCCCCTCTGGGAGGAGGTGACTCTGCAGTGTGCCTCTTCCAAACGGAAGGGCACACTTCCCAGTGTTATCCAAGTCCTACTGTCTGGGTTGCTCAAGGAACAACAGTGGTTGACCTTCTCTGTGTAGAGCCCGGTCCTATCATCTGCCTTATAGGAAGGATCAGGAGGCCTACACAGGGCACTGGAAGGGGCAGCTCCTGTGGCGCTTTGGTAGGAATCCCAATTCGTCGGTCATCCGACGTGACTCGGAGTGACCGACTGAAAGGGAACGTCTCGGTCACGTATTTAACCATTGTTCCCTGAAGGAGGGAACAGAGACGTCACGTCCCGTCGCCACAGTCGCTGTACCACCGCTGAGCGGCCGGGTCACCGGCTCGTCTCCTCAGCGAAAGCATGGATTGATGCGGTGCACCTGCTGCCTCTTGTACTCGCACTGTGATCAGCGGCAGCTGAATGCAATGATCGCATGCCAATGTCCATTGGCTCGTTTAGTTACACTCGAACTGGATTGGTCTCGCTGGCGAGATCCCAATTCGTCGGTCATCCGACGTGACGTCTCCGTTCCCTCCTTCAGGGAACGAGGGTTACATACGTAACCGAGATGTTTCCACTTGTAGAAACTATAAATATCTACAGTAGAATGATTAGAGCCATTAGTTCCTTTGAGATTAATGGTTAGAGAAGATATTGTGAACTCCCAAGTTTCCCCAGAATTGAGGCAGCTTTCCTTAGAAGGTTATGATTTCTGAACAGCAGCATTTGTGTCTCTGTGTGTTGCCATAGTTTCTACAAGTTTTTTTTTTTATTTTTTATTTTTTTTTCAGCTTTACAACCAAACAAGGTACATAATCACATTCCAGAATAAATCCAATCTTATTCAGCCTTGGCTGAGCATAACCAAAATAGAACAACAAGACAAAAAATAAAAATAAAAATAAACCAAACCATAAAGAAAAATAAGATAAAGAAAAAAGAACATAAGATGCTTACACCATTGGATAAAATTAGGTTTAGATTTAAACCATCTGCATTTGTGAATAAAAAAACTTCCCAAAACATACCAGGGAATTAATCACAAATTCAAAATCTTTGTTTTCAAGAAAAATACCGAACCTGATTATCTTCACATTAAGTGGTGGGAATTCAACATAACCAGTTTTGCATCTCTCTCCAAAAGAATTGTACCTTATCACACACAAAAAATAAATAAATAATAATAAAAAAATATATATAAATAAATAAAAAAACATAATCTAAAGTTTCAATGTTTGTTTCACAAAAAACACAATTATTTACATCAAAATAAAATTTTAATCTTAAAAATTCGTTAGTAGGGTAAATCTTGAAGCTCACCTCTTTAGCTTTTGGAGGGAGGGGGAAAGACAAATAATTTGTTCAAATTTTTTTAATTTCAACTGTATCAAAATCTTAAACACATATTCCCATCTAATTGGGTTTGGATAATAAGCCTGTGAAATAAAATTTCGTATATATTTATATTAGGTATATTAGGTGGCCTTAACTACTATGTACTTACATTTAAATTAATAATTCAGTACAATGCACTTATTGTGTACCAGTGTTAATTTCGTCAACGAAGACGACGACGAAAAATATTCGTTAACGAACCTTTTTTCTGTGACTAAGACTAGACGTTGACGAGCTAAAAATAATATCTGATGATAAAAACTATGACGAAATTTATGCCGCGTCTTCGTTAACGAGACAAGACGGGACTAAAATGTTATTTGAGGACTACCTGACATTCAAAATACATCCTATAGGCTAAGTTAACTGTCTTGTCTTTCAAAATGTGTGTCCCTGTCATTGGATTACAATCAGATGAGGGGCGTTCGTATATCTAGTCTCAGTATGGCAGCCGCGGACGGATTGGCTACCAAAACGCGAACTAGCGATCTGAAACAATGGCCTCAGCACCTGAAGGGTTAGCGATAGGATGACCAGACCGTCCCAATTTCCCGGGAGTCACAATTCGTTGCTGATTAACTTAAAGTTAGTGAAGGCGGGATAGGCGGAATCGTGCTGATACAAGCGCGTTCTCTCTCTCTCGCGCACGCTCCACTTCTTCAGTTCTCATACAGCGCGCGATCAGTTCTCGGTACTCGGTACTCGGTACTCGGTACTCGGTACTCGGTACTCGGTACTCTACGGAGCCCCTTACGGGACATTGTGGTGGGAAAAATTCGGGGTGAGTGGAAAAAATTCAGGGTGGGAGGAAATTTTTTTTTCAAAACTTTTGCGTTCCCTCGCAAAACTTTTGCGTTCCCTCGCAAAGATATTGGCGTTCCCTCGCAAAACTATTGCATTCTCTCGCAAAACCTTTGCGTTCTCTCGCAAAGATATTTGCGTTCCCTCGCAAAACTTTTGCATTCTCTCGCAAAGATATTTGCGTTCCCTCGCAAAACTTTTGTGTTCTCTCGCAAAACCATTTGAGTTCGGACAAACTCTTCCTGTTTACTTTGCAGCTTGCAGTGGTTACAGCTCTGTATGTTCACAATGGAGAGGTTCATAGAGTTTTATTTTGAACTTCAAAGTAATACAGTCAGTGCTTATTTCGAGGCACGGTTTTGGGACATTCTAAAACGCTTAATGTGGCTTAATGTTTTAAAAAAGTGACATTGGAGGACTAAATTCGATAATAATAAATCCTGATGAAAATTATTAGGCTAACATTAATAACCTTATTAATAATATTACTATTAATAAAGCAGAATATGAACGCAACGCCCTGCATGTTAAGCCTTTTCTTCCCTATAGAAAACGCTTAAGGTAGGCTATAATGAAAGGTTCAGCTGGTATGTTCACAATGGAGTGGTTCATAAAGTTTTTATTTTGAACTTTGACTCAAGTATAAAGAAATACAATCAGGTTAGTTCAAGGCACGGTTTTGAGACATTCTAAAACGCTTTAATGTGGCTTAATGTATTAAAACAGTGACATTAGGACCAAATTCGATAAAAATAAATACTAATAAAATTGTTAGGTTTATATTAATAACCTTATTAATAATATTACTATTAATAAAGGAGAATAGCCCAGAATATGAATGCAACGGATTTTGTATTTTTAAATCACCATTTTCATTATAGCCTACCTTAAGCGTTTTATGGGGGAGAAAAAGCTTAGGCTACGTGCAGGGCATTGAGTTCATATTCTGGGCTATTCTGCTTAGTAATATTATTAAAAAGGTTATTAATATTAGCCTAATAATTTTATAAGCTTTTATTATTATCGAATTTGGTCCTCCAAGTCACCGTTTTAAAACATTAAGCCACATTAAGCGTTTTATTATGTCCCAAAACCGTGCCTTGAACTAAGCACTGACTTATTAATTTATTTGAATCCAAGTTCAAAATAAAACTCTATGAACCGCTCCATTGTGAACACGAGCTGCATGAACCTTTCAGCCTACCTTAAGCGTTTTCTATAGGGAAGAAAAGGCTTAACGTGCAGGGCGTTGCGTTCATATTCTGATTTATTAATAGTAATATTATTAATAAGGTTATTAATGTTAGCCTAATAATTTTCATCAGGATTTATTATTATCGAATTTAGTCCTCCAATGTCACTGTTTTAAAACATTAAGCCACATTAAGCGTTTTAGAATGTCCCAAAACCGTGCCTCGAAATAAGCACTGACTGTATTACTTTGAAGTTCAAAATAAAACTCTATGAACCTCTCCATTGTGAACTTACAGAGCTGTAACCACTGCAAGCTGCAAAGTAAACAGGAAGAGTTTGTCCGAACTCAAATGGTTTTGCGAGAGAACGCAAAAGTTTTGCGAGGGAACGCAAATATCTTTGCGAGAGAACGCAAAAGTTTTGCGAGAGAACGCAAAAGTTTTGCGAGGGAACGCAAATGTTTTGCGAGAGAACGCAAATATCTTTGCGAGAGAACGCATAAGTTTTGCGAGGGAACGCAAAAGTTTTGCGAGGGAACGCAAATGTTTTGCGAGAGAACGCAAATATATTTGCGAGAGAACGCAAAAGTTTTGCGAGGGAACGCAAAAGTTTTGCGAGAGAACGCAAAAGTTTTGCGAGAGAACGCAAAACATTTGAAAATAATTTTTTCCTCCCACCCTATTTTTTTCCCCTCACCCCGAATTTTTCCCACCACAATGTCCTTTAAGGGGCTCCGTAGTACTCAAATACATACACAGCAGTCCAAATGTCTATTGTGTACTAGAATATCTTACGTAAATACAGTCGGATATGGCTTAAGTGAGCGTAAACAGGTGGGTGAAAACTGAATGTGTGTCAGTATTACATGCATCCGTTTTAAATGGACAGCATTCCTATTAAATACCTATATGTGTCATTAATGTTAACCAACGATTAAAAATATTAAATATTAAATAAATGTATACTTGTCATGGTGACAATACTGACAATACTACTGTATCTGAAAAATGAGTTTAATTTGTGTATCTACCAAAAATTGAATATTTGTTCCAGTTTTTCCAGATTCAATCCTTGATTCAAATTTCTCATAAGCTTAATTGATTTAAAGAGAGATTAATTAATGACTATTTTTGTTTGAAGACTACATATAAAATGGCTACCAAAATAAATGTTGGTAACTGCAGTTTGACTAAAAGTAATGACTAAAAGTTGACAAAAATGCAATGACTTTTCGTCGACTAAAACTAGACTAAAACTATGAAAGACTCAAATGACTAAAATGTGACTAAGACTATTAAGCATTTTCTTCTCATGATAAAGACTAAGACTAATTCAAAAATGCCTGCCAAAATTAACACTGTTGTGTACATACATGTTTTTACATTGTACGTATATTTTTAAAAATACCTATATGTAATTACATCTGTAATTAATTTCTGTAATTACATTTATAATTACACATAAACCTACCCATACCACTTAACCTGTCCCTAACCTTACACATATCCCACCTCAATAGCAGCAAAAGTGTTTTGCAATACAATATGAACACAATAACTACATTGTACTTATTTTTTGATGTAAGTACATAGTAGTTAAGGCCACCTAATATAAAATTTCTAACAATCCTATTAGAACATTTTTTTTTCACAAAAAACATAACCTTCTAAGGAAAGCTGCCTCAATTGTGGGGAAACTTGGGAGTTCACAATATCTTCTCTAATCATTAATCTCAAAGGAACCGGAATGGCTCTAATCATTCTATTGTAGATATTTATGGTTTCTACAAGTGGAAACTGAGGATATGTGGATATTACGTCATTGATCGGAGACAATGACCAGGAAAGGGTCATTACTTAAATCTAGAATTTCTTTGAATTTACAAATCCTAGAGAACTTTTGAGATAATGTAAGTACACAACTGCATGAAATATATAAGACTGTGCAAGGGGTTTTTGGATATTTTATTACAAAAATCTTACATATTGTGCCTTTAACTGTTGCATGTAAATATACTGACTTGTGTCAAAGGTATCACTCAATTTTGGGTGAACTACCTTTAAGGTATTCCTGATATTCCTGATATGCAACAGAATGAACATGTATGCACACACACACACACACACACACACACACACACACACACACACACACACACACACACGCCTCTTGCTGCAGTGGGCGAGTCCAGGGGCCTATCAGTTCTGCTCATTCATCCATCCATCTCTTTCTCTTTATTCCATCTCCCTCCTCTCCCTTTCGGGCCCTCTAATACTCCCATTAGCCTTTTTCTATCTGCTTGTCATACAGGTCGAGTTCCCGAGTGCACACACACAGACAGAACTAAAAACAGCAAGCAGAAGTTGTCTAGCACATAAAAAGGTGGACAATTAAAAGATAAAACTATAATAACTTTTTTTTTCATTTTCTATTCAATTTAGAGTACTTGACACAACAAAAACTGCATTTTCATTTGCAATAATGCAAATAGAAAAATAATAAAATAAAATAAAATGTACAAATCTAACAAAAAGGAATAAAGGTAAATTCAATTTTAATGACAAAGATAAAGCTAAATGTGGCAAGTCTAGTCTCTCTCTCTCTGTTTCTCTAATTCTCTCTGCCTGTCTATATACACAGGATGCCCACAACAGCAAAGAGATCAAAGAAGTTAGGAAATAAAAAAAAAGAAAAATAAACAAATAAATAAAAGAAAGAACATAGGTGTAAGAGAGAAACAAAAAGTTTATTGCCTGAAGATGAACAACATTCATTCAATAACACATACATGTCTTCACTGTTTCCTGCTCTTTCCATAGCGGCGTTCATTTGGAACACTTGAAAGGCAATCAGGGAGGCCCTGACTCTTGAGGATATCGATTGAGCACAGGCCCATGTGTGTCTGTGTGTAATGTGATCTGTGTCCCCAACTCTCTTGGGACCATTTTTGTATGTGTGTGGACAGAATGTTTAGTGAGTACTAAAAGGGATAGTTCACCTTAAAAATCTGGGCCCGTATTCATGAAAAATCTTAGCACTAAGAGTTGCTCCTAGTAACAAAATTCTAAGAAAATTCTTAGAAATGTGGGTGTTTCCCCTTAGGATTAAAGATAAGATCCTAGTAAAGAAAAAAGTACCGTAATTTCCGGACTATAAGCCGCAACTTTTTTCCCACGCTTTGAACCTTGCGGCTTAAACAATGACGCGGCTAATATATGGATTTTTCAAATTTAAAAAAAAAAAAAAAAAAACACAAAACACATTCTGTGACACGCTCAGTTTTTTGGCGGCATGAAGCTTTCATCAGACCAATATGAAATTGCCGAACGGGTTGAGGTCAAACAACTTTTTTGTTTACGGTTTAGATTAAATCGAGCGCGCTCAAATTTCCCATCATTCTGATTACGGTAGTCATTTTGTCACCCTCATCATGGCAAAGACACGGAGAAATGCATATGATGCAGCTTTCAAGTTGAAGGCGATTGATCTGGCTGTTGGAAAAGGAAATAGAGCTGCTGCATGGGATCTTGGTCTTAATGAGTCGATGATAAGACGTTGGAAACCGCAGCGTGAGGAATTGACTTGGTGCATAAAGACAACTAAAGCACAGGAGGAGGAAGATAGTGACCGTGTAATGTCGGATTCACTGGTTCAACACCAGCGCTGCATCGGACCACGTAAAAAGAGTGACTCCGATGCAGTTATACTTTCACTGGAGTACCTGACCTACCCCTACCCTAAACCTACCCAGTTCTGAACAATAATGATGACGATAAATTATCGCGTTGGCATATTGATGCTAAGGGTTTCCTATTTAAAGTGTTGAACCAGTGGATCCGTGCGTGGAGCACAGCTGATGCCTGTCACTGACTTACATTGGTATCACTTCTGTGAGCCCACCACGGATTTTTTTCTGTGAGCCCATCACGGAATTTTCGTCGATTCCGTGATGCCACCACAGATTCGGAGGTTAATTAAATCCGTGAACATTACACGAAATTCTGTGAGATCATGTTGCAACGTAGGCTACTGTTTACTGCTGTTTTTTTATTTTTTGTTACAAGCCGTGTTTCGTTAAAACCTGTGTAAAGTTAATTTGTTTCAATGTACCTGTAGGCACCTGCGGCTTATAGACATGTGCGGCTTATTTATGTTCAAAATCATATTTTTCTTCAAATTCAGTGGGTGCGGCTTATATTCAGGTGCGCTCAATAGTCCGGAAATTACGGTAATTCAGAAAGCAACTTAACCCTTAAAAGAGGTCTTAAGGTCCAAAATTGTTAGGAGTACGGACGAGGACTTAAGAGGTTCTTTAGCAGTGGAGAAAATAGACGAAACATGAAGACGGAGAAGAAATGTGTTGCATGATGCATGACAGTGAGTTAATAAGACGCTACACATTAGATTGTGCAGGGATCATGTTTGTGACCGATCTTATTAAAGACATGCTAACATCTGACACCACGCAGAAATCCCATAGTGCCAGAAATGGACATAATCACTACATTAACTACATTAACATATTTGGCAACTAGAAAAATGCAACTATGCAGCAGCGATGATTTGCGTCTGTACCTGACAGCACTTTCAAAACCTTATTGTGTCGCTGTTCATTTCCTATAAAATACGTTAAGTATGACAGCATGGTAAATAAAAAATAAAGAATATAATTACATATGTAATGTGTGTGTGTGTTAGAGAGAGAGAGAGAAAGTATGGTAAAACAGGAAAAAAATACGCCTGTAATTTCAAAGTGAAAGCTTAAAATAAACCCTACTCTTAAAAGTGCTCTTTTATTTCCTTCTTGGACAACCAACCAATCACAGTCTTTAAAAGACTGTGTCATAGCTAGCAAAGGGGTCAGCCCCGCCTCCTCACTAAGATACAAGTTTTTGTCTTTTCCTCGCTCAGAGTTGCTCTCAGATTGGTCCTGAATCACTTTTAAGCTAAGACTCCTATTTAGAAATTTTTAAGCTAAATTAGGAGCTCTCTGAGAGGATTCTTAGAATCTTTAAGAATACGGGCCCTGGTCATCATCTACTCTTTCTGATAAAAGTTCCATAAAATTGGTTCATACGACTCCTGCACTACATTAAAAGGTCCCACTAAACTAAATAAGGTTTTACAGTTTAAATGCGCCTTAGGAGAACTTTTATAAGATTTATTGAGCTTTTCATTATCTAGTTCTTCAATAAACCATCTATGTGGTGGTGCTTTAAAGGGATAGTTCACCCAAAATTGAAAATTCTGTCACTAACGTGTCACACGTTAAAGGCCCCGAAACATAGTAAGGACATCGTTAAAAAAGTCCATGTGACATCAGTGGTTCAACCTTAATTTTATGAAGCTATGAGAATACTTTTTGTGCACAAAGAAAACAAAAATAATGACTTTATTCAATAATTATTTCTCTTCTGTGTCAGTCTTCAACGAGTGTTCATGAGAGAAGATGAATGAAGGTCTTATGGGTTTGGAAAAACACGAGGGTGAGTAATTGATGACAGAATTTTCATTTTTGGGTGAACTAACCATTTAAAGTAACCAGTAACCAATACACTGGACCAACAAACCTATACGGTTACATCAAGAACATTTTAATCTCCAAAGATCCATAGTCACCTCAAGCATTAGTGCATGACCAATATGAGTGTTTTGTTTTGTTTTGTTTTGTTTTGTTTTGTTTTGTTTTGAAAATAATTTGTAAAATCAGTATATCAGCTTTATCTGCTGTTAATATTAAATTCCAGCTTCCAACACTTACCAGCTGATGTAATACATAAAAAAGTCATATATGACAGCTATATTATGGTGTTGCTACTAATAAAGCGCACGACGAAGGCGTATCCACAAAACAGAGTCTTTTAATGAGAATTCACACAAGAAACAGAAATAATCCAGGAGCGAGGGGTAGCAAACATGTAGATTAAATAAATAGCAGACAAAGAAACAAAGATGAACACAGGCTTTAAATACTAAACGTAATCAAGGGGAAACAGAAACAGGTGTGGAGCTAATTAACTAATCAGGGGAACTATGGAAACTAGGTCAAAATGTAACATATTGCCCCCTCCCGGAACGGCACGTCCCCGTGCCGACAAAAGCACACCAACAGAGGAGGGAGGGTGGGGGTTCTGGAGGTGGGTGTGGAGCAGGAGGGGGGCAGGCAATGGGAAAGGGGCACAGTTCATAGGGCCAGGGTGGAGTAGATGGAGGAAGGAGCCAGGGAGGAGCCCGGAGCAGGAGGAGCCAGGTGGTAATCCAGAGGCCAGCCAGGATGGCGGCCCACGGTGGAGTTGACGGCGGGAGGAGCCATGGTGGAGAAGGGACTGATGACACCAAGGGACTGACTGATGGAGACTGAGCTGCTGGAGGTGGAGACCCAGATGGAACTGAGCAGACGGAGAGCCGGGGCAAAACTGAGGATCCAGAGGGCCAAGGCAGAGCTGAAGGCTCAGGCGACTGAGGCGGAGGCGGGGATCCGGAAGACCACAGTGGAACCGGTGCAACTTAGGCTGAAGCTGGAGCTGGAGGGAAGGAGGAGCCTGACATAGCCGGAGGGACGGAATGACGAGGCAAAGCCAGAGGAGTGGAGTCCCGAGGCGACAGATGGTCGACGCCTGACCAAGGCGGAGCCGGAGGAATGAGGGAGCCCGGTGGAGCCAGTGGGATGACGGACCATGGTGAAGACGAGGGAGCTAGGAGCCGAGGCGGAGCCGATGGGTCGGAGGACCGAAGTGTAGTCCAAGGCTCAGAGGCTGGAAGTGGAGACAGGGGATCCGCATGTCTGGGCGGAGCTGGAGACTGGAAGTACCGAGGTGGCGTAACAGAGCGGATGGCAGGCGCTGACTGAGGGTGAGCTGAGGGACTGACAGGCATCAGCGGAAATGGAGGTGAGGAACGAGATAGTTTGAGAGGAGGTGGGAGAGGGAGGTTGGGAGGGAACACAGAAGGACATGAGCTGGACGGAACCAGCGGAGACACAGGAGATTCAGGGCTGGACGGAACCAGCGGAGATGCAGGAGATTTAGGAGCACGGGTTAGTACTTCTCCAAACCAATCTATAAGTTCCATCTTGAAGATGTCCATTATTTCCTCTATATAGCTCCCAGAAACCAGATGCAGCTCACCCTCAGTTGCGGGAGTGTGGGCGGGGCTTCCCTCCAAGCCCTCGAACACCACCAAAACTCCCTTCGAGGACGGACGATGTTGCCAGCTCACGCACTTGGTCAGACGATGTTTGAGTCTCAGGCTCTGTGGCGATGATGGGCTCAGTCGCAGCGGGCTCAGGCTCTCCGTCTGCAGTGGGCTCAGGCAGTAGCTCCGTGTAGCGGGGTGACGGCTGGCTGATCTCTGGTTCGGGAGTGGGGCTGGAGATATCCTCCTCTGAGGGGCAGATGGAGAAATACAGTTCATTATTCTCCAGCACCCACTCCACACAAGCGGCGAAATCCTCCTTGGGACCGTTCGCTGGCAGGCGTGCCTTACACTGCTCGCTCAAGCTGGAGATGTAGAAGACGCAGAGCGAGCTGTCGGGGAAGTGGGTAAGGCACGCCAGCTCGAGAAAGTCCCTGGTATGGTCCTCCAGCGAACGGTCCATCTGCTCCAGGCACAGGAATTGGATGGCGGGCAGATCAATTCCGGGAGAGGACCGGAAAAAAAATAAACAGAAAGAAAAACTCCGCTTAAAATAACTCACTTTACAGTCTGCTATTCTGTTACGGTGTTGCTACTAATAAACCGCACGAAGAAAGAGTATCCACAAAACGGAGTATTTTAATGAGAATTCACGCAAGAAACAGAAATAATCCAGTAGCGAGGGATAGCAAACACGTAGATCAAATAAATGGCAGATGAACACAGGCTTTAAATACTAAATGTAATCAAGGGGAAACAGAAACAGGTATGGAGCTAATTAACTAATCAGGGGAACTAAGGAAACGAGGTCAAAATGTAACAAACTATTACAACCCTATAACATTTTTCCCAACCTTTTTGACTTGTAGGTCCCCCATAGTCCAACATAATATTTAAAATTTCCTTTACATGTTGAAATATTATTAGAAATGTAACAGTAACATATAAACTAAAATATATTATTTACAGAAACTTGATATGTCAAAATAAGTCAGTTAATTAACCACAATAAAATTGTAATTACTATTATTTATTTATTTATTTGTTTGTTTATGAATGTTTTAATATATTGATAATATTCATATGAATTATTAACAATAATACACTCCAAAAAAATGCTGGGTTCAATACAACCCAGCGCTGGGTAAAATATGGACAAACCCAGCGGTTGGGTTAAACATTTAACCCAACTGTTGGTTGAAAACAACCCAGCATGTGTTCTGTTCGATAGTAACCCAGCATTTTTTAGTGTGTATAAAAAATTATATATTTATTCATTTTAAGTTATCTTGCAGCCTCTTTGAAGTTGAAAACCCCCACACTATACAGTAAAAAAACATTTCTTTATCAGAAGATCTAGTTGCTACAATTAACCACAGAAGAAGCTTTTATTCTATTTGTAAGTGTGCAGGAATGTTTGCCTCCGTGTGAATACACTTGAGAGCTGTGTGTGCATGTACGTGCACATTTACTTGTGTGCCAGTCAATCAGTCAATTTTTTTTCCTCCATCATTCTTTTGATCTCCTCTTGAACCTCTCCACCTCCACACTCATCAAGCCCATAGGCCTTTCTTTCACTTACTCTAATTGCAATCATTTCCGCACAATGACCGAATAACGCCATTTATCTCTCTTTTCCATCTTTGCCTTGCCACCCCCACATTCCCTCCATCCCTCTAATAATCAGCCAATCAACTTCCGCCGAAACTTGCCCACTCCATCAAACCGAGACCAGGTCAAGGAGGTAGTTCATATGCATTACACGCACATCAAGACAAAATTCAACATAGCTCTCACACACACACACACACACACACACACACACACACACACATAAAAAGAAATGCACAAACATAACACAACACATAACACACCGAAACAATTTGTATGCTGATTAACTGAAGCCTGAAAGGACAGAATCCTCAAGGGCACACAAACATAATCCAAATATTATCTTAATTAAGTAAAGAATGAAAGCCCTCAAACGCGCGCACACATACACACAGACGTTAATCACACATTATTGATCTTTCTACCGCTGCTGTGAGTATCTCTATGACCTTTCACTATATTCATAACCAGAAGAAAAATATCCACAACTATAGTAAAATATATGTTATAGTATACTATAGTATAACATAATACTATAGTGTAACTATAGTATAATAAATGTTCTCAGATGGACAGTAAATCCAGAAATCACCTTCACTGTGTGGAGCAGCCAATGGGCCCAAGAGGAAATGACTTAATAATCATACTAAATTAAGTTTTAATAAAAATATAAACATGCAGAAAGGTTTCTATGTAAGTTAGGGGATAGAGAGAAAAAAAATCAGTATAAAAAAACATATGCCAAGAAAGAAAGACAAATGTGTGTGTAGGTTTGTGTATATGTCCTGTATCTTGTTGCAGCCATAAAATGTTCATTAATTTAATTAGCGACGTTCACTATAAATCAATTTAAATCAAATGTAATTTAGCTCCCTGCACGGGTTCCTCGGTATAGTGTGTAAATGTGTGTGTGTGTGTGTGTGTGTGTGTGTGTGTCTGTTGTAATTGTGGGCATATGGCTTGGCAACGTTTTCTGAGTCCACAACACTGAGATTTTCTAACAGGATGAATATTAATGATGCTGGTGACATCATTGTCATAATACTTGAAATAATACTTGTTCTTTTTTTTTCTTTTTTTTGTATTTATTTAACCATCTACAGACCTTACTCAGGGTAGTGATATATTTAATGCTTGACATGAATTACAATGAAGCTGTGAAGGACAGACTATAACATGCCAGTTGTATAAAATTCCAAATGTTCAGCAGACAAAGCATATCTGATAAGAAATATTTTAGTACACCCATAAAACAGTTTTGAATGTTGTCAGTTTGGAAATTTACATGACACAGTACCTTTAGATAATGCATACTGTACCACTCTAAAGACTCTAGTCTATCCCTCACAGCCTTGTTTCCATCCTTGTAAAAATCAATATGCATCTGGCCTGACTAAGGTCTATAGATAGCTTTACACTACAAAGTTATGCGTACATGTTCACTCACGTGCACAGGTTACAGAAAGGATGAAAGATGCTGATATATGCAGAACCAAAGCCTACACTATTCTAATACTGCACTGATAACTCCTTCAGGAAATTCAATCATAGATAGGACAATCATAGATCCCTGCCAGTGGTGCCAAAATCTCGATCACTGAAGCTGTTAGTATAAGTATCCATATCCAGTCACGTCGGCCCTGTTCCAAATGCTGCCCTTGTGTCCCTCCTCCGAGTCCACACTTTGGTGAAGTAATGCTGCACAGACTGTTGGGTAGTAGTCTGCATCAGCACAGGCTCAGCACAAGTGAGCATTGAGGGTACATAGCAGACATAAAGGGGAATCAGAACCTTAAGGTCTCATAGGTCTCAACTGCAAATACACATCAAGTGCCCCATTTGAGAGAGGGCCATTGTGTTTAAGGGTTTCATGCATAAACATGAAGTCTAGTCCACATTACAGCTTATTCTGGCTAAGATTCACAGACGAAAAAGGGAAGAGACTGTAAATCGACCAACCGCAGCATGTGCCATTCATAACCAGGTAAATCTAAAATCAGATACAATACCATTTGAGAAAGTCATGCTCATGCTCTCCAAGACTGCATTTGTTTGATCAAAAATACAGTACACACTATTTAATATTTGAATTTCAAATATATGAAATTTGCAATATCCTTATATTTATTTGTTACCACCCTACATTCTTGTACATATCTACATCTTATTATATTCTATCTATAGCACACCTGTACATATAATTTATTTTATTTTTCAATTTTTGGTTTATTTATATGTACATATGTGTATTTTTATTCCCACCTTATTTTTTATTGTCTGTGTGTTGTTGTCTCTGTGTACTGGAAGCTTGTGACACTAAAAAAAAATTCTTGTATGTGCAAACATACTTGGCAATAATGCCCTTTCTGACTTCTGACTACTGATTTATTCCTGTGATGGCAAAGCTGAATTGTCAGCAGCCACTACTCCCATCTTCAGTGTCACATGATCCTTTAGAAACCATTCTACTATGATGATTTGGTGCTTAAGAGGCATTTCTTGTTATTGTCAATGTTGAAAGAGTTGTGTGACTTAATATTTATCTGGAAACCATGATTTTTTTTTTATTTTTTACTGTGATTCTTTGATAAACAGAAAGTTCAAAAGAGAAGCGTTTAAATGAAATGAATAAAAGTAAAAAAAGAACAAACAAACAAACAAAGAAAAAACTTTAAAAGCAAATTGTGTGCACTATGTACTATATGTGGTCATGAATAACTGGAAAGAACATGTTTAATGTTAAAATCAAATGTATCAAAGTGTAACTCCCAAAAAGGAGAAAGAGAATTTTAAAAATCAGCATGAGAGAACTGGCCCAAAGATGTTATAAATATTAAGAGAGGCTGTAAAGAAGGGTGACATATTGTCAGCAGGAAAGATGGCAGCAGCGTGCTAACTATCAGCGTCAGCGCTAAGATCTCAGCATTATTCACTGTCACTCTGACCACACGCACAAGACATCTGTCATTGCCTTGGTGTTTGTGCATGTTTCTGTGTGGCTGCGTTAGATGTGTTTGGAAGAGCGTGTGAGTGCGTGTGTGTTTCGCCCATCATTCCGACATTAACTAGACAGAGGCTGCGGTGAACTCTAAACGTGCCCTGCCTGATAATGAAAACAGTTCCTGCTCTTTCACACCCTCTCTCCCCACTCCAATAAAAATGGAACAGAAAGAGGAAAAAAAATGATGCAGAAGGTTACATGACTCCACCCACCTCTGCTTTTGCCATCTCACCAAAATTCATCATCACTCCCATACCAATTCCCCTCTCTCTCTCTTTCCGCTAGTCCGCTTTGATGAGAATCGACAGCTTATCACAGAGGAGAATTCTATTACCTGTTCACTATTACACTCATACAAACTTACAAACTCTCGGAGAAATGCACATCAAATTGAATTACACATACATGCGCACACACACGGTTAGAGAATTCTTTTACCAGCCTCCTATTGGACAGTAATCCTCTCTTCACTTCCTGCAATGATAAGGACTACTTCAGCCCATAGCAGCCCATAGTGCACCCGTGTCACAGAGGAGATCCTAACAAAACACCAGAGATGAATGACACGCATGCTCAAAGCTGTAGATTTGAAAGGCCAATGTTTGGAAGGGAGTCAGTTGTCGCCCTCAATCATGCACCAGTCTGATTTTATGACAATTGAAAATAATTTAGTATGCGATGCCAGTGAATTAAAATTGACCGCTACAGGGTTGCTGTTAGAGAACTCATGAGTCATGCAGGTGATGCTGAACTTAGTGGTGTTAATTGAAGGATTAATAGCGTACAAGTGCAATAAAATCAATTACTGAGTCACCCAGATATCTACATTACATCACAGCAGGTAAATAAACACCAGACTAAAAGTTACAGTATACAAATCCACTTTGAATACTTAAAATAGTTTTTTAACATTTGAAATGGGAATAATATTTCACAGTATTTAAGTTTTATTGTATTTTTGATCAAATAAATGCAGCCTTGGTACGCATAAGAGACTTTTTTTTAGAAACATGCAAAATCATACTGACCCCAAACTAAAACTTTTTACACTTTTACCATTTTACTGTGTAAAATGCTCTTCACAAACACAATCCAGAGTGCAACTTTTCTAAATAACACTGAATATGCTACTCCTACTCACAAACAGAAACAAATGTTGTGTACCATCCTGTAATTGTGACATGTTTCAAGGTTTTGGAAAGATCTTTTTGCTGTTTAACTGAAGCATATCCATTTTATTACCTCGTCCTTACACACACACACACACACATACACACACACACACACACACGCATGCTGCCAGCATAATCTGTTAAGACTTTGTATAGACTGTTACATCAACGTGACAATTACATTTTGTCAGGATTACTTGCTGTAGATCTGGGGTCAAATTCATTTGCACATGGACTGAGCAAAATTTTCTATGTATTTTCTCGAAGATTTTTTGTCTGCGTTTGATTCTACAGCACTGCTTCCTTTCCACGAGTTCAGAATGACTTTATTGGATTAGTACGAGATTGATTCTTTGTCTTCATTCATGGAGCTTGTGCAGTTAGCTGACTGCAGTGAAGTGAATGCCACACCAATCTCAGCCCTGCATACTGCCACCCTGCCAAGATCTGCATCAAAACATACACACACACACACACACACACACACATAGATGACATCAACAAATCTGGTTAGTATGATGTGCTCCTTGCTTACTTCAGCATTGTGCCTATTTTTATATACAGTACATAATGCAAGCGTATGTTTTATACCTGTCAGCTGCCTTTCTTTCCTAAATTATAAAGAGAGATGCTACTTTAATAAATATTTACAAATCTTTATAAAATAACTTCAAATGCAAACTCACACACACACACACACACACACACACACACACACACACACATTAAGTATTCTCCTATAAAAATGATTTGCAGACAGTGTATGCAGTGAGTGCACAGAGAGGTTGATAATCAATAGTGCAGTGTGAATGTTTAACTTTGGGCTCTCAATCAATACAGAGCTCTGAACAAGAACTAAATATACCATTCTGCGCAGAGTCAGAGAAAGATAGAGAGAAAGAGTCAGGCATGAGAAAGAAAAGTGAGCAATATGGCAAATGTAATTTGAAACAAACACAATTAGTAAGCCATTGTATGTCCAATAGTAGGAAATATATTGCTTATTTGTCTTTTGAACTTTTGAAAGGTAGTGTGTATTGCAGTATATAAAAAATCTCTAATATTGACCCATAACCAATATGGTACCAAACATACTGTGCATCCCTAGACAAAGTGTGTTCTCAAAAACCTATATGTGCTTGTTGAACCTTTTTCATTTTAAAACTAATAAAAGTCCTAGGCATACACAAGTACTTTCAGTATATGTCATGCAACAAAATACAAAGATGAACTAAAATTTGTGCACGCAGTGAGTTCTTCACAATAGTCCATGCCAAAACTGTCAGTTGGCACAGAAATGACTCCCAACAGAGTCAAAGCCCCTTCTTTTCATGTCTCATTAGCATGTAATACATATGGAAGGAAGGATAGACAGAAAGACAGACAGACAAAAACAGCAGAGAAAAAAATATCTGGAGGAAAGAGAGAGACAGGGAGAGTCATGCTTTTCACAGTTAAGTAACACAGTCCATAGTTATCTACGTTAATGACAGGTCCATAATTAGCACAAAGCTAATTCACTGTGATGCAAAAATTGCCCACTATCTCTCTTTTCCTCCCTCCTTTCATCGTTTCATCTGTCTGCGACATGATTTCTGGGCATTTCTTCTCTCTACTTCCTGCTTGTTTGACTTTCTGCACACAGACTTTGTTTCCTCAATATTGCAAGGAAACCTCTTGTGATAAACCAAACAAATAGCATGATCGTTGAGTTAAATGTTGATTTTTTTGAAGGCGATGTTTCCAAATCATAAAACACTCCAGACACTCGAGCTGTACAAGTGCTGGCATGGAGTTAAAGGAACATGATTAATTTATTCATGTGGCTGAAAAAATAAATTACACACACCACAAATCAGATCACACATTTTCACTTCTAAATTCTCTTCTAAATTATGAGCTCTCTCTTTTGTGAATTTATATTCATAGTATCTGTGGAGTTAATACTTTTAATAAGGCGACCATGGAATCTGCTGACTTTGCATTTTCTATGTTTTGGGGAAAATCTGCAGAATTTTGTGAAATAGATTTAAATGTGGAAAAATGTAGTAATACTGAGTCTTATTAGCTGCTTATTAGCTGGTTTTATTTTCGAATATGCTTCAGTACTGCTCTTCACAAAGTAGCTGGAACTTCCTTTATTGTTAACAGACATGATGTAAACACATGAGGACGAATGACCAAAGCCAGGAAATTTCCCGGCAAATTGAATCAGACATCTCTGAAAATAAAACATCACTGTAGGCTTACTGGTAAGGCAAGAACACTGATTTGGCTCAATATTTCATTTGCTGAGGAGTTTTGCAGACACAGATTCCATGTGGGACTGTTCAATAATGCTGCCAAAGAAATTACAGGAAAAAAATACTAAGCTAATGCTAATACGGGTGTCCGTTAGTGGCCAATACTCATGTTTATCCATTATTTATCCAACTATGTTGGAACTGGGTCTCTCTCTCTCTCTCTCTCTCTCTCTCTCTCTCTCTCTCTCTCTCTCTCTCTCTCTCTCTCTCTCTCTCTCTCTCTATTTTTCTGTCAGTCATTCTCAGTATTAATGCATCAGTAACATTGTGCTGCGATTCCTCTGGGAGTCAGTCAAATGGTCTTACACCTCTCTTATGCCATAGGGAGGTCTTTAAAGCATGACAGCATTATACCTTACCTCAGACAGCAGCTATCCTAAGGCCCAAAAGTCCTTCCAAAGTCTTGAATTTACACTATGGAGCAAACAGCATTGGGGGGAAAAGGATACAGCCGTACTCCTCCGGAACGAGAGCCAATGGCAAGGATCTTCTGCACCGGGTCAAATGCCAGAGCTGTGGGCTGATAGGGAAATCCATGACGCACCGTCTACAGAGAAAGGAAAACAGAGAAAACATGAAAAAAAAGAAAAGAAAACATGCTGTGCTACATTAAGAACAAAGTACTGTAGGCAACTTTAGTCATTCATTTCTACATAATAGTGACACAGCCTACGGCCTGCGTGCACCCCCTGCTACTCTCCTGAGAACTGCTCACATGAAACAATACTTCAGCATTTGCTGCTCAATGTGCAGCCACCCGCTCCTTCCCATCTCCTACAAGATATATTCTACAATATTGTATTGGTTTGGCATACACTACTATTCAAAAGCTTGAGGTTGGTAGGATTTTTTTTATGTTTTTGAAAGAAGCCTCTTATGCTCACCAAGGCTGCATTTATTTTATTAAAAATACAGTTAAAAACTATTGTAAAATACATTATTTAGTTACAGTGGGGCAAAAAAGTATTTAGTCAGCCACCAATTGTCCAAGTTCTCACACTTAAAAAGATGAGAGAGGCCTGTAATTTTCATCATAGGTATACCTCAACTATGAGAGACAAAATGAGAAAAAAAAAATCCAGAAAACCACATTGTAGGATTTTCAAAGAATTTATTTGCAATTTATGGTGGAAAATAAGTATTTGGTCAATAACAAAATTTCATCTCAATACTTTGTTATATACCCTTTGTTGGCAATGACAGAGGTCAAACGTTTTCTGTAAGTCTTCACAAGGTTTTCACACACTGTTGCTGGTATTTTGGCTCATTCCTCCATGCAGATCTCCTCTAGAGCAGTAATGTTTTGGGGCTGTCGCTGGGCAACACGGACTTTCAACTCCCTCCAAAGATTTTCGATGGGGTTGAGATCTGGAGACTGGCTAGGCCACTCCAGGACCTTGAAATGCTTCTTACGAAGCCACTCCTTCGTTGCCTGGGCGTGTGTTTGGGATCATTGTCATGCTGAAAGACCCAGTCACGTTTCATCTTCAATGCCCTTGCTGATGGAAGGAGGTTTTCACTCAAAATCTCACGATACATGGCTCCATTCATTCTTTCGTTTACACGGATCAGTCGTCCTGGTCCCTTTGCAGAAAAACAGCCCCAAAGCATGATGTTTCCACCCCATGCTTCACAGTAAGTATGGTGTTCTTTGGATGCAACTCAGCATTCTTTCTCCTTCAAACACGACAAGTTGAGTTTTTACCAAAAAGTTCTATTTTGGTTTCATCTGACCATATGACATTCTCCCAATCCTCTTCTGGATCATCCAAATGCTCTCTAGCAAACTTCAGATGGGCCCGGACATGTACTGGCTTAAGCAGGGGGACACGTCTGGCACTGCAGGATTTGAGTCCCTGGCGGCGCAGTGTGTTACTGATGGTAAACTTTGTTACTTTGGTCCCAGCTCTCTGCAGGTCATTCACTAGGTCCCGCCGTGTGGTTCTGGGATTTTTGCTCACAGTTCTTGTGATCATTTTGACCCCACGGGGTGAGATCTTGCATGGAGCCCCAGATCGAGGGAGATTATCAGTGGTCTTGTATGTCTTCCATTTTCTAATAATTGCGCCCACAGTTGATTTCTTCACACCAAGCTGCTTACCTATTGCAGATTCAGTCTTCCCAGCCTGGTGCAGGTCTACAGTTTTGTTTCTGGTGTCCTTTGACAGCTCTTTGGTCTTGGCCATGGTGGAGTTTGGAGTTGGATTGTTTGAGGTTGTGGACAGGTGTCTTTTATACTGATAACTAGTTCAAACAGATGCCATTAATACAGGTAACGAGTGGAGGACAGAGAAGCCTCTTAAAGAAGAAGTTACAGGTCTGTGAGAGCCAGAAATATTGCTTGTTTGTAGGTGACCAAATACTTATTTTACCGAGGAATTTACCAATTAATTCTTTAAAAATCCTACAATGTGATTTTCTGGATTTTTTTTTTCTCATTTTGTCTCTCATAGTTGAGGAATACCTATGATGAAAATTACTTTTTAAGTGGGAGAACTTGCACAATTGGTGGCTGACTAAATACTTTTTTGCTCCACTGTATTTTTAAAATAACTGTTGTCTATTTTAATTAGGGCTGTAAACGTTAGCGCGTTAACGCATGCGATCAATCTAAAAATTTTAACACGTTAATTTTTTTTAACGTAAATTAATCATTTGATATGATATGACCCCAACTTCTTGCTGTCATCGCAGTGTGGAAGGTAATCTATCATTGCCTGCGTCCCAATGTGCATACTATCCATCCTAAATTCTATGTGATATTAGTCATTTTCAATACTATTTAGGGCAGATAGTGTGCACATTGGGACGCAGGGATTTTGTGATTATGAGGCGCCGGGCTGGACAAAAGTGAAGCGAACGCGGAGAGAGAGAGAGCGAGTGTGTCCGAGAGAGAGAGAGAGAGAGAGAACGACAGTGTGCGAGAGATATGTATAATCATGTGATAAGGGTACAGCGAACCATTGTTGCCAGAGTCGCGGTTTTCCTGCACAACTGGACTATTTTGAAAATACAGTCATAGGAAAAATTACAGAGCCATGGGTTGAGTTTTTTTGGGCTACTTTTGTAATGTACCGTGGCCGCCCAAAGTGTATATGTAAACATCTGATCGCAAAAGGAAGTTATTACAAACACTCGACGGTGGTTTGAAGTGAGTTCTGAGTAAAGGTGTACTATTTATCTCATAAATTGTCTATGTAGCATGAAGCTAATGTTAGCTCTAATCCACCTGCAGAACAGGTCCAATTCTTCTTCATAATGCATTTTGTCATAATACTTCATGTAAGGTTGCAAGAAAATGTTCTGTTGTATTTATTTAGAAATGCTTTGATAATAATTGGGTAAATGTATGCTGGGATTGAAGCGATGTGGCTTTGTAAATGTTTCATTGCCAGTATAAAGGCTGATAATGGCTGAATAAAAACAAAAGAATAATAAGGATTATGTCTCATACCTGGCGGAGATGTGAAAAACTAGTTTCCTTAAAGTTAGTTTGTCATGCATTTCTTTATTACAGGTAAATCCTAGTATTTTAAATTTGTGATTAATCATGATTAATCAAGATTAATCACAGTCCATGACTGTGATTAACGCGATTAAAAAAATGTAATCGATTGACAGCACTCATTTTAATATACTTTAAAATGTAATTTATTCCTGTGATGACAAAGCTGAATTTCAGCAGCCATTGCTCTAGTCTTCAGTTTCACATGATCCTTCAGAAATGATTCTATTATGTTGATTTGCTGATCAAGGAGAAGCCTGTTTATTACAGAGCTACAGCCATTTATTAATGTAATAGAATAATGAAGACAAAAAAATTTCCTTCTCAAACTTAAGGTATACATTTCAGATTTTTATGCAAAACTATTGATCAGTTACTTACATAATACACAAGATGAGAATTTACAAGTTGAACGTTACCATTATGCATCCAATTTTACTCCAGTTTGCTGTACCACATTCTTTTGGCTAAGTAAATATATAAAAATGCAAAGCTCAAACTTTATCAGTCTGGCTGCATTGACGGATCCTGCCATAGGATATATAAGCAACAGTACTGAAAAGCCTTCCACAGCTCAGAAGCGTTTCCACATTCTGTTGCATCTGCCCCCCTCATTTAAAACAATTTGTGACTCAGAAGTTATCTCTTTCCAATCAGCTTACTATGCCTTCCATACTTCTGCTGCTTTCTGTCTGCAAAAAAAGTCTCTTCACCTATTAAAATTTGATGTTATGTTGATAGCACCATAAAGTACAGGTCAAATGACTCAAGTCAGTAAAATAATAAAACAGATATGCCTGCTAATTAGTTAAATTACTTAAAAGCAAAATCACTTGGGATTTGACCCCGGTTACCTTTCAATCACATAATCATATATCATCAAAGATGATGATAACACCAGATCACTTGATTGAGCCACTAAATCATATGGCACTTCATGTTGCCGCCATGCTGACAACACTCCACTTTCCATCTCATTTCCTTTTCCATGTCTCCATGTCAGCAAAGATCTCAGCATGCCCTTCTGGCACCTCGCTGACCACTCAAGCTCAACTTCATCAAAACCGAGCTCCCCTACCCCCAGCCAGCACTCCCCCACTCAGTCTATCTTCATCTCAGCTGAAGGTCACACAGCTGTCAACGCTTGCTGTACAATGGTGCCCCTCAAGACCAACCATCACATTCATGGACAAAACTGCATCAACCACATAAACCAGCCAGTTGTTTTAGTTTCTGCTTATTTGATAACAAGATTATTCGCTTCTTACTGGCTTCCCTGCATATGCTACATGATCTCTTAAACATATTGAAAACATTGCTTCTTATCTCAATTTCATTTCAAAGTACTTTATTGCTCATATTGCCACAAAATCAATACACACAAAGTAATGAATAACCTAAATAAAATATTAATTAAGAAATAAACAAGAAATAAGCTATCAGTAATGCCAAAATAAAATAAAATAAAATAAAATAAAATAAAATAAAATGAATGTAAGGTAGGTTAAATGCCTTACTCAGGGGCCTAATGGTGATTGCTTGCTGCATGTGGGTCTTGAACCAGCAACCTTATCGCTAAGAGCCCTAAGCTTTATCCTGTAAATCACACTACATTTAACCTCTAGAATTTCTCACACGTTACACGTTTGCACAAATCAAGATGCTGTTATCTGCCATTACCAGACATCTAACTGTAAGGACGGCCCCTGTGAAGCATCACCGGGTTAAGTGCTTTGCTCAAGGACACAGCAGTGACATGGAAATCTATTCCTGCTAATTCACCTGCAACCAGTGTTAATCTTGTTATCAATAAAATTACTGACAAATTGCTTGTCACTGATGAGTTTAATCAATAAAAATGGCGAAAATGTGCATCATTCCAAATTCCAAAATATGACAAGAAAAATAACACTACATGCTAACAGTGTTTTTTAAGAAGAAGAATTTTTTTTTTACAAATAATATAATTGTTCTAAATAATGCAGTCACAATCAATAATACCAAGGATTGACCTGTTTGAGCCGCTGAAAGTGAATGAACACCAGTAAACTAAAGTGCTATTTTAGCGTGTTAACTAACTTGATATGAGATTAATCAAATATACAGACATAAATGTAATATTACATTTATTTGCATCTGCACAAAATGTAGAAGTGGACTAAGTAACGTGATAGTCAAACTGTGTAAGTCACGTTGTGAATACGCTGTTTCCATAACAACACAGTGAACCAGAAACAATGAATAATTGCCTAAATATTCATACTGTATATCATTACACTAATTACAGCAGTGTACTCAATGTTACTTCAGAAGATCAGGTTTTTACAACCGTACAGTTTTCACACGTTTTTGTTAAATAATTAGTTCACTCCAGATTTAAAAGTTCCTGATAATTTACTCACTCCTGTGCCATCCAAGATGTTCATGTCTTTTTTTCTTCATTAGAAAAGCTATTAAGGTTTTTGAGGAAAACATTCCACGATTTTTCTCCATATAGTGGACTTCAACAAGAACCAATGGTCCAAACTGCAGTTTCAATGCAGATTCAAAGGGATCTGCACAATCCCAGCCGAGAAATAAGGGTCTAATCTAGCAAAACGATCTGTCATTTTCTAAAAAGAAAATCAATATACTTTTTAACCCCATATGCTCATCTTGCACTAGCTCTGTGATGCACTCGACACATATTTATATATCTTTGTATCAGTTTATTGTTTAAACTTGTGCATTCATGTGTGTATCCTGGATGTTTAAATCTTTTGAAACTTAAAAGATTTATTCTGCAAGGAAAAAACGTGACCCTTCCAATGTGATTACAGAATGCGTGAAATTGTGGACACACATTGCAGAGCTAGTGCAAGACGAGCATTTGTGGTTAAAAAGTACAATTTATTACTTATTAATTATTATTTATTTATATACTTTTTTAAATGATTGATCATTTCGCTAGATAAGACCCTTATGCCTCGGCGGGAGTCGTGTTGAGCCCTTTGAAGCTGCACTGAAACTGCAATTTGAACCTGTAACCCGTTGGCTTCCATTGAAGTCCACTACTGCATATGGAGAAAAATCCTGAAATGTTTTCCTCAAAAAGTAAAACTACAGTAACTCAAAACATTTCTTGGTACATGTCGGAACACATGAAACTTGAAACTTTTCCTTATATTAGCTGCTAATTTACATTTCTGCTCCACACACCTGTCCACTTGTTGCAGCTGGCATCACGTCAATCTCTGAATAGCCCAACATAACAATTAAAGTGCTTCAAAAGTTCCCAAGCCTCTCACTAGCGAGTCACTTATGTGCCATTTTACACAATGAACATTTACCTTGTTACACTTACAGCAAACTGCCTGCAATCACTGTAATCAATTGAGGTGGTCAGGGGCCAGCTTCAAATCATGCCGCTCTGAGTGTGTTTTATTTGGTGCACTGAACTGTAAAGAAGCTGTCTAGAATGTGTGCTCTGAAATGTAAGAGCAGGTGCTTTCCACAGCCATCGGAGCTGGAAGCATGCAATGAGAGCCGTCCACAGCCTGCGGGTCTGTGCTAGTGCTCTGGCGCTGGCGATGGCTGCCACAGATGGTGCTGAAATCCATCACACATGCGGCTCCAGAACTGTGACGTAAATTGTGACACTGTCCAAAAATATTTTAGAAACAATTCTGCAGATTAGTGTCGAATGCTTCCTGGTTGGGACACTAACAGAGAGTGTAACAAATTCAAGTGGTCCATGAGTTAATTTGACTTTTTTTTTTTTTTTTTGGTTACGTTTGACTGTAAAAAAGCACTTTCGTTCACTCACTTTCCCCATTTGTTTGGCTCCCTCATGAAGGTACGTTCATCAATAATTCATCTGCATGACTCCGGACTGATGCAAGCAAGTACTGGATGAATGAGCAGGATGGAGTGATCACAAAGCAAGCAAAAGGCACGAGAGAGAGACGAGATGGAGTGAGTGCGATGTTCTATCTGTGGCTATTAAGCAGGAATAGAGCTGTGACGAAACCGTTGTCATGATCAGATTCTCTCGACTTGTGACTACGGCTGCAGGTTTATTGTCTGCTTATGCAGACAATTGGAATCATTGGTCTGCGTCTGCATGGGCGTGGCTGCGTTCGATGTTTCAGTGCGTATGTGCGTGTTGCCTTATCGTCTCTATTAATCAAATGAGTGCTAATGAATGCCTCGGCGTATAGATTTTCATTCAGTGCTCTGCTTTATTGCAGACTATTTAAGCATCCCCCTCCCATCCCCTCTTCATCTCTGGGTT
This sequence comes from Acrossocheilus fasciatus, assembly GCA_036784905.1. NCBI lineage: Eukaryota > Metazoa > Chordata > Actinopteri > Cypriniformes > Cyprinidae > Acrossocheilus > Acrossocheilus fasciatus. The sequence continues at coordinate 18,673,088 of CM071946.1, read as the reverse complement.
TCTCTCCTCTCGCTCTGTCTCTCGCTCTCTCTCATACTGATATGGGCTGTTGTCTCCGCCGTTTAGCTATTCAATTTCTCCACCCTATTTCTACTACTCCATGCTGTTCTATCACTCTTAAAGGGACAGATCACCCAAAATCGAAAATTCTGTCAAGGTGTATTCAAACCTGTATGAATTTCTTTCTGTCATACAGACAGTCTTTTCGGAATGACACAAGGGTGAGTAAACGATGACAGAATATTCATGTTTGAGTGAATCGTATCTTTAAGTTTGCATGAAGCAAACCTTTTCTTTAAAACGTTTGGGGTCAGTTACTTATTCATTAAATCAAACCTTTCCACAAGGATGCTTTAAATTTATCAAAAGTGACAGTCCAGTTTTTTTAATTAGTTACAAAAATACATATTTAATCAAATCAAACATACTGATACTTACACTATTGTTTAAAAGTTTGGGGTCAGTACATTTTTTTTTTTTTTTTTTTTTTAAATGAAATACTTTTGTACAGCAAAAGGCCATTAAGGACATTAAACTGATCAGAAACAACAGTGAATAAAAAAAAAACAAATCAAGGGCCACATACACAATGCAGCTAAATTCAGTTGTCAGTTCACCTTTTACTCCTTAATCGTGTTCTGTACACACATAATTCACTAAAATATGGGAGTGACAACCGCATTTACAGAAATTCTAGCAGTGTGTACTGAACTGAACCGAACAACTAGTTGTTAGTGACATATTTAAACGTGCATCAGTGTCTTCGTCTGTAAGTGCGATTCAAGAAAATAACAGTGAAAGAAGTCTCAACTTAGCACACGGGGGCAAGCTGCATTCATGAGCCCTGTGGTAAAGTGTCAATGTTGCCAGGTCTTCATAGAAAAAAATAGTAATAAAATACTAAAACACCCAAATGGTTTATGTTTTATAACGAAAAAACATAATATATCTCATATCCGCAACAGACCACATTATGAACTTGATAAAGTGCCTATCTTTATGAGATAAGACCAAACAACATGCCTAAAAGCGCTTGTAAATACGAGGATTTGGATTTGACATGGCAACACTGCAAGACAGCACTCTCTAAAGCAGCCTCCCGAGCATAAACACAACGCAGCACATCTATCAGCGTTAGTTTAGTTAAAATTGACGGACAAAAAGAGTCTTTAGTCAAAAAATGGCAACAGCAGTCACTCCCGCACTTGTAACCATAGCAACATTTTGTCGTCTTGCAGGAGTGACTGCTGTTCCGTACACACATGGAGCGATAATTTACGGGATTCACTCCCGCATTTAAATGCGGTTGTCACTTCTGAAACTCGTAGTGTGTACATGGCCAAGGTTTCCACAAAAATATTAAGCAGCTGTTTTAACAACGATATTCAGCCAAATCAGCATATGATTATTTCTGAAGGATCATGTGACACTGAAGACTGGAGTAAGGACTGCTGAAAATTAAAATTACAAATAAATAAATTACATTTTTTATATATATATTTTCGAATACAAATATTATTTAAAATTGTAATTTTATTTTACAATAAAGTTTTTACTATTTTTAATTATACATGCAACTTTTCTTACCATAACAGACTTCTTTCAAAAACATAAAAATCTACATTTAAAGCCCAAACTTTTGAATGGTAATGTATTTATCTCATTGACTTCCTTAGTGGCTTTTACCCATGATTAAATATCCTTCAGCCACACACATACGACTGAAACAGCACATTCTTGTTCATTCCCACTCACAGAATCAAATGATGTGGTCACACCACACGTCTAGCTGTCACAACCCTGAAAAGGGTTGTGTGTTAATTCTGAGAATCAGGCCAGAACCACATATGCCGTGTGTTTGAGCATGCTGTAACACGCTTTTGTGCCAACCAAGTAGCAAACCCGAAATGAACCTCCCCACCCCCGCTCTCCATTTCTCCAAGTCATTCATACGGGATATATCAGCTTCTACATGCTGCGCGTATCTGTCTATCTCTCTGTCTTACAGTTTGCTAGATAATGCAGAAAGGAATGAAATATTTCCAGTAATGTGGAGGGTCTTCTTTCAACCCTTTCTTCTCTCAGTAACTGATGTGATGCCGTGATAGAAATAAAAATCTCTACAGCTGCATTTATACTGCCCCAAATGGTTTTTGAACTGTGGCTTTGTGACATTTTGTTCTGTGTAAATGTTTTAATAGGAACTACAGTATGTGACTAGATGCTTCTATTGGTCCTCTGCATCAGCTCATGCTAGTAAAGAAGGGCAGAGTAACCATAAAAACTGCATCCATGACACACTATCAATTACCATACAGAAAATTTATTTTAATTGACTCGCTCTCTGTATATAAACAAATAAGGAAATATATAGTACACTTATGATAGAAACATACTGTTTTGATCATAAATAAGAAAATTCTGACATGATTTATTCACACAAAAAGTTTTTTTCTTCATTCTGCTGATTTCACAACAGTGAAATCATATAATAAACAGGTGCTGTCAAACTCCAAAATGTACAATAAAGTAGCCAAGTAGTGTGTGTGTGTGTGTGTGTGTGTGTGTGTGTGTGTGTGTGTGTGAGTGAGTGAGTGAGTGAGTGAGTGAGTGAGTGAGTGAGTGAGTGAGTGAGTGAGTGAGTGAGTGAGTGAGTGAGTGAGTGAGTGAGTGAGTGAGTGAGTGAGTGAGTGAGTGAGTGAGTGTATACACATATACGTATACATATATATATAATAAACACACACACACACACACACACGTTTTGTTAAAATTTATTGGAGCCTTAATAAAATATTTATTGGCAATTTAGCAAAACATCACATGCCTGCTAGGCTTCCATATACTAAATATTTCCTGTTCATTTAAACACACTGAAAGCTGAGTCTAAATCATTGTCTGCAGTAATTGACAGCATGATACAGATGCGGTACGTGGACATTAGGTTGAAAAAGCCCAGAATATTCCTTTAATGAGCCACACACATATATGTTCACACACCCCCGTCACCCGCAGCTGGAGTAGGGGCGGGTGGTCCGGGTTTGGCAGCTCTGCAGCCTTTAATCATGGGCTGGAGAAGAGGTTGACACACAAGGGGGCGCTGACCTCCTGTCTGTCCCAGCAGGGCGATGCGACCTGTGGCAGGAAGGAGACGCGGAGCCCCTGGGACCTCCCCGTATCCATGCATAAACGGTAGGGGGGGTGCAAACAGGCCCCATACGGGCTGCAAAGAGAGTCATTTGGCATTAAATATACATAGTACAGAGAGAGGATGAAAAATACATCTACTGGCCCCAATCTTTAAAGCCTCATTCATATTTCATGGCCAGAAGATCCATTTTTTCCCCTTTTTCTCTCCCTTTCTATATCTCTGGCCTTCGCCTTTAGTTTTGATTTTCCTTTAGTTTGTTCGTTTTCGAAAACGTGTTTAATTCTATATTGGAAAGGCACAGGAAGGAAGAGAGCAGCATACAGTAAAGAGACCTGGGCGGCACTGCTGTCATAGAACTCTCCAGAACACTGAGCAAGGGTCTCTCTCGCTCCCTTTAGCTCTATCTATCGCTATCTAATTACATTTCAAACCACTCTTTCTCCATCGCTACAAATATTCCAACACACACACAATGAACTCTCTTTCTCGCTCATTCACTCAGCCTCTTCTTTCAGAGGGGAGGGCGGGCGAGTCTAGACCCCAATCTAAAAATAGACCACACATCTAGCACTCCCATGCATCGCTCTGTGCCTAAGACTGCAGTTCTCGCTCTCACACCCGCGCCGTGTGTCTCTCACAAGCATGCACCCAAATCGCACGTTATCGTTTTAGATACAACAGGTACTGTCATATGCTCTCCCAAATATTCTTGGATGGACTGTCGACATCCGTTCCATTCATATATTTCCTTCTCCCTCACACACTTATTTATTTATATATACAACACAGCATTGATCCATTGCTGCAATGCAATATAACACAGTGTAAGCAAAAGATGGTCTATATAAATGTCTGTTGAAATCATTACTAATGCAGCATGTATTAAAAATGTATTGAGCGAACTATTAATGCTACACACATAGTACATGCCTTTTGTACGCACAAACTGATAGTTTGTAATACCATATGTGTTAATGTCAGAGCATGCACATATGAAATATTAAGGATGAAATGAGTCAGAGCTGTGGTGTAGTGAGTATATAGGATATGTGCCAAATGACTAAATGTGTGTGTATATATATATATATATATATATATATATATATATATATATATATATATATATATATATATATATACATACACACATTTAGTCATTTGGCAGACGATTTTATCCAAAGCAACTTACAAATAAGGACTATGGGAGCAATCAAAATCAACAAAAGAGCAATGATACGCAAGTGCTATAACAAGTCTCAGTTAGCAAGGTTTTTTTTTTTTTAATTATATAATAAATAAAAAGAAAACAGAATAGAAAAAGAATAGAACAAGCTAGTGTTAGAGGCCTTTTTATTTTTATTAATTGTATAATAAATAAAAAGAAAAGAAATAGATAGATTTTTTTAAGAAAAAAAGTAGTTAGTAATTGAATAGAGTGCAAGTCTAAAAGGGGCAAGTTTTTTTTTTAAGAATAGAATTAGAATAGGGAGTGCTAGAGTTAGAGGGTCAAATAAAGATAGAAGAGATGTGTTTTTAGCTGATTCTTGAAGATGGGTATATTATATATACAGGTGCATCTCAATAAATTAGAATGTCGTGGAAAAGTAATTCCGTAATTCAACTCAAATTGTGAAACTCGTGTATTTAAAAAATTTCAATGCACATAGACTGGAGTAGTTTAAGTCTTTGGTTCTTTTAATTGTGATGATTTTGGCTCACATTTAACAAAAACTCACCAATTCACGATCTCAACAAATTAGAATACTTCATAAGACTAATAAAAAAAAAAAAACATTTTTAGTGAATTGTTGGCCTTCTGCAAAGTATGTTCATTTACTGTATATGTACTCAGTACTTGGTAGGGGCTCATTTTGCTTTACTGCCTCAATTTGGCGTGGCATGGAGGTGATCAGTTTGTGGCACTGCTGAGGTGGTATGGAAGCCCAGGTTTCTTTGACAGTGGCCTTCAGCTCATCTGCAATTTTTGGTCTCTTGTTTCTCATTTTCCTCTTGACAATACCCTGTAGATTCTCTGTGGGGTTCAGGTCTGGTGAGTTTGCTGGCCAGTCAAGCACACCAACACCATGGTCATTTAACCAACTTTTGGTGCTTTTGGCAGTGTGGGCAGGTGCTAAATCCTGCTGGAAAATGAAATCAGCATCTTTAAAAAGCTGGTCAGCAGAAGGAAGCATGAAGTGCTCCAAAATTTCTTGGTAAACGGGTGCAGTGACTGGTTTTCAAAAAACACAATGGACCAACACCAGCAGATGACATTGCACCCCAAATAATCACAGACTGTGGAAACTTAACACTGGACTTCAAGCAACTTGGGCTATGAGCAACTTGGGCCACCCTTCCTCCAGACTCTAGGACCTTGGTTTCCAAATGAAATACAAAACTTGCTCTCATCTGAAAAGAGGACTTTGTACCACTGGGCAACAGTCCAGTTCTTCTTCTCCTTAGCCCAGGTAAGACGCCTCTGACGTTGTTTGTGGTTCAGGAGTGGCTTAACAAGAGAAATACGACAATTGTAGCCAAATTCCTTGACACGTCTGTGTGTGGTGGCTCTTGATGCCTTGACCCCAGCCTCAGTCCATTCCTTGTGAAGTTCACCCAAATTCTTGAATCAATTTTGCTTGACAATCCTCATAAGGCTGCGGTTCTCTCGGTTGGTTGTGCATCTTTTTCTTCCACACTTTTCCTTCCACTCAACTTTCTGTTAACATGCTTGGATACAGCACTCTGTGAACAGCCAGCTTCTTTAGCAATGAATGTTTGTGGCTTACCCTCCTTGTGAAGGGTATCAATGATTGTCTTCTGGACAACTGTCAGATCAGCAGTCTTCCCCATGACTGTGTAGCCTAGTGAACCAAACTGAGAGACCATTTTGAAGGCTCGGGAAACCTTTGCAGGTGTTTTGAGGTGATTAGCTGATTGGCATGTCACCATATTCTAATTTGTTGAGATGGGTTTTTGTTAAATGAGTGAATTGGTGGGTTTTTGTTAAATGTGAGCCAAAATCATCACAATTAAAAGAACCAAAGACTTAAACTACTTCAGTCTGTGTGCACTGAATTTGTTTAATACACGAGTTTCACAATTTGAGTTGATTTGAGTTGAGTTGAATTACTGAAATAAATGAACTTTTCCATGACATTCTAATTTATTGAGATGCACCTGATATATATACATATATATGTAATAGCTCTAGTTATACTTGTTAATTTCTTAAATAAAAAGTGTATAGTTTATATAACATAACAAGGTTTTGTTATTCTAAAAGTCAAAACTCAATACTAGCATCTCAACTTCAGCCTTTTCATTTTTCCAAAATTCCATAATTTGAAAGAAGAATAAATGCCTCTTTCTGCATATTGCTCTAGTAAACTGTTGTGGTCATATGTAGCAAATCTCTCAGAGCTGCCTGGTACATATGGCGGAGACACTCAGACTGCTGTTCCCTGATAAGCTCTATGTCTTTAATATCGCACAGTCTATCCGTACATGGTTCAGGAAGAGAAGCTTCCAGATTGGCACTTTGTGGTGTATGACTCATACGCATGAAGCTAGAGCTACATTCTCTCAATCCTTCAGCCAGAAAAGAAACATCTAGACACTGAATTTTGAGTAACTTTTGAACCTTTGATAAAGATTTCTGCTCAAATTGAGGGTCATATTCATTCTTAAAATCTCAGTTTCAAACTTATGATCAGCAACAAACGCAAGACTGGCTCTTGTTTTTGATGTCATAACACAGACAGATGTGTCTGATAGGGATAGAGGCAATTTTACTGTCTCCTTAAAATGAACTGCTTATGTTGCATTCCTCTTTTGCAAGTCACTTTGATTAAAAGCATCTGCTAAATGAATAAATGTAAATAACTCTGAATAAATGAAATTAATCTGATATGCTCACTACTACAGTAACTGCCTCAACAAAATCCTTATCTTTCAAGTACTCAGTGGCATACAGTAACTCCCAAACTTCAGCAAATCCTACAATTATTTCTTTCTCAAAATTATGTAGATGCCAGCCAGTCAAATTAAAACTGACAGTTTTATTTTCATTCAAGTTCTTTTTGTGAAGTAGACATCAAAGCGGTTTGTAGGTGGTCTGTGTGAGAATGAGACTAGAACAGGGTGTAGGATACTGTGCTTCATTCTGGGGTCTAGGGTTTAATCCCTGCAATCCCAGAAGACAGATTTATTGCTCAGAGGTTGCTCTTTCAAAGATGTGTTATTTGGTGAGGGAGAGAAGTACAGTACTGGGGATTGCCTTCAACAAATCATTTAACCCCAGGTTGCTCAACAGGACCATGTCTGTAATAAGTCTACTGTAAGATGCTTTGGTTAAAAAAAAATAATAATAAAAAAAAAAAAATTATATATATATATATATATATATATATATATATATATATATATATAATATAAAAAAAACATCTTATAAATAACAAAAACCCTTCAGACTGTAGAAAACAGGTAAAGGTATAGAAGCAAACATATAAAGAGGTAACATACACACACAAAGCTTGTTGTGGTCCTCAGCTAAATTCTGTCAAGAAGAATAATCTTCCAAAGACAAAAATTAACTAGGAATGCAATCTGACTCAGAATGCATCCTTTGGGTTAGTGCCTGTGAGAAAATGAATCTGAATAAAAGAAAGAGACAAGGAAAAGTGATGAGAGGAGAAAGAAAGATTTTATCACATTCCTATATGGCAAGCAAGCAAGCAAAGAAAGAAAGAAAGAAAGAAAGAAAGAAAGAAAGAAAGAGAAATGTGGTAGTTTTAAATATATATAATTTTGGATAATATAAATAAATTTACAGTAGACTGAAGTATTTTGATATAATAATATAATAATACTATTATAATATAAATATGTGACCCGGGACCACAAAACCAGTCATAAGGGTCAATTTTTTTTAAAATTGAGATTAATACATCATCTGAAAGCTGAATACATAAGCTTTCCATTGATGTATGGTTTGTTAGGATAGGACATTATTTGGACGAGATAAAACTATTTGAAAAAATCTGAGGGTGCAAAAAAATCTATATATTTAGAAAATCGCCTTTAAAGTTGTCCAAATGAAGTTCTTAGTAATGCATATTACTAGTCAAAAATTAAGTTTTGCTATATTTATGGTAGGAAATTTACAAAATATCTTCATGGAATATTATCTTTACTTATTATCCTAATGATTTTTGGAATAAAAGAAAAATTGATGATTTTGAACAATACAATGTATTGTTGACTATTGCTACAAATACTCCTATTCGATTTATGAGTGGTTTTGTGGTCCAGGGTCACATATAATACAACCCGAATTCCAGAAATGTTGGGACGTTTTTTAAATTTGAATAAAATGAAATCTAAACGACTTTCAAATCACATGAGCCAATGTTTTATTCGCAATAGAACATAAATAGCATAACAAATGTTTAAACTGAGAAATTTTACAATTTTATGCACAAAATCAGCTAATTTCAAATTTGATGCCTGCTACAGGTCTCAAAATAGTTGGGACGGGGGCATGTTTACCATGGTGTAGCATCTCCTCTTCTTTTCAAAACAGTTTGAAGACATCTGGGCATCGAGGTTATGAGTTTCTGGAGTTTTGGTGTTGGAATGTGGTCCTATTTTTGCCTGATATAGGTTTCCAGCTGCTGAAGAGTTTGTGGTCGTCTTTGACATATTTTTCATTTAATGATGAGCCAAATGTTCTCTATAGGTGAAAGATCTGGACTGCAGGCAGGCCAATTCAGCACCCGGACTCTTCTACTACAAAGCCATGCTGTTGTAATAGCTGCAGTATGTGGTTTTGCATTGTCCTGCTGAAATAGAATTCGTCTGGAGGGGAGCATATGTTGCTCTAAAACCTTTATATACTTTTCAGCATTCATAGTGCCATCCAAAACATGCAAGCTGCCCATACCGTATGCACTTATGCACCCCCATACCATCAGAGATGCTGGCTTTTGAACTGAAGGCTGATAACACGCTGGAAGGTCTCCCTCCTCTTTAGCCCGCAGGACACGGCATCCATGATTCCCAACAAGAATGTCCGATTTGGATTCATCTGACCATAGAACACTTTTCCACTTTGAAACAGTCCATTTTAAATGAGCCTTGACCCACAGGACACGACGGCCCTTGTTCACATATGGCTTCCTTTTTGCATGATAGAGCTTTAGTTGGTATCTGCAGATGGCACGGCGGATTGTGTTTACCGACAGTGGTTTCTGGAGGTATTCCTGGGCCCATTTAGTAATGTCAATGACAGAATCATGCCGATGAGTGATGCAGTGTCGTCTAAGGGCCCAAAGACCACGGGCATCCAACAAAGGTCTTCGGCCTTGTCCCTTACACACAGAGATTTCTCCAGTTTCTCTGAATCTTTTGATGATGTTATGCACTGTAGATGATGATATTTGCAAAGCCTTTGCAATTTGACATTGAGGAACGTTGTTTTTAAAGTACTCCATAATCTTTTTACTCACTCTTTCACAGATTGGAGAGCCTCTGCCCATCTTTACTTCTGAGAGACTCTGCCTCTCTAAGACATCCCTTTTATAGCAAATCATGTCACAGACCTGATGTCAATTAACTTAATTAGTTGCTAGATGTTCTCCCAAAATTTTTCAAAATTTTCAGCCCTTTGTTGCCCCCGTGCCAACTTTTTTGAGACCTGTAGCAAGCATCAAATTTGAAATGAGCTCATTTAGTGGATAAAAGTGTAAAATTTCTCTGTTTAAACATTTGTTAAATTCTCTATGTTCTATTGTGAATAAAATATTGGCTCATGTGATTTGAAAGTCTTTTAGTTTTCATTTTATTCTAATTTTAAAAATGTCCCAAAATTTCCGGAATTCGGGTTGTATAATATAATGAATAATATAAATATAATACAAAGAAATACAAGTAACTAAAACTGCAAACAAATCCTACTTATCCCACTTATTTCATGAACATGTCATGTTCAATTCAATGTGTTATTTGCCATTTCTTTGTAATTATTTGAAAATGTATTGGAAAGTTCTGAGTAAAAATAGTTTCAAAGTAAATTAATTTCAAAGTAACATTTTTGTCAGCTTACAGTCTTTTTTGTATTTTTACATTTGCAAGAAAACGTTATTAAGCATGTTTATAATGCCATTTTTCTCATCCGCCCATCCCCTAATTATTCATCTAATCCCCATAATGTAGGGAAAACCTGACCCACATTTATAAGCCGTAACCCCAAGACATACGGTTATATAATTTCGAGAAGAAACTTCCTTTGAAATAAGGAAGACATTTACAAATAAGGAAAGAATAAAACAACCAGAGCAGGATTCTCTGTCTAACCACTGTCTATCAGAAATCGGGTTCAATCAGCCTGAAATGGCATTAAGCCTCAAATCCAACAAATGACGTTAAAACAATTGAGTGAACAGGAGGAAGACAGAAAGAACTGAGTGGTGGGAGGGAGGGGGGTTGATACCAGATAAGAGAAATGAGGCTCTCTTATTGGGTCAATAAGTGTGTCATCGCCCCGGTGAAGCCACATGAGGGCAAACAGCCCACTTTAAAAGCAGTTCTGTCACCAATCAATTACAAACCAGACCATCATCCTGCACACACACAACAGAAAATTACTGAATCAAAAATGATCAGACAAAATCCAGTCCAAAGTACTAAGAGATTAAAAACAAACGCAGCACAACATGAAGGTTAATTGAGAGTATTTGTCCTTTTAATGACAACAAGACTGGTAATTCATACGTCTATCATCTAGTCTTTGTCAGAGCTGCTGTATGTGTTTAATACATATCTAAACGTCACTTGAACGGAATGTGTGGGTGCGGATTGTTTGAACCCCGCTGCTGTTTATGCTGTGGGCATCAAGCTGCGCTAAGAGCGAGAGTTAGAATGCAATTACTGAGCTTACAAGCCATTGTGTACTTGAGCGTGCATGTGCACGTGCCTAACTGGATTTCTGTCTACAGACGTATCAGCTATCCCTCACCTATCCAGAGAGGGAGACTGTTCAATGCTGAAGTCATCGGAAAGGGAGGCTATGGAAGGATGCCAATCACAAATGAACGCATCTGTCGGGTGTGATATCATCACTGACTTGAAACAAATATTGATGAATGTTGGCAGTGAGCTTGACATGGAGGTGAGGCAACAACTTCTTAATTGATCACTGGATGGCATTTGAGGCAATCGCACAATTCTAGCCAGATTTTACATTTGTCTTTTTCACTTTCACTGTCAATATACATGTTATGGTTATCAAGCCGGAAGAGAGTGACAAATAAAGCGCACAGTTGTCTGTCAGAAGGCTGTCAGAAATCTAGGAAATCTGTTTAAGCTTCTGCTACTTTATATCTCACACTTGCAACATTATTTCTCATAATTGCGACATTATATCTCACAATATGACTTTGTTTTTTTGTGATTTTAAATCACAAACCCATTTGTGACTTCATATATCACAGTGTGACTTTTTCTTGTAATTTTGATTTGTTTCTCACAATGTAATAAAGCTTTGGATATTTGCAAAAAAAAAATATATATATATTATTATTATTATTGATATATTAAACTTTAACAAACAATTTTTTAGGTTTTACTCTAATGTGGCCATAGGATTCCAGATAAATTCTGAAAATTTTGCAGCTTAAATGCATCACATACACATCATGTTATGTAGCAGCTAGCAACATAAACATCTTAACATCAAAATAAATATATATATAAGCACACAAAAATACACCGAAACACAAAATCTTTGGGGGGGGGGGGGGAAACCTGCCCTTCCAGTCTCTCTTTTGTGCAAGTTACTAAACAACAAGAGAAAATGAAGGGGGATCAGAGAAGTGGAGTGGAAAAAGGATTCAAGGATACAGATTGACTGAATAGGACTATTCATTTATGGGTGATTACAAGCACGGAGCTGTTTGGAGTATTAAATACCTTAGTCCTGCTCAGCCACTGGAGAAACAACACCGAGTTTGAATTATGGAAAGAAATAACAATCAGGTTCAAACAAGTGACACCATACGAAATCAATCAATTGAGCAGATGTAAAAATAAGAAGATAAATAGAAAAAGTGAGGGAGAGCGTGAGAGAGAAAAGGTTCAAACAGTACTGACAGGAAACTCTATATGAGTCACTAGCTACATGTCACTACTACACACATCTTTAGATGTCATTCCTCTCAAATACAGAGAGTGAAAAGACTGTTCTGGATGCTCAGACCCTCTGATTGGAAAATCTACTGTGAGGATCTTTGAGATACAATGGAAGAAGTCTCTAATTTTCACCAAGGCTGCATTTATTTGATCAAGTGTACAAACGGTGATATAGTGAAAAAATATATATATATATTAAAAAAAAAACTTCCACTCTACCATTTTTATATATGTGACCCTAGACCACAAAACCAGCCATAAGTCGCACAGGTATATTTGTAGCAATAGCCAACAAAACATTGTATGGGTCAAAATGATCGATTTTCCTTTCATGCCAAAAATATATTATAAATATATAAGTAAAGATCATGGAACATGATCGATAAGATATCTTGTAAATTTACAACCGTAAATATATCAAAACTAAATTTTGGATTAGTAATACACACTGCTAAGAACTTCATTTGGGCAACTTTAAAGGTGATTTTCTCAATATTTTGATTTATTTATTTTATTATTTATTTTTGATTTTTTGCACTCTCAGATTCCAGAATTTCAAATAGTTGTATCTCGACCAAATATTATCTTACCCTAACAAACCATACATCAATGGAAAGCTTATTTATTCAGTTTATTTATTGATTCATAGATCAATTTTTTTTTTTTTTTTTAAATGACCCTTATGACTTGTTTTGTGGTGCAGGTTCCCATATGTAAATAACATATAAATAAAACTATTACAGGGATAGATTTTATAGTGGTGGAGATACTGAGGGACAAAAGAGACCTAAGCTCACTCTTAATGGCTATACTATCTTATTTCTATCAGTCTCATCTGGTCCTACTACTCTGCTGAATCTATAAGCAGTGTTGATGATGAAAAAATCTATCAGCAATAGACACTGTACAATACAATTCATACTTGTTTTCCTTTGGTCGAGTGAGCACAGCTTTCCTGTTGAGAGATGAGGATACATGCAGACAGAGCGGGCTGCTCTAGAGCACAGTCTGTGCCGCCACTGCGGTCTCAGAGCACTGGAGAGGAAGCCAACATTGTTGACAGAGCACTAACAGAATCATACCACATTATCTACCTTGTTTTTTTGTCATTTGCGAAAGCAAAAACTTGCTGATCGGCTTTAAAAAACAAGCACCCTTCTGTTTATATCTTCCACAATGATGTTACATACACATTTATATATTTTCTTCTATTTTTGCTCTATGCCTTTGACCCTATTATTTCTGTGTGCATGCCAGATCCTTCTGGGAATATACAGAAGTGAAAGGGGGAGAGAGATCTAAATCTACCACACATGAAACATGGCAGCCCATGACGGGAGCTGTTGTCAAAGCTCGTGATTCAGTTGAGTGATCATAACCAGAAATGGGTGTCACAGAGTATTCTTGAGCACATGAGAGAGTGTTCGGCAGACTATTTCAGATGTGCGTCTCCAGAGCACTGTCTCTGTCAACATCCCAAAGAGCGCATCCCTCGACAGACCAAGAGGTGGATCCTTTATACTTGTCTCAAGAATAATAACTCATACAATTCACCATTTCTTATGGTTTGCTTGTATAGATCAGGTTTCATTTTCATTGAAGGGGTCGTGTAATGAAAATTTGAATTTTACTTTTCTTCACTGTGTGTATACAAAAAGAGACATTTCAGATAATGTTCGATTCTTAGAGTGGTTCTCAGACAATCCCTCTTCAGACAAGTATAAATATAGCATTACAATCTCATATTCATGAGCCACAGGGCTCCTTTCAATCTAGCATAGGTTAAATTTGTGTGGCCTAGAATAAACACACTTTAGTGAGCAAGCAAGTCTGAATTCAGTTCCTCTTAAAATAAATGTTTTACATCAACACACTGATATAATAAAATACAATCTGTTATAAAAGAATGGAAATTTAAAGGGATTGTTTCATTTGGAGCCTCATGGTATGAAAGAAAAAACAACTTTTGTTTTTATTTAGTAGTAGTCAACCTTTATGTTGTACATATGTGTTCTGAATATCTGACCTACCTCTCAACATTCATACAGCAGCAAAACACTCAAAATCATTGTTTTCACTGTAAAAATATTGTAAAAACACTACAGAAAAAAAACTGTTAATAAGTCAGCAGTAAGTTTCTGTATATACAGGGTAAAACTGTAAAAGATCTAACCAGACATTGCATGTAATTTTACAGTAAAATACTGTTAATTGTACAGTTTTTCTAAGTAACAAATCAACCTAATTTACAGTCAAAATCTGTAAACTGATATTTCCAGAATTCCCTTCATTACACTCCACATTTGAAAGTGTTTTGTTTAAATGATCATGTTCCTTCATAGTTTTTGTACATTACAGTTTTGTTACATCTTCTGTTGTTTAATGTATGTGTATTGCATTATTTAAGTGTTGTGTGTTACCACAGTGTTTTGTGTTTGCTTGAATGACTCTGTGCACCTTCTGTATATTTTCATGTACTAAAGATTGTGGAAAACCTACTTGTGATGAAATTTGATTTTTCTGTATTTTTACAAAATTATTTTGGCAACCACAGCTACCAAAATTATGTTGTAAAACTGCATAATTGTTTTTTTCAGTATAGCCTAACTATCAAGCCCTCACTGAGCTGTAGCTAACTTTATTTCCATCTTGTTTCTTTTCTTGTGAATCAATTTATAAACATGTGCATGTTTCTGAAAGCTTAATATATATATTTTTTTTATTTAAAAAATATCAATTTCTTACAGCAATAGATCCACCAATAATACAAATTTGCTAAAAATGTATCTTTAAGTCATCCAAGATGTATACGAGTTTGTTTCTTCTTTGGAAGAGATTTAGAGAAATTTATCATTTGTCACTTGCTCACTGCACTTGAATGCGGCCCAAACAGCTGATAAAACATCACAATAATCCACAAACTAATCCGCATGTTCCAGTCCATCAATTAATTTCAAGTCAAGTAAAAATCTGTGTGATTATAAGAAACAAAATTGCATCATTAAGGCATTTTAACTTTAAACTGTTGCGTCTAGCCAAAATATGAGTCCATAATCCATAATAATGCTTCCTCCAGTGAAAAAGTCAATCCCCCGTTGTCCTCTCACATGAAAATTCATTAACATATTTGTTTAGAACAGTCTTTGCTTATAAATGGTGCTTGAACTGTGCATATTTCTCTCCTGATTTAAACGATACTAAGGAGAACAGAATCACATTTTAGCCAGAAGCAATGGTTTGAAGTGAAAAACTCCATATGTTAATTAATGGATTTGAGTTATGTGGATTATTGTTATTGTTTGGACATCATTCTGGCAGCCCCCACTCACTGCAGAGGATCTATTGGTGATGTAATGCTAAATTTCTCCAAATCTGTTCAGATGAAGAAACAAACTAATCTAGCCTACGTTTTTGATGGCTTTCGTGTGAGCTAATTTTTGGTTGAACTACTGGGCACTGTAGAAAGTAACACCTGTACTACCTCAGATACAAATACATTCTGACAATATGTAATGTTTTGCCTCATTTGTTTAGCTGGCGATGAATTATCATAGAACCAATCTTATAGCGTCTACACATGTTGCAAATCATTTGTAAGTCGCGAAAGGCATCAATGAAAACCAAACGTCACTCGGGAGTGTTGGGTCTATATCAGCGCGAGTCTCTCACCGTATATTCCCCGCGGGTAGAGCACAAAACACCGCGGTCCCATCACTATACATGGTGAGAACAAGGCGTGTGCTGGTTGACAGTGAATGAATGTGCCGTTCTGGGAATATTCACAAACAGCTTCATAAACAGCGAATTCTGCACGTGATACATTCCTGCACTTCCATTCAAACGGCACAGCTATCGTTCGTTCTTTCTTACCGCTTTTCCGCTGTCTCATTTGCTATGTTGGAGAACAACACACGTCCGTCCTCGATCGCTCTAATTTCAAGCTCGAACAGAACCGATTCAAGTAGAGGCAGAAGCGCGCAGTCAGCTTCCGCCATACCTGCAATAGGCCCTAAAAATCTCTAAAAATAGCTTCAGGAAAAATCACACAAGCCCGGAGACTATGACAGACTCTCACTTTTTATATAAGCTAAGACTCCTTGGTTATGTCATTGATTCCCTATCACTTGACTTCTCCACTGAGGAGAGGATTGTGTCCCAAGAATGCCTAATCCTGAGCATCTCACTCCCGATGCATTGAGTAAATACTCTAGAACTATAGAAGGTTAGAATGATATAACGACAGACAGACAGACAGACAGACAGACAGATAGATAGATAGATAGATAGATAGATAGATAGATAGATAGATAGATAGATAGATAGATAGATAGATAGATAGATAGATAGATAGATAGATAGATAGATAGATAGAGTTTGAAGGAACTTTGATGAATTAGAAACTTATTAGAAACTTCTACTCTTTGACAAAGAGGTAAGGTTAAAGTGATAGTTCACCCCAAAATGAAAATGTATATAGGCTACTGTCATCGTTTACTAGTTATGTTGCTCCAAAAATAACTTTCTTCCATTAGAGAAGATTAAAAGTGAATTGTGAAAGTGTATGGAAGCTGTCAGTCTCTAATAACTCCTTTTTGTGTTCTACTGAAGAAAAAACCATCATACAGGTTTGAATCAACATGAGGGTCAGTACTCGGTACATAATGACAGAATTGTTATTTTTGTGTGAACTATCAATTTTACATTTCATTACGGTCATGCTAATGTGAAAGGCTTAGAGAATGGACTGAGAAACAGAAGAATTTTCATTTTTGTGTGAACTGTCCATTTAAACTTCATTGTGGTCATACTGACACTTAAACACTGGACTGAGAATCATTGCTTGTCTGTGGTTGAGCCCCTAAAAGAGAGAGCCAAAACAACTATGAAATATAATGTAAATGTAAATGTAGTTCAACTGTTCTGGCTCTATTTTTTGGGACTGAAAGCATCCAGTATCTCACCACTGGTGGTTTTATTTATTTATTTATTTATTTGTCTGTCTGTCTGTATGTCTGTCTATCTATCTAACAACTGTTAACTGCTGGGAACTTTAAAGAAACGTTTACACACACACACACAAAAAAGACAATTCTGTCACCATTTACTCACCCACATATAATTCCAAAACTGTATGTCTTTCTTTCTTCTGTTGAACATAAAATTATATTTTAAGAATTGTCTCAGTGTTTTTGTCCATACAATGGAAATCAATGGTCACTAAACAGTTATACCAAAATATCTTATTTTATGTTCTGCAGAAGAAAGAAAGTCATATAAGTTTGGAATGACATGAGGGTGCACGTGACAGAATTTACAATTCTTTGGTTAAATATCTCTTAACGAAAGGGGATCATATCTGTGGTTCACAATGTCTTTGCACTACAGTATGTGTCTGTGTGTATTGTGTCAGCTGCTGGTGCACTGCAATTTCTATTGTGGCTCTATCAACAGCAGTTCCCCCAACAGCTGCATTGATTACCACAGGCCTCTTGGCCAAAACTAGCTGCACATCTCTGCTGCAATGACAGACGAGCCCTTTGCGACAAGCTAGAGAGGGGCACCCACCTTACAGATTTGGAAGTGCTCAGACATCAGTGTCTCCTGGATTTCCAGCTCCCGCGGTGTCTGAGCCGTACTGGGGGTCCCAGCCGCACTGCCGCACGCGGGAGATCCACCTGGATTGACAGGTGAAGAAGTGGTCAACCCGTCCAAAACCTTCCGGAACTTCTTCATCTTTATCCTTGTGTTTATACTTCAACGTTTCTCTTGAACAATCTCAAAACGTGCCGTCGAGACGGTCAAAACGGCATAGGAGGTGATGCGGCTTCACAGCACGAATTCAGACTCCTCGTGTCTTCTTCCTTTCAGAATTTTATGTGCACAAAAAGTCGCAGAAGAACCTCATCTTCCAAAATAAGGCTGATGATCACAAAAAGAAGATGATGGATTTGGGGAGAAATGCGAGTTGAGGTTCAGTGCGCATTAAAGCCTGAACCAGGCTGGAGAAGAACCAAGAAACTTCATGGCACTTACGCAGGACGGTATCGCATCCAACTAGTAAACATTCTCAGGAGGCATGTCAGAAACATAATAAAGTACAACTGACTTTGGTCAAATGAATGTTACTTGTCGTATTTTATCGAGATTCAATCGCTGTACACGGCAAAACTCACGTTGAACGCTTGTTGTTTGGGATCCCAGACGCAGAGGAGACAAGCCGCAAAGAAGCAGCGTGTAATCTACGTGCCAACGTCAAAAATGTATCAGAAACTGTCTCGAAAAGGCATGAAATTTAACGACCTGAAAGATTTTCTGTGAAATCCCCTTCTCTGTTTCTTTCTTCTGAGTAATTTGGGACAAGAGGAGGCGAGCACCTTCGACCCGCACCCAGAATCTCTCCCGCAGTCGAGTGCGAGCTGCTGTCCAAGGTGCTGAAAGATTGAGCGAAAGAGAGCCACACCCCTCTCTGTCCTGATTGGACCATGTGCCACGGCACTACTGTAATCCCCGCCTTCCAGCTGCAGCGATTGGACCATGTGCTTGAGAAACCACAAACAATGAAATAGTGATTTAATTATTTGCAGAATTTTTTCATAAACTCAGTATTACCTATATTGCACCAAACTAAGCTACAGGCGCTTTTCAGAATCAGAATCAGAATGATATTTGATATTCAAATGTACACTCATTTTTCATCTTTCAGATATTTAAAGCACAGAGGACCACAAACGTCCATAACATTATATTGGCATCCAATTTGACATCGGTATACATCTAAACGTCCTGCAGAGCTGCTGGCTGTGGTTGAGCTCATGTCAACGTGGAGGTGTAGTTTAGGCTTTCGTTGTTAAGTGACTGTCTCAGAAAATCTGAAAAAGATTAATAGTATTATCTAAAGAATTATACAAAGAAAAAAAATTCCTGTATCAAATTTAAGGAGATGCTTTGGAGAAGTGGCTGAATTTTGGATCTTTAGTTCTGGTCACACTCTATCCATCCAGTCCATAATGTGACTCCTTTGAGAGACAGCGGTGGCCTCCAGGGGGCGCTGTGATGTGCATCTCGCAGATGCAGATTACATAAGCACTTACATCATCTCTCCCCTCGGCACGGCTTATTCCATTGAGTCTTTTCCGCTGAAATCTGTTCATGTTGTTGATACCAGTTCCAGAGATTTTGAAGCTGATGATACTTCTGTGAATTTTATTTTGAATCTCATGATTAGATGGAACATTTTATTCACAAAAGAAGCTATGATGAATTCAAACCATGATTTTCTAATTTGATTAATTTACTGAATATATTATAATCTACGAACTAAATATGTATAGACTATATATAATGCAGACTATCCAAAACAACAGAAAACACTGAAGAGCAGGACAAGCAGTCACCAGCTCTGCAAAGATTTTTATGTTCTAAATGTCCAAATATAATATTTTTTTATGTATTAATATTTTGTATGTTCTCTTCTTTAATATATCTATAGTCTATGATATAATGTGCAAAGAGCACCTTGGCTGCCCACAAAAGCAAACTTATTTGCAACTAACTTTTTAATTACTTTAAAAACTTCAGCAAGATGCTTGGAACAACTTACCTGCAAACTACCTTTAAACCTGTGTCTAGGGAAGTCGATTTAATTCAAAATTATTCATTGTATTTTTAAAATAATATATTATATTATATCACATTATCTCTGTTTGTCAGGTTTCTTTTTCTTCTTTTTTTTTTTTTTTTTTTGCAGGCAGGTTATTGCAAGCATCTTGGAGAGCTAGCCACAGTTCTTCTATGGATTTTGGATATGGATATACCCAAAAAACACTATTTAAATTATTTGTCGGTGCCTCAAAACTGCTGACAGTATTTAGATATCTGACTATTTTGTAAGTTCCTTAGAGACCTGGGTGCTTAAAAGCACTTCATTTTGGAATCAGAAGCACTGCATTTTCCTTCACTGCATCCTCTTTCACAAGACTACAGAGGGGAGTTCATAATTACCATGATTACAGGGTAGAAACGTTATGCTTTCTAGTATTTTTATCTTGACATTTTCAGTTGTCTATTGCTTTGACTGTTTATTGGTTATAAAATTATAGATCAGGCTCAAGCTCCCCCAATTAACTGACTAGAAGCTCAGTAGGCTGCCACATGTAATTGCTTTTAAAAAATCTCTTCATTAAATATACTTTTAATCATGAATGCCAAGGCCTCTTTATTGGCACATACCCCAGACAACATTTTCTATGACTGTCTAAAGGACAGAATCAGAGACTGAACATTAATAGTGAGAGATACAAACAAAACATTTGTAACCGAAATGTTTTCCAAAGCTATGATGTTATATATGCGACAAGGATTAAATAATTCAGGCTTCTTGTGCTAATGTAGCTCGTCACTTGACAAACATCGCCACATGGACTTGTTTACCTTAGCTGTATTATTATGTGGCCTATCACGACTGATGCACGCAAAGCAGTGTCGCTAAAGGCACTCAGTAGGGGCCTTCTCCCTCTGCTGCTTGGTGGATGTATTACAGAAGAAATCCCTTTGTTGAGAGGATTTGGGAGTGAGAAAAAAGCAAAATAATCCTCTTCATCGCTCCCTCAGGGTAAACAGCATCCAAGATAACGCAGCTGCCAAGACAACGGCACGGGGTGTGTGCTGCACAACGGGGCCGCTGCGTTAATCTTCCTGCTCGAACCTGCAGACTTGGATTAGGGAACATGAACATGTCAGGTATCCCATCGTGCATTGCAGTTGGAGAGTTTTGACAGGGCATTACACTGATTAAAATATGAGGTGGGAAACTATTAGCCATGCAGGTGGTGGGTAATTTATTCACTGATTCAAAATTACATATGAAATAAAACTAAAAAGGGTTAAGGTTGCAGTCTGCCAAAATAAATGTTACAGATTTGATCCCAGGTAGATGTGACATACGGGATACTGGGACACTTGTCATGACCATGCCCTTGAGAAAGCCACTTTACACCATATGTCTCCAGGGAGGACTGTACATAAAATTCTTGTACTGCAAGCTGTTCTAGATAGAACATTTATGCAAAATTACAAGCAAACCTAATTTACAAGGAAATAGCCTGTATTGTGTGTTTGACACGGTCTAAATCAGTGGTCCCCACAGTGACCTCAGCCTTGATGAAAGGCAAGATCTACCTATTGACACAATGTAACAACACTGTAACACTTGCAGTGAGCACATCATACAAAGTGCCAATGTCAACTGTTAAAAGTGCTATAATTAGCAGTAAAATGCGTATTCACTGAAGCTTCTGAAGGTACTACCATCAGCATTTTATAAATGCATTATAATAACAAAATTCGAACAACATTCTCAATTAAGCTAAGTGCAGTTCTATGCAGCATCACTTTTCACAATGCCATCAGAAGGCAAAACTGCTGCAGTGATGTTACTCACTCAAGTCAGTCTGATGGCTATGACTGAATACTGTCTGCGTAGTTTGGCTCCGAGCTAGAGTCTGAGGCAGTCTGCGAGGTGTCTGTCAGTAAGGCGGCTCCTGTAATTTGATTTAATTATTTTCATCTGTGAAAATGCTATTTTGCTGAAGGTAAATGGATCAAAGTTAGACACTCATTTCCAGTGCTCATGCAGTAAGGAAAGGTAAATTGTCTCTGTTGACAGGTCCCCAAAAGTCACTATCCTTGATCTGGCTTTCAGCCCTGTGATTTTTCAAATGAACTACTGTATCACCATGTCAACTCCACTTGACAAAGCAAATACTTGCTGGAATTTGGCCACAACCTGTTCTATATCAATGGACATGAATGGGTTTGAGACAAATGCAGCAATACATTCCATGACGTCGAACTCCCCAAAACACAGACTGAACTCTGTTGCCACTTTGTCCAGGTGAGCAGAGTCATTCTCAGAGTGAAAGACATCCTTGTTTTCAATGCTCTGTGACATTTGTTCCAGGTTGGGAAAGTTTTAGCCTCCCGTTCTTTAGAACCTAGACTTAAATGCATTCACTGTGCTTATCATGTGGGGCAGGTGTCTGTCTTTTCCCTGGAGCTCATCGTTGAGTGCATTCAGTTTGTGGTCAAGTCTGACAGAAACCCCAGGTTTAGCAGCCACACATCATCTGGCAGTTGCTTGTGCTCCTTGTTACTTGCAGACACAACAGTTTAACTCAACAAGTCAATAAAGCATTGTAGCACTTTCCCACGACTCAACCATCAGCATGAAGTAGTAGATCTTCATACACGATATCAAGCTCATCCAGTATTACCTTGAATAAGCGATGCTAAAGTGTTTTTGCTTGTATCAAGTTTATCAGATTATGTGAGGAAAGTCCACGACTTTCCCAGCCAAGGCCTGCTGATGAAGCACACAATGATAATTCATGAAGTCAGGAACTCAGGGTCATTACAGCATTGTCGGCACTCACCATGTATAGCTGGTGCTCCATCTATAGTAACTGCTATCAGTTTATGAATGGGAGTATCATTTTCACTGACATATTTTTTACACTCATTGTAAATATCCTCACCTCTCGTTCGCTCCTTTAAGTGCAAAAGAGTGAAGAAGTCCTCCTTTGTTGTAAAAATCTGGAAAGCCATTCTGACAAAAACAAAAAGCTGAGCTGTGTCAATTACATCCAATGGTTCGTCAAACAAATATTCTCAGAGTCACAAGTCCTTTAACACTTGTCGATCCATGTACTCTGACAGTGATTCGACCCTTCTGGTGTCGGTCCTGCATCAGTTGGTGGTTTTTATGTCATTTTTGTTTTTGAAATCTCTAAAAAAAAAAAGGTCTCTGCAGTTATAGCCATTGCTTTCTTGAATAAATCACCATCTGTAAAACACTTTGGTTTTTAGCCAAGTGACTTGAAATGGTGCTTCAGTAGCAGCCTTATTTTGAGCAGCAGATTTTGTAAAAAGTGATTGCTGGGTTTTCAACTCAGATTTCAGCTCATCAACTTTCCCAGCACAGATTGCACTCTTTGGTGAGTCTTTGAATATCATCGGGTTGGTGCCGCTCCAGAGTTTTATCTTTTACGTTTTTGTTTTTGGTGGCACAACAAACATACACACTTATCTTTCATTGAAGCTTAAAAGAAATTCCTCTTCCCATTCGGGATGGAAAATGTATGTTTTCACCTTCTTTTGTGAAGCCTCCACCATTCTAGCTTAGATGTTACCTTGCGGGCAATCATCTCCATGGAGAGCTGTATATTGACGTTTGCATTGTAAGAATGTGCAGGAGTCCTCAGATATAAAAACTGTGATTTGTAATGTTTTTGACTTGACTTGACTTGACTTGACATCATGAGCAATCCAGTTAAAGATCAGTGGTGAAACTGATTATCAGTAAATTTTTAAAACACAGACTGGCTCTTCATGTTAAATGTAATATCCTAATTTCTACAGCTGCCATAATGAGCATAACAATTTCTCCCAGTGGTCTTACTCCTCAGCCTTATAATATCTTAATTACATTTTCATTTTAGTGACAGTAGCTGTATTCATTAAAAATAATAATAATAAAATAACAAAAACAAAGACAAAACAAAAAACAGTACAGCTTTATCAACAGCAAGCAGTGCAGTTTTGACAAACCAACCCGATCTCATGAACTATTTTGAGGTGGTGATTTCATATGAATTATTAGAATGCATTTTGTATGGAAATGTATGGTTTTTAGAAAAGAAAAACGTAAGCATGTAAATCAACACCTAACCCCATCCTTAAACCTAACCATCAGTGGGGCGTAAGCAGATTGTACGAATGTGACTGTACAAATTAACACAAATTACCCACCAATTTGCCAAAGCATAAAATAATTATGAAGCGCCATGAGGGTCTGTTGGACAAACATGCAACATCACTGTTTTTGTCACTATGTATTGTTCACATAGTTTTAAAACTGGGAAAACTGAACCAATAATCAAACTTGCTGTGCTATAATGTCCTTTGTGTTAGTTTGGATGATTCAGATAAATAATTCCTCCTTAAATCACTTCAATGAACCATCAACTATGGCTACTCTTCTCAAATGAACAGCAGCACACTTGAGCAGTTAAACTTGGACAGAGAGCATAACACACCAGCCAGTTGAATGTCATTGTAATATTCATTCTTATTCACACTTGTTCAGGTACTGATCAGAACTGTCAGCGGTGCTATATTAAAACACCCCTAGAGATGTAAAAGACTTGTCAATCCATCTTAACAATGTGTTCTTAATGGTACATCCCCACTAGCATCTGAGAGAGAGAGAGACGGCAAAGCAACTCTAACACATGGAGTTCTATTATATGATTGCACACCAGTGTAGCCTGAGGTAAAGCAGGTGCTTTTGCATCTTTCTTTGTTCCAACATACTCTATCGTAGACCTCCAAATGAATAATTTAGCATTCAATAACCCGTGTTTCACACAGTTAGAAATGCCACACTGCTCAGTTTCCTGTCCCCAACAATTAGAATAAATGAGCCCCACAAGCACATCCACATGTGCTTTCCAGGGTCATAAATCAAGTCACGGTCTAACGTGAGGAATATGATTAATAAAATATAATCATCAGGTGTTAGACAGCATGCATTGTGTAACTGTCCTTTACTGCTCGGCACCCGCAATAACCGTCAGACCCATCGCTTACGATCAAGACGCTCACAAAGGCCTGTCACTCAAGATGAAGCTGTTGTTTTTCAATTAGGGCAAAAATATGACTTGACTGAAATTTTTAATTACTCTCACACATTGTTGCTAATGTGACCGTGTACCACATGACAGGGTTTGAATATTCCCCTGTGAGGATAGCCTGAATTGATTTCCATCTGGTCAGTGTTTGAAGGACAAAGTAAAGCCATGATGTTAAAAAATACAAAACTTCTAATAAATATTGATGACAAGCGTGAATCAGAAACTATTTGTTACTTATCAGTTTACATCAGTATTGATGCATTTTTGCTCTTATTAATTTAGAGTTCGTTTACACACAAAAATGACGCACTAAAAATTTCCCTTGGCTTTTTTCGAGTATATATGGTATTGTTTTTAAAATTAGTTTATTCGGAGACTCTAACTGGTTGCATCTGAAACCGGTTTTCAAAAGTTTGCATTTTAAGGCCCCAAAACACTGTTGTTGTATTAATGAATGTCCAAAACCATTTTTAGTTCCATTTTTAGTTGAAGATAGTGTAAACACCCCCTTAGTTCTGAAAAGAAAGACTGATTACCTTACTCTTTACTCAGAGTAATCAGTAAAGACAGAATTTTCATTTTAGGTTGAACTATCCCTTTAAGACACAATTTTAATGGTTGTTATGTTTATGCATAGAGCCCAGATCTTGATCAAGAACATTATTGATATCATATTTCCCAACCTGATCTTGATGACAATCAGTCATTAATACACAGAAACAGCAAAAACCTACATTTAGAAGCATTAAAGGGATAGTTCACCCAAACATGAAACTTTGATGTGTATCTGCTTACCCCCAGGGCATCCAAGATGTAGGTGACTTTGTTTCTTCAGTAGAACACAAACGAAGATTTTTAACTCAAACCGTTGCAGTCTGTCAGTCATATAATGCCCGTCAATGGGCACACAATCTTTGGGAGAAAAAAAACATGCACAGACAAATCCTAATTAAACCTTGTGGCTCGTGACGATACATTGATGTCCTAAGACACGAAACGATCGGTTTGTGCGAGAAACTGAACAGTATTTATATAATTTTTTACCTCTGATAAACCTCAATGTCAGACTGTCACAACTTCCGGTGCGTGACGTGTCAACCTGCTCTGGCACATAGATATATATACATAGATTCCTCATTAGCGACGGTTTCTATGGACCGCGATACGTAAGGATATATGTATATATCTATGTTCCAGAGCCGATGACGCGTCACACGCCCAATGTTGTGGATGAGCTCAGGATGGTTGGACATTGCGGTGTATCAGAGGTAAAAAAAAGTGATATAAACACTGTTCAGTTTCTCACACAAACCGATCGTTTCGTGGCTTAGGGCATCAATGTATCTTCACGAGCCACAAGGTTTAATTTGAATTTGTGTGTGCATGTTTTTTTTTTTCTCTCAAAGATTGTGTGCCCATTAACTGGCATTATAGGACTGACAGACTTCAACGGTTTGAGTTAAAAATGTTCCACTGAAGAAACAAAGTCACCTGTATACATCTTGGATGCCCTGGGGGTAAGCAGATAAACATCACATCACATTTTCATTTTTGGGTGAACTATCCCTTTAACACAACATTTCTTCCTCATTCGGTAATATTTTAAGGCATATACTATGCCTTCATTAAAACAAATTGTTTCATTTTAAGAGTCTACAGTTCTATCCTTTAGAACAAGTTTTTGTTTCAAACCTTTTCGTTTACCACTAGTTGACCTCAGATCAGGTTAGCTACTTTTGTTTGTCTGCACTATCGATCTAACCGCCTACATGCCTGCACCGTTTTTGGATCAGGGTTTATTTGTAGTTTTCTCTGCCTCTGGTGAAAAAAAAGGAAAGAAAGAAAGAAAGAAACAAAAATCAGACGTAAGTGTCAAAATAAAAAAAAACGTCTCAAAAACACATGATTAAAATGAACTAGCTTCTTAGCAAATTAAATTATGCAATTACATGTACAGTATGTATTTTATTCAAAGGTATGAAATCTGACATTAAAATATGATTAATGTTTGAAATTCTCAATAATCAAAACAAATTGAATATATTATAAACGTATGAATAATTTCTTTAGAATAATTTTTCTAATTTGAAATAAGTGTAGGACATAAGAATGTAAAAAGGACAAATTGGCTACATAAAGAAAAAAAAAGAGAAATCTTGTTAGGAATAATAAATCGAAAAATCAAAAGTCTTCATCACCAACATGATATGTAAAGGTGTATGTAAAAGTCACATGATAATGTTCCAGTAGCCCCAGCTGTCTTTGGCTCATTATGTCCCTTGTTGGAATTAAAAAACACACACACAAAGAAAATGATTCAACCATTCATTTCAGCTGCTTTCATCAAAAATGATTGAATTAGGGACAATGGTTGCGGAGAAAGCCTTAGCAAAGGACTTCCTTAGGAAAGCATCACCACCTTCATCTTCACTGAGCCTAATGCACTTCTTCAAACCCATGGCTGTCAAGAGATCCCCTTCCTCCTTCAGCTTCATGTGGCCATTTACATATCATGCCATCAGCCTGTCCTTTCCTCTTATTTGCAAGACCCCTGTGTGGTTGTCCAATTTCCATCTTATGTTCACTGCATGCAGCATATACCAGTGAACATCTCCTTACAAGTGATTAAACATACCTCCAGACAAAAGCCCAGAATTACTCCGTAAAAAGCATGACAACGGGAGGGGAAAAAGCTGATATTATGCATGTTTAAGGTGTGGTTTAAGAGTCCTAATTCTTTTTGGACACCATCTACACCTACGATTTATGTAAAGAGGTTTAAACTAATGGAAAAATTCAAAGGAAATCGATGGAAAAAAGTTGGTGAATGTGCAAATAGACTCATGGAATACAGATCTCCTGCTGAGCGAGTCTACATACAGTGGAAAACAGCAATGGCAGTGTCAAGGCCGCTTGTTTTTGGATGTCATCGTGACAGTCTCAGTGGGGCAATGGGGGTGCACATTCTGTCACAACAGAATTTGTGTCACTATCCCACTGTCACAAGGGTGAGTCACCAGAGCCTAAGATACTTGTGTGCACATTCACACAGAATTTATCAGTAACTCAAAACATCTGCCTTGCCTTTTCTTTTTTTTTTTTTTTTTTTGTCCCCTACAGTCATACGATCCCTTTACAAAAAGAAAGTTTGGGCAATACATATTAAAGAGCTAATCCTTTAAAAAAAAATTAATAAATAAATAAATAATACATTTTATACACACACACACACACACACACACACATGCATACATATATATAGAGAGAGATGGGTAAACATAGAACCGCAAAATCTTCTGCAATATTATCTATTGGCTTCATCACATGATGCAGAAGTGCTGACACCGTTTAGTGTTTTCATGCATTGTTAGTATATTGATACTCTTTTATTTGGGAATACATATTTACCTGTAGTCTTAAACTGCACGCGTAGGTGTTGACCTATAAGAAGACTTTCTACATCACTGGAAAATGACAGGATGTGTTTTACAGGTTTGTTTTTAATATGACTGTAGGTAAATATCCTCTTAATTTAGCTCTCTGTCTTCTTAATTAGACTTTCTGTCTTCTATAAAATGTTGCATTACTGTTTTATGGAGTGGTAACAGCTCCAAACGATGAAGTGGGTGAATGAATGAACTGTTCAAATGAGATTGAATCGCAAACTAGTTTAGATCAGCTATACATTTGATTACTGTTGAACCCATTTGATTCACTGAAAAGAACCAATACAAAAGAGTGATTTGAATCGTATACTCTGATTATAAACAGATGGCAGAAAATACAGGAGATGCGACATGATTGCTGAAATGTGAGTGAAAATGATTATACAGTACATAAATATCACGTTCCCTGTCCAGACGAGAAGATATAAATAAAGTTTTAGTAGGACATGCCTTTTACATTCAGAGAAAGTAGCTTGGTAAATCTGCATCGCCCCCAAAAGATGCCCCCCTCTGTGACCACCTACGATTTGAAAGGAGTTGACATCTGTCATGAAAAAGGCCAGTTGTCCAGGTGAAACATTTTATTTTATTTTATTTTATTTGATTTTATTTTATTTTATAATTCGCTTATGTTTTTCATTGGTCAACTCAATCACTCAATCACCTGTCAAAAAAGTACAGATCCGATGGATTCAGTTCAGAGTTAAAAAAAATCATGGATTGATTAAATCGTGACAAACAGTAATGCTAGTAGGAGTTAGTAGCCTATTTGTTTCAGTGTTAGGCACTGTAATTGACATGCAATGATATCTTTAGAATCGGATGAGGGCAGGGTTTGACTGAATGTCATGTTTTCTGGACACATGTGCAGCAGCAACCATTGATGATGCGACAACACTGACATAATTTGGCATCAGTCCTGGCAACAAAATCTAGCATACACATGGATTCAAAGTTACTAGACACGGACTGCAGGCCCAAAAGTCCAATTAAAACTTTAAGACCATTACGAATTAGTTTGAGGCATTGTGGAGTTTATTTGGAGGTTAGGAGGAAATGACCCAGTTAACGCAATCCATTCTTTTTCACATTTGAATAACAAACAGCACTGTGAGACTGAACTATCCCTTTTACTAATTAGATCAAACTTTCTGTTGTCTTCAGACAACAACTGAGTTTGTAAATCGTCCCTCCAAGGTTTTTGACCTAAGTTCCATTAACATCAGTGCCCAAGTCTTAATCGCCATTTACGACAACTGATGAAGTTTCCATTTATGCAGCAAAGAGAAGTCTTCCTGGTCCAACCCATAGACAGGTACAGGGCACTTGTAATCGACTTAGAATTTACATAGGTCGCAACAGTAATTGAGTAACAATGGTGCCAGAGACTTTGCGAGAAGGAACAGACTTATCCCTTGAGGGATTTCTTTGATTTGCATATAAATGGGCGGGTAAATGCATGCCTGCCATTATCAGCCCGCCTGACTGGCTAAGAGGAGAGGGTAATGAGTGCCTGCCCCTTTTCAATTAGCATGGCAGCATGTGTTCCATTTCAGCGCAAACCCATACGTGAGAATATAGGTGGAAAAGAAAACATTTCTCTCACTCACAGGCAATGCATGATAAACAGCTTAAAAACACACCCAAAAGACTGCGATGAGACCATGTTAATGTCAAATTGCCTGTGAAGCTGAAGAGCAAACCAAGACTGCTAATCATGATCCTGATGATGTTTCTTAATGTTTGCATTTATGCATTAAAGAGAAAAGCTAGGCCTGGCGGAGCAGGCGTTTATTTCAGATTAAGCATCTGTTTTTCACTGGAAAATCATGCAATGATCTGTAATTCCGAAAGCTAGAGGGCCAAGTGGGAGGAAATGGCTTATTTTAGGGAAGCTATTCCAAGGCTGTTGCTCTGTGTGTCACTGTCATTTGGTGCCTATGACTCATAGCCTTATAAAGTCATTACATAGCTCTCAGTATATGAAATGTACTTATGCTTTATGCAGAATGCGACGGCCACGTGGCAGTCTGTTTGGTCAGTGTGTGAGTGCATTTATTTATTCAGCCTACAGACCTTTGATAGCTGCAACTATATTAGCTCATTTAAATAAACATAAATTGGCTTTTTAAGTTAGCGTCAGCCTGGGCAACCGCAACCAAACAGACACGGTGAGCAGAGATGAGATAGTCATAACCAGCTGAGGACAATTAACAACTGGTGGAAGACAGTTGTGCCACCAGTAAAAATGAGCTATAACCCCCACGAGAATTTTCTGGTCTGTCTTTGTAGGAAGTGACTAGAGTGGGCTGTCCAACTCTCTAGGGTCACATCATTTCTTGTATTCATGTGCGGCACCTTGTGTTCACTGTCCTTGAGTGAAAAGGCATACAAACCTTACTGTACAGAATAAATGCACATCTAGGATAATTCTTCTTGGTTTGGAATAGAATATTAGTGCACTAAATACTTCACAGTAAGCTGCATATTTTATAGTGTCAATTTGTTTGTTTGTTTTTCTTTTTTCTGACAAATATGATGTATAGAGTGGTGATTGTAAAGCAAATGAATATTATGATTCTGGTTCTTTAGTAAATCAACATAAAACAATTATTGCAAAAGGTGTGTTTACACAGACTTTGTGTGATTTTGTGTTTTTAGAGGTGGCATAAATGCAATCCAATAACTGGCCTTAACTATTTTAAACAATATTCAGAAATGTTAAACAAAGAGAAAATGTGGTAATGCTTATTTTTACCACTGAAAAAAACCCCTGCATAATTGGTATCCAAGTACATGTAGGCCCGGTTTCACAAACGGAGCTTAGCTTAAACCAGGACTAGGCCTTAGTTAAATTAAGATATTTAAGCAACTTTTACAAAAATGCCTTAGAAGAAAACATTACAGGTGTGCATCTTGACACAGAACAGTGAAACTGACATATTTTAAGATATGTCAGAGCAAGATATTTTCAGTTGAGGCAGCTCAAACATGCATTTTAGTCTGGGACTAGATTAAGCCTCGTCTGTGAAACTAGGGGGTAGTCATACAAACAGCCTGCTGGTAACTGCATTTAAGTCAGTTAGTTAAAAGCTATATGTGTTTGGTTCTTACTGACTCAGAGTTGTTTGATCAGGGGCCTGTTCCATAAAAGACGCTAAGAAAAGCGGGGATTAAAGTCCAAACCCTGACTTGAAATAGCCTAACAAATCAATCGGGACTAAAGCGGTTTCATAAACGACAATTTAAGTTCACGCAATCTCACTAATTCGATCCAGGTTCAGTGAGTCAGGATAATTTGATGTGCACGCTTATTCTTAAGCAGCCCTTAATATCAATCATGGATCAAATCGATCCACCATGGCAAACAGCGAATATTTGTGTTGTTTAATGCATTTGAGACGTTATGTTTTCCTCAGTGTATAACTGACATGTCACAGGCATATTTTTCATCTGTAAATGTTAGAAAGTCATGCAAATATATCCATTTTGCTGTCAGGAGTGGGTGAGGCTTACGCAAGCGAACGAGTGCTGCTGAGTGCATGCGCACTATACGGAGCAGAATAGAATAATAGCACAAGAATTCCAAATACAATATACATTCTGCTAAAATATTTGTTGTTGGACATTAAATGTGACACATAGAATTTTAATCCTACTTATAAGTGTATTTTTATGATAGCAGTAACCGTAAATCAAATGTAAAATGGCTAATACAGCCATACTAGCTCAAATGACTTAAATGTGTGTTCCTCTTATCAGTTAAAATGTAGTCTGATTTCTATTATTTATTTAAATTTTTAATTCAGTGATTTTAACTTTTGATTTAGTGTTTTTAATGCTTTAAAGAGCCATTTTAGATTGCAATGTTTTAATGTTCTAATAACCATAAAAGGTGCAGCTGTCATAAATTCAGAGAGAAAGGCTGCATGGCTAGAAACTGCTGATCAACTAAATGTGCAAGTAGCAACTATGTTAAAATGTGTTAGCCTATTTTGTTAGCCTACTATGTTAGCCTATGTTAGTAATACATTAAATACAGTTGGTTGTAGCCTATTTTATTTATTTGATTATTTAAGGTGTATTTTCTGTATACTTTTATTTTTGGACTAATAATAAATTCAACTAATTGTATGTGAGAGAGTCAGTGGTAATATCAATGCGTTCCTATTGGTCAGTGTTAGAGGAGCTCAGCTTAGCCTGACAGTTAGCCTGCTCCTGACCTGGGGTGCGTTTCCTAAAAGCATCATTAGCTAACTATGGTCGTTAGTTCCATTGAACTCTATTGGTAACGACGGAACTTGCAACAATAGTTGTTTTTGGGAAATGCACCCCAGGTTAATTTGCCAGCATAAGTTGCCACAGTGACTGAGCTTGAGCTATGGTAATTTTGATTTCAGAAACCAAATCAAGTGAAAATAAGTCAGAATTACTGAAATAAGCCTGGCTTATTTGGTAAACTTGTTTTATGGAACAGGCCCCAGGAATCCAAATACTCAATATTGAATCCAACTACTCACTAATTAAAAAAAAAACGAAATGGTTTATCAGAGTCATTATGTAATGAGACTATTGGTACACTCCAAAAAAAAAAAAAATGCTGGGTTAAATACAACTGTCAGCGAATCACCACAATCACCAGCCACAACTTAAACCAGATGACGCTCACCTGAGTTCTGATTCCCCGCACCTGTCGTCTGCAATCAAGTCTCCATTCTTAAGCACGCTCCTTCCAGTCACTTACTGTCTAGTCTACCATTCACTACATTGAACCATACCAGACTCTCTGAATGGTACGCACCTATTTTACTTCTAGATTCCCAAAGATCCTCCAACGTTGTGCTCCTTCACTCCTGGATCACGAACTCCCCGCGAACCTGCAAAGAAACCAAGAACATCAGTATTCAGCTAAGAATCTCCGAACACTACTTTGTGATGGATTCTCACCTGCCATAGTTCCGGGCGATTTTCCTCTGCAATACTTGTTAATAAACCTGCCTATAATTCACTTACCTGTTGTCTGCAGCTTGATTTAAACATTTAAAATTTAAACATTTAACCCAACTGTTGGTTGAAAACAACCCGATCGCTGGGTTTGTCCATATTTAATCTAGCATTTTATAGAGTATAGCTGTTTGTTTCATGCTGTAGTTTTAGTAGAGGTGTTGTGGCATGGTCAATCGTCAACCCAGAGTTTTGCAGTGCTTTGCTGAATAAATCAATCTTTTGAACAAATCGATTTATTGAATTATTCATTGAGTCACTTATATAGATAGTGGCTGCATTCAAAACCACATACTTCCCTTTATAATAGGTCAAAAACAGCATATGAACAGAGTTCAGTATTCTTAAAACAGTAGCCAAAAGGTTCAAGGATGACCTATTACGTTGTCATTGTTATGTGACTTCGTTGCGTCACTTCACTGCCATTCACAACTCCTCTCCCTTGGCCTTATAGGATAGTAAAGTGTCCATTGGCTGTGCACTTCAGAATCTAACCAGACAAATGAATGTAGTAAGTCCAGACTATTCGTACTACACACATTCATACAGAATATACTTTTTTAAACATTTGCAAAGTATTTGCTTGTTTAAATATCTCCTCAAAGAGTCTACGGTTTTGGACACAATCTATCACTGAATGTCTGAATGAATCACTGTTTTTAAACGAATCAGTTGAATGATTGATTCAGTGATTCATTACATAAAAACAATTACTTTTTCTCACTACTTACTGATGAAATGATGTAAAGATTCAAACTATTTCTGAATAAGAACTGATTCTACGTTCCAACCCTGATCCCAAACCTAAATAGTAGTATTCCAAGTCTGTTTGACCTCACTACCTTGTTTGATTCAGTGTGTGTGTAAGAGAGGCCAGCTGGTAAGAGCTGTGCGGGTAAAACCTCACTCCCCGAACTCAAGAAGCACACTAGTGACTGAGTGATATTTTAAATCGGCAACAAAATCTGACATGAACTGTCCCATAAATATTGTTTCATATACTCAAGTGTGAATTCCCAGCTTGACCAGCCCACAGATATGTGGCGATTGGCTCTTTCATTTAGAAGGTTGAATGTTTCATAATGTGAGTTCATAGTGAGATATATCCATGAATTTTGTTTACATCCAGTTCATGGTAGGGTGCCTTTCCCGCATGCCCTGTGTATTTGTCTATATGTCTCCTCCTTCCCCTCACAAATCAGCATAGGTGAATCGGTGAAGATGCTTTATTATTAGCATATGACCTGTCTGAACACCTCAGTGCATGCACCAGATTCACGAGTGAAATCTCCTTAGACACACTGAAGGCAATGAGAGGAGACAAGCATGCACAGATTGTTCCTTCAAACACATTGAGAGCACATCATCCCAGTAGCATAGCTTTGCAAGGTGCCATTTTCATTCCAAGCTCTGTACTCACATGATATGAATATGATAGGCAGTGTACAGATCGTAATATTCATATCATCATCCAACACAACATTATTATCTTCATCCATGTCATTATTAACATTATCATCATTAACATAATCATGATAATTATAAATGGCTTCTGTCGCAGTGAGGGAGATGTTATGAGAAGATTATATGGAGATGAAGGAAAATGAGGACATCTGTTATTATTATATCCTTTGGTACATTTGATTTCTGAATTGAATTACTGGAGAGAAATCAACATGACAGTGGAACCGAGCTACACCAAATCCCCACATACCCTCCCTCTTTCAATTTTGTTTTTTCTCGCTCTTAAGTCTACAGAGAGGGATTGTGTGCATTACACAGTGTGAATTAGGATGACACTGTTACTGACAAAAAGGCACACAGAAGAACACAATTTCACTCTTTAGGCTCCAACAAACCTGATGCTACTAAACAATACCTTGGCGAAGTTAGACACTTGATTTATTTATTTATGATTTTTTTTTTTTTTTAAATATATATACACACACATATATATATATATATATATATATATATATATATATATATATATATATATATATATAGGGTATAACATTAGGTTATAACATTCATATTTAACCTTAACCTTTTTTTGACCTGTCCTCCACACTGTAAAAAAAAAAAATCCGTAGTTTTTACAGAATAATTTTGGCAGCTGTGGTTGCCAGAATAATTTTGTAAAAAATACAGAAAAACTGTAAACACATTTACAGAACAAAACTGTAAAATTTACAGTATAAAACTAATTTACAAACAGGGAAATTTTAATGTAAACCACTAAATTAAACAACACACACTGCTATTAAAATCTGTTTTGTACCTTTTGTACAACCACCATAATAATGCAGTTGGTAAAAGAGAAAGCCATATGAAGAATCAAAGCTCATCACAGGTAGCTTCACCTGATAACAAAAACTATTAAAAAATGTGATTATTTAAACAAAATACTTTCAAATGTGGAGTGTCACGCAGGGAATTCTGGGAATATCAGTTTACAGTTTTTGACTGTAAATTATACATTGATTTGTTATTTTTACTTAAAAAAACTGTACAATTAACAGCATTTTACTGTAAAATTACATGAAATGTCTGGTTAGATCTTTTACAGTTTTTCCCTGTATATAGTACAGGAACTCACTGTTAACATATTAACAGTTTTTTTCAGTAGCGTTTTTTACAAAATTTTACAGTTAAAATTACACATTTTTTTACGGTGCACATCTTGACTGATTGATTTAAAATAGAGCTTTTTTGCTACTTTGTAATTGTAATGCATCTCTGTCACTCGGTTTTGTCTTGTGCCTCACAGTAGGCAAACGTTTGAATTCACAACACTTAGAATAAAATATAAGTCATATGGAATTTGGTTTATTTATTTATTTTTTTATTTTTTTATATATATACTGTTTGCTTTTTTTTTTTTTTGGAAAAGACAAGCCTTAACATTCCGCAAACATCCTTTTTTGTGTTTTATTGGAGAAAAAAATGTCATACAGGGTTGGACATGAGGGTGAGTAAATGATGGCAGAATATTCATTTTGCGGTGAATTATTCCTTTAAATTTGCCCACCCTTTCTCTCTTTCTCTTCCTAGATGTTTGTCCTTTCATACATCATTTAGCTGATAAGGGACTGTGTCAAGGCAAGATTCAAGGCCTGATTTAAGACCAAACCATCTGATGCCAGAAAGCTTGTTCTTGAATCTTGAATCTACTACAATTTTTTTTTCTTTGCATTTCTTTTTAATCCTTCCTCTAACAAAATGCCACATAGTAACACTTGCTTTGCTTTGTCAGTTTTTCATCCCTTTAGGCGTCTCTGTTGAACGCCTTGAAATCCATTACCCGTATGTGACGTTTATCTTTTTTCCCGCTCTGAGTGGATGTGCTTTTACTGGATTTTAGCATATATAAAACATGATAATCTCATTACTCGGTGACACATTAAATCAAAACCGAACTGTATTTCTGCTCCTTGTGAACCTAAAAGTATATTGCTTAACATCATCTAAAAGCTAATCTATCAATTTTATGACAGATTTCACTTTTAACTCTCCTCTTTGTCCTAAGAAACAGCACCTGTGATCCAAGTTGGCCCAAATTTGACCCAAATTAAAAGGCTAAAAATCAGACCGGCACAGTAAAAGAGATGAGAGTTGAATTTGCCAAAAAAAAAAAAAAAAAAAAGAGATTCTAGTCAAAGAAAAGAAATGTTGATTTTTGGTTTTGTGGCGTTTGACAGGCCCAGGCGTCATTTAGTTTGAAATTAATCTCTTTTGTTCCATGGAAAAAAAGAAAGTCATATGAGAGTGAGTAAATGATGATAACATTTTTGAATGAACTGTTTCTTTAAGAATTGTATGATCTAAATTGATCCAGCAAGATATAGGCCTATCACATTCTATTTATATATTTTATCATTTCAAAAAAAAAAAAAAATTGTGAATGAATGATCAAGTAATGTGCAGTGTTGCATTACTCATGGTTTCACCGTAACCCTGGTGCCTGCATCACCATTTTGGAGGTCATGGTTAAACAGACAATAATATCTAACAGCCTTTCCACATGGCTAACCTTTAACAAGAAGATGTGTGGCTCAAGGAATAAATAAATCACCTTAACCACAGTGCCACCTTCAATTGCCCGGCCATAAATCAGGGGGTCACGTATGCACGTGCCACCAGCCGTGCAAGTCTGCATGCGCATGTTCTATATGTGATTTAATGCTGCAGGTTCATAAATGAAAATGTAATACAAGGACATGCGCCTTTGAGTCCCACATTCCCCTGCAGATCAGCTTCTTTCATTTCATTTATGACATGGATGTGTAATGAAGTTTCTTATTTAGTGGTCCTTTGCCCTGATGTGCGAAGGTCTGACTGATTACTATATTGATCAGTGGGTGGAACAATCAGTTTGAATCGATTGATTCATTGATTGACTTTATTAGTTTGTTAGATTTTACTTGAGAGAGAAAGAGATAAAGGCCACATAGTCCCTAATGAAGCAAAAACAATATGGGAATATACTGGAAAATGTAATGCAATATTAAATAATACATTTCCATATATAGGAAACTAGTGCTTATATTTTTAAATATGCCTCATTGTATGCATGGACCATGTATGGCTATATATTAATACCTATATATTAATACGTATTGATAAAAATATATAGCAATGAAGACAAAAATTGCACCACTTTTTTACTTTACACTCAGTTAATTCTCTTTTATGAGTTAATGTATTGGTTTAAGCTGAACACATATTCACAAACTTTCATCTCACTTTATTGTTTTCATAGTTACACATTTCATATCTGAAAATATGTGTAGTTCAATTTTTACTGTAAACTATTTTTTATATACTGTATATAAACACACACACACACACACACAAATATTATGATTTATTAACGTACTATATAATTCTGTATATTTTGAAAATAAATACATACATACAAAATAATATAATATATTGATCATTAATATATAAGGAAATATATTTTTGTTGCATAAGGGGTGTTGGACAGACAAGTTAAACGTTAAATGAACAGCATGTTTAATTTATGATTTTATGATATTTCAATCAAAGTAGAGCTTTCGTCTGTAAATTAAAACTTGTGAGAGACCGCTAGTAATTATATTTTCAAATGTCTAAATAAATGAAAATAATTATAGTATTCACTATTGAGT
The DNA here is from genome assembly GCA_036784905.1 of Acrossocheilus fasciatus. Taxonomy (NCBI): domain Eukaryota; kingdom Metazoa; phylum Chordata; class Actinopteri; order Cypriniformes; family Cyprinidae; genus Acrossocheilus; species Acrossocheilus fasciatus. Next base: position 18,634,459 of record CM071946.1, on the reverse strand, counting down.
ATCTAGCCCATGGAGGACGGAAGGCTGTAATCAACTAATTACTTTCAAGCATTTCATCTCAATCATTCTCATTATTTTTTTCTTTTTGCTCCCATTGGTGACCTCATAAAGACTTTTTAAAAAGAACTTGCATGAAATGTAAGCAGGCCTATTAGATATTGTAATGGAACCTGCAGCACTCATAAATAGACTCATTACATTATTAACAGTCTCATGTGAAAGATATGACCGAACGTAAAATTTTAGAATTCACTGTTCTCTGTCATATCCAAAATATCTTCTCTTTTACTCTTTCTATCTTTCAAACACAGCAAGTATGAGCTGACAGGAAGTATCAAAACAATTAGTATCGCTTAGCTGCGGGCAGCTGCTGCTTTCAGACAGATTTGGTGGCGAGATCGGCTTTGACATCAAAAGCGTGAGTCTAGCGCTTCCTCTCGACATGAGCACCGTTCCACTGACTCACATAATTGCACACTGACATCAATTAGACCTTAATGAGGGCACCCAGATTAGATCCAAACAGAGAAAATATGAAATGTGACCTTTCATGGACTGAGAACACGTTTGTGTTCATCTGGTAGGAATAGATTGGACACTAGCCCAATTTGGGTTTTGTGGCCATAATATTTACAGCGTAGAAAATTAGAGGCAATTTGGACTCCTTCATCTAAAACGTTGTCAGAATCTCATGTATCACAATGGTTAGCACTAAGAGCTGAACAGATTACTGCCGGTGTTTCTAATCGGTATGGTTATATTCATGCTAGCATACTATTTTCCCTATTTCTGCAGTATTTAAATCGTCTGTAATTATTGTGTCTGTTTTAACTGAATGCCAGTAGTACCTATGCAGAGTAAAAATAAAATGAATTATAAAAATGATAAAATCTAATGAAATCTATATTAAAATGAATGAATTACAGTATACTGATGAATTGGATTTTATTTACAGTAATTTACTGTACGGTACAGTTTTCAACTGTAAATCTTAATTACAGTAAGTTACTGTAAAAACCCTTTGAAATGTCTAACAGTGTATGCAGTGTATACTTGTGCAGTATGCTAGTATTCCATTCTGAACACAGTTTGCAGTGATCAAACAATGTTTTTGTGTTTGGTATGGAGGGAACGGGTAACCAGCCTAATAGATAGACAGTTTCCTGTTCAGAGGGTGTTTTGTTCCCTCATCAGGATCCAATAGCAGGAACTGCACGCTTATGATAGAAAAACACTTCCCCCGGAGCAGAATACAGCTCCCAGGAGGCCACACAATGACATCACTGCTCAGAGTTATTGTTCCAGAAAACCAGTTTGGAATTAGTTCAGTCAACCCTGGATGTGTAGTTTATGTGTCCCCACAGTGAACACAGAAACCTGAAGTAAAACCTGCTCTGTAGTAGGTTATGTTCGTATTGCCACCATGTTACTATAGCATTCACCTTTCAAAAAGCTCACACAACTGAAGGTTTATAGTTTGTTCCAAGTTACTTGCTTTATTGAAGTCAACATGGCTTTTTTTTTGTAGCGTCTGAACATTAAACTGAGATAGGAGGAAGTAATTACACATCTTGTCTGTAACCTCCAGGAAGACTGTCCCTTTAATAAAAATGTGCTGCAAGTTGCTTTAGATGTTGATGCCAAATTCCAAAATATCCACATAAAATTACCTATAACATTACATTTTCATGTTTAAATTAGTTCCACAAAAGTTTATGAAACCTTTCCACAAAATATTTAAATTAGGTAATTTTGCAATTACTTTTTAGCTACCTAAGGTGACTTTTAGTGGATGTAAATCTGATCTCTTCAAGCACACACAGATGTAATTCATCACATTATCTATGGAAACGCATTCGCTATCTTTCACAACCATAACTTTTGAAGTCAAATGCTTTATGATTTAAAACCTAGCAGATTTTATTTAGCATTTGTGCTCTCTTTCTTTGAAATAAATGCCACTTGCTTTGATATTTTGTTGTCTAATCCAGTGACATTCAGACATGTTTATATGTGGCTTTTTGGGGCCACTGCACGCCTCAAAACCAGACCTGATCCATTTGAGTGGGAGTTCAATTCAAAGAGGAGAGATACTGTGTTTGTGTGCATGAAACAAGGGATGATATTGCACAAACCTCTTCCCTCAGGCTGTGAAAATCACACACACACACACACACACACACACACACACACACACACACTGCTGCTGCTGCTGTTGGCCGGCAGGTGTGTCACCAGGGACAGACTGACATGCTGTGACACTCTAAAAGGCACACAGACTCCTGGGAGAAAGCAATAACACACACAGCCTCAAACACAGTTCAAATGACTGTGAAGAAATGTCCTGTTAATGGTGACAGAGCCTTTAAATCTAAACACACTGTATTTAATATTTGATAAAAATGGAGAGAGTGTAAATGATAGGTTCAAGTATGTGTTTAATGGCATTATTGGCAGTGTAAAACTAGATTTAACTAAATTAACCTATATAGAGAGACAAAATGAGAAATGGATTGTAATGTTTAAGATATGAAAGAAAAGTAACAAATAATAAAATAAAAAATCAGAAATTCGGAAAGAAGACCAAATGCAATTTAGTATGCAAATATTGTTCTCTTTAACATAAAACTCCCATTTAAAAAAAAAAAAATTAAAAAAATAAATAAATTAAAAATTCTTACATTTATAATGTTACAAAAAAAATTCAAATACTTTTTTTTTTTATATAAAATAAAAAATGCATGGTTTCCACAAAACTATTGCACAGCTTAAATATTTGAATATTTAGAAATGTTTATTGAGCAGCAAATCAGCATATTAGAATGATTTCTGAAGGCTGACACTGAAGACTGGAGTAATGATGCTGAAAATTCAGCTTTGCCATCACAGGAATAAATCATATTTTAAAATAGTTATTTTAAAGTGAAATGATATTTCACAGTATTACTGTTTTTACTGCATTTTGAATCAACAAAATGCAGCCTGTGTGAAAATAGAGATTTCTTTCAAAAATCTCATCCTCAAACTTTTGAAAGGCAGTATACTGTATATATCTGTACATTTATGCCCTTGTTTGTATTGTATTTTAATAAGGTGGACATAAATATTTGAAACATGCTTGTGGGTATGTAATTATCTCGTTACAGGCCTTAACACCCCCGTTTCCAGCTCACCCACAGCTTTCCATGTAAGAAACATTAATTAGTGTGTTTGGAAGTAAACAGAGAGAGAGGTAAACAATACACCGTAACTAATAACAGAGTGGCCGTGAGTTAAAGAGCAACATGTTCAGATTGGACACAGCAGAAGCAGCCGCAGGAGACAGCTAATGGCTTTTAAATGACTGACAGATGACAGTGTGTGCGCTTTCCTAATTAAATAGAGAAGGCCATCGGATCCAAAAATAACCTCCATTAATTTATCTCTCCTTAGCGTGTTCTTCATTAAAAAGATGTAAAGGACAAAAGAGTGATAAGAATGGGATTAATTTGTGAAGCAATCAATAATAATTATTGACCACTGAAAAGTTGGTTATTAGATCTGCGTTCCCCCTAGGAGTCTCCACCAAAAATATGCCATAAATGGTGGGTCAATTTTTCACTTCACTTGCTGTTCAGTAATATAAATGTACACTTTCACTTCCCATATGCCAGTTCTGGCTTCAGTGAGCAATCTTACTACTTTCAGTTGCAAACATTAAAATTCTGTGACCATTTATTTCAAAATATCTTCTTTTGTGTTGTGCAGAAGAAAGTTGTTGAACAGTTATGAAAACTATTAATCATTTTTTGTAGGCATGCAACTTTTTACGGTGGAAAAAAATATATGCCAAGTACCTCCTTAGTACTTTCCTAACAAGAACAGAGCAGTAGAAGATCTAGAAGTGCACAAGATGAAATGCAATAGCTGTGTTTGGAAGACATAAACATATTAACAAACGTGAAACGCAGAACACCTTGACCTCACAAACTGCAAAATAATTGAGAGTTCTCTGAATTTTCCACTTGAGAAATGGTTTTCATTTACAGCTGAGGTTATAAAAAGTGAGTAATTTAGGTATGAGTGCTGAATGTGGCTAATAAATGGATGGGGACAGGGTGCGCCAAATCAACCCAGTCTGGCTGAGCACAGAAATAGTATGAAGAAAAAGTAATTTACAACAACAAGGTCAGTGAACATTATATGAGATTCATAAATATGTAAAATCCAATAAAAGCCTTTTCATTTGAGATTCATTTATATGTTAAACAGAGGTTTAGGCATGGTAACAAAAATTTAGCATACAAACTACATACTTCTGCTCTTTAATTGTTTTTTCTTTACACAGAATTTGAGAATCCTCAGTTAACCAAGTTACATGCACCAAGGCTCAGAGTATAATTTCTTAATTAATTTTTGCATACCATGTTTTTCTCCACTGGAAAAAGAGGCCTTGGGAAGAAACTGGAATGCATTTGACAATAAATAAATACATAAAATAAATCTATGTACATCTATGCCTTGTCTATGTAGATTCTTGACCTCTTCAGGGGCAGAACAATATGAATATTTATAAGAGTAAATAAATAATTCGATGGACCAGGAATAAACGATTTTCTTTACTATTATGACATTGTCCCCTCATTTATTTAGTTAAATTATCAGCATAACAATGTGAGACCCTGGACCACCAAACCAGCCATAAGGGTCAATTTTATTTATTTTTTTAATTGAGATTTATACATCATCTGAAAGCTGAATTGTTAGAATAGGACAATATTTGGCTGAGATACAATTATTTGAAAATCTGGAATCTGAGGGTGCAAAAAAAATCAAAATATTGAGAAGTTTTGATATATTTACAGTAGGAAATTTGATCTTTACTTAATATCCTAATGAATTTTGGCATAAAAGAAAAGTCAATCATTTTGAACCATACAATGTATTGCTGGCTATTGCTACAAACACGTTGTGTGGTTTAAGTGAAAAGCTGAATTAACATGGTTTACAGCATGAACGACATGAACTCAAGTTTGTGTAAAACCTGATGATCATGTTCTCCATCAGGATTTGAGAACGATCCAAACAGCATCTTGCGTTTCAATGGAAGCAAGAACATCTGACCTTTTGGTAACTGGTAAATGTCACAAATTTCTTACATTTGACCAGTTACCTAGAAATAGGGCAAAAGCTCAAAAATTTGTCATTCATTTTCTATCCTAACATTCTTTTTCCTTTTTTAAAATTGCAAAACATATTTTAAGAATTAAATTAGATTACAAAACCCATAACGTCCAGTTCAGAAACACCCCCTACATAACATTTAGACACACGCCCTGCTCTGAGTCTCAGATACCCATACTTGACTCCACAGTTCTGCACCTGTAATGTGACGTGACAGCAGCACTGCCGGTTTTCTGTCTGGCTGCACGTCAACGCACCACAGATTTTATCTCCCGCATCGTCTCATCCGAGCATCATCTCATCTGCAGCTGCACCAAAGCACATCCCCGGAGACTCGGTTCCCAATTCAATTACATGATCACACATAAGAGGTCAATTCAAACATTTTTTGGCAACAGTCTAGGCAAAACAGGAAAAAAGGACCATTCTGTGAATACATTTATGTGAAATAACAGCAGGATTCTTGTTTATGAAACTCATCTATAAATTCATATTCATTGAGGTTGCTGAACACACACAGATTCACAAATACACAGATTGAAGTTTTCACACTCGGCTTTTTATTACTGTAAAACCTCTAACAAACTGAAAAAAAAATAATAATAATTCTTTTTCCACTTAAGGATAAACAAACAGAAATGAGTAATGTCCACTGAGGCAGAGATCAAAAGAAGAAAGTTCTCATTTCTGCTGTGAAAGGAAAGCAATCATACTCTAAACAAACATATCTCATCAAAACTCCATTTAATATCACGTCAAGGCAGTCAGCTGAAAACAAAATCGCTTGTCTTTCCTTTCAAACTGCGAGTCCTGCTAAATACTGTTGAGAAAAAGAGCCATGGAAAAAGACGTGAAAGCAAGAAGATGCAGAAATGTCTCGGTAGCTTTGAGCAAAACAACATTTGCCACTTGCTGTCATTCAAAAGTCAGAAATGTCAGAAAAGCCCCAGAACTCTTCGGTTTAGGGTTTTCTTTTGAGTAAAAGCGTCCCAGAGGTCACTGCAGCAACACTGTTATTCATTTGGACGTCTCTGAATGTGGCAAGACCGCAAACAAACTGGAAAGGTAGCGCTGCAAGCGTGTTTGCCAATGTACAATACTCTTGTTTACAACCGTGATACTTTGGTATCATTGGCACCAGAGTAGTTTCATATGCGAATATGGCAGAGGGATGAGAAAGAAGAAGAACGGTCAACGATATAACACTACATTTCTCAGCTCTGGCACGTCGCACAACACCGTTTGAAACCGTGCAAAGGAGTCCGATCGAACCTATTCTGAAAAAAAAAAGAAAAGGAAAAAAAAAAAAAAAAAACGGACAACAGCGAGAACGAATGTGATGCAGACAGACATGATGAACTCAGAAGTACATGTCCTGGAAGAGGTTCTGGCCCATCTCAATGTACGCCTCTTTCTCCTGAGCGCTCATCTGTTCCACCAGCTCGGGTCTCTGGCTCACTTCCCTGTAAGGGAAAGGTCTTCCCCCTACCATAACCACAGGGTCGTCCCCGACCTCCTCGAACTCATCATCATCCTCGTCCTCCTCATCCTCTTGTTTTCCTGGCCGCAGGGCTGTAGCGTTGTGCATAGTGTGGGCTGGAACCTGAGGCGGCGAGTCTTCGTCCGATTCACTGGTATCGCTGTCAGAGTCGCTGGCGTTAGCTGCTGGAACGGTCGGTCTGGAAACGACGGCACCTCCTGGACCAACTCCGCTCCTCTTCTCATGAATGAGTAGAGCCAGCATCACCTCCTCGTTCTCATCCTGTGCGGCTCCTCGTGCAGTCATTCCCTCCTGGGTTACTATAGAGTCCTCGCCAGCTGGTGTGTAAAAATTGGAAGAAAAGAAGAAAAAAAAAAAATAGGGTGAATTTAGATGCATATTTTCTACACCATAAATGTGCTATACTTTCTAAACTCAATTTCTTTCTGAAGCCATAAGACAGCTTTATAGGACAGGGTGTAATTTTTCAATGACAATCTTGCCTTCCAAATACTCAAATTTCACCCACACTTCCACACTTTCAAACTCATAAAGTATGATACATGCACTAAATTAACTGTACATTTGGTTTCTTCTCCTCTTCAATCATGCTGACTATGCAAATACGTTTTTTTATATATATATATATAACGATTTGAATGGGTGAAAGCAAAGTTTTTCAGTGAATAATGACTTTAAATTTGTGTCTATCATGCAAACCTATTTTATGGCTTTTAAAGTCTGGAAACCCGGAAAAGCACAAGAATAAGCCAAACATGACACTTTTATTGTACTCTTTTGTCTTTGTAGGTACAATAAATAAATGAAAAAAAAATAAGGTTGGCTGCCTTGTAGGCAGCACGCCAACATACAGCAGCGTTGCGCTACAGGTGTCCCGAGTTTGGGACCCGCCCCTATCTCTCTCCAACTTCGCTTCCTGTCAGTTCTGATCTGTCCTATCATAATAAAGGCAAAAATGCCAAAAAAAATAAATAAATGACAAAATAAGATAAAACAAATGATAAAAAAAGCATGGTTAGCAGTAGCCGCTTAGATATTCTGCTAGATCTCCAAAATGTTTGGAATGACAATAGAATAAAATATCCCTTTCAACCAATTTGTGTGCTTGCCCTTATAAATAGATAGACTGTGCATTCAGACCCATGAGGTGTATAAACGAGACAAATAAAATAAAAAAAAATGCATAAAACAAAGTGTTAGTACGCAACCATGACCACAAAACCACTTTCAAAATAGTCGGTGTGACTCACGTTGCTTCAGAGCATCTGTATCATTGTACGCCCCCTGCACTGTGCTTTCCGTCAGCCATACGGGCCTCTCTTTGGGGGCTTTTCCCTCAGTAGTCTGGCCAGGCTGAGGCTCCTGGTCTTCCATGCTAATGACCACATCCTGCGAGTAGAGGTCATACGATGAGCCTTTGTTTTTCCATACTTCCCGACCAGGTGCCCCTGCACCAACTCCTCCTGCGGCCTGGGCGGCCCGCTCCCGACTGTGGAAAATAGCAAAGGTGAATTTTTAGTATAAATTTTAGTATAGAAAACGGCCATTCTTGATTGCTAGTGTTTTTTTAAGCATTATTTATTATAATTTTTTTTTTTTATTCTTAATTTTTAGTCATTTTGTGTGTTTGTCTTTTTTTTTTTTAGTTTTTATTTAATAGCTTTAGTTGAAAACAACACTGTCTCGTGCATAAAACTGGCCACTTTGAACAGGAGGTGCTGACCTCTGTTTCAGGGCTGGGATTTCTGATGGTTCAGGCTCCAGAAGATCATGGGACAAGTTGATGTCCTCTGTCTCTCGTAGCAATACATAGATGGGCTCGATCTGCTCGTTGAATCGCGCCACCAGAGTGCGGGCGTCTTTCTTTGGCACGGCAGATTCATCCTCCTCTACTTCTGTTTGACAGAAGGTACAGCGGAACGTTCCTGTGTTGGAAAAAAGAAGTAGCATTCTGCTTATCAACCCTCATTCTCCAGCACTTCACCACACCACGTCCATCATGTTTGGCATCTCCAGGTCATTCGTTTTGGAAGTTAGAGCCCAGAAAAACTTTGTTAAGGGGCTTTATATCTCTGGTTCCCTGTTATAGCCAGAGGCTGGGATTCCATGTTCCCTTTTTCCCATAGACATGGTGCCAATTTTGGAGTTGGAGCAAATGCCCAATCTGGCCCCCTATCCTTTGGCGTTTCCACTGGGCAGTTTTGGGACAGAAAATTTGGCTGTGCTCACAAACCTGTTGGTCTTGAACCAGGAACCACTAACATCAGTAGCCAGGGGGTGAGGAAATGTTGTCACCATACAAAGTTTTCAAACCACCAGAAACAAATCAGACTGGCTAAACAAGATGTTCTCATTATAAATGATTACCTATGTTCTGGAATCAGATGCAGAGTCTAAAATAAAATGATTAATTTACAAATACTGTTCAAAAGTTCGGGGTTGATCAGATTTTTTTGGAAGTTTTTGAAATAACTACACTACACTGCATTACATTGATTTGATTTAAAAAAAAAAAAGAAAAGTGAAATATTATAATTTAAAATAACGTTTTTAACATGTAATTTATTTCTGTGATGGCAAAGCTGAATTTTCCTAATATGAAATGATCCTAATATGTTGATTCGGTGCAAAATAAACATTTCTTATTTTAATTAAATGTTGTGCTGCTTAATATTTTTTGTGGAAATCATGATATATTTTTTTCAGTATTCTTTGATGAACAGAAAGGTAAAAACAAGCAATTATTCTAGTTTTTTTGTTGTTGTTTACTGCCACTTTTAATCAGTTGAAACATCCTTGCTGAAGAGAATAATTAATTTTCACTAATGGCCATTTTATATCAGAAACTTATTCTCAAAATAAAATATTTTATTGAAATGAAATGGCACTGCTAGCAAAAACGAAAAACATTTATATTTTAAGGGACTACGAAAAGAGTCAGCATGCGGTCCAATGCCATCTAGAGGATGGTGCCAAAACTACTGCTGACCATCTAATATTATTGAAACAGGAAAGAGGAAGAACAGTCACAGACACAAGGACAAACATATACAAACACACATTCAGCCCTAGAATTCACTGGCGGTTCCATGGCAAGCAAAGCTGGTCTGGTTTGCCATCTGCTGCTGAAGTTATTTACAGCCTTCTGACAAGAACACACACAGCAGGACCCTCTGTATGAGTGTGTGGCGTACTCCAACTACTAGCTGAATATAAAATACATGCCTTGACATTTTTTTACCATATGTGTGTACTTAGCATTTAATGGTCAGTCACATATGGTGCTGATATTGTAACCTTCCTTTAATAGTAGTCTTTTATTTAGAATGTCACTCTACTCATTTTCATGTTTTGCTATCATGAACACACACCAGCAATATGTTTTTTTATGCTGAAATACTCCCATGTTATGTGCTGAGTGCGTGGTGAAACAGCTTCCGAGTTTCTGGCCTTGAGGGGAATCAAACGAGTAAACGATTCGCCGCAATTTCCATTTTAAAAGCTTTGCTGGAATGTTGACAACAAAATCTGTGAAGGCGCTCCTGAAAAACAATCACCTCCAGCTAGGCCCTTTTACTACAGATGTCTTCTCTGCCAATACTGGAGTGGAGGGCAAAAAAGAAAACAATTTGACAAGCACAAAGAAAGATAGACAGACAGACAGACAGACAGACAGGCAGAGAGACAGAGAAACTTTAAAAAGAAAAGAAATAACATTCAGGTGAAGGCAAGATAAAAAAAAAAAAAGTCTCCGTCACATTTGACACAGCTCCAAAGGAAATATCTACAAGCCCGGAGTGCAGAGAACAATTTTACTGTAGCCCTCCTGGTCAGTCAGTCTGTCTGCCTGTCCTCTCTCACCGATACACACACAAGCGATAAGAAATGTAGAGATAACAGGCTGCATTTTAAACGTCTAAATAAAGATGAGGCGATATCAAAAGGCATGCAAACACCATGAATTGTAGAAGTAAGGGATGCAAAGCAGATGCATTCTAAGGGGGCCTTTCACACAGAATGCATTTGTATTTTACTGCACTGCCTTTCTATTATTTTTCTATGTAAACATGCACTAAAATGTATTTGACCGTTGCACTTGCATCTCAGACTATACACAAATGCAGCACTAAGAAACGCAGAATTGAAGTAGTCTAACTTCTAAAAAACAAATTTTAGTGTTTTTTAGTTACACTACCATGCGTCTCACATTTTTAAACAACAATTATTTTTTCCCAATGTTTTTCATAAGCTAGATGACATCTTTGACCATTGTGTTCACGTCTTTCACAGCATCTTGCATGTGAAACTGCATTATAAAAATATGCCACTAAAGTTTAAAAGCTACCTTGTATTTTTTATCCACCACTGCCCTGCATCTCACATTTTTAAAAGCAAAAAAGCATTTTTGCATTTCATTGCACTGCCATTTAATAGTTTTTCTATGTACCAAGTCTCGCTGCTTTTCTAAGATTGTGTGTATGAGCGCTGCATTTTTAAAATAACATGTCAATGCAACTTGTGTTCTTTTCCTTTCTGCTGTTTCATCTACATCCGCTGTTTTTAAACTACAGAATGCATTCTGTATCAACTTTAACCAAAAAGGCTTTGCTCATTCGCGTTACAGATGTAGCAAAATGCATCTCAGTGATCAAAAAATGTACGTGAACAATTAAAAAAAAAAAAAAAAAAAACGCTGGAATGCAAAAATGTTATATGTGAACCAACTCTAAAGTGACAGACTGATAGGAAGTTCACTAGCTCAGAAAGGAAACTTTACTAAATTTTCCCAAAAGGAGGCACTGACCCACAGGGAAGTTATATTAAGAAATAAGTTTTTTTTTTCCGTTTTTCTTTTTACATGCCATTAGAGGCTCCCAGCCATAAGAATTCTGCAAATCCAAAGCCCTGGACAATTAGCAATATGGCACATGCACACACTCTGATTGTAATCTTTGTTTTCAGTCAAAGTCTGTACTGGGTCTGTGCGTACACACTGTCGCAATGATCTAAAGGAACATGGCGCGGTGCTGTTAGCGTGTAGGCATACATTAAGGATTCTGTCGGGGAAAAATGGTTTGGTGTCTTTGTGTTGATAGTTTTTTGTATTATCTATGAGATATGAATAGGTCTGGTTTAAATTACATAGCACTCACTCCAGTGATTCAGAGCTCTTTTGAAAACAGGATGGCGCTTTGTTCTGTCGTCTACGCCAAAGAACAAAAGGACTTTTGTGATCAGCCCTTAAAAGATGAATCCAGCATCATTTCAGCATTTGAGAGAGGAGAAAGTTTTTTCATGATGGGGTCTGAGCAACTGTGACAAATGTACCACATTGATTCTAATTGCAACAGTGCTAATGCAATAATAATTACAATAAAAATAAAGTTAACTGCTCTCCTTTGGAGGACTGTATATAGATGACTTCTAATAACTGTTCTGGATTCATTACAAGTTAAGCTCTACAGAAAGCATATAAAACCCGATTCAGAAAGAATTCGTTTTCAGGACAGAACGTCCAAAATCAGTATCACCCATCATCAGTAATTCACACTGGATTTGCAACGTCTGCAGGAAATGCCCAGATGGACATATCTACTACATTTATGTGAAGCTGTTGGAAATTACTTGGGGTTGGTAAGATTTTTTTTTTTTTTTTTGAAAGAAGTCTCTTATGCTCACAAAGGCGGAATTTATTTGATAAAAAATACAGTAAAAACTGTAGAATTGTTTAATTTTATTACAATATAAAAAGTCTGTTCTCTTATAAAATGTGTGGGCATGCTTACAACTCTAAAATTAGCTTTGTTTTAAAATAGAATAATAATAAATTTGAATGAATGAATGGATGGTAGAACACAATGCTTGTGTTAAATAAAACACAATTTCTTCATCTTTTAACATGGGTAATATCAAATGCATTAAGAAACAATCTAAAAATTTAATTTTAGATGCTTTTTTGGTAGTTCAATTACTCTAAAATAAAATAATCTGTATTAGGGACAAGGTTATATAACATGCATCATTTTAAATAAAGTGCTCACTGATTAAAGCTCTCTCCGAAAATGGAGAGAAAATCTCTTTCCATTGACCAACATCCACTCCAGACAGGTGCAGGACTAAGGAAACAACAATATTTAAATGTCTGAAAATGAGTTGATTCACTGGCTTTTCCTGATTATTGATAGCCTGCAATATGCCAAACATAATACAAATCAGCCATTGAAAACCCATATTTTTTAGTCTACATGTAGGGTGGTTACGGCCCAGCTATAAGCACACGTGCGACTCAGAAGGAAGGAAGACTAGAGGGAGATAACAAAAATGAGGCAGCGTGAAGACATGCCGAGATAAGATCAGCGAGTGGCTTATTACCGTGCAAGCCTGACCTGTCAGATCTCCTTATCTCCACTAACACCTCACCAATCAAAGAGATTTTCATAGATCAATTTTATTTTGCTCAACGAGGGGGGACCTGAATGTGCTTGACCAATCACAGATCAATACACTCTCCTGTTCTAAGACGCAACTAAGCCACCTAAGCACAAAAGGCAGCACGGGGTGAAAACAGCCAATCGTAAAACATCCACATTTGAGCCCACTCGGAGGACAAAGAACACGGGGCATCATGAAACTCATGTTTAGAAAATCCTTTCAGGGATACTAGTCCAGGAGAGAACATGAGAAATAAGTATGTGTACAATAGCAGGGTCTATACAGGGTTAGGTGCTTCATCATTGGCTGTTCCGTTCAACTGCTCTATCCTCGCCAATCCTCCTGATGTGTATCCTAGCAACAGCTTTGCCTCCTTGCCTGCCAGTTTGCTTTCAGCAGAGGTAAGGGTGAACACATGCCACGTGCTCTTTACCTGCCTTTCTATTCCTCTAACACAAATCACTCACCTCTGACACCGCTCTCAGTCCTCCAACGCTCTCTCTCTTATTTCTGTTCCTCTCACGCGTCCATCACTCTCTTAAACATATGGTTTCTGTACAGAGCTGTCTGTCGGGTACAAGACGGTCTTCATAAGCCCTATGCAAGACTCTTATATAAATGTAGGGCTCACACTGACATGAAGTCAAGGACAAAGACAGAAAAATAGTCCACAGTTAATCATTAAACTAAACACAATTCTCCACAAAACCTTAATCAGAATCATACAGAGAACACTGTAGTCAATTACAGTGCTTGAGCTGTATGTTTATGATTCACTGAAAATAATGACTCATAGGAATCATTTGTTCAGGAATCGGATTTAAAGTTTTGTGCTGAATGGTTTTGGTTCACTAAAAAGGAATGGCTCATAAGAGTCATTTGTTCAGTAAGCGGATTAAGGCTGTCACTAACGATTATTTTGGCAATTGAGTAATCAGTCGATTATTCTCATGATTAATCGAGTAATCAGATATTTTTTTGTGGTAATAAAAATACACCTAAGCAAACAATAGACTCCAAAAATGACTTAAAATACACATATAATTGCAATGAGGCAATAACAATGGGCTCAAATAAAATATCAAAAGCAAGTAATCATATGGAACAAAACAATTAAAATACACAATGTAATAAAATTATATAATCGTAATTTATGTAATTAAGTATTACATCAAATGCCTGCAGAGGGCGCTAAATGCCTGACGAATGTTTTTACTCTTTACATCGCGATCTAAACCTTGTTTAAAATACTGACTAACAGTGTTGCCAAGTCCGTGGTTTTCCTGCGGAATTGGCCTACTTTAACGCTCTTTCCGCGGGTTGAAGCGACCCCAGTAACGTGATATTTAGCCCCTGGAATGCAACTTTTATCATTAATCTTTTATATTTGGCCACACCTTTATGATAGAAATGCTACAGCCACTGTCATTTCTTGAACAAGAACATGTGGACATCAAAACATGCAAACTCAGAGCAAGGGTTTAAAATTATTTTGAATTAGTCTGTGGAATGGCAAAATACTGGAAGTGGTGCAGTTAATCGACACGGGTAATCAAGGTTTTTTTTTTTTTTTTTGTAATCGGGAACTTGATTTTAATCGAGGAATCGTGACAGCCCTAAAGCTGATTAAACATTTTGAGCTGTATGGTTCTTATTTACTTAAGTGTTATTCATCAAGGAATCTACACTGATCAATAGTGCTAAACAACAGTACTGAAAAAAAAAACAAGTAATATGTATTCATAAAACAGCAGGCAAAAAGTAATCTGCTACTTCTGGCGAGATTCTGAAGTGCACATCTAATGATAATGGACGCTTTACTGTCCCATGAGGCCACGGGAGAGGATTTGAGGATTGCAGTGAAGCGACACTTGACTAATGCTGTAGGTCATGTGATGACAACATGATAAATGTAGTACAATTACTTTCCTATTACACACATTTATATAACACAGAACTTACTTTTTTAATGGTTGCAAAGTATTTATTCAGACGAAGTACCTATTCTGAGATTTCAGACACAGCCACTGTCACTGCCCTATTCCTTGGGCAGCACCGCCAATAGAATTAAAATATGCAATATAGTTTTACAGTGCACTTTAAACTGCTGATGACCAGCTAAAAAAGGAAACCTAGTCATCATGTCCGCTTGATAACTGCGGACACAAGAAAAAGACTATACGCAAAACATTGTTTATATGGAGCAACTCAACTCTCAGGAAAATTGTTTGTAATGCATATCTTGAAGTTTCTCTATCTACAAAAGCAGTGCCTTAAACAGCAATTTACAGTTTTAAAACTCCTATTACACACATTTTATTACTGAAAAATTGCTTTAATAAAAATATGAGCAGCGCATTTCTGTTAAAGGTTTTCTTGTCTGCCAGGCATCCACTGTAAGTCCATTACTGTTAACATTTCCTGTTCGTTTACACTGAGGTTTGAAAATAACAGATTATTCCTTCAATTGAAGAAACCGCATTAATGTCTTTTCATTGGGCCTAAGTATTCAGTCAATTCCCTACAAACACTGTTCAAATCTCTTTTCATAGCCTTTAAAGGTTTTATCAATGTACACACTTCATGTGCATTAAAAACAGACATATTTGAAGAGAATTAAGTTAAAGTGTTATTCAGTGAACCTAAAGATGAGTCTTCAGTCTGTTCTTCAGACTCTCTTCTCATTTATTTTCCTTCTGAATACAACAGGTTAGATCAATTATACATGATTCAAGACTGCTGGAATGGACTCAAACACACACACACACACACACACACACACACACACACACACACACACACACACACACACACACACTCTGGTTTCGCTGGGTTCAGTCTATAATAAAAGCTTAAACAGGGACGGCCAGCAGTGTGCAAAGCTTCACAAATACCCCCTCTCTAAAACCATTATAACACAAGTCACGTCAAGAGCAGCACTTGTGTGTGTGTGTTTCGCTAAGTACATAAATCAGCAGCTGTTGAAGTCAGAAGTGTAAAACAGTAGGCACAGAAGCAGAAAGGCATGATGATGATGTCAATGCGGTGTGCTAATCCTTACAGCCGCCACGATGAGATTACAGCCTCTTTATTTTTAAACCTATTAAAATAAAGTTTCATTTCCGTTCCTGTCTGTGATTACTGTCTGCAAACTGACGCAATTCAGCATCAGTCTCCAAGTGAAGTTCATTCAAGTGTTGAAAACATTTCAAATTTTGACCTCTGCTGCCATCATGTGTCTGAACATAGTTCTGCCAAAGTGTGGATCAAGCGACTTGAATCAATTCATCACTCACTCCGAGATTACAACGCACTTACCAAAAGTGGGCAAAAAGATTAAGCTCAAACACAGACTTATTTTAAAACCATCTGGCACTTCCTAATGTACATGGCTTAGGATCTTCACAATGACACAATCCCTCAAATGTGAGACCAGCTTCAAGGTAGTTTCTTTTGAATCTTACAAAACCACACAGAGATTACAATAGCCAATGTAAGCTTACAGGTGCATCTCAATAAATTAGAATGTCGTGGAAAATTTCATTTATTTCAGTAATTCAACTCAAATTGTTAATAAATTTAGTGCACACAGACTGAAGTAGTTTAAGTCTTTGGCTCTTTTAATTGTGATGATTTTGGCTCACATTTAAAAAAAACCCACCAATTCACTCATTTAACAAAAACCCATCTCAACAAATCAGAATACTTCACAAGACTAATAATAAAAAAAACATTTTTAGTGAAGTGTTGGCCTTCTGGAGTATGTTCATTTACTGTATATGTACTCAATACTTGGTAGGGGCTCCTTTTGCTTTAATTACTGCCTCAATTCGGCGTGGCATGGAGGTGATCAGTTTGTGGCACTGCTGAGGTGGTATGGAAGCCCAGGTTTCTTTGACAGTGGCCTTCAACTCATCTGCATTTTTTGGTCTCTTGTTTCTCATTTTCCTCTTGACAATACCCCATAGATTCTCTGTGGGGTTCAGGTCAGGTGAGTTTGCTGGCCAGTCAAGCACACCAACACCATGGTCATTTAACCAACTTTTGGTGCTTTTGGCAGTGTGGGCAGGTGCCAAATCCTGCTGGAAAATGAAATCAGCATTTTTAAAAAGCTGGTCAGCAGAAGGAAGCATGAAGTGCTCCAAAATTTCTTGGTAAACGAGTGCAGTGACTTTGGTTTTCAAAAAACACAATGGACCAACACCAGCAGATGACATTGCACCCCAAATCCCAGACTGTGGAAACTTAACACTGGACCTCAAGCAACTTGGGCTATGAGCTTCTCCACCCTTCCTCCAGACTCTAGGACCTTGGTTTCCAAATGAAATACAAAACTTGCTCTCATCTGAAAAGAGGACTTTGGACCACTGGGCAACAGTCCAGTTCTTCTTCTCCTTACCCCAGGTAAGACGCCTCTGACGTTGTCTGTGGTTCAGGAGTGGCTTAACAAGAGGAATACGACAACTGTAGCCAAATTCCTTTCCACAATTTTTCCTTCCACTCAACTTTCTGTTAACATGCTTGGATACAGCACTCTGTGAACAGCCAGCTTCTTTGGCAATGAATGTTTGTGGCTTACCCTCCTTGTGAAGGGTGTCAATGATTGTCTTCTGGACAACTGTCAGATCAGCAGTCTTTCCCATGACTGTGTAGCCTAGTGAACCAAACTGAGAGACCATTTTGAAGGCTTAAGCCAAGCCGACGGTCGGCCGTCGGGCAGTTTTTGTTCGTCGGCCGACTGTTTTCTCAGTGTGTTCCGCGCCGTCGGCTGAAGTTGGTCCTCATCGGCTTTTTTTTGGCCGATTCGACATGTTGAATCGGCGTCGGAGCTCGTCGGTCAGTTGGGCCATCTGATCATTCTGATTGGCTGTTCATCTGGTGAACCAGTGCGCGAGAAAGGCGCAAAACGTACGTGCTACTTGGCCATCGGGTGTCAAGTGTTGGCTTGGTGTGTCGGGGCAACTTTGGACCCAGATGCTGCCGACGTGAGCCGACCCTGCAGTCTGCTTTCATCGCCACTAGTTTGTCGGCATCGGCTTGGTGTGTACTGGGCTTTAGGGAAACCTTTGCAGGTGTTTTGAGTTGATTAGCTGATTGGTATGTCACCATATTATAATTTGTTGAGATCGTGAATTGGTGGGTTTTTGTTAAATGTGAGCCAAAATCATCACAATTAAAAGAACCAAAAACTTAAACTACTTCAGTCTGTGTGCATTGAATTTATTTGTGTGCATTGAATTTATAGTTTCACAATTTGAGTTGAATTACTGAAATAAATGAACTTTTCCATGACATTCTAATTTATTGAGATGCACCTGTATATGTTCAATGTATACGGATCTTACGAAGATCTGAGAAGACCGAACACCTGAGAAGAGATGATGCCAACCCCTCAGAGGACCTCAGATAATGCCAACCCTTAAACAACATACAAAACTTTGTTATAAGTGTAATCGCAACATAAAATCATTGCAGTTAATAGTGTTCACTGTCTGTTTGATTACATGTCATTAACTAACTGCATGAATTTTACTGTACATTTCTGCCATATGGACATCAACTTGACATAGTCATCACTGATAAGCTACTACTAAATATAATGTAGAAACTTTAAAATAGAAACTTAAATTTTCTTTAAAGCTGCTTTGCAGCGATTTGTATCGTGAAAAGCGTTATACAAATAAACTTGAATTGAACTGAATTGGATATACATGAAAAATTCAGCCAGAATAAACAAGATATTTAGATTAGAGTGTATTTTCTAATTGATTTCAACATCATAATCACACAGTAACTTTGACCCATTACTCGCATTACCATTTCTTATAACACTCAAAAGAATATATTTGTTCCATGAAATTCTAAGGGAAGATAGAAATCAAAGCAGATGCATTTTAATTTAGTACACTTGGTTTGCTTTAATTGATTTTAATTCCGTTTGAGCAGCATAGTACAGACCAAAATCTTGCATCTCCCTATAAATAATTATGGGGACGGTAAGATTTTTATGTTTTTGAATGAAGACTTATGCTCAGCCTGGCTGCATTTATTTGATAAAAAGGTACAGTTAAAAAAATAATAATACTGGAAAATTAGTCTGTTTTCTATTTTAATACATTTTAAAATTTAATTTATTCTTGTGTTGGTAAAGCTAAACTTTCAGCAGCCATTACTCTAGTCTTCAGTGTCACACATGATCCTTCAGAAATCATTCTAATATGATGATAATGGCTGTTCTGCTTTTGCTACATTTTTCAGGATCCGTTGATGATAAAAAAAAAAAAAAAAGTTTAACAGTATTTATTTGAAACATTATAAATGTTTTTACTATCATTTGTGATGAATTTAATGCATCCTTATGGAAATAAGTATTCATTTCTTTAAAAAAAGAATCTTACTGACAAATGTTTAAACAGTAGTATATGTGCAAATGACAACACAGTTCTGCCCACTAATACTCACACGGAATAGGAGAAAATCTAACTAATGATGTCTTTTAATAAAACATCCCTGAAGGAGAGCTTATTTGATCATGTGTTTATAGCATTCAAACAAACAGTTTAAAACAATCATCTTCCACTTTCATACTCACCAGTCATTGGGTCAAACAGCTGGTTGGCCTCAAGGTCAGTGAATGTGTTCGTGCAGCAGGGGCAGCGGAAGGAGGCTCTGTTAGTCGAGTCCCGTTCATCCGTCTCAATGCGTCTGCGCATGTGGTCCAGCTTGTACTTCACCACATTAACCAGCAGCCGGTAGTTAATGAAATAGTAATTGTGTCGTGTCGTCTTGCCATCAGGTGCCGTCTCCACACGCATGCGACATTTGACAAACTTGTCAGCCTTGAGCGTGTTCAGAATCGAACGCAGCTGCTTGCGGTCGAACTTGAGCAGTTCCAGCATGTCCTCTTCACGTACGCAGGGGTTCCGGATCAGCACATCCAGAGCGAGAGCATGCTCGATGCCATAGAAACCTCGCACAACCTGCTTGGCCAGCCGTTTCAGAGATGCAGGGACCTCTGTGAGCAGCTCTGGTTCAGTCATGATGGAGGGGAGGGAAAGAACTAAATGAGGAAAAGATGGAGAAACAGAGCAAAAGCAGGAGGTGGAAGTATCTTCAAGACCAAGAACGATATGTTTTTAGGAAGATCGGGAGTGGATTGTAATAGGAAGGGTCAGCTCGTCTGGTATTCAAGAAGGTAATCAGGTGGATGACTTTGGGATTGTATGATGGAGGTCTGTGAATAGTGGGAGAACAGAAAAAAAGATCAGTATACACATATGATCCAATAACTATACAGCCAAAAATATCGGCACCCTTGGTAAATATGATCAAAGGTGGCTGTGAAAATTAATCTGCATTGTTAATCCTTTTGATCTTTTATTTTAAAAATTCAAAATATTACCTTTCATTGGAGAATTTAAAAAGGGGGAAATATCATTATTAAATAAATGTTTTTCTCTAATACACATTGGCCACAATTAACGGCACCCCTAGAAATTCTTATGAGTAAAATATCTCTGAAGTATATTCCCATTCATATTCATAATTTTGAGCACTCCAGGTTGATTATGAACATTAAATTATCCAGCCATGGCTTCCTGTTTCACAGAAATAGAAATAGGAGGGAAAACAAAGCCCATCCATCACAATGAGAAAAACCAAAGAATATATTTATGATATAAAAGATATATAAAAGATAACTGAGCTTCACAAATTAGTGAAGTGGCTTTAAGAAAAGAGCTAGAGCAGTGAAAATTCCCATTTCCACCATCAGGGCAATAATTAAGAATTTCCAATCAACAGAAAATGTTACGAAACTGCCTGGAAGAGGACGTGTGTCTATATCGTCCTAATGCACGGTAAGAAGGAGAGTTTGAGTGACTAAAGACTCTACAAGGACCACAGCTGTCTTGTCAAACAGCACCTACATCACCACATGTTGTTTGGGAGTTTTTCATGAAAAATTCTCCTCGCTCATCCGAAAACAAACTCCAGCATATTCAGTTATCAGACACGACTGGAACTTCAAATGGGACTGGCTTCTATGGTCAGATGAAACTAAAAAATGAGCTTTTTAGCAGCAAACACTCAAGATGGGTTTGGTGAACACAAGGATAAAAAGTACCCCATGTGTACAATGAAATATACTGCTGTATTTTTGATGTTGTGGGCCTATATTTCTGCTGGAGGTCCTGGACATCTTGTTTAGACACATGGCATCATGGATTCTATCAAATACCAACAGATTTAAAAAAAAATCTTTAAGTGACTGACTCTGTTAGAAATCTTATAATAGGCCATGTTTGGATCTTCCAACTGTACAATAATCCAAACACAAAGCTAAAAAAACACTGAGTGTCACTGAGCACAAAACCAAGCTTCTGCTGGCCATTCCAGTCCTCTGACCTGAAACCTATAGAAAATGAGTGGTGAACTGAAGAGAAGAAGCACCAACATGGAGCTGGGAATCTAAAGGGTCTGGAGTGATTCTGGATGAAGGAATGGTCTCTGATCTCTTGTTCTCACAGGCATTATAGGAGAAAATTTAGAGCTGTTAAACTGGCAAATGGAGGTTTCAAAAAGTATTGAATAAAAGGGTGCCGTTAACTGAGGCCAATGTGTATTAGAGAAAAACATTTATTTCATAATGATATTTCCCCCATTTTAAATTCTTATTATCCAATGAAAGGTTATATTTTTGTGATTTTTTAAAATAAAATATCAAAAGGATTAACAATGCAGAATAATTTTCACAGCCTTCTTTGATCTTATTTACCAAGGGTGCCGATATTTTTGGCCATGACTGTATGTCTATCCAAATGTCAACAGTTCTATTTATTTATTTTAGAGATTTTTATTTTTTAACTTGCCCTGCTACAAATTAGTAGTTTTTCACAAAATGAAATTTTCTAAATAAATAAGTAACTTCAAGACAGCTAGATTTTTTTTTTTTTTTTACCAGGAAAAAAAAAATGTAATGAAATATATTACTGATTTATTAATAATACTCATTACTATTTTATTGTTCAATAATAATGATCAATTCATGTTAGCCAAATAGATATTACCTTAATGACATTCAAATAAACACAATTCACAACAACAACAATGTTCAATCTATTACAGAAAGGCTGTCTGGAAGATTTGTTCCAACATGACACTTAACCATTAAATATTAGCAGAAGCTGGGTTTAAATGTCACCAGCAGATCTTCATGTTAACAGACAGCTTAAATACAAATGTGACGGGGCTCATTTTAGGAGTCATATTTATTCAATCAGTTTCAATCACTGTAAATTAAGAGAGAAGAGAAACTTAGTAATAATTATTAGTCATTAACGTCGGCTACAAACGAATAATGTATGAATTAAATGAACCAAAACAAAGTGACAGTAACTGTACAGCTCACTGCCCAATGAAGCTTAATTTGTCTCATTGTTAAGTTTAATATTAGATTATCAAAACGGAGTATAATGAAGGATACAGTTAGATTAATACCGCCATAAAAATAAACATCATAAAAGCCTGAAAGATAGGAATAAAAACCCCTCAAACCTTTAATTTTCCTCCTGTTGAGATCTGAACAAGTTTCCTAATTCACCATCACGCTAACGTTCAGAGGAAATGACGCATGAGATGTTGCTGAAAAGTCCAGGGACGATTAAAAAATATATTAATTTAAAAGTTATTGTGTATTAATTATGAATATAAATTAATTATGTTACTATATTTAAGATAGCAAATAAATGTTCCTATATTTATCTAGAAACTATAATGCAATTATAAACAACAACTATTTGTGTTATGTCTATTTTGCTGTGTCTTATTACCATTATTTAATATACCGATCGCCGGGATATAAACTATATGCGTTTATGACTCTGAATTTATTTATTTATTTATTTTGCATTGAATTCTTATGTGAGGTTATATTTGAAACGCTTTTGTCATGGAATGTGCACCCGCTTCCGCTTTTGTACGTCCTTGTTGTTTCAACAGGCTGCTTCCACGTGTGTTCAGAGCGGTTCAGTGTGATGCCAATAAACAGCAGGAGAGAGCAAGGAAAAGATGCAGCTGTGAGTCTGACAGTATTTATGTTCTGTTGGGTTTCGTTTAAACCGGATCAGCTTAGATCCGAGAACTTTAAAAAGGTCAAATATGGCAGTCAAAAGGATGGTGTACCACTAACAAAAGGTGTCAAAAATATCACGTACCATGGTAATTAATAGTACTCTACTGTCTGGCCCATAGTACCCTTGTAAAATTGCATATAATTTTGGAAATCAAGCAATATATGGTATTGCCAACTGATTCAGTCACCATGGTACTACCACAGTACCTTTTAAAGAGCATAATAATATATAATTAAATGTATTTAAGTTTGTATAGCAGTATAAATTTACTGTCCTCTAAAAATAACTCAACAGACAGCCATTATTGTCTAAATAACTGGCAACAAAAGTGAGTACACCCTAAGTGAGCATGTCAAAACTGTGTGGGCACCAGTGTTACCTAGCACTGCCTTAATCCTCCTCGGCTTGGAGTTCATCAGAGCTGCGCAGGTTGTTGCTGGGATCCTCTTCCACTCCTCCATAATGACATCACGGAGCTGCTGGATGTTAGACACATGGTGCGTCTCCACCTTCCGCTTGAGGATGCCCCACAGGTGTTCAATAGGGTTCAGGTCTGAGACATACTTGGCCACTCCATCACCTTCACCTTCAGCTTCATCAGCAAGGCAGTTGTCATCTTGACGGTGTGTTTGGGGTCGTTATTATGTTGGAAAATTGCCGTTCGGCCCAGATTCTGAAGGGAGGGCATCATCTTCTGCTTCAGAATGTCACAATACATGTTGGAATCCATGTTTCCCTCAATGAACCACATCTCCCCAGAACCAGCAGCACTCATGCAGCCCCAGACCATGATGCTACCACCACCATGCTTGACTGTAGGCAAGACACAGTTTTCTTGGTACTCCTCACCATGGCGTCACCACACATGCTGGACACCATCTGAGCCAAACAAGTATATCTTAACCTCATCAGACCACAGGACATGGTTCCTGTAATTCTTGCTCTTGGACAGGTTGTTTTCAGCAAACTGTTTGCAGGCTTTCTTGTGAGCCAGCTTCAGAAGAGGCTTCCTTCTGGGATGACGGCCATACAAACCAACTTGTTGCAGTGTGCGGCATATGGTCTGAGCGCTGACAAGCTGACCTTCCACTTCTGCAACCTCAAAAGCAATGCTGGCAGCACTCATGCATCTGTTTTTTGAAGCCAGCTTCTGCACCTGATGCACAGCACGAGGACCTAACTTCTTTGATCGACCCCTGTGAGGTCTGTTCCAAGTTGAAACTGTTTTAGAAAACCTCTGTATGCCACTGGCCACTGTACTGTAACTCAGTTTCAGGGTGTTACCGAACTTCTTATAGCCTCGGCCATCTTTGTGGAGAGCAACAATTCTAATTCTCAAATCCTCAGAGAGTTCTTTGCCATGAGGTGCCATGTTGAACATCCAGTGGTCATTATGAGAGAACTGTACTCAAAGCACCAAATTTTAACTGCTCTAATACAAGATACACAAATTTGTATAGTCCTGTTAAGCAGACAAAAACATGCACATGATGAATAGGACATGTGGCTTTGCATGGTTAAATGACATTTAGCGCTTATCACTTAGGGTGTACTCACTTTTGTTGCCAGCTATTTTGACAATAATGGCTGTATGTTGAGTTATTTTCAAAGGACAGTAAATGTATACTGCTATACAAGTTGCACATTGACTACTTTAAAATATATCCAATTTTCATTTCTATAGTATTGTCCCTTGAGAAGATATACTAAAATGTTTGCTGAAATGTGAGGGGTGTACTCACTTTTGTGAGATACTGTGTGTGTGTGTGTGTGTGTATGTATATATATATATATATATATATATATATATATATATATATACTTCTGTGGCATTAACTTTTCATTGATATTTTCTCTCAGGTGCAGGGGACTAATGACAGCAGTGTGGTCAGTAAGGTGTCAGCAGCGGCACAGGGCTACTTCCACGATGATTTCCTCAAGCATTTTGTGTGCAAGGTGTCAAGAAGAGCTCCACTGATAAATAGGTAAATGTTTAGGAGACAGTTCTTGCTCCTTCAGTGATTATATTTTCATAAAACAGATATGATATTTCTGATGCATGTACATTTTCTCTCAGAGGTTATTATGTGCGCTGGAAAGCAGTCGATCACTGTGTGAAACAGTTTTTCCATGTCACTAAATCCTGCTCGAGGAGACAGGTGGGATATGTTCACGTTTTGTGTATGTGTTTTTACTATAAATAATTTTTTTTTAAAAAAGATCTTGATCAGATTGTTCTCTTAATCTCAGATTCTGTCACTTGGAGCCGGGTTTGACTCCCTGTATTTCCGGCTACATGCAGAAGGAGGCCTTGGAGGTGTCACAGTTTTCGAGGTTGACTTTCCAGAAGTTGCCCGGCGCAAAGCTGCCTTGATCAATAACAATACTTGCCTGAAGGACGCGTTGCCAGATTGGGAGACTGTCTCAGATCAGCAGACTAGTAGGATGTTCACTGTACCGCATATTAATATATTAATAGATTATATTACAAAACATAACCACTTAAATTGTATTGGTTTTCTATTTTTGTTTATTTCTTTTCTTTGGCACTACTCAGAGATTGCTTTTCTCTTTTCTTCATATCTTTATTTTTTTGTATATGTATATTTAACTTCAGTATTCAACTTTAATATTTGACTACTCCTGGACATCAAAATAAATTCTCTTTTGAGAATATTTGTTTGTTTTGATCATTTATTGCCACACAATGACAATGAGAGAATATGTAACTATTACTTTTCACTATTAAAAGAGAAAGGGGAAGGGAATATTTTTTTTGTTACGGCTCCCTTACCCGAGACATTAAAATGTCGTAACACCTCTTTATAAACTTTATTATCCATACAGATATGTGCATATGTTACTAGTAATCTTGTCCATCCCTGTCATTACATTTTTGTTGTAATGTTTAACCCTGTTACATGTTAAAACATTTGCAATATGTTTTTTGCTTCTGTGTAGATGCTGTGTTCATCAGAAGTGGTCATTATAATCTCATTGGTGTGGATATCAGGAAGGAGCAGGAGGTGGAGGTGACTCTGAGCAGAGCTGGACTGCAGTGGGACGCTCCCACACTTGTGTTGTCAGAGGTCGTGCTGACTTATATGGAAACACAATGGTGAGAATGTGAATTCAACTTTAACATGATTTGCATATGTGCTCCTGAACTATTGAGCCTTGGTGCTTTTTCCACGGATTGAGCTTTGAGACTCGCCTCCAACGTATCTTGAGCTCATTGCAATTCTGTCTTTCTAACAGCTTTCTAACAGGCCATATCAGCTGTTGAGCAAACAGACTAGCTCATTTTGAACATGTGTTTTGGTGATTTTCTCCAGGTCAGATGCTGTGATTGGCTGGGCTGCCAAGTTTCTCCCACAATCTGTGTTTGTTATGTATGAACAGATCCACCCAGATGACCCGTTTGGCAGGGTCATGCAGAACCACTTCCTGAAGCTCAATTCTACCATACACGCTCTCAAACAATATCCAGACACTGTCGCTCAGACGCAGAGATTCATACAGAAGGTATGCCTCAAATTAATGTTTTATACCCATTTCTTTTTTTAATACTATGTAGCCATGTAATAACCGGGATTATGTAACTCAGATTAATAAAAGACCTCAGTGTCACAGTGTCAGGTGTATTTTATGATAATGACTGGCTGACTGTACATAATATCTATCTGTCTATATACAGTGGGTACGGAAAGTATTCAGACCCCCTTAAATTTTTCACTCTTTGTTATATTGCAGCCATTTGCTAAAATCATTTAAGTTCATTTTTTCCCTCATTAATGTACACACAGCACCCCATATTGACAGAAAAACAGAATTGTTGACGTTTTTGCAGATTTATTAAAAAAGAAAAACTGAAATATCACATGGTCCTAAGTATTCAGACCCTTTGCTCAGTATTTAGTAGAAGCACCCTTTTGATCTAATACAGCCATGAGTCTTTTTGGGAAAGATGCAACAAGTTTTTCACACCTGGATCTGGGGATCCTCTGCCATTCCTCCTTGCAGATCCTCTCCAGTTCTGTCAGGTTGGATGGTAAACGTTGGTGGACAGCCATTTTTTGGTCTCTCCAGAGATGCTCAATTGGGTTTAAGTCAGGGCTCTGGCTGAGCCATTCAAGAACAGTCACGGAGTTGTTGTGAAGCCACTCCTTCGTTATTTTAGCTGTGTGCTTAGGGTCATTGTCTTGTTGGAAGGTAAACCTTCGGCCCAGTCTGAGGTCCTGAGCACTCTGGAGAAGGTTTTCGTCCAGGATATCCCTGTACTTGGCCGCATTCATCTTTCCCTCGATTGCAACCAGTCGTCCTGTCCCTGCAGCTGAAAAACACCCCCACAGCATGATGCTTCTGAAAAATTTAAGGGGGTCTGAATACTTTCCGTACCCACTGTATGTGTATGTATATATATATATATATTAACTATACTTTGTGAACAAGAATGAAATCATTTTAATTAGCTCATGTTCATTTTTTAAATTTGAAGGTTGTATTGACCTTATTCATGAAGATTTCAAAGAGTTAAGGGTTGAAGCGATACAAACAGATAATAAGATATAATAATAAGTAATTTATATCTCAAATAAATGCTGTTCTTTTGATCTTTGTATTCATCAAAGAATCCTGAAAAAAATATTACAATTTATAATGTTTTCAATACTGATAATAAAAAATGTTTTAGTGCACCAACTCAGCATGTTAAAATGATTTCTAAAGGATCATGTGACACTGAAGACTGGAGTAATGACGGCTGAAAATTCAGCGCTGCCATCATAGGAATCAATTACATTTTATAGTATATTAAACCTGAAAAAAGTTTTAAAAAATCCTACCAACTTTGAAATGCTTAATTGTCAATAAGACAGGTAACTGATCTTTGTCTGCCGCAGGGCTGGGAAAAATGTGTCTGTCTGGATATGAACCATTTCTACTTTGACCTTCTTCGTGAAGATGAGAGGCAGAGAGTCGAGGGACTGGAGCCTTTTGATGAGTTTGAGGTGAGGAAACAGCCCTAATCCCAGCAAAGACCTTTGACCGGTCCCAGAATCACCACTGGATCTGACCTAATGCCTGATCCCAGACCTGTGTTTATCTGTATGATAACAGGAATGGAACCAGAAATGTTCCCATTACTTCATCCTTACAGCCTCCAAAGGCTCTGTGACCAATCAAGCCCTTCTCACACTACCGAAGGGTAAGTGTTGGTAAGATATTTGGTATTATGTGTATCACTA
Source organism: Acrossocheilus fasciatus (assembly GCA_036784905.1). Classification (NCBI taxonomy): domain Eukaryota; kingdom Metazoa; phylum Chordata; class Actinopteri; order Cypriniformes; family Cyprinidae; genus Acrossocheilus; species Acrossocheilus fasciatus. Next base: position 18,605,984 of record CM071946.1, on the reverse strand, counting down.
GGTGAGGCAGTGTAGTAGAGGTACATATGCTCTTTTCACTCCTAGTGTCCTCCATCCCTCACATGACTCCTCAGTGGTCCGAGCGTCCTCCCCTGGTTATTCAGGCCATGTGTGGGTCTCCGAGTATAGAGGCTGTCGGTATGGCTTCTGCTGTCCTGGGACCTGGAATCATCTTACTCACCGGAGGCTGTGGGAGAAGTGGAAGAGACACAGCAGCGAGGGTCCTGATCAAAGAGAAGGATGGCTGGAAGTGTGCCTGTGTGGAAGCTCATGGAGATAAAGGTGATTTGATCATTGCTTTATTTTTGCTTTTGATAATGGTTTCCTTATTGGAATTTTTCTAAATAAACTGTATGACCTGTCTGTTAGTAAATGAACAAACTTAAAAGTATTTTTTTGTAGTGTATGTTTTTATAGTGTTTGCAAGTTGGAGTTATTAGTAGATTTTTGGTGCTATGAAAATCTGTAGGATTTGAAAACGATGTAATCTCTAAGGTTTTGTTTAATTTATTATTAAACAATTTGGTGTAGAGACCAGTCTAATTATGTATGTATGCATATCTTTCTCTCATATTTCTTCTCCTCAGTGGTTAGTCTTTATCAGACGTTGACCTCTATCCCTGGAGGTGGAGCTGTCCTCTTCGGTGGCAGAACTTCTCCACTCAGTCCAACAGGCAGTGTTGTGTGTGTGACCTTTGACCCTGGTAACGAGCAATCCCAAAGTGCTGTACAGCTGTCATTTAAGAACATGGTTTGCATCGGAACCGGTCCAAAACCACGATGGCGACACACATCAACCTTGATATCTTATAAAGGTTAGAGATTTTAGTCTAGTTATTTTTCAAAATGTTCTGATTATAATGAGCAAAATAATAACTTCTTATTGTGTCGTTCCAGATAAAACCTTTCTGTTTGTGTTTGGAGGACGTACAGAGAAGGATCCAGTTCTAGGTGATGCACATTTCCTGTGTTTGGAGGACAAACACTGGACTGAGGCATGACTTTCTCAAATTTCTCATATTAAAACCTAATGAAAACACACAAACGGGTACACTACAGTTAAAAAGTTTGGGGTTGTAAGTTTCAGCAGACATTCCATTACTCCAGTCTTCAGTGTCACATGATCCTTCAGAAATCATTCTAATATGCTGATTTTCTGTGCAAATATTATTTCTTCTTATTATCAGTGTTTAAATCTGTTTTGGAATTCTTTGATAAATAGCGATATCAAAAGAACAGCATTTAATTGGAATCTTTTGTAACAGTATACATGTCTTTACTGTCAGCTTTGGTCAGTCCATCCTTGCTGAGTAAGAGTATTAATTAAAAATTGTACTTACACCAAACTTTTAAACAGTAGTGTATATGCATTAGATTTTGTTACCTTGAAAGGGCAGCATAATGTTTCTACTTGTGTGTGTTTCAATCAGATGACAGTTGTTGGTGCTGTTCCGGAAGCCCGTCATTCCCATTCTGCTTGTCCCTATGGAGGGGGGCTTGTGATATTTGGAGGTTTGGGGAAAGGTGGCAGACCTCTTGGTGATGCTTTCTACCTGAGACCCACATCATCAGGTTTCTGCTGGGAGACAAAGAATTTACATCCACCCCCAGTACCCAGGTTCGAAACAACTGGGTGTAAACTGGTTGTTATTGGGTGTAAAAGAATGAAAATAATGTGTTATGAAGATGTGCCACCTCTCAGTGATCAAAAATCACAGTCTCTGCCTCTTTTTTTTCAGATATTCTCACTCAGCCCATGTAATTAATGAGAAGTTGGTTGTGGTTGGTGGAGTTTGGCTTCAGGCTGGTGGAGTTTGGCTTCAGGCTGATGGAGTACCAGGAGTTGCTGTAATAAATCTGAGCACTGGGAGCTGTGTGGAGATCCAGCTGGATACCGTAAGTTACTATGCTCATGGACTCTAACTGTGGTTAACGGTTTATTATAACATTTTGGCTCTAAAATCTCATTGGTTAGGCATAATAAAACAATTCTGTTCACTGCTGTTGTACAATCCAAATATGCATATGTAATAATGCAGGAAGTTGCTGTTGTGTGTCGACCATTAACAGCCTAATATTAATTGATTAATATTAATAAATTGAGTTATTGAAATTTATCTTTTATTATTGCTGCTGTTGCTGTTTTATAAGGGGTGTCCTCAGTTACAAAAAATCTGGAAAATTATTAATTTTTTTTTTTTTTTTAGAACTGGAAAAATCAGGGTAATTAATTTAATTAAGTAATGGACATTAAATCTAGAATATATTTGTTTTAGTAACACTTAGCTTGAAAATATTTTATTGGCAAGAAATTGCTAACAGCTATGATTTAAAAAAAAAATATATATATATATATATATATATATATATATATATATAATGAAAATGCTTATAGTTAATCATGAATGACTGGAAAATTCATTGGTCAAAAGGTGTGGGACCCCAGTTTATAAGAACAATAAGCCACCTAAATACATAAATGTTGTGTTGTTCTCAATTTTGTAGCTGACTAATTAATTTCAAATGCATTTTCAGCAATCCCCAGTTTTCTTATGTAAAAAAAAATTGCTTTAATTTATTTGTCATCGCTTATCTTTTTTTTTTTCCTAATTTTATTTTATTTCAGTCATCTGTGCCTTGGCCCCTGATGCTGCATTCATTCTGCTCTGAGCTGCTGGACTTTGAGGGTTCTGAGATGGTGCTCATTGGTGGAGGTGGAAATTGTTTCTCATTTGGAACTCACCTCAATCTCCACCCTGTAACTGTCGATCTAAGACCAATACTTTTCTATCCATATTAGTCTAAGTACAAACTACAAACAAGCAACAAATGTGCTGCTGAGTGAATCTCCAGCCAAACTTTATTTCAGCTGGAACTTCAGTGAGTCACAGCCAAATAGCCCAAGAATTGTGACACAGGGACATCACTCAGTGAAGCGACGGAAAGACTGCACGGTGGGACAGACCGCACCCCACTCCACTGGTTTGCGGTAGTTGCCCTTCTCCAGGAAGTACTGGTGCCCACGGTAGTTGGGATGCTCGTAGAAGATCCAGTAGCCATCCAGAACTTTGCAGGAATTGACCTCTCTCAGACGGAACCTCTCCAGCACAGATGGACAGTCTTCAATGGACTCTATAGCCTGGCCTGTGAAGTCGGGCTTGTCGTACAACTGAACCTTGTACTGCATTCCACTTGTCTGCATGGGTTGGATTTATTTGGGTTTGGGAAGGGAAAAGGGGTACAAATATTTGTGCATGAAGGTTGGAGTTTGGATATATGGGGCAACATGACAAAAAGAATATATGGAATAAGATGGCACTAGTTTTGTGAAAGTCAGTTAACAATATATAATACTTGAAGACCTTCATAAGCATGTTTTGTAAGTTAATGTACATTTTTATCTTGTTTGCCCAGTTTGATCTTGAAGCATTTTGAAGATATCTGTTAATATATATTACAGTATTCATGCTATAGAGGTATTCATTCAGGGCAGAAATTGTTCTGATATTTCATAGATTCAACGTATCATACTTTTTTATATGGAGTTGTATAAGCGTTCGAGAAGATGACCTCTAACGTCAAAACAAAGTAAATTAAAGAGAATTACATTGATCTAAAATTTAATTTAGTCCTCTGTGTGGTCTATTGACTAAACCAAGCTAAACGTTTGCTTACAGTACACATGTAAGTCTGGTCTTTCAACAAGACTGAATCAAATACTGCGGACCATATGGACACTGATTTATTGGCAAAAGCCATGTGGACTAATTAGGTTAAACTGACGTAACAGTTATAAAAGGTCTATGCTTGACCTTCCACTACTCATACTGTCCCAGGCTTTAACTGAATTCAGTTCTAACACAGCATTGTGAAACCACTTCAACATTATGGCTAGTCTAAAAACTAAACTCTATACACCATTTAAGTTTTAGAAAAAAGCTCACTAATGTACAGTTGAATGTACTAGTTGAACTTACAAAGCGGATGAGCTTGCAGGAACTGAGACAGTCATTGAGGCCCATCCAGCCTAGGTATTCAGGATAGTCTCCTCTGGTTAGCAGATACCGGTTACCCGTGTAGTTGGGCCGCTCATAAACCACCCAGGCGCCACTTTCCACACGAATAGAATTGCAGCAGCTCAGGTAGGTATGGAAGTCAGAGCAGTCACTGTCACACTCATAACGGCGGCCCTGGAAGTTTTTGTCCTCGAAAAACACAATCTGAGAGACAGCAAGACAATACTCCAGAGCATTTTTATACTTGAATGACCACTTAACATCATTTCAAAATGGTTAATGTTTTCAGCGGTGGTTTTGGCTGGTCGGCCAGCAAGCAATGTACATTTTATCTTGTCTGATCAATGTGACCTTGCCATTAATTTGTATCCACTGATTTGCTATGGACAATATTCAAGATGTATTAAAATATAGTATTGATCAGCTGGTCTACCTGCAACATTAACAAGATTAACAAGCTACCATAAGTATTACCCAGTTTATGCCAGCAACCAACCAATATTGCACATTTAAAACCACAGATGACCATCTTAGTTTCCAAATAGCCTGATCTGTAATTAAAAACATAGTACCATAAACAATCTAATTCAACTCAGTCCTAAAGTACTGATCTAAGATATTTCGGTTCTAGACAATAGGGCTTTCAGAAAATAGTTTTAAAAGGCAATGTCATCATAGGCATTGCATAGCATTCAAGTATGCAAAAAGTATACACATTTAAATTTCTGATGATGTCATGAAGTATCAACAATATAGCAGCACTATTTGCTAGGCAGACTTTAAATGCATTCCCCCAATGTATCCCCCCCCCCCCCTTTAATTTGTGAATGTAAAGTTAATAGAACTATACATGTGCATTCTCAAACTAATTTGCTGACCTAGACACAAAGATGCTACACGACTGCCATTAATGTTGAGAAACCTTGATTATACTTTTTTTTTAATATACATATATAAATTATGCAGCTGCACTCGATTAAGCCTTTTTTCCGGTATATTCAAGTGATGTCCTACTCACCCTGCCCATCTTGAATACTGTATTTAGTCTTGTCTGAGGAGGTGGTCTGAGTGTCCAGAGTGAATGTTTATGGGGCTGTTTAAATATGCAGCTCCCAATGTCAAAATGACGAGCAGGGGAGGGCCAGATATTCACTTTGTCATGAAAATGAGATCCAAAAATCGAGTCAGTGATTCCAGCACTATTCAGTTTTTTTCCAGAAAAGCAAATGGGGATTAAAGGATAATGACTAGCCTGGCACGGGCATTCATTCACCCTGAAACAACACGGCGCCCTACAACTGGACCAACCTGAACCACAACAAACAGCACACTGGCCAACACCTGATGCCAAGAGCACTGCCAAATAAAGAGCCCAGACTCATTGGATTGTATCATGCGTTGCTGAATGGCACTCATTACTCTGGCTCAGCTCTTTTCAACAGCACAGCCACTGGCAAATAAACCAACTAACTAAACTAAATCTGGACAAAATGTGAGTGGTTTGCGTATAGACCATTCATTGAACAGACAGTGAAAATATAGGTTTTAAAATGAGAAATCTTTAGTTAAATACTGTATTTAATAAAGCAACCTATAGTGCACCAGAATATGCACACTTCCCTGCTACCAAGTGTGCAAAATACATTGTGTGTAATGAGTCAGATTTCTGAATACTCAGTTTTCATGACAGAGTCATATCCACTCAACTGTATTCATGGAGGTTATAAAGTGTGCAGCCATCTTTACGATTAAGCCAAGAGACATAAGGAGTCATCAGATTCAAAATATTTTGAAGACTAAATTTGACCACTGTGGTCAGAGTGCTCTTTTGAAATGTTTCAGTGCTGTAAACACTAAAAAGGTCATGGTTAAATGTGACCCTGGACCACAAAACCAGTCTTAAGTTGCTGGGGTATGTTTGTAGCAATAGCCAAAAATACAGTGTATGGGTCAAAATGATCAAGTTTTCTTTTGTCAAAAATCATTAGGATATTAAGTAAATATCATGTTCCATGAAGATATTTAGTAAATTTTTTACCAGAAATATATCAAAACTTCATTTTTGATTAGTAATATGCATTGCTAAGAACTTCATTTGTACAATTTTAAAGGCAATTTTCCCAATATTTAGATTTTTTTGCACCCTCAGATTCCAGATTTTCAAATAGTTGTATCTCAGCCAAATAATGTCCTATCATAACAAACCATACATCAATGGAAAACTTATTTATTCAGCTTTCAGATGATGTATACATCTCAATTTCGAAAAATTGACACTTAAAAAATTTACTAAATATCTTCATGGAACATGATATTTACTTAATATCCTAATGATTTTTGACAAAAGAAAAATTGATAATTTTGACCCATACAATGTATTTTTGGCTATTGCTACAAACATACCCCAGCAACTTAAGACTGGTTTTGTGGTCCAGGGTCACAAATTGTTCAATATCAACATGGTAGAGGTAGTGTGTATTTAAACTAATATATTACAAACCAGTGTTGTTATGGTTACCTAAAAATAAAATATTAAAAATCTTTTTTCAGTACGGTAATTGAAATAAAGCTGAAATTTAAAAAAAGACAGAAAAATAAACTTTATTAAAAATCAGAAATGCTGCCTTTCCAACTAAGATTAAATCCTAAAATGACGCTCATTCTAAAACTGAAATAAAAAATTAAAGCTATATAGAATTTAAAACTGAACTATTAAAAAACACTAAAATGAAAACTGAAATTGTATATAGAAAAAATATTCAGGGTTCCTATACATTTTCCATTTCAAAATTCCATACCTTTCCAGACTCAAATTTCCAAACCTCTCGGTAGATTTTCAGACCATATTTAACATAAATGGTTCATAGAGCATTATTTTCAACTTTATATTTGGTAGTAGTCATCTGTAAATATTTTTATTTTCTCAGGGTTTTTTTTTTTTTCAAAAAAGCAGAGTCCCTAATTTAAAAAATCATTAATAAATAAAAAATACAGACTTTTACATGCACACAAACTTTTTTTGTGACTTCGAGAAACTATTCACACGTGCATGGGAATGTTTTGCATGCTTGCGCATTACAATTTCTAATTTTATATAACCTATTTCCTTTGTGTATCACTGCCATCTTACTATGAATAAAATGCGAGCATGGATCCACATGAATTAACAGAGATCTACATGCTCAAAAGTTTGCATTTCTTTACGGTAGTACCCCTAATATCAAGGCCAAATGTCCAATTTAACTCATCCTCTTTGGTGGTGGAGAAACTACGACACGAAATGGGCTGATGGCATAACATTTGCCAAGTTCAAGGGTCTATAAAAAAGACTGGTACTGTAAAAATGTGTTTAAGATTTGACTTTCATTGGGGCAATATGCCATATTTCAAGGCCTTAGGTCTCTCGTAGTCTGTGGCGACCAAGAAACCACACCGTGAAATGGGCTGATGCCACAACAGGTGGATCAGTGTAAATTGTCCTATATGTCAAATTTTTTTTTTTTTTTTTGCAAAGGTCATGAATATAGTGTGAAGAATCCCAAAATGCTTCTAACTAGGGCTGAGCGATTTGATATTTTTACGATGTTTTACGAACTAATCAACTTGAAAATTTAACTACAACATGATTCAAGTAACTCTTTCTTTACTAACCCTCTAGTTAAAGAAAATTCTATTCCAAATGCAGCACACATGAAGTTGTCAACATGATGTAAATGTTAAACAAATCACTTGTTAAATATCTTTGCAGAAAAGATGCATGAACTACAACTACATATTGCACAAACTTGTCTTATACATATGTGTTCAGAAATAATACGAGCAAAATGCTTTTAAAAAAATCTCAAAAGTCAAGGTAATTTAAAATGACTGAAGGTATAACACCAGTAGACTATTATTAATGATAAATGTTCTGTAAAAACAACAGCAGCTTTCGGCTTGTCAACATGATGCAAACATGAAACATCAGACATACAGTAATAGTTCTTTACAGGTTTTTAATTCAATTAATTCGCTTTTCCACTGTCTATTCTGTGTAAACATGGACATGTTGACTGTTGCGCTTGCATCTCTTGCAGTGTCTCATGCATGAAACGGCTTTATAAAAACGCTGCGCTCAACACTGTAATAAAAAAAAAGTTGAGCCAACTTAAAATTTTAAGGCAACCAGCTTCAGCAGATTTTTGACTTCTCTCAACTTGTTGTTTTAAGTTCATACAACAAAAATTTGAGAATCTCCCACAAAAATAAGTTGAGCAAACTCAAAAATCTGCTGAAGCCGGTTGCCTTAAAATTTTAAGTTGGCTCAACTTTTGTTGTTTTTTTTTTTTTACAGTGAAGTTAAAAGAAGTTCACTCCCAACTTCTTGCATGTTTTAGTTATTCCCCTGCCCGCGTCATGTTTGTCAACACAAAAGCTCATTCTTAGCGATACATTTATGGTCCTTCACGGAGAGCGTCACATATGAGCAGTTAATCATGTGCACAGACATGCCGTTGGATCATTCTTTTCACTTTACTGTTATCATTGGCATACTGCCAAAGTGTCTAATTGGAAATATTCCTCGATTTCAAAAAAATTAAATAGTGGCAAAACAAAAACTCGAATTAATCGATAAAATCGGGAAAATCGCCCAGCCCTACTTCTAACCTGCATTTTGCATAATGAAAAAGCGCACCTTGAATTAATTCAGTCATATTTGGCGATCACTAAAGAATCACTCAACAGCTGCCATGAAACCTCACTTCTTGTACGATAAATTTATTTTCATTAAATTCTGAATTTTCTATTATAAAAAAACTAAATGGGGAAAAAGTCTGGAAACACAAACATTTTTCCATACTCTGCTTTCTTTTTTCCATACTTTTCCAAACCCCGTAGTAACCCTCTATAATACTAAAATAACACTGCTGTATACCAGCAAAAAGGTACTTTATCAGTAATTGAGGTTCTATAAACAAACTCCATTCAATTAAAGTACTACCAGAATTCGAGGTAAGATGAAAAATAATTGCCACTCGCTGAATTAAAGAGGCATTACACACATACACACACATATACAGCAAGCCAAAGCTAAGTGCTATTGATTCAATATAGCCATTAAATCTCAAAAGAAAGATATGGAGTGTTCAGTTTCAGAGTCTAAAGTCCAAATAGCTCAAATTTTCTTCAAATTGAATATGAAAATATGGTTTATCAAACAACCAAACCATTTCAACTTTAAGAAACCAAATTACTAGTCAATATTCATGTTACGAAGCTATAGAATAGGTACACTAACCTATAAAATGCTGATTCAAACATATTTCAAATGTTCATTTAAGACATGAATACATTCAAGAGACATTTTAAGTGACAGCATTGTTGGAATCTGTATTGTGAAGATACAGTAATAGTGCAATTACAGTGCAAGGCATTGTGAACATACATACAGCAAAGGAGACATTTTAACATTTATACTGGCAATGAGATTTCAGGAGGCAATAACTGCAAACTCTTCAGTGAGTGTATGTATTATGCCACGTACCAACTGAGATTGACATATTTGTCAATAATTACAGCACATATCTCATCCCTGTTCCCTCTATATTCATATGAAGGCAGCAATTGGTCCCTTTCCTGTTTTAATTAAATAATGATTCTCTTAGGATGATATTCTCTTGCATATCAACCTCTGAAATCACTGGTGTCTCATAACAAAAAGGAACAATGCTTAAACTATCAGACACCTGCAGCAATAACACAGCAACTCTAAAAACTAATCCAGCATAAATTTTTCTAGATATCAATAATGTGACAGGACACAAAGTCCCTGTCAAAACCTGATACAGCATTGACAGCCTTCGTACCAGAAAAACACTAATGTTTGAGGATGAGTTTTTTTGGAAAGAGATGGCAAAAAATAAAAATAAAAGAGACGGCAAAAGCAGCTTTTGGTTGTTTAGCTGTTCTTTTAGCAAACAGTTGGCGCCCGTCCCATTGCTTGTTCAGGTGGTTGTTCTTTGAGTACCGTCGGTCCAGAGTTGGAGGTGTGGCTGGAAGGCCAGTGGTCCACAGAGGTGGAGGGGGTGAGGGCAGGAGGGAGGAGGCTGTCAAGCTCTTGTCTTTGTCCCGTCTTAAGCAACCACTCATGAAACTTTTGCTCCACTAAGGCCTGAAACTGCCGCCTCTGGACCCTTTAAAACAACAAAGACAATAAATCACTGACGCATCCGAATGTCTCAAAAGAAGAAATTGATTTAATAACAATGCTAGACTTATCTTAAACTAGATTTAATCTTTGTTTAAAAAGAAAATAAACATATCACAGAATTTCTTTTAAACCTACATAAGCCCAAACCTCAAACATATTAATATAGTGAATACATATTTTACATACAAAACAACAAAAAAGAAAATAATTTAATTCTAAAAAAATGTATTTATTTATATATATATATATATATATATATATATATATATATATATATATATATATATATATATATATATATATATATATATATAATAACAACAATAACATTTGTTACAATAAACCAAGCTTTTGTTATGAATGCTCTAAAAAAAAAAAAAAAAAAAAAAAAAAAAAGAAATTCAGATCAACAATAAAAGTGACTAGCGCAATGCGACAGCACTAGAATTCATTAAAATCAACAAAACTGTTGAAAAAAAAAGAAAGTTACAAATTATTTTATTCTAAAAATATCATAAAGTATATTAATATAAAAAAATAACAATTTATTTTTTTATAATACACAGAGGTAATGCATCAAGAAATGCACCAAAAACCCCACCAAAAATAAGAGAGACTTGTGCAGTGCGACAGAGCTAGAATTAATTAAAATCAACAAGACTGTTTATTAAAAAAAATATATAAAAACTGATTTTATTCTAAAAATATATATTTTTTTATAATAAACTGAAATAACATTTTGTCAAGGAATCCACAAAAGAAACAACAGCAACAATAATAAAAGCCACTAGAACAATGCAACAGATGAAAAATGACAGAAAAGAAAAAAAATAAATATTAAAAATCATTCAAATCAGCAGAGCAGTTTACACTGCACATGCCGCAATGTCTTTCGGCTCCAAATTTTGGTGTATCACTAAACCTGTGCCTGTGTTTACTTTACTATGATCTGAACATGGCTAAAGACAGTACTACAGCCTTGAAAGGAACGGAAAAGTGGGCTCACTTGTGTAGGTGTGCTTCCTTCACAGTCTTCTGCCAATCCTCTATCGTCTTCTCTCGGCTCTCCACGGCCTTCTGGTAGTCTGCCGGCAGGCCCCAAGGGATCTCACAGTTATCCCCCTCCATTTGAAAGGGTATCACCAGCGGGTAAAACTCAGAGGGGGGCTGGATACGGTAGCAGCTAGTGTCTGTAACGGAACCCTCGGCTCCAAACAGCAGAGGTTGGTCCCATAAGTTGGGAACCACAGCTAGGCCCACGCTAGCCATGTGGTCCTCTAGAGTCGGATAATGTGTGTGGAAGGGGCCCAGTGTGAGAGACACATTTCCAGGAAGGAGAAGGGGTCGAGTAGGGGTGAGGGCATGGATTGTGCAATGAGAAGAGCCACCTACAGTCAGACGGCCGGCCACACACACCACACGAACATTCTCACAGCTCTGAATGTGGACGCCGGTCCCCACCGGGCCGAGAACCACTGTACTGTTCCTGCACTTATCCAAGGTCACGGACCTGCAAGATAAGGACTTGGTTTTACATTGATGTTTACTAACTCCAAAAAATGACTAAATGACATCAGACTACGAACAGCATTTCTTTTAACTTTCTTTTGACATGAAGTCCAGGTAAGGCAATGCTGCTGTTATTATTATTAGGAATGGGACATGATAGTTGACTCAACAACAGATTAGTTGATTAATGTGGTTAACTAGTGCACATTCATTCATTCATTCATTTGATGCCTCATTCCATGTCAGCATCTAAGGCCTGAACTTTCCATGGAAAGAATAGGGTAAACAGTTTAAAAGTTCAAAGCGCCATAAATAATCAAATTAAGAAACATATTTAAAAGCAGTTAGGGGATACCGCAAATGGACTTAAAGTGACAATAATGACAAATGTATTGCCCGTGTGCTTTAAGAAGTTACCTTTCAATTTCATATCCAAATTATTAATGCTAGCCTTGGAGTAGAATTCAACTTTGCAAAAAATATAGGCTATTAATTTAAAATAAATTTTAAAAAAAATCCACTCTAACATCAATAACACCTTATATCTCTACAGACCTTCTGCACATTGCAGCTAATGTGTGCATGGAAAGATACGAACTCCAACAAGCAGTGCTAAAAAATAAATACAATGCATACACAAATGTGAACTACATATTAACACTGAACTAAATAATAATAATAATTATTATTATTATTATCATCATCATTGTAAAAAATAAAAATATATAAACACATAATACAATATACACTCATTGCCAAAAATATTGTCACCCTTGGTAAATATGATCAAAGAAGGCTGTGAAAATTAATCTGTATTGTTGATCCTTTTGATCTTTTATTTAAAAAAATTCACAAAAATATAACCTTTCATTGGATAATAAGAATTTTAAATGGGGGGAAATATCATTAATAAATGTTTTTCTCAAATGCAGATTGGAAATAATTAACGTCACCCTTTTATTCAATACTTTTTGAAACCTCCATTTGCCAGTTTAACAGCTCTAAATTTTCTCCTATGATGCCTGATGAGGTTAGAGAACACCTGACAAGAGATCAGAGACCATTCCTTCATCCAAAATCACTCCAGACCCTTTAGATTCCCAGCTCCATGTCGGTGCTTCTTCTCTTCAGTTCACCACTCATTTTCTACAGGGTTCAGGTCAGAGGACTGGAATGACCAGCAGAAGCTTGGTTTTGTGCTCAGTGACCCATTTTTGTGTTGTTTTTGAGGTTTGTGTTTGGATTATTGTACGGTTGGAAGATCCAAACATGGCCCATTATAAGATTTCTAACAGAGTCAGTCACTTATTGATTTTTTATCTGTTGGTATTTGATGGAATCCATGATGCCATGTATCTAAACAAGATGTCCAGGACCTCCAGCAGAAATATAGGCCCACAACATCAAGAATACAGCAGTATATTTCATTGTACACATGGGGTACTTTTTATCCCTGTGTTCACCAAACCCATCTTGAGTGTTTGCTGCTAAAAAGCTCATTCTTTAGTTTCATCTGACCATAGAAGCCAGTCCTATCTGAAGTTCCAGTCGTGTCTGATAACTGAATATGCTGGAGTTTGTTTTTGGATGAGCGAGGAGAATTTTTCTTGAAACCCTCCCAAACAACATGTGGTCATGTAGGTGCTGTTTGACAATTTTTTTTAAAGGTTTTCTGACCCCGAGACTCAACTATTTTCTGCAATTCTCCAACTGTGGTCCTTGTAGAGTCTTTAGCCACTCAAACTCTCCTTCTCACCGTGTATTAGGACGATATAGACACACGTCCTCTTTCAGGCAGTTTCTTAACATTTTATTTTGATTGGAAATTCTTAATTATTGAATTTTCACTGCTCTAGCTCTTTTCTTAAAGCCACTTCACTAATTTGTGAAGCTCAATTATATTATATTATTATAATTATGATTGCTGCACATCAGAAATATATTCTTTGGTTTTTCTCATTGTGATGATGATGATTAAGGGAATTTGGGCTTTGTTTTCCCTCCTATTTATATTTCTGTGAAACAGGAAGCCATGGCTGGATAATTTCATGTTCATAATCACCCTGGAGTGCTCAAAATTGTGAATATGAATGGGAACATACTTCAGAGATATTTTACTCATAAGAATTTCTAGGGGTGACAATAATTATGTCCAATGTGTATTTGAGAAAAACATTTATTTCATAATGATATTTACCCCCATTTAAAATTTTTATTATCCAATGAAAGGGTCGATTTTTGTGAATTTTTTAAATAAAAGATCAAAAGGATCAACAATGCAGATTAATTTTCACAGCCTTCTTTGATCATATTTACGAAGGGTGACAATATTTTTGGCAATGAGTGTAGACAATCAGACAGTGAGAATAAGTGTATTTAAATCCCAATTATCAATAAAAGTGCATTTATTTTACTTTAATAAAGTGATTCCTAACCTCAGAGGAGAGAGAAGGTAGATGAAAGCCTCACTGCAGCGGTGGAGTTTGACGTTAGCATTATTCAGCTTTTCAGAGTCTTTGGCCAACGTCTGTTTGCAGACCTGCGACATGAGCAACAGTCGACTTCCTAGAGGAGCCATGTGGGTATTTCTGAATATTTTGGCTTTCTTTAGGGTGCCCTCTACTACAAAACAAAATATGAAGTGTTAGTGACACTATAATCTGGTTAACCTCAATCATTTTAAGCTAGACAAATTCAAACCATTTTATTAAAGATGATAGTTCCTATGACTGTTCCTATGTAAATGACATATTTGCATATGAAAAGTTTATGTTTCCACTGAGCACTCACACACAATTTAAATAAAACTAAACCTCAAAAATTCCTAAACAACATTTGATTTGTGAAACTAAAAATCTCTGAAAATAAAATCACCTACAACATTATTCCTTTGATAAGATCTTCCAATTTACCTTGCAGTGCCCATGCCAGTCTCTTTCCCGACTCTGAGCAGGTGGAGATGCCGAAGGGATTGAGGCAAAGGGCCTGACGCAGAAACCCCTGGAACTGTTGCAGAGAGTAGGAGCGGCTGAGTTTGGAGAATCCTGCCTGGGACTGCAGCGGCGAGCGGCTGAGGAGCTTGTGGATTGGGTGCACGGTACGGCTATGGCTCACAGTTCCTTCCAGCAACAAACTGAGGCTTTCCAGGGCCTCTGAAGTGAGCTGGCTGTCACGCAGAACCTGTCCTGAACTGCTCAGCTGGCCTGGCTCCACTAGTAACTCCAAAAGCTCAGACAGGTGTGTCTGGATGAAAGTAAGATGAGCCTGGTCGTCCCAGTTCTGGTAAAACAGAAGGAATAAACAAACTACTATGCAAAAGTGTTCTTTTCTTCCTACAGTATTCAGGCATAATGTAATGTATACCTGATTGTCTGAGTAACAAGTTAAAGTACATTCAGAAGACATATAAGATCTGATGATGTCTGAGGATTTCACCCCAAATTAAAAAAAAAAAAAATTAGAGCTTACATTTAGCATAAGGAAAATTAAACCTTATATATATATATATATATATATATATATATATATATATATATATATATATAATTTATTTATTAACATTTAAATTACTTTACATTATTTTCAGGATACCAAATTGCAATTTCATTAATTAAATAAAATAAAAACAAACGAATACATTTCTGTTATATATAAAATTATTAACTATTTTTACATACACATACAAAACTGTTCAAAAGATTTTTTTTAGGGTTTATGTCTTTTATGCTCAACTAGGCTTTAAAAGAACAGCATTTATTTGAAATATAGAGATTTTATAACAAAATGAAAGTCTTTACTGTCACTTTTGATCCATTTAAGTCATCCTTGCTGAATACAAGTATTAATTTATAAAAAAAATTCTAACTGACCCCAAACTATATAAAATTATGAAAATATGACTCATGTTTTCATAAAATTCACCCACACACCTTATTTTGGGAGCTTATTTTGGTGTCTCTCTCAGAGGAGGAAGAGGGAGATCGTGATCTGGGACTTGGCCACTCTTCCCCAATCAGTGACGTGCGGAGAGAGATTCGGTTCAGTTGCTGTAGATACAGAAACAGTAGAAACTGCAGAGTGTCCACTGACAGCTAAAAGAAGAGATAAAGAAAACAATTAGAACAGCAGAACGGTAATCATACTGTCTAACACCACTACACCATTTTTCTCTTACCTTACAACGCTGCCTATCGAGTTCCTTAGGAGTGTGGCATTGCGACAGAGCTTCTGCCCACTCTAATCTCTGCTCTGCAGAACGAAGCATCAACAGATCAAAAGTTTCAAAATACAGCCAGGCAAGCTCCTCTGCCAGCTGCAGTTTGCCACAAGCGATGTGTCGCCACATGTGCCAGCCAAGCCTGGGGAAGCAGCCGTCCCGGGTCCGGACGTAACAAGCCATCTTGCGCAGATAATGCATGCTGAATTTGCTTGGAGGTGTGGCAGGAAGCACCCCGATCAGGAAGGGCTCCAGACGTGGCCATACACATGCTGTGTATTTGTCCATTTCTAAGAAAGAGAAGTCAGGGAAAAACATGAACACCAATAACATGGCTGTGTATGTCCATCCATAAGTGATAATGCACTGGCAAATTGCATTATAGACAATAATAATAATAATATGAATGGTAAGAAATGGTAACAATAGAAAGACTGGATAGAGTTTACAATACAACTGCAAAGTCAAGGTAAGGATTTTATCATATCTATCCAATCTGAGCTAGATGTATGAGGTAAAAGTCAAGCAATTTCCTAAGGAACCACTTGATGGCCCTGTTAAAATGAACTTGCAATATTTCCATGACAACCACATCATTCTAGAGTGTGTGTGTGTGTGTGTGTGTGTGTGTGTGTGTGTGAGAGTGTGTATTATATATACACACATACGTACTTGTTTAATTTGGTTTGAAGTCATAATATTCCATTTTATGAATGGGAAACATTACCATTAACAACAGTATAATTAATATATGTCTCATCTTTATCAATTCAACAATCGCTGAAGTGTATCATTATGTTAATAACAATGTTACAATGTTAATTTTCTTCTTGATTAAATGTTCCACATCAATACAGAATGTTTTTGTATGTATAACGTTACAATGGAAAAGAAATGGCTCCCATTACTGCAATTCAGTAACGTTATCCAAACACAGAAAACAAGAAAAACAACGCGGAGGATCTCTGTTTTACTAAATACTTATATTACTAATAACAACGATGTCAAACTTTCTATGTAAGCAAGATGTGGATCAGTCAACCAACTTTACGACAAGTTTAGCAACATCTTTCCCAAAAATACACCAACACAGTGATAACGGACTCGCCTCTTTTCTCCTTAACTTACCCGACGACTGAAAGTTTTAAGGCTTCAAAAGGTGGTCACCATTGCTTAATATATAATAAACGTATACAACATATATATTTAAACTGAAATGCTTCCCGATGCTGTCCACACTGACGAGCGCGCGACCCGAAACCAAACCTCACGAGCGCGCGCTGCTGTGCCGCTCAAAACTTCATTATTTTCATCCTTTCATTCACTCCACTATTATTATAGGCCCACACAACCACCACCTTAAAATGATAAACTACTTCAAGCCTAATAAACATTTAAGATTTTTAAAGAAATATTATCTCTAAGAAAACAAACAACGATAAAACAGCACAACTGTTTTTGAACGGTTGCCATGTCCGCGTCACAACGTGCAGTCCGACCTTATTTCAATACAAAAGTCCTATGACTGCGATATACTGAATTGATTGATGACTTGACAAAATGCATACAAAAAAAAACAATCAAACAAACAGCCTTTTTTTGCTAGCAGGAATGACAATCACGATGATCAAATAATATTTGGCGTTATTTATAAATCTTGAATTATTCGTTCTGAACAAAGACAGCCTTCTGTTAGAAGTGCTTTTCACGATTTCAAAATAAAAGTTAGTCTAATATTTAAGCTATTTAATTGTCTTATTTGTGTTTTAGTAAATGTAACCTAGTTTTAACTCAGTTTCTTTAATATTTTAATATTATTTCAAATACACTATACAGACCTAAATAAGAGCTATATAAGACAGTAGTGTGTGGAATTGTAAGCTTAGTCCTTCCAAAAGAGAAACGCTATCAACCTTATATTAAGACTGCCCATATATTACTGTTTATACACAAATTGGTAATTAAAATATATTTATATATATATACATTTCTCTCCAAATGTTTTGACTTGTATGGCTCACTGCGCATGCGCTGATGTGCAGGAAGTGCTCGCAGACCGATAACCAGCTGATAGATCAACAACCGAACAGCCACCGCCAAAACAGCCGCGACTGGCGACAACAGGTATATATCGCTAATGCTGGTAGTTTTATATGACTCTATGTAAGTAAAAGAGGTGTGATTATTTTAGAAATTGGTGTTCATGGTACCGCTCGGCCCGCTTCGCCTGGATCGAGACGAGTCACGTTAATGGTCAGAGTCTGCGCCTCTAATGCATCATATCAGATACATTCACCTGACTGTCAGTTATGGATCAGATCACGTACACACACACCGGATTATTACGGTTATACATTGGATCAGTAGACATATTCTTGCTTATTAGAGTTATTTATCAGATGAGTCGACGTAACCTACTCCTGATTGTCAGATTTATTCATATACACCTGATTATTGGGATTATTATTCAGATCAGTAGATTTTCGCCTGATTATTAGCGTGATTAATCAAATCAATAAACATACGCCTGATTTTTGAAGTTTTTAATCACATCGATGGACATAGACTTGAGTATAAAAGTGATAAATCACATCAGTGGAGGTATGCTTGATTATTAGAGTTATTAATCAGATCAATATACACACTAGATTATTGGAGTTATTATCAATAGACATACCTGACTATTAGAGTTATTATTCAGATCTGTAGACTTTCACATGATTATTATATTGGTTAATCAGATCAATAGACATACACCTGATTATTAGACTTACACCTGTTTGTGGGAATTATGCATTAAATTACATGCAGAATACAGATGACAAACTGGTAAGAATTCTGGATTAAAGATGTTATGTAAAACTGGTCTAATAGACAGGTTATAAATATATTCTAGATGAAACAAAGCATGCAAATGGACATATGCTGCATCATGCAGTGGCCATCCTATAATTTCACTATGTGGAATAAATGCGAGTGCAAATCATGGCAACTCTGCAACACAAATGTCAAGTAATATGCGTAAATGCAATTCATTACAACAACATTATCAATATAACTGTATATACAGTTATATACAGGTCAACAAAGTTTTTACATATACAGTGCACATTGATATTTTACTTACAATTTTTTTAATGCGTTTATATTGCTGTATGAGATGGCCAGGCGACTTTGACCTAATATGTATTTCAAACATTAAGCTACAAATATTTGCAAACTGATGCAAACTCGGACTGCAGAACAGCACACAACTGACAAACCACAAAGAGGTGACAGTTGCACAAACCTGGTGGTTTTCCATCTGCAGAACATCTAGGTTATTGATCATTGTTTATGTCAACATCCATTACAGCAGAAATTTGCAACAATAAAATTCATTCTTTTTGGAGAAATGGTGGATTTGGAAAGTACGAGGGGGCTGTACTTTCAGTAACCAGATATTTTCACAAATTTGAAGTTCACGTGAAACGTTTTTAAGCTGTTGAACCAGAAATATTATTCATGTCATTTTATGACACAGATTTAAACGGTCATGAGGATGTTTAGCAATGCGGTATTACCTAAGAAATGTTGTTGTGTTGTTGCTTCCCTATTTCTGATGGGAACTGATTCACTACATAGAGCATCTGTGGTTCTGACTGCTGACTTGAAAGTTATAATTTGGCTGTGTATGGAAGGAGAAACTGAAGTCAACTGTATTCTCACTTCTGTCCTCCAATTTTGCTTGTTATTTGGTTTGTCTTAGTTTAGTTTTGCTATAGCCAAAATAGTTACCCAGAAATGTACATTTTGGAATCATTTACTCACCCTCATGACTAGCTGTCTTGTGTGGATCATGAAGAAGATATTCTAAGTCTCAGTATGTTTTGAATTACTTGTAATTCAGCGCGTTAACTCTCCTTTACCAGAATGTTTTAGTTGTAAGTTACTTCCTCTTCCACTACCCGTTCCACTTACATTCTACTCTTATTGTTGTTCATTTTTTAGCATCACAGTCTGTCAGCTGTCTTCACAACTTTAAAAGAAGTCTCCAGTACTAAAAAAGAAACTTGTCGACTGCTTTGAGTTGCTGCTTTTAGAGACGCTGTCAGGGAGGACGGCCACCCTTCCTACATCATGAGCACTCGCGGGACCGGCAGGGCCAATGGAAGCCTACCGCAGACCAAGATCTGCCAGTTCAAATTGGTGCTGCTGGGAGACATGGCTGTCGGCAAGTCCAGCCTGGTGCTGCGCTTTGTTAAGGGCCAGTTTGATGAGTTTCAGGAGACCACCATTGGAGGTGAGGCATAGGAGATGAATTTGAATTGAGTTCATGAAGATGGGTATTGATATTTAGTTAGATTTTGGTTGGTTTATTGTATTTACATTCCTATATACAGTACCGTTCTAAAGTTTGGGGTCAGCAAGATTTAGATTTTGAAATAAATTAACACTTTAAAAGGGTACTTGTGTTCTTACAAGGGTAAATAAAGAACTGGGGCTGGTTGTGGACTGGTCATAACTTTTTATATTCAGTTATGAAAAGGTAGACTGGTTTTATTTGTATTGGAAAAGTAAGACTGATAACTGCTTGGCAACTGCTAGTAAGTTTTGTATAGTATTTTCTTTACTCTTTACTAAACCATGTCTGAAAAGGGTAATATTTTATGTATTTGAGGTCTTAGATGTTGGAACAGTGAAGAGAGATAGGGCAAACATTTTGCATTTTAGGTCAGCATTGCCATTTAATCAGCCAATATTGTCTTAAATAGCACTTCATCTTTTATAACATGGGATTTTGACCAAATATATTCAATCTTGATTTTTGTAAAATGTTGCAACAAGATGTTTTCTTATTTATATAGTGAAAAATTTCAGTTTTTGACATAGAAGGTAATTAAAAAAAGTAACTACTAAAACTACTAAAAAAAATAAATAAATAAATTCCATGTGGAGCATGCCCCGGTTCTCACCTTTTTTCCCTCTTACCTGTTTGCATCTATGATCAAAGAATCCTTAAAAACATTTATCCCCACCATCGATGATAATAAATGTTTCTTGAGCACCAAATTGGCATATTAGAATGAGTTCTGAAAGATCACGTGACACTAAAGAATGGAGTAATGGCTGATAAAAATTCAGCTTTGCTCTCAGAGAAATAAATTACATTTTAAAATATATTAAAATAGAACACATTGTCATAATATTTCACAATACTACTGTTTTTGGTTTTATTTTTTGTGCAAATAAATGCAGCCTTGGTAAGTATAAGAGATGTATTTCAAAACCATTACAAATATTACTGACCCCAAAGTTTTGAATGGTATTGTACATCATTTGGTAAATTTTTTTACCATGCACGACCAAATGTGCCACAGGAACACATCAAGATAACACTTCAAGAGCAGGAGGAATACCAGGGAGAACTTTGTAAATTTAGAGTCTCATTGGGTATGAGCAATACAGTTAGCAGTGCTGAGAACACAATTGTGGATACTTTATAGCGATCTGTAACCTTGTGTTAACTGATCTTAGCTGATCTTATATTTAGTCATAGCAGTAGATGTGTGAGTATGATGACAAACCAGGTTCATTATCTCTGAGTATAACCTTCACACTAGTATTTGCAAACATTGTTGTAGACTTTGGCTTCCATAAATTAGAATCAGACAGATACCGTACAAATGGAGTTACTGCAACACTAATATCAGACTGGAGTTCTTGCTAAAACAATAAAGCACTTGAGATCATGAATTGCAGTGATTTTATCATGGTTAATGGGTATTTTTAGGCATGAACCGAAGGTAAAGTCACATTAAAACAGCCTGGAGTGGCTTATTTCTTTTAAAGTGCCCCTATTATGGATTTTTGAAAATTACCTTTCATACAGTGTGTAACACAGCTCTAAGTGAATGAAAACAACCTGCGAAGTTTTAAATCTGAAAGTGCACCGTGTATAAAGTTATTGTCTCTCAAAAGAAAGAGTCGACTCTGAATCATTGAAACGAGTCATTTTTTAAAACGAATCTTAAGCTGTTTCATGTTGATGTCAAAATGAAACATTAGCATATTGCCCACCCACTTGTTGCCACTAGTGGAGCGTTAAAAATAGCCGTTTCCCCGGTAACGGCTGTACACAAAGCAGCACGGCTCACAAACACTGCTTTAAATGAAATCGACCAATCGGACCAATCACCGCAGATTAGCGTCACACAAAGGAGGGGTTTGGAAAAATAAATCGTTGAGCGAATTGTTTAGGAGTCGTTGAGCGAATTGTTTAGGAGTCGTTGAGCAAATAAGGTCAAAATAAATGCATATTATAAGAAAATGAAAGTGATTTTTGACCTTGTTGTTGGGGACTCCCAAAACCAAAAAAAGAACCTTTCATAACCCGTAATAGGGGCACTTTAATAAAACTGCAGCAACAGCAGTATGATTGCAGTATGATAAAAGACACAGATTACTATCATTATAAACATTAATGATAGTAATCAGAATAATTAATTCTACTGCCAAGTAAATTGTTCATTAGCTTAATTGTGTTGTTTACACTTGCTTTGGCCTTGCTGCATTTATATATCAGTACCAAGACGCATCATATTATTAATCTTTGAAACTTTTTGTCTGTTGTCCACCATCAGCTGCATTCTTGGCACAGTCTGTTTGTCTGGATGACACTACAGTGAAGTTTGAGATTTGGGACACGGCTGGACAGGAGCGCTACCACAGCTTGGCCCCCATGTACTACCGTGGAGCCCAGGCGGCTATTGTAGTTTTTGACATCACCAAGCCTGTAAGTTACAATGGTACACTCTTTTCATACAAAGGATACAAAGTTTTATTTGGTAAAATAGTAGATTTGTTGCTTAGTCTTTAGCCATGTGTTTGTAGGAAACATTTGAGAGAGCGAAGGCTTGGGTGAAAGAGCTGCAGCGGCAGGCCAGTCCCAACATCGTCATTGCTCTCGCAGGAAACAAGGCTGACCTAGCAGACAAGAGACTCGTGGAGTATGAGGTTATATCCGTTTTTTAATCATATTTCAAGACACGGAAGGTGTTAGGCTCTTTCCTGTCAATAAAGGGGCAAAAAGAATCACATTGTGGTTTGACTTATAAATACCTCTGGGATTGTTGCATGTATAGTCTGCTGCTGTTTGTATTTTAACGCACACAGAACAGAATAAAAAAGTTTCAGCGTCAATGGAGTACCATTCAAAAGTTTGTGGTCGGTAAGAATTTTAATTGTTTTGAAAAAAGCCTCTTATGCACATGAAGACAGCATTTATTTGATCAAAAATACAGTAAAACAGCAATACTGTAAAATATTATACTATTTAAAATAACTGTTTCTATTTTAATATATTTTATAATATAATTATTTTAGTGATAGCAAAGCTGAATTTTCAACAGCCATTACTTCAGTCTTCAATGTCACGTTCCTTCAGAAATCATTCTAATATGCTGAATTAATGCGCAGGAAACATTGCTTATTATTATCAGTGTTTTGTGAGAACCGTGATACATTTATTCGCTTCAGTTCATTTGTAAGTCGCTTTGGATAAAAGTGTCTGCTAAATGACTAAATGTAAATGTATTCAGGATATTTTGATGAATAGAAAGTTAAAAAAGAACAGCATTTATGTGAAATCGAAATCCTTTGTAACATTACAAATGCCTGTACTGTCACTTTTGAACAATTTAAAGCATCTTTGCTGAATAAAAGCATATTTGTGTGTGTGTGTGTGTGTGTATGTTAACAGTGGTACATTTTATATTATAATTATTATAATATATTTCAGCCCAAACTGTTGACTATTTCTCTAATGTCTTGTGTGCAGTAACCAAGACATTCATTTTACATTTATGTACAGGAAGCCCAGACATATGCAGAAGACACAGGCTTGCTTTTCATGGAAACCTCTGCCAAGACTGCAATGAATGTAAACGAGTTGTTCCTGGCTATTGGTGAGTATTAAAGCTGTCCTCTTACTAGTATACTCTGTACAGACAGTGAAGCTATATTCATAATTTCTTAATTATGTTGCATTATTCTTTATCTGTGAATCTGTGAACAATGTAGCGAGATCTGAACTTTTCAATTGTGACGTACATCCGAGTGAAACAGACTATCAAAACAAGTGTTTCTTTCAATGGGCTGTTGATTAGATGGAGGCAGATCTGAACACTGCCTTCAGGTGATTGTAAGATAAGGTCAGGGTTTAAGCGAATGATTGAAGATGTCTGGCATATGTCACCAAAGAGAATTCTGTTTTACTGGCTTATCAGGTTTTTGACATTTTGATTAAAAATTAAAAGTAAAAAAAAAAAAAAATCATGCATGAACTATTCACAATAAAATGAATAACATTAGTTAGAAAATAGAGTGAATTTAATTACATGCCAAATTCAAACAAAAGATTAACCATATGAACAGTGTTCAGTCTCTTGATTTTTCATTCAACTTTTTTTTTTTTCATTTATCAATAGCAAAAAAGATGCCAAAAACAGACACCCAAAACCCCACGCATGCTGCCCGACACAGGGGGGTAAACCTGCAGGACCCAGATGCACAGTCCACTCGAAGCTGCTGTGGGAACTAAAGGCCTGTCAACACTCCATCACGGGAGACCACCGACACCTTCTCCTTCCCAAAATCCCACCCTTCACCCTTTCACCTCCTAAGGCGGATACGGAAAGAAATAGAAAGAGAGAGGAATAACAGAAAGAGATTGAGGGGAAAATCCCTCAGTGATGCCACGGAGAGATTTTTCAAGGAAGACTTCTGATGGACAGGGCAGAAAGCGAACGGACGATGGACTCTGTCATATCTGGCAGTAAATATGGATTCTGTATTATTTTTAAGTCAACAATAATTTTAGCCTCTGTTCATTTTCATTATGCAAGCACCAGGGTGTCACCCAAAGAAATACAGGAACACAGAAGAATCAGAATGAACAGAAGAATTATTTCATCGACAAATTCCGTTCTCAGTCCTGGAATGAACCGAGACGGTTCATAATGCCCCCTCAAAACAGCTCGAAGTCTTCAAGCATCAGTATGTTATCTGTAAGAGTATTCGTATGCTCTGGGCTCTCCCAACTCTAACACTGGAAGGACGTCAGCACCTTAACCTAAACTAACCCTTGCGATTGTTCAACCATGAGCCACATCTACTAAATTTTTAAACTACAAAAGGAACACTGAAGCAGAAGTTTTTCTTTCACCCTGAGCTTGTTTTTTTCAGCCTCCAGCTTTATTTATTACCTTTGTTTGAACTGGTCTCCCTTACGTAACTCGTTATTCATCTTATACCCAGAAAAAATCGAAGAACATCAATGTTGTCTTCCCTATCCCATTTCCTTCTCCTGACCACATTGACCTTGAAGTTCAGTGTTGAAGTTAACGAAACAACAGCAAGCTCTACGATGCCTTCTCTACGTTCTGGTCGCTTTGTGTAAACTACTGTTTGAGAAACAATCGACAAATCATTTACAGCATATTGGCAGCAACCAGATGACTGATCGTAAATCATTTCGCTTCACAAGTAATCGCAGAATAACGCACATTGATTCGTCTGGAAAAGGAAGTCATGCAATACCAGGCCAATGTCTCAATATGTGTTATTAAAAAGCAACAAAAATATTCAAGCACCCGCAAATCAACAACGTGAATGATTTTGCAACCAATGTTGTGCGATACGTCAGGACGGCAAATAGCAGCAAGGGAATTTTTGACCCACAAAGCCCCTGAAAAAGTGGAAAAAAACAGAAGTGCCTACTCCGTTTTTTCCGTGTTCTTTGTTTTGGGCTTGTTTGAGGTCGTTAGACCGCCGAAAAGTAGCGTTTCCAGACGTTGGCCCGAAGTGTACAGGCAATAACCTGTAAGAATAATTGGTTGAGCGTGTTAGTAACAGTCATTTATGAGGTTTTGTTTTATGGATGCTGTTTGTTGATGTGTATAAAAATGAGTTTTATTTAAAATTGATTTTAGTCAGTAGTGTAATGGGTTACCAATACATTTTTATGGTCATTTAGGGAATGAATTAGGTATCATGATATGGTGTCACACAGCTAGAAGTCATTTGTCATGTGTCTTCAGGTCCACCTTTTTTGTGGAATAGATCTGATCTCCTGTTAACACCTCTGTGAACTGAAATGTTAAATAAAGCTGTGCTGTTCTGCTATGAATGAAATGTGGCTTTTTGACTAGCCTTGATCTAAACCTCTGCTAACCGTCATTAATGAGGAAATAGATGCACCCATGTGACACGTCACTGTAATATTTACCCTTAAAACATCTAAACTAAATGCCAAATGATATCGCAAACATGTACATAGGGATTAGTGAATGAGCGAACGAGTGAGCGATTTCGGACACAGCTTAGGTGTGTTGTGCTGCATTCCACATACAGAACTTTGGAATTCCCCCTCCTCCTGCTTGAATATAACCGGAAAGGCACTCGAGGTCAAACATCCAACTTGAAAAGTCATTAAGAAGTGTCATTTGACGTCATTTTCAAGACGGCTGAGACTACAGCAGCATTCCATTGGTTATGTTGAACTGGGAATGGGAAAACTCAAGATTTGCGTGGAGCAGGGCATGACTGGAATGGTTTGAGATTGGAATAAGGAAATGTAATCTCTAATATAGAGTGCTGCAGGAGAAACCAGAAACGAGTGAGCATTTTTGCACTTCCTAATCCACTGTTCACAAGTTAATGGGTTTTAGTTAAATGTCTTAAATAAAGTTTGTGGTTAACCCAAGCGCAATATATTTTCACATTTTATTATTTATGACATAAAATACATCATTAATATCCTACACATGATTTCTTAATGTCTTGAAAAGGGTAGTTGCTACTAAATGGGACTACAGAGGTTGGCAGGGACATTATACATCATGCTGAACAAAGAAAACTTACTAATCCACTTTTACAGCCTTTTTACGCTCACACTCTTTCAAACTGTTCTAACACGAATATATGTAGATAAAGATTGAATTTGAAGTGCCTTTATTGCCTAACATTAGCTTTTTAACTTCTAGGAATTGCATTTATGCTTCACAAACGAATAACATTTTTCACAAATGTGACCCTAGACCACAAAACCAGTCGCTGGGGTATGTTTGTAGCAATAGCCAAAAATATATTGTATGGGTCAAAATTATCCATTTTTATTTTATGCCAAAAATCATTAGGATATTAAGTAAAGATCATGTTCCATTAATATATTTAGTTAATTTACTACTGTAAATAAATATATCAAAACATAATTTTTGATCAGTGATATACATAGCTAAGAACTTCACCTGGACAACTTTAAAGGTGATTTTCTCAATATTTAGATTTTTTTGCACCCTCAGATTCCAGATTTTCCCAGCCAAATATTGTCCTAACAAACCATACATCAATGGAAAGTTTTATTTATTCAGCTTTCAGATGATGTAGAAATCTCAATTTCGAAAAATTGACAATTATGACTGGTTTTGTGGTCCAGGATCACAAATGAAGATTATATTTATGAATATCTAAGTATCATAAACTTGTGTCACAGAGCTCATTTTCTGCAATTATCCAAACCACAATGGCAAAAATATTTGCTTTTTGTTGAAATGAACCAGCATGATGCCAACATCTCAGTGACACTGGTTAGCCAAAAGGAAAATTGCTGTAGGCATGGAGCAAGGTATTGCCTTTTTATGAAAGACAGATGAAATATTCAAAAAAAAAAAAAAAAAGACATCAGGATCATATATTATTTAGACTTGATGTATTTACAATAAAATGGTAAAGACAAGTCAATCACCACAAAGCTAAATAAAAAATAAAAAAGCCAAGACCAACTAATGAGTGTGATGTGATATTTGGCTAAAAAAATAGAAAGAATCAGATCATTAAAACTTATCACATTTAAGGAAAATAAATGACAAATACAAGATAAAAATGTTTGGGTTGTTACTTTATACACATGAAAATGGGCAAAAAAAATGACATTTTTGAAAATAGTTTCTTTAATTCCTCACACTCATAAAAAAAATCCTATTCTTTAAAAACAATAGTTACCAAGCAGATTAAATCAGTATAGTAACCCATTCAACTCTTCCGACTCAAACTATCCAGCAGATCATACTTAGTAGTAATTTGCTGATCAAAAAATATAATTGCATTTATCTAGCCCTCACTCTCTTCATCTTCTACTGCTGTGTAGATACTCTGGTTTCTCCGTTTGATTTGAGGTGTGCCGCCTGTGTGACTTGCTGACACCTGTGTCGTCTCCCCGCTGGTGCGTTTGGGGACCCTGGCTGGTGTGAGGCCCCCCTCCTCTTCTGAGCTGCCCTGAGAGAGGGATGCTGAAGGAGGAGGAAGAGAAAGAGGCTGCAAGGAGCGTAGTGGGGCCTCCGATTCTGGTGTGGTACACGGGGGTGGTAAGATCAGTCTATTAGCCATCTCTCGCTGGGGACTGCTGTCTCTATCGCTGTCCTGGCTCCCTACCTGCCCTTCTGGAACCACTGCATCTGTCCCTTTCCCCTCGCCACATTCTACTCCCTCATCCTCTTCCTCCTCCCATTCATCCTCAATGGTGATTTCATCAGGATTATAGGAGCTGGAGAGGCCGGAGGCGTCGGTGGGGTACTCACTGGGTTCGTCTACGCTCCCTGTGCTGTCCTCGTCCTCCTCTTCTTCAGTCGCACCTGTGGCGCCCTCCTCTCCGTAAGCCTGCCCACTCTGCCCAGCCTGGATGTAGATGTCTGTCAGGCCAAGGGTGGCACACAGCTCTGTGGTTTGGGGGTTGGTGGAGTAGACCGGGTGGGCATTGGGTTGAGGGCGGCCAGGGTTATAAGCGGGCACCGTCAGGCTGAAATTTTCAGGGATGCAAAGGTCACCGCTCAAATCACTCACGACCTCCATCATAGCTTCTTCTGATGCACTGAAGTCCCACCTGAAAGAAGCACAAGAACAGGATGTCTAAATACTTACGAATTAATTTGTGTGCAAGATATTGACTACGTTTGTGCGCACAATTTTCTGATTAATAATAGAATTTGAAACCAATTTATTATTTCCAGAATAATTCTGAAAAAAAAAACTGTGTTCAGCAACATGCATTTAATTGATCAAAATTAGCAGTAAAGACATTTATAATGCCCTAAATATTTATATTTCAAATCAATGCCGTTCATTTGAACTTTCTATTCTGGAAAGAATTCTGGAAAAGAAAAAAAGATTTTTTTCCTCAAAAATATTAAGCAGCACAACTGAATTCAACACTGATAAGGAGAAATGTTTCTTGAGCAGCAAATCAGCATATTACAATGATTTCTTAAGGATCATGTGACACTGAAGACTGGAGTAATGGCTGCTGAAACTCAGCTTTGCCATAACAGGAATAAATTACATTTTAAAATATATTTTAATAGAAAACAGTTCTTTTTAAACTGTAATCATATTTGTATTGTGGGATTACAAATTTATTTAAATGTTTAATTTAGATTTCAATGTAATAGTATACCAACTGAAGAAGTTATATACATTGTATTTAGCATTTAGGGTGAAGATGAACGATTCTGTTTAACATAGTCGTTAACGAGGTCCTTGCCAGTTCCTGGTCACTCCATTGTAAGTTAAATGAGTCAGGTCCCTGAGACCCAAATCTTTTGTTCTGCAAATGGCTTTCGGAGCCTGGCCCAGACATGAATCGTTAGACTGATTGAATTATCATCTTCACTGAATCTGTGTCAAAATGGTCTTCTATCAAATTCTTTCTCATTTGCATGCTTTGTTTAAAGTCGCCACCCAGGTTCTTTGTTTCCATTCCTAAGTACAGCCCCCTAAATGTATATACACTACAATGTATCACTGCTTTAGTTAGACTTGGATGACTACAGCGACGCCGCAAGTTCTCTTCCAAATAAAGAGGAACTTCTGGATGAAAAATATCCCAACGTCTCCTGGTCTCTGCTTGGTAGAAGATAAAAGTTCACAACAGATGGTGCCTTGTGACCCGGATAGAGTTCCAGCTTCTCTCCAGAATCCAGATTGAAAACTTCAAGCTAAAACAAAGATCTGCTTCCAGACTGCATCTTTTGGAATCCAGTCGTTCCAGACTGAACTTTTCTTTCAACCAAGGGTGTGGGTGAGTGCTGTCTCTAATCCAAAAGAACCTTTAAGACCAGTACCAATTTGTCATCCTCTGCGCCGACAGAGAAGAGTTAACAGACAGCTGTAGGGTTTTGTTAGCCAAGTTATCCTCTAAAAAGGTCCTTTTAGAGATGAAGTTTATCCTCTGTTTTCTAGGCAGGGAAGATTAGCATCACGTGCTAATATTGTGTTACCCTCTGTTTTCTAGGCAGGGAAGATTAGCATCACATGCTAATATTGTGTTACCCTCTGTTTTTCGGCAGGGAAGAATTGGTTATCCTCTGTTTCTAGGCAGGGAAGATTTAGCATCACGTGCTAATATTGTGTTACCCTCTGTTTTCGGCAGGGAAGAATTGGTTATCCTCTTTTCACAGAGAAGGTTAGCATTTCATGCTAATAATATTGGTTACCCTCTGTTTAGGCAGGGAAGTTAAATGTGAAGTGTTGGTAATTTGAAAAGTTAACAATAGTAAGCTGTGTTAACAAGTGTACCCTCTGTTGAGCAGAGAAGTTTTAGTGTTTTTGATTGTGTAGTAACAAAGAAACTCACAAAATGGTTAGAAGAAATGCTAGACTGATTCCAACAACAGAAAAGCATGGTCTTGCGACTCCATTGTGGTCAGATAGTGAATTCAAAACACTGTTAGGGGAACAAATGAACCTAATAATCACTGAGAAAGTTAGACAAGAAATAACTCAGAAATATGAGATCCATCCAGACAAGACTTGGTCTGTAGATGAGTGTAAAAAAGTATTAGGAGCATGTATTCGCAAGAACAATGTGAAAGGCATTATCTGCTGCCACAGAGAATTTGGTTTAGCGCTAGCTACACAACAGTCTCAGCGAAACTCAGAACTGGAAGAACAGAACAAAGAGCTTCGTGCTAGAATATCCTCTTTGACTAAGAAATTGAACCGCAACAAAGCTGCCGCAAAAACTGATGTGGAAGTTAATCAGCCAGATAACATTTACCCTGATTTACAAGCATTCTTTGAAAGAGATGTAGCTCTCCAATCAGTAATTGATGCGCCGGAAAAGTCGGTCAATGTGTGTGGCGCTAAGAGAAAATTTCAAGGAATTGAGGAAATTGACAGTGTTCCTCCCAACTCTTCTGTTGTCCAAGTACAAACTATTGCCAAAGCATTAGGACCTCAAGATATAGAGAGACTATCTCAGAGCTTACCCTCGGCACGCACAAATTTTTCTGAATTTAGGAGAGCATTTATCAACAAAATGCGCCTTTACGACATGTCCTTAACAGAGGTAACGCAGCTGATGTCACAAATTCTAACTGAATCAGAATTCAACAGTTTTGAATCTGCTGTTCTGAACTGCGACATGCAAGTAAAGGTGATTTAAGAGAAGGTATTTTGAAAATCCTAAAGGATATCTTAGGACCCAAAATAGATTGGTCTAGAATTACTAACTGTGTACAAAGGAAAGAAGAAACTGTGAGTGAATACACTGAAAGGTTCTGTCAGTCAGCCGTAACTTACAGTGGAATAGTGGATGACCCTGAAAGTGTGCTAGATGACAAGGGACCCCTGGTTCGTATCTGGTCAGATGGCCTTGTAGCCGAATACAGAAAAGCTTTACCATTCTTAGATTTAACTTGGTCTAACAGAACTCTCAGAAGTAACCTAGACAGGTTAGCTACATGGGAAAGAGATGCTGATGTCAAGGCAAAAGTGAGAGTAGCAGCAGCTACGTTTAACACAACAAAACAAGACAATAGATGGTCTAAAAGAGAAGGCAAATGCAACTACTGTGAAAAATTAGGACATTGGGAGAAAGAGTGTAGGAAGAAGTTGCAAGATAGTAAAAGAAATGCTATGCATAATTCTGCTCCTCCTCAGCCTGCCTATAACCCTGAAGTAGTTCCGCCAGTGACCACTGAAACTTTAGGACAGCTCGTACAGGCTCTTCTAAGAGCACAACAAGACCAGGAAAAAAACTAATTGTTGGGGCTGTGAGTAGCTACCTTTCCCCTGTAATCCATCACAATGACAAAATAATTTTTGTGAAAGGTAGCATACAAGAGAAAGAGATTGATTTTTTGCTTGATACAGGTGCAGAAATTACAGTAATTCCTACAAAATTGGCTAAAGGTTTAAACATCCCA
The DNA here is from genome assembly GCA_036784905.1 of Acrossocheilus fasciatus. Lineage (NCBI taxonomy): Eukaryota > Metazoa > Chordata > Actinopteri > Cypriniformes > Cyprinidae > Acrossocheilus > Acrossocheilus fasciatus. Next base: position 18,573,812 of record CM071946.1, on the reverse strand, counting down.
TACAAGAAAAGTAAATTTTGTTTAACTGGTGTAATAGGTGAAGATTCTGTTTTGTATGAAACCCCGCCCATAGAGGTACAATTTGGCCCGAAAACTCTGACTTCAAAATTGCTATGTGCTCCATTAAATACAGGTGCAATTCTAGGCATGGATATACTGAGACAAGTACATCTAACGTTAGACATGTCCTCAGAATCTGCTAGCATAAAAATTTCCTCAGCACAAGTTTCTACCAATAATTCATCCACTCCTGAGTATGCTTTCTTACAGAATCATCCAATTTGGGCTAAAGACAAGGATGATTGTGGTTTGTTGACAGGTGTAGAACCAGTCAAATTGACAGGAAATCCACCTCCGGTCACCAAACAATATCCGATTAATAAGGAAGCTATACAGGGAATCAAACCTATTGTAGAAAAGTTGCTGAAGCAAGGAGTGCTAGTTAAAACCAACAGTCCATCTAATTCACCCATATGGCCCATCAAGACATCAAATGGGACATGGAGACTTACAATAGACTACAGAGTAGCCAATAAACATATTGATAAAATCACCCCCCTAGTGGCAGATCCATCTACAATTTGTAATGGCTTACCATTAGATTGTAAGATTTTTTCAGTAATTGATATGTCTAATGGATTCTTTTCTGTACCCTTGCACTCTGACAGCCAGAGATGGTTAGCTTTCACAGTTGACTATGAACAATACCAGTGGACACGGTTGCCACAGGGATTTCAGAATTCGCCGACCATCTACCATCAGGCTGTCAGACGTGATTTGTGTGACCCAGAATGTCCAGTCAAACAATCCACTATGATTCAATATGTTGATGATATTTTGCTTGCCTCTACAGACCACGAGGTACATCAAACTGAATTGGCAGCATTGTTGGACTATTTGCATAAAAAAGGACACAAATGCAGCTTTCACAAAGCTCAAATTGCTAAAAAGCAAGTCACATTTCTGGGTCAAACAATTGGTGCAGGAAATAGATCCATTACACAGGATCGAGCAGCTTCAGTCAAAGCCATACCTCCGCCTACTACCATGAAAACACTCCGCTCATTTTTAGGAACAGCAGGTTACTGTAGACCTTGGATTGAAGACTATGCATCAATGGCTCAGCCTCTCTATGATTTGTTGAAAGGCCATGGTAAAGATTCAGATACTGTTTGTATGGAAGAATTTCATCTCAAAGCTTATAATGATTTGAAGAGAGCACTATGTCAAGCACCAGCATTAGGAATTGCCCAATCTGATAGACCCTTTGTGCTTTATGTCCATGAACACTTAGGCTTTATGACTGCATGTCTAATGCAAGATCATGGGGGCAGCTTACGCCCAATTCATTACTATTCTGGTAAACTTGACATAGTCGCTCAAGGTATGGGCCCATGCCTCAGAGCAGTTCATCTAGCGCTTCAAGCTTCATCAGGAATGGTGTTAGGTCAGAATGTAAATGTAAAATGCCCTCACGCAGTGTCCGCACTAATGAATCAAGCAAAAGTCACTTCTGTTACCTCCTCCCGTTGGGGAAATTGGTTAGCAACTCTCACAGCCCCGAACATTGTTATACAGCGTGCACCAGTCACGAACCCATCCTCATGTATGATGTCTGCAATGACTGAAGTTGTGTCAGAGGGTGAAAGTGAAATGACACATGATTGTGTTACGCTTACATATGCAGCGACAAGTGAAATAGCAGAAACTCCCATAGAGAACGCAGAATTGGAGTTGTTTGTTGATGGTTCAGCTCAGGTTATTGAAGGTAACAGACGAGCAGGATATGCAGTAACTTCCACCACTGAAATAGTTGCTTCAGGCCGTCTTCCAGATCATTTTTCAGCTCAAGCTGCAGAACTAGTAGCCTTAACAAGAGCATGCACGCTAGCTTCAGGATCAGTTGCAAATATCTACACAGATTCCAGGTATGCTTTTGGGGTAATTCATGATTTTGGTGTCATTTGGCAAACCAGACAATTTTTAACTTCTGCTGGATCCCCCATTAAGCATGCTGGATTAGTGAAAGATTTAATGTTTGCCATGAAACTCCCAAAGAAATTAGCAGTGATCAAAGTGAAAGCACACCTCACTACTAATACTACGGAAGCTAAAGGTAATGCTCTTGCTGATGTAGCGGCTAAACAGGCTTGTTTCTATGCAACTGTACAAGTATGTTCAGGTAGTACAGCACAGAAGACAATTCTACCTCCTGAATCAATCATTGATCTGTATAAAGACATTCCTCTATATGAAGCATGGACATGGTTAGACAAAGGAGCCACTGTGGATTCATCCGGCTGCTGGACCAAAGGGGGAAAGTATGTTGCTCCCGAATCACTGTTGCCATATTTGGCTCAACAAATACACAATTTGGGTCACAGTGGTCCAGCAACAATGAATCACAGGTTTCTAAATCAATGGCTCAACAAATACACAATTTGGGTCACAGTGGTCCAGCAACAATGAATCACAGGTTTCTAAATCAATGGTGGAATCCAAAATTCAGAAACATAGCCACTGAAACAGTCAAGAGATGTGTTACATGTCAGAAAAATAATGATGTACCAGCAGCCACCACACCAGCAACACATACCCCAGCTCCACCAGGGCCATTTCGTCACCTGCAAGTTGATTACATATCATTGCCCCCTTGTAAAGGAAAAACTGACGTTTTGGTAGTAATAGACAAGTTCTCAAGATGGGTAGAAACTTATCCAACAGGGCGTGCTACAGCTGCACATACTGCTAAATGTCTTGTCACTGATTTCATTCCCAGATGGGGATTACCAGATTGTATTGACTCAGATCAAGGTACCCACTTCACAGGACAGGTAGTCAAGGAAGTGTCTAAAATGTTGAAGATTAAGTGGAACCTTCACTGTCCCTATAGGCCACAAGCATCAGGACAGGTTGAACGATCAAACAGAACAATCAAAACCAGGCTAAGCAAAATGCATCAGGAAGGAGTACCATGGGTCGAAGCACTGCCCGCAGTACTGTGTAGTATGAGAGCGTCACCTAACAGATCAGTAGGACTGAGCCCTTAGGAGATTATTACTGGACGTCCTATGCAGATGCCAGGTGTGATTGATCTTAGAAATGCTGATGTTCACATTGCTTCAGATGCCCTGATCGCTTACTGTGAAAACCTCACAAAGGCAGTACAGAGTGCCAGAGAGAGAGTTGAGTCGTGTTGGCAGACTCCGCCAGAAGGTGGACACACTATCATCCCAGGTCAATGGGTCATGATAAAGTCGTTCAGAAACAAGCCATTAGAGCCTAAGTGGTACGGACCACATCAAGTGATGTTGATTACAGCAGCTGCAGTATTGTGTCAGGGAAGGAAAACTTGGACTCATGTGTCACACTGTAAAGTTGTTCCTCCACCTACAGGGAAAGGATAGGACACATGGAATAGTGAGGTACCCAGGGAAGAACCGGAGGCAATAAGCTTCCGGGGGCTAACCCTGCGGTGAAGATAACCTTATAGGCCTTCCCCACCCACTAGTCCATCCTCTCCTCACTGCCCTTTAGGTGTCTCATGAATTAAGAACCAGGGAAAGAAGGAACAACAATAGCAGACTCAGATAGAACAGAGGATACAACCCTAATGTTTGCAGTCTTTAGAACAAATACTGCTCTGTCTTTTGTTTTTCTTTCTTCCTCTGTGCAGATACCACTTGATGGCTGTTCCAAGACCCATATGCGCCGACCCCCTCACCTGTGTATGAAGCCAACAAAAAGACCCACTACCGAGCCAACTGTCACGGAAGACAGAACAAAGAAAAAAAATAAAAATACACAACGCAGAGACTCACATACAGGAACTTCAGTCATCCATCAACATGATCAAGATTGTCGTGTTATTAACCATCATGGACATCACGCTAAGTGTAGACCCCAGAAACAACATATTCTTAGAGCTGATGAATATGTCAAGAAATGCCTTGTTTGCTGGAAAGAACGTTTTCATGCCACACGCACCTTCAGTAGGAGCAGGAATCCCTTGGGTGGCACACCCTATCTCCAAATGTGATACGTGTACCTTATTCGATCATCATACCAGTGGATTATACAACAAGGATAAATGTCACAACGTAACAATTCCTCCACCTTCTAAGTGTTGCATTCCTGGACTACCATCCTGCAAACTAACTTCAGCTACTCCCATCATGACAGATCTACTCATGCCAAGGATGTTCTATTGGTGCATGAAAAATTATGCTCCAGCATCGACTACACTGGGTGAAATTCCTCGTGAACGTTGCAGCTTTGTAATTAAAAGAGGAACCGAATTCAATGTGTACATTACCACCTCAGATACAAAAGAGGAGAATGACTTAAAAGAGTGTCTCTACGGGAACCCGTCCCTACCGAAACTTTTTGCCATAAATCAGTTGTGTATGATTCCTCCACCGACTGGCACTTTATGGTTATGTGGAACTTCTGTCTACAGCATCCTACCCAGCCAATTCAACAGCAGGTGCACCCTGGTTTATGTTCTACCAGCTATCAGAGAAAATACACACTCCACCTCAAATTCTCCACATCTACAAAATTCAGCTTCTACCAACAAAGATAGCTGCATTCCAGGACTCACTTGTGTACAGACGTGGTGGTCAAGAACTCTTGGAGCATTAATCCCATCGTATGGCGTCATGCAGGCTCTCGATCAAGTCAGAAGCCTGTCGGATTCTGTACAGAAATTGGCCAATGATACGGTTTTGGCCCTGGGCAATATCACGGACACTCTCACTTCACACAAGATGATGATCTTACAGAATAGAGTGGCCTTGGATTACATTCTTGCAACACAAGGGGGAGCCTGTACCATTATCGGCCCTGAATGCTGCACCGGTTTAATGGATCCAACCAAGAACTTGAACAATATCCAATGAGACATCCTTGATCTTTCAGTAAAATTACACCAGATGACTGAAGACAATTCTTCATGGTTCGGAGACTTGTTAGGTAAACCCTGGCTGTGGATCAAGGACATAGCAATTCTGCTGTTGTTTCTCCTACTGGTGTACTATCTATGCATCCACAGTATTAAGTGTTTCATTCAGCAAATGACTTCCGCCTCTCACGAGGAAATGACAGTTCCAACCAGAAAAGATTATTACCCGTAAGAACTTCACGAACACTAGTGGCATGTTTGTTTCTGTGTCAACCTGCTGTTCATCACTACAGACAGTCAACACAGAACAAATGCGATGAGCCTGTAACGATCACAAGTTACAAGAATAATTTTTTTAAGTGTCTAAATTTGTATTTTGTGAGAGTTATTAGAACTCTCAAAGGGGGAATTGTGGGATTACAAATTTATTTAAATGTTTAATTTAGATTTCAATGTAATCGTATACCAACTGAAGAAGTTATATACATTGTATTTAGCATTTAGGGTGAAGATGAACGATTCTGTTTAACATAGTCGTTAACGAGGTCCTTGCCAGTTCCTGGTCACTCCATTGTAAGTTAAATGAGTCAGGTCCCTGAGACCCAAATCTTTTGTTCTGCAAATGGCTTTCGGAGCCTGGACCAGACATGAATCGTTAGACTGATTGAATTATCATCTTCACTGAATCTGTTATGCGGATTGAGTCTGTCTTTCTCTTTGAGCAAGCCATATAACCGGCCAAAATGGTTTTCTATCAAATCCTTTCTCATTTGCATGCTTTGTTTAAAGTCGCCACCCAGGTTCTTTGTTTCCATTCCTAAGCACAGCCCCCTAAATGTATATACACTACAATGTATCACTGCTTTAGTTAGACTTGGATGACTACAGCGACGCCGCGAGTTCTCTTCCAAATAAAGAGGAACTTCTGGATGAAAAATATCCCAACGTCTCCTGGTCTCTGCTTGGTAGAAGATAAAAGTTCACAACAGTATATTTGTAGTTTCAATTTTGTAGTTTTATTGTATTTATGATCAAACAAAAGAAGTCTTGGTGAGCATAAGAGACTGTGTCTTGTAAACACCTTTTTGAAAATAATATATCCAATTACACATTTAAAGAACAGTAATTATGAACAGTGACAATGAGAATTTTGAGGGTCACAGGCAGCTATGACAATTCAACCTATCAAAGAGCAATAGCATCTCCAAAAATCCCACAGGATAATAGCAGGAACAGAACAGAACTTATTGTGAATATGCTGATTACAGAAAAGTGCCAATATAATAAGGCTTAAAGGGATAGTTCATCCAGAAATGAAAATTCTGTCATTAATTACTCACCCCCATGTCGTTCCAAACCCATAAGACCTTTGTTCATCTTTGGAACACAAATTAAGATATTTTTTTAATGAAATCTGAGAGCTTTCTGAACCTAAATAGACAGCAACGGAACTACCACATTAAAAGCCCAGAAACATAGTAGGAACATTGTTAAAATAATACATGTTCATCAGTGGTTAATTTTGATTTTATGAAAACAAAACAAAAATAACGACTTTGTTCAATGACTTCTTCTCTTCCAGGTCAGTCTGCCGCCATTCACATGAGTACTGTGTGGTACTCTCATGAATGGGGGCAGATTGAGCCAGAAAAGTCATTGAAAAAATCGTTGAACAAAGTCATTATTTTTGTTTTCTTTGCAAACAAATAGTATTCTTGTAGGTTCATAAAATTATGGTTGAACCACTGATGTGACATGGAGTATTTTAACAATGTCCTTACTACCTGCCCAGGCCTTAAACGTGGTAGTTTCCTTGCTATCTATGGAGGGTAAGAAAGCTTGGATTTCATCAAAAATATCTGAAGATGAATGAAGGTCTTACAGGTTTGGAATGAAATGAGGGTGAGTAATTAATGACAGAATTTTCATTTTTGGGTGAACTATCCCTTTAAGAAGTAATAGTAAAATGATGTGCATGAAAATGTAGTCATTGTAACATAGTCTGTACCGGGTATGTAGTCCATTGTCTTGTGGGGGGTTCCAGAAATTGCAGGATGGTTTCTGAAGGCTGTCTGTCGCTTTCAAGATTGCCAGCCATTCTGGATCATACTCAAGGTGTTCAGAGGAGCCTGGTCGGTCTGCTACCTCCACAATCTGCAAAATCAAAACATTCATTCACTCACAAAGACCAGATCTACTACTTGGTCTCACAATATTTGGACAAAGTGGATACTACTGGAAGAGCTTGAAACAGCAGAACAATTACCTGAAGAAAGTCTCTATGTGGAAGACACTTGTCAAGTGAGAGAAACTTGGTGATCTTTGGGGCAGCATTATTCTTAGCCTGTTATGATAAATAGCCCGTTATAATGAATGATAAACACTGGAGATCGTGATGATATATAGGTTTATATCTCAATTTTTATATATACCCACAAAGACCCACCTCGTGCTGCATCAGAGCAGCAAACTTCACGTGCAGGTGAGCTGAAAACCAGTAGGTGGGCTGCAGGTGGTCTAAAAGCTCTGCAGCGGCAGGGCTGCCCAAGGTACCACTCTCTACTTCCTGTCTGAGGAACTTCTTCTGGCGGAGAAGCTGGTTTGTGTTCCCGTAGTGATAAATGCCTCGTGGCCAATCGTGTGTCATGAAGATGTCTATGGGCATCTTAACCTAGAGGAGTTAGGTTAGATATTATACATGGATAGCAAAATATTATTTCCATCTTTTTATGAATTAATCTGTAAATTATGTTTCGGTCAGTTTTTTCTCTTGATGCATTTAAAATAGATTTCATCAGATGCCCATTTTCCACAAGTCGATTTGATTCTTTAGTCTTAATGAAAAGTCTATAACATACTTTGGTTAAAATTTCTCAGTGGTAGTGTAAAAAACACCTTTTTTACCTTGTCAAAATGAGCTCTGTTTTATCATGCCATTTTAATCCATGTTGCTTTAAATGCTAATGAGCTCTGCTGACCCCACCCCTCTCTTCTGTGGAGCGAGGAGCAGTACCGTTTACTTAAAGCCAAGTTCACACTACATGACTTAATTATCTGTCTTTAAGTTGTTGTGGTGTTCACACTACGCGAATATGTAAATGATCCGCAACCAGGTGTTACACACTACACGAGCTGACAAGAACTCTGTCACCCAACGAATCTCTATTCGGTCCCTAAACCACATTTTGTCATGAAAACACACACGAGAATTGGAACGGTAGTGATGGGCAAATGAAGCCTTGTGATGCACTGAGGCTTTCCTCTGACTGTTTTGGGAAAAGATTCAAAGCTTCGAGTGTTTCGAAAACGAACCATCTGGTGGTTAATAAAAAATATAGCAGCCAAAACCTGTGAAAGAGAGTGAAAGACGCTCTGTAGGACGAAGCATCTACTACACATTCTATAGATCGATGCAAGGTTTATGTGCAAAAATAAAAGCCTAACTTTTCTTTAAGCCAAGTTGCTGCTGTTGTTTTTCTTCCGTGACCTCAATCCATGCCTTGCTCTTTCATTGGCTGTAGCTCGTCACGACACCTGACACCACGTGATGTCGAGTCAGCCGACCGGTCCAGATATTTGGCATGCTAAATATTTTTGGTGTCTGCGAGGTGTCAGACATGTGTCAGCGAGCCTCTTTGATGCATCGTTGTGTAGTTCACACATAAAGATCGCAAAGCGCCGATCACCTGCAATTACAGCCCGACCTGTCGGCGAGCTCGTTAACTTGCAAATCGGGTTTAAATCGGGGCTTAAAACCCTGTAGTGTGAGCTAGCCTTTATACTCACTTCTTCTGTAGATGAAGCTGGATCACGAATGATTCGCAGGAACATAGACGCATTTAGGAAGATCGGGGATCATTGCATTCCTTTCAAAAACTAAAGTAACATTAATCCTCTGCGTTTTCAGTGGCTCAGATGTCAGGAATAAGTGACGACTGCTATGTTCATTATTACATCCAACAACAAAACACCTCAATCGCTTAATCTGAAACGTTCTTGTCTTCCCCTGCACCAGAGTCGACACAATGGCGGACGGATGACAGCTCACTCAGGGCGGGTCTAAGGTAAGACGGCCTTGTCAATCAACTATTGTGGGAGGGGCCTGTACAGAACTACGTCATACTGACAGGGCTCTCAGAACAGCCTGATTTGAGAAAGGGGATTTTAAAATAGGGATTTAAAAAAAAAAGCACTGGGTGGATGTGTACACACACTTCCAACACACATTTATGTTCAAACAACTTGTAAAGTGAATTTTGCATTTGATGATCCCTTTAAGGATGTCACTTAAAGATTTACCTGTTTAAGCTTGAAGACATCAATGTTCCTTATGTGGTACACGCTGCGCAAAGATTCTGGGCTGTATGGTGGGAACTCAAAGTGTCCTGAAATTGCATAAAAAAGTTCAGAAATGTCATTTGTGCGTCTTATAACACAACTGATTTGAAATTGTTAAAACTCACCTTTCTTGTAATCGTGGGATTTAAATATTCCCGAAAGACCGCCAATCCGTACACCTTTAAAGCGAACAACGCCAGCATAACCTGAGGAATGAGGAACATCAAATCTATTGAGAACTGCTATTTAAGTAAAGTGCTATTAAGAAAACTGTAAAAGTCTGAGCTTACAACATTAAACACAAATCTAGTTCTACACTTAATCTTACTACATAGAAAAGTAATAAAGTTTGCATTTGTGAGTATGAGTCAAAGATCTCACCCAGGTAATATATGTTGGGGGCCACCCAGCCTCCATACGGAAGCTCCTGCAGATGGTTTGACGCCTCGTGGTTTCCACCAATGAAAATCGTCAGGACAGGAGCCTTTTTCTCACCAGAGTAGTACCTTGGAAAACCCGATGGACATGTCATGAGAAACGATGGTCGACCAATAACAACGCAACGTTTACTTAAAATTCACTCAAAGATATTTGAAAAACGAAATGTGCTTTATCCACGGAGTTTAAATAATAGAATATTTTGTCTCTGTAATACAGTTAATTACTCTTATTGTTTAATGAAACATGTATCTACTGAATAATACCGGGTGTTTGCTTACTTGTAGAAAGTTTGCATGTGTCTGTACTTGGCAGGCACCGCCATGCACTTCATGTCTCCTTCATTTCTGACAGCCTGGAAGTCTCCGCAGCACAGCAGCAGATCCACCTTCACACATTCTTTACTCTCCAGGTAACTGATGCTCTCATAGATCTTATCCAGCTCTCCATGACAACAGCCTTCTACTGCCACCTTCATCCTTATATCTCTAATCCACAGCCTTACGCTCAAAGACGACAAATCGCGTTACCCATCGCACAGATAATCAACCTTTACATAGTTGACATAATTCTTTCAGCTGCAGCTTTTGCCTCCATGAACTCACATGCTACTCTGCACATGCGCAGAACGGTCATGTGACCAGCGCATTAAATGCATTTTTTTTATTCTTCATCCACACTTTCCTTAAATTATATTCGTTCTTCATTTTTAATAATAATTTAATATTAATGAAAGCTTTTATTTAAAGACCGATCAGCATTCGGTATGCACGTTAACGGTATATGGAGTGTACCGAAACAGCAATTTTCTACTGCTAAATGCATTGTTTTTATTGTTTTTATTTCCTTTGTATTGTTATTCATATCCATACCAGTATGTTTGTGCTGATGTTGTAATGAATTTTGCAAATAGTGAAGAAGAAGAAGCAAAGAACTCTGAATTTGAAACTGAAATACCAGTGTGGAAAGTGCAGCCAATTGCGGAATGCTTTGTCACGTATTACATGTTACTTTTCTCAGCGATATTCGGGGAGGACCAATCGAATCCCTTATGATTAATAAACAAACGAATCCTTCAATCAGTTAAAAGAGACTGCTGTATCGAATGATTTTTATTTCAAGTACCAATATTTGAAATTCATTAATGGGGGAAAAATAAGTTTTTGGTGAACGAATGTCTGCTGTAAGAAAGATTTGAATATGGCTCAAAGGAGGATGCGTCTCTTTTTTTCATTTAAAAATAAGTAATATATAATAATTAATAGGTGAGTAATGAGAAATAGTTATTAGTATTTAAATTATGCATTGCTTTAATTTCACATAATTTTAATTAATTAAAAAAAAAAAGGTGTGGAAAGTGCTGCTGTGCATGTTCTTCTTTATCAAGATTGTGGAGAAAGTGCTGATGTAAATACTCCGTTGACTGAGTTGTGTGTGTGTGTGTGTGGAAAGTGCCGCTGTGAATGTTCCGCTGAGTGAATGATGGCGTGCCTGCTGGAGGCCCCTTTACGCATCAGCGTGTTATCTGTGAGTCTCTTTGATTATACCCATTAAAACCTCACATTTTCACTTCAGGACCACTTAGATATACACTAGACACGTTAGGTAGACTTTAGCGATTGATCTTAAATTAAGCGATGTGGTTTTTGATGGCTGGCTGTGTGTTTATGTGGTCAACATTAGATCTGGATGTGCTGAGAGCTGTCAAATGAAAGTTATATTTAGTTTTCAGTCTATATTTAGAACTGGGGCTCCGGAAACAAAATCAAACCTGCTTGATATTCTCTGATGAAGCTGTTAAATGATGATCCGATGGGCTAATGTGGTGGTAACGCCCCCCTTTTGACAGCCCTGTAGTTCTGTCCTGTGTGTTTTGACACATGTTGATCTGCCCTCACTGTGGTGGAGCCCAGGTGCAGTGATGGTCTCAGATGTTGTTGTGTATAGCGTGTTACTGGATGATTATCAATCTCATCTGTCCCGGTATTCACGTAGTACTTAAGATGGTAGTCTAGAAAAAAACATAAACATGATGCTTTTTTGTAGGGGACATCATTCAAACTTCAGCCTTCATGTTCGGTTTATTATCTTCCCTTCCAAACATTGAATATGCACTTCTGATCTAATCAACCCAGTAGCGTGACACTGTTAAAACTTTAACCTTTTGTGGTATGATATGCTCTTTTCAGAAAAGTTAATTGTTATCCCATATATCAACACTATTTCTGTAGAAAGAAACATACTTTCTAAAGTATGTGTTTTGAAGTGTAAAACGGTCTTGAAAGTCTTTTAGGTCACCAAAACAACATTTAGGACTAAGATGTAAGGATGTTGTGACTGTGTGTGTATATATCTATATGTATTACATATAGATGTTCATGTGTCTAAGCTTGTATCTGTTAGTGTATTATTAACTGCTGGTATGAATAACCAATGAAACAAGATGAGTTTAGCATTGGTTTGCATAGAGATCTTATTTTAGATGGCAAATAAATGTTAATTAGTTGTGTTGCAAGAATTTCAACTTGATTCATTTAAATTCATTATACAAGTAATTAGGGCTGCAAAACGATTAATCACGATTATGTAGGGATGTAACGATTCCCTCAACTCACGATTCGATTTGATTCACGATTTTATTTTTTTACAAAATGAGATTTAAGACAAATTATAAATTAAATGTGTCCTTTTATTATTGCTTGGACAAAATGCAGCACGTTTCTTTGTGAAATTGAAATATAACACTATAATAATATACTAATATAGCACTTGCATGTTATTGCTCTTTTGTTGGTTTTGATTGCTTTTATTGTCCTCATTTGTAAGTTGCTTTGGATAAAAGCCTCTGCTAAGTAACAAAATGTACATATAATGTAAATGTAAATTACAACACTAAATTGAAATTTTAAAACAAGCTCCGAATCAAATAAATAACACAAATAAAAGAATATACAGTGCCCTCCAAAGTATTGGAACAGTAAAGACAAAATTGCTCTGTTGGCTGTGGAGTCAAGACACTTACAAATATGTTTAAAATATGAATATGAGACAAAACTACAGAATGTCACATTTTATCATTGAGTGATTCAACACATGGATGTTTTACCAGCTAAGAAGTTCAGCACTTTTAGAGTTTCATCCCTCTATCTGATGTGAGCATAAGTATTGGAACAGTTGCCTCACAGGTCTTTCTGAGAGATCAGCTGTGTCCTGGTACATTAATTCTTCAGATATTAAAAGCAGGGTATATGTCGTATCAGTTATATCCATTACTTCTGCATTCTGAATCTTGCATTCAACGATGACACACACAAACCAGGATGAAGATGAGCGAGCTGACTTTGAGAGAAAAGCAAGCAATTTGGATGCTAAAAGAAAAGAAGTCAATTAGAGCTATAGCAAAAACTAAGGGCATGGAGAAATCAAGAGTTTGGAAACCACCAGCGACACCAGCAACCAACAACTACCGGATCGGCTGAGAAAACAACAGTAGTTGATGACAGAAAAATCATAAAACCTGTGAAAATGAACCCTAAAAGACGTGTCTGGAAAATCACCAACAACTTTCAGAAAGCTGGGGTGATGCTCTGACAATCTACTGTCCTCAGGAGACTTTGACACAGAATTACAGATGCTACACAGCAAGATACAAACCTCTGATCAGCTCCAAAAATACAAAGGCAAGATTAGGGTTTGCAAAAAAGCACAGAGCCAGGTGAGCCAGAAGAGTTTTGGAACTGTGTTTATGGACTGATGAGACAAAGATGAACCTTTATCGAAGTGATGGGAAAGCAAAAATGATCCCAAGCATACAGCCTCATCTGTAAAGCATGGTGGAGGGGGTGTCATGGCATGGGCACCGGTCCTCACCGGCACATGGGAACAGGTCCCTCTCAACTTTACTGATGACTTAATGTATGATGACCGTAGCAGAATGAATTCGGAAGGGTACAAAACCATCTTGCCTAAGAAAATGCCACCAGATTCATTGGGAGGTGCTTCATATCGCATCAGGACAATGACCCAAAACACCCTGCCAGTTCAGTCAAGGAATTTATAAGGGCAAAGAAATGGAAAGTCTTGCCCAAGTCAATCTCCAGATTTAAATCCGATTGAACATGAATTTCACCAGCTGAAGAGGAGAGTAAAGGCAGAAACTCCCCAAAACAAGCAACAATTGGAACTGGCTGCATTAAAGGCTGGAGAAAGTATTTCAAAGGATGAGACAAAGAGTCTGGTGATGTCTATGGGTCACAGACTCACTGCAGTGATTGCGCACAAGGGATCTGCAACTAAATAATAGCTTTTAATCTTTTACATCTGCTTTATGTTCAACTGTCCCAATACTTATACTCACATTAATGAGTGCGATGAACTCTAAAAGTGCTGTTCTTTTTATTTGGTAAAACATGTATGTGTTGAAACAGCTAATAATAAAATGTGACATTCTGTAGTTTTGTCTCATATTCATCTTTTCATCATATTTGCAAATGTCTTGACTCTACAGCCAACAGAATAATTTTGTCTTCGCTGTTCCAATACTTTTGGAGGGCACTGTATATATACAGTACATGCAATTTTTTAAATTGATTTATACATATGTGTGTGTATTTATACATAAAAAAATATACACAGTAGACACACATATAGTATGTAAACGTAAACTTTTATTTGGAATGCCATTAATCGCCATTAATCGTTTTGCAGCCCTACAAGTAATTGACAGCTGAATATTTCTTTAGGGCTGGGTAATTATACAGAGATGTAATGCTGTAACTTTTTAATTATCCCAAATCATTCAGATTCATTGTTGAAGTCTGTTGGAAACTCATTTGTGCCAGAACAGGTTAGGTTGGTATAGCGACACACCATTATGTTATGAAATTGTAGAGTTCATGTGTGGATGTGATGTTTTGAAGCATGAAGTGACATTTATAGCAGTGCCAAATGATTGCATAGATGCTTTGGTATGTTTGGGGTGGACGTCATTCTCACTTTTCCCTGGCCTGAAATTGCCATCTCTGCCTGTACAAACGAGTTGCAGTGTTTGAGGAGATGGGAAGCAGGTCTCTGCTCTCCTTCTAGAGACTTCCACCAACAGTTGGCAACTGTAAGGGTAAACAGACCAAAGCATTGTGACCCTGTGAGCCAGGGAGGAAGCTATGGGGCGAGACTGAAGGTGTTTTGATGCCTCAGATGGGATGAGTTTGCTGAATCATCTTTGTGCTGTCTTTTGTCACAATGCAGGAAGTCACAGCCACGAGTCGCCACTATGTTGACCGGCTTTTTGACCCCGACCCACAGAACGTGCTGCAGGGAGTCATGTGAGTAAACAACCATCTTTCCCTCCTTGTGTGTAGCGCCCTTCTCTGTGTTATAGTTCACCATGCTCACTTTCTGAGTGCTAAAGATGAAGCTGTCAGTCACCACAGGAGGTTGTTTTTAGTCCTTAGAGAGCAAGTACATGTTAGTTCTTTTTTTTGTTCAATGTAAGCCACTCTGAGGTGCTGTACTTGTGTGTTTATGTGAGCATGTCTGGGTAGCTGCGGCTTGGGTCTCTTCATCTTTATTTTTAACTCAGGGCTCCAGCTCTGGTTACTGTTAGCTTGATGTTTCCCGACTGCCACAGCCGTACTTTTCCACAGATATAGTTCCTTCAGAGCAGCCATCAACTAACACATTAAGTTTTTTGCATTTATGCTGATTTATAGTCATGTGAAAATCATTTCAGCAAGATGAACGTGATCTTGCGTTGCACCACTGATAGTGTTGTTATAATCACTAGGAAATGCTGGTTTCTTTCAGAGTTGGGGGGCGTGCTAAAAGAATTACAGTGTTTCCCATACATTGATTTATTGGTGGTGGTCCGCCACAATATCAAAACTGACCGCCACAAATAGATTTTTTCAAAAAGCTTTGACTTTGTTGAATAAACGAGCACTGCACGTTTCAAAATCAAAACACGGTGCGGGTGTTTTTATATCACTGTATTTCTGAAGGAAACCGACTGTCTCCAAAGAATTTTGGATGTCATTTTCATTTCATCTTGCATGTAATGCCTGATAAAGCAGCGTTTGTAAGCAGAGCCTGCTTGATGCCTGATCTTGTGCACATAAGTACATACATACATAAATAATGATTAATAAAAATAAAAAGAATAAATATAGCTGCAAGCAGCAATGACGGGGCCAAGCACATCAGCGGCAACATGAGGAGCTAAGCATAGCACGGAGCATCAGACAAACTTGAGCAATGAGTAATTGAAGGCATTTTAAGATTATTGTACTCCAAATGCTTGAAAAATAATTTAAAACTACTAGTAAGAAGACTGAATGACTTTTCACTTTTGACCAACGGGTGGCACCATTATCAAATCGATGTGGTGTGTTCTGTGTGAGGTGACTATGGCACACACAAAGTTTGGTGTCAAAATGCCAAAGCATTGCAGAGATACAGCCTCAAGTGTCATTTTGGCATCATGCCTCAAATTCGTTGCTGTGGTATGCGAAAACGGTTTTGTCTATCAACATGAAATCCATAACTTTTGGTCAGCATGGTCTGAAGATGATATGACTCGATTTTGGTGAAAATCGTACAAACTGTTTAGGAGGAGTTCGAAAAAGTAGGTTTTCAACATCAAATAGGCGGAAAGGACGTTCGGCTTACTATGATATATTTGGTATGTATGTTGTCGGCATGACCCAAGGAATAATTTGAGACCAGTTTCATTACAATAGGCTAATGCAGTCAAAAGTTATTAGCATGGTTGGAAGTTTCAATATTAATAATTAATCAATGGCTTATTACTCTTGACCAATAGTTGGCGCCGTTACCAAACTTATGTAGCGTGGTCAGTGTGAAGTGACAATGTCACGTACAAAATTTGGTGCGAATGTGTCAAAGTTTCGCTGAGATACAGCCTCAGATGCAGTTTGGCATCTTTCCAGAAAATTTGTTGATGCGCCAAACGAAAACTGTGTAATATATCGACACAAAATCCATAACTTTTTGCCAGCACGGTCTGAAGATGATCCGAGTCAAATTTGGTGAAAATCGGACTTACGGTCTAGGAGGAGTTCGAAAAAGTAGGTTTTCAACATGAATCAAAATGGCGGACAGGAAGTTTAGCCAATTATTGCAAAATTGGTATCGATGTTCTCGGCATGACCCAAGGAATCTATCAACACCAGTTTGATTACAATAGGCTGATGTAAGCAAAAGTTATTAGCATTTTTAGAAATTTCATTATAACTTTTGACCAAAAGGTGGCGCTGTTCCCAAACTTTTTGAGTAGCATCAGGGCATGGTGGCGAAGAACCACACTGAGTTTCGTAACGATACGTTAATTCGTTCGTAAAATATAGGATTTTATGAGAAAATTCAACATGGCCGACGCCCAAAATGGCCGACATGGGAAAGTCGGATATGGTTGGACTCGACATGATGCACCGAATCTAAAGAGACCAGTTTTGTGATTTTTAGCCTAACCATTCACAAGTTATAAGCAAAAATACTCATTTTTCATATCTCCTGACCACTAGGGGGCACAGTGCCGAAACACTGCAGTTAGCCTCAGGTCATGCTTGTTGTAAAACTCACCAAGATTCGTCTCAATACGCCAAACCGTTGCGGAGATATAGCATCAGATCCATTTTTGCGTGCTTTTCGGCAAATTCGTTAGCATGTTTTTCGAAAACGCTTGGACGAATCGACTTGAATTCCATAACTTTTAGCCTCCATGGTCTGTAGATGATCTGAGCCAATTTTGGTGAGAATCGGACGAACTGTCTAGGACGAGTTCGACAAAGTAGGTTTTACGAACAATTGAATATAGCGAAAAAACTACACCTTACGATTTTTGAATTTTGGACTTCATTCGACTCGACTTGAGCCAAAGAATACGAGGAAAAGGGAATTTTCATTTTGTGGCTTACGGTTCAAAAGTTATTAGCATTTCAAAAGTGAAACTTTGGACAAGTGGTGGCGCTAGAGAGTTTGAGTTAGAGACTCCAAATTTGCTTTGGTTACTATTGACACTGTCCTCTATCAGTGTGCCAAATTATACAACTTTCTCGCAATCGGTTCTATGGGCTGCCATTGACTTTGCGGCGGAAGAAGAAGAAGAAGAATTCGCTAACAAACACAATAGGTGCCTCCGCACCTTCGGTGCTTGGCCCCTAATTAATGTTTAATTAATAAATGAATATTAAAACAGTTTTATATATATATATATATATATATATATATATAATATTATTATTATTATTTTTAAATTAAACAGAAACACTGTGGGACAAATTACATTATATTACATTGAACATAACTAACATTGTGTGTTTATAGTATGTGCCTCGGCTGCACGAATGTGCCGCTATGATTTAAGATGCTGAGATATGTCATTTTTCCCCACCGTGTCCGATATTAAAATTAGTGTGACACACTTTCCAAAAGACGTGGGCGTTGTTTACATGGCTTAGAGACAAGAAATTTAATTATTCTGTCCAGCTGTTCTTAAATTTACACACACATTTTTTTTCTTTGCTGGAGCACCACCTGACGCTTCTCCTTCTATTTCTACCACTGATGGTAGATTCAACTTCCAACGTCTACTACTTGCGCAGAAATCTACAGCGCAACTGGGTTGTAGGTTGCCAGGTTGAGGTCACAAATGGTTTAAAATTTGTGTATTGTGTCGATTGTGTGAGGTGATACGTTGGATGATGCGTTTCATACAAGATCTGGCAACTGTACAACCTTGGAATAAAATATTGATGTGATTATTCATATAACGAAATTTTGGCCACACAAATTACGGGAGTTTCCCGGGAGAAATAACATAATGGGAGGTGGGCGTGAGATGGGTGTGAAATACGGGAGAGTTGACAGGTATGGAACTGAGTGAGCTGTAAACAGCCCGACCGCTATTGTGTCGACTCTGGTGCAGGGGAAGACAAGATGTCTCCGATTAAGCAATTGAGGTGTTTTGTTGTTGGACGTAATAATGAATATAGCAGTCGTCATTTACTCCCGACATCTGAGCCGCTGAAGACGCAGAGGATTAACGTTACTTTCGCTTTGAAGGGCATGCGCCCCCCCAATCTGCCTAAATGCGTCTATGCTCGCGCGGATCATTCGTGATCCAACTTCATCTACAGAAGAAGTGAGTATAAGAGTTTTTTATGAATGTTTGCAAATCACCTTTCCTAATAATGTGCTAGTTAGCAAGTTTTGCAGCTAAAGTAAACAGCATAGATATGTATGTCTATGGTAAACTACTGCTCGTCACCCCTCGGAAGAGAGGGGCGGGGTCAGCCGAGTCATTAGCAATTAAAGCAACATGGACCAAAAACGGCTTGCTGAAAACAGAGCTGATTTTGACAGGGTAAAAAAGGTGTTTTTTTACCCTACCATTGAGAAATTTTAACCAAAGTATGTTATAGGCTTTTAATTAAGACCCTAATGGAGTGCTTCCCAAACCTGTCCTGGATGACCCCTAGCCCTGCACATTTTGTATGTCTCCCTTATCTAACACACCTGATTCAACTCATTATCTCGTTAGTAGAGACTGCAAGACATGAATTGGGTGTTTCTAATTTAAAGGGCATCAGATGACCCCTTTAAATTAGAATTTTTTAATTAGCTTTTATTTATTTATTTTCATTTTTTATTAATACAAGTAAATAATATATATATATATATACATATTAATTTTATTTCAGTTTTAGTAATCTTAGTGTTTTAGCTTATTCCAATTAGTTGAAAGCATTTTCTAATCTGATATTTATATTTTATTACAGTTTTATTTCATTTATTTATTTCAATTGTTTTTTAGTAGTTTTAGTTTCCTTTTCTGTTAACAATAGCAACACTTTGCAATTTCATATTTATTTCTCCTTTTTTAATTTCCTGACAAAGGCAGAAAGCACTTTAGTGATAATGGAACAAAATTAAGAGCAAATGGTGCACATTAGGTTTGCAATTAATGCTCTGTATCTATTATGATTTTGTTCTGCCTTCATGTACACTCCACTCTTAAATACATAATTCCTTTTTGACTTGAACGTTGCATGAGTTCATTGTGATTTATGGAACATTTGTAAATATTTTGGGTACTGCTGATGAAGAATAGCATCGATAAAGTTCAGTTATGATTGCACGTGCATTGTCTGTCATTTTAGTGCAAAAAAGCCTTCTGGAAGAGAAGAAGAAATACAATATTCAACGGCATGTCCATTTTGTTTAGAGCAGAATCTCGTTACATTACCATTGTGTGCTATATGTGCATTCAGGTATTGAGTCCTGAGATGAGAATCTGCTAGGAGGTTGTTACTATTTGCTCTCATTATCAGCCTCTGTAATCCTCCGATCATTCAAATGTACGCTAACCAGTCACGTTTGACATGTTCAACAGAGACAGTGTTCTCTGCTAAGCTGTTTTAAAGAACATAGTTAATTCTTGCTTAATTATTGTACATGCAGTTTCCATATTAATTGAAATACTAAATGTAATATTTTTACTTCTAAAAATGTTTGTCTCATACTGAAGGACTATTTAAACCTTGTGAAAAATAATGGGCATATGAAAAATATGATTTTTTTTTTTTTAATTTTTAAAAGAAATTTCTTATGCTCACCAAGGCTGCATTTATTTGATCAAAATACAGTAAAAACAGAAATGCTGCTAAGTATTACAATTTAAAATAATTCTTTCTGTTTATTTATTCCTGTAATGGTAAAGCTGAATTTTCAGCAGCCAAATACAAGTCTTTTGTAATTATGTAAAAGTCTTTACTGTCAGGTCGATTAGTTTAATGTGTCCCTCCATAATAAAAGTATTAACTTCTTAAAAAAAAAAAGACCCCAAACTTTCGAACAGCGCTGCTTTGTTTACAGCGGCAACCATGGAATCGCTGTATCGCTGCTGTTCCGTAAGCGCCTCCTGCTTTCATAAAGTGAATTTGCCTCTAATTCAGACTGTCTGCTGTTTTTGATTCATGCAGATATGTTTTATAGTATAGTTTTACAAAACTAAAGTCAGACCATCCTGTTTTTGCTACAAATTTCAAAGTATGCAGTCCAATTTAGTTTAAAAACTGCTCATATCTTTGTAATTAAAATGCAGTAGTTGCCTCTAATCTCTGATTTCTTTTGTTTGTGTTATTTGATTTGGGGTTTGTTTTAAAATGTGTTATTTTAATTGGTTTTGTTCAGTTTCACAAAGAAATGTGCAGCATTTTGTCCAATCAGTAATAAAAGTACACCATTTCATGTTTTTAATCGCATTTGGTCAAAAGAAAAAATTGTGAGAAAATCGTATTGTGTATTGTGAGTATCGTGAATTGTTACATCCCTATTAAACGGTAGTTTAAGTAAATTTTTTTAAACTACAATTTTGAAGTCAGCAACCACAATACAGCTTTTTTCACCCATCTTGTTGTTTATCTGACCAATAGCACCCTCAAAATTATTTCTTCTGTTGATCCGTTTCTATGCCATAGAAAAGGTATGTTTTGCACCATGACTTATAAGTGATTGTACCTTTATTGACAGTGACATGAAGAATGCTGTCATCGGAAACAACAAACAGAAGGCCAACCTGATTGTGCTGGGAGCAGTGCCAAGGTATGTCCACCCACTTCACCCTTCTTTCACCAATAGTACTAATAGAGTTTTGACACAGCCAGTAAGGTTGAAAAATCATAGCTAATTTATCCAGTTGTCTGGGCTGGGCCAGTATAGCTGGAAAATACAGTGAAAGTCCAAAAGATTATATTCAAAATCATATTTAAACCTGTAAATAAACAAGGTTTATTTAATTAAGACACTCTCTTACCTTCTCTGTTTTCTGTTTTACACGCTATTCATTGCTGATGAGGATATACTGATGTGTGTGTGTGTGTGTGTGTGTAGGCTCCTGTATCTTCTCCAGCAGAGCTCCTCTAGTCTGGAGCTGAGGACTGAATGTGCGGTCGTGTTGGGCAGTCTGGCAATGGGCACGGAGAACAACATCAAGTCCCTGGTGGACTGTCACATCATCCCAGCCCTGCTTCAAGGTTCTTGCTCTGTCTATTCAGTCTATCTTTCATATTACTGTTTTAACTATATTTTTGATCAAATAAAATAATCAAACGCCGCCTTAATGAGCATAAGAGACTTCTTTCTAAAAAAAAAAAAAAAAGTCCAAAGTTTTGACCGGTGTTTTGTGTTTTTGCAGGCCTCTTGTGTTCTGATCTGATATTCATTGAGGCATGTCTGCGCTGTTTAAGAACCGTCTTCATCAGTCCAGTCACACCAGTGCAGCTGCTCTACACAGTAAGACAACATGCACATTCTGGAATGACATATGTACATGCATAAACAGAAGTCTGATCAACATGTTTTAATTTGCATCAGGACCCCACTGTGATCCCCCATCTCATGTCCCTGCTGAGTCGGTCGCAGCACACACAGGAATACATCACGCAAATCTTCGCCCACTGCTGCAAGGTAACACACACAACTCTTCACATATGCATTTATTCAGAATTATGAAGGGAATGGTTCCAGCTCTTAAATTCTGATTAGATTAGCCACATACAAGCTTTATTTCAAGCCTTATTAAGGATTTCCCAACATGCACCTGCGGCCATGCGTCAAACCATAAAATGGTTGCAGTATTACACTTTAGGCTTCTTGGCAAAGTAATCTCTTCTTTTCTATTGAAATAATTGTCTCTATTGAAAAATGCATTGAATAATTTGTGTGTCCAGACTCCAGAACATCAGACGGTGTTGTTCAACCACGGTGCCATCCAGAACATCGCTCCTCTGCTCATCTCTCCCTCCTATAAGGTACAAAAAGGAAATGAATTGCTTTTCCACTTGTTATTGTATTTTTAATGCATGTCGTGTGTTCAGAGTAATAATGTTTTGTGAACCCTCTCTGTAGGTACGGATGCAGGCGTTAAAGTGTTTCTCAGTTTTGGCCTATGAGAACGCTCAGGTCTCCATGACACTGGTGAATGGTGAGCACGACCTCTTTCATCCTCTATCTACCATCATTTGATCACCACTTATTTTGTGCTCCTGGCTTACGTTCATCAAATAATTCAGCCATAATATTTCTCGCCATGAAAATAGCCACAAAGCTGGATTGGCGTTAAACACGAACAAACAAACTTATGTTCATCAGAGATTCTCTTTGACTTCTCTTTTTTGTTACAGTTTTTCATTATCTTTGGTAACATCTGATTCACTGTTCACTGAAATAAAAGAATAGTGCAGAACAGTAGGTTTTTGGAAGGAAAAAATACCATTCAGAAACTCCATAGAGAAAGTTTGAAGTTGTTAAATGATGATATAAGCCACAAGGCAGAGTGTTAGCAATTGAATTACTGATTTTGGTGAGGAACTACATCGCTGTTACCATGGAAAAGTTATGGTAAGCTTTTGCTAGCAAATGGAGTCTAGCTGGTTTACGTTATCTATTGGAAAGCCACCATGGTATATATACTAGCTATATACAAAGTTTGGGGTCAGTAAGTGTTTTTTTTTTTTTTTTCAACGTGTACATTAAACTGATCAAAGTATTTTATGTAATGTTTTAGGTTTATGTAAGAGATTTTTTAGTTTTGTTAAAAGCTTAAAACCTTTATTTAAGATTCCTGTTTGTTAATAAAATAATACTTCAGCCTGCTGAAAATCATATTTTTTGTGTATGTGCATGTTTTTCAGTGCTTGTAGATGGTGAGCAGCTCTCTCAGGTTTTTGTTAGAATGATGCAAAGGGACAAACCCATTGAAATGCAGCTTACAGCCGCCAAATGGTGAGTATATCTCATCTTGCAGGTTATTTATAAAATACATGTGTAATCCCTTCAGCTTTTACAAACGTACACACTTTTTCTCTCAGCTTAACATACATGTGTCGAGCAGGAGCCATCAGGACAGACGACAACTGTATTGTACTAAAGGTACCTCCAAAAAAATTTGTGTAATGAATGAATGCAAAAGTGTCATTTAAAGTGCATAGGAACTAGTTCTTTGTGTGTGTTTGGACAGACTTTGCCGTGCCTGGTGCGGATGTGCAGTAAAGAGCGGTTACTGGAGGAGAGGGTGGAGGGGGCGGAGACGTTAGCCTACCTGATGGAGCCAGACGTAGAACTTCAGCGGATTGCAAGCGTCACTGACCACCTCGTGTCCATGCTGGCTGACTACTTTAAATACCCAAGCTCCGTCAGCGCCATCACTGATATTAAGAGGGTAACTTCACATACACACACACACACACACACACACTCACACACACACATTTCATTAGCTTTCTAAATAAAGACATACCAGAGACTTCTGTTGTTTTTGTATGAAGCCAAGCATGTAGATTTCAAGAGTGGGTGTAACAGGTAACTTTTTCTTTTCCAATTAAATGAAATCAGTTTAAGTGATCGTTTGTCTTCCTGTAGTTGGATCATGACTTGAAACATGCACATGAGCTGCGACAGGCAGCTTTTAAACTCTATGCCTCTCTGGGCTCCAATGACGAGGATATCAGGAAAAAGGTATTATATTATATTACATGTAGTGCTATCAAATGATTAATCGCGATTAATCGCATCCAAAATAAAAGTTTTTGTTTACATAATATACAATGCCCTCCAAAAGTATTGGAACAGTGAAGACAAAATTGTTCTGTTGGCTGTGGAGTCAAGACATTTGCAAATATGATGAAAAGATAAACACACAGATAGTGGGATGGAACTCTATAAGTGCTAAACTTCTCAGCTGGTAAATCATCTATGTGTTGAATCACCCAATAATAAAATGTGACATTCTGTAGTTTTGTCTCATATTCATCTTTTAATCATATTTGTAAATGTCTTGACTCCACAGCCAACAGAGCAATTTTGTCTTTACTGTTCCAATACTTTTGGAGGGCTGTGTGTGTGTGTGTGTGTGTGTGTGTGTGTGTGTGTGTGTGTGTGTGTGTGTGTGTGTGTGTGTGTGTGTGTGTGTGTGCGCATGTGTGCGTGTGTTCGTGTGTGCGTGTGCATGTGTGTGCATTATGTATATATAAATACACACACATACAGCAAGTATTTTGAAAATATTTACATGTATATATTTACTCTATATTCATATAATTTATATCATATATAAACTTATTTAATATATAAACATAACATTTTTCTTAAATATATACTTGCATGTGTGTGTATTTAAATGTACATAATAAATATACACAGTGCACACACATATATTATGTAAACAAAAACTTTTAATTTTGGATGCGATTAATCACGATTAATCGTTTGACAGCACTAATTATATTATATTATAAGTGTTCCGTTTTTCAAAAATCAACAGTGTGACTGTTGACTACCTTGATACCCTGACAATTAAAACAGGTTATTAGGTAGATGTGGTGAATGTGCTAAGGATGTTAACATTAATTTCCCTACTACAGATTACAGAGACGGAAAATATGATGGACAGGATTGTTAGTGGCCTATCAGAATCTAGTATCAAAGTACGGTTAGCAGCAGTCAGGTATGATGCACATTTTTAATATTTTCCATATTTTAATTGTCTGTCAAAAAAAAATTAGAACAATGAAAACTGCCATTGTACACTACCATTCAAAAAATCGTGGTCTGTAAGAATTTTTTTTTTTTTATTAATCAAGATTTTTATTCTGCAGCGACGCTTTCATTTGATCAAAAGTGACAATAAAAAAGATTTTGTTTTCAAACAAATGATGTTCTTTTGAACTTTCTATTCATCAGAGAATCCTGAAAAAAACTGTCATGGTTTCATCAAAAATATTAAGCAGCACAATTGTTTTCAATATCTGATAATAAGAAGAAACCAATAAGAAGTTGTTTTAAATTGTAATAATATTTCACAATATTACTGTTCTTACTGTTTTTTTTTTTTTTGATTAAATAAATGTACCCTTGGTGAGCATGAGACTTCTTTCAAAAACATTTTTAAAAATCTTACCAATCCTAAACATTAGAATGTAAATGATAAATGTGTTTGTTGAAAATGTACAACTATTGGATATTGAAAGAAAAACAAAGAAAGGAGGTTGTGCTTTGCTCTTTTATTTTCATTTATTTCTTTCAAATTTCCTCTAGATGTCTTCACAGTTTATCACGGTCTGTACAACAGTTAAGGACAAGTTTCCATGATCATGCAGTATGGAAGCCACTAATGAAGGTATGATATTCAGATGATGTTGAGTGAAACCTGGAGGCTAGTCAAACCCTAACTGAATGCACATTTGTTTTTGTGGGTAGTTATTACAGAACGCACCAGATGAGGTCCTGGTCATGGCCTCTTCAACACTATGCAACCTACTTCTGGAGTTTTCACCCAGCAAAGAGGTAAAGTAAACAAACTTTGTTGGTTTATTAGTATTATACAGCCAGAATTTAAAATTTCTTACAGTAAAAGTAGTATAATTATTACTGAACTACTTCAAACTGAAAACCTTCAAGTTTCAAGCTTTTAAAACTATTTCAGGCTTTCTGATCAGGCTTTCTCAAGCCAACATCAAAGTGTGTCTTAAACTTTATTATTAAATGCTCAGTTTCTATACAGTATAGTATTATTATTACTATAGTAGTATATTTATTTTTTTGGTTTTCATTTTTATAATTTAATAAAATTTAAATATTTTATTTATCACTGACCACACATGTTTTCTTTGTGCATATAGGAATATTATTAAAGGGGTCATATAATGCCATTTTTGTACAAGCTAATATGATTCTTTAGGGTCTAAATTGAAAGTTTGTAATATACTTTAATTAAAAATTCTCATTAGTATTGTAAGAAAACACACATTTTATCTGCTCAAAAACAGCTCTGTTTTCAGCACACCGTTTTAGTGCGTGTGTTTTTAAATGCTAGTGAGCTTTGCTCGCCCCGCCCCTCTGTTCTGTGGGGCGTTTTTGACACAACACACGTGGAGTGTTGCCTTGACAACAGTTGAGGGTATATTTTGAAGAATGGCAGTAAATATGTGATCAGATAACATAATTTATTCTGGCATAATATTGAAAAACATCAGAGTATTTATAGTCTTGGATCATATGCATTTGCAGGATGTAAACGGTATTTTGCAGGTATTGTGTTACCATTAATTTTCATGCATTTATAACTGTTTTTTATTTATTTACATTTTTTACATTACTTCTTAACAGACACCGTTATAAACCATCTACAAAAGTAAGCTTAGTGTAGTGTTTTCATGTTAACTTTAATACCTGCGTACACAGTTTGTAATAACACAATAACCATAACGTTTTGTTCATTATAAACGTGGGATTATTAATTATATTGAGAACGTCGTAAATAGAAAACATGCATGTACCCTGAATGTAAACATTAGCCACATACATCGTGAAGCGTGCTAGTGATTTGCAAAGATTAATATAAAGATTAATATAAAGGTTAATTAAACGTTACACTCACTTCTTCTGGAGGTTCAGCAGGAACACGAATAGTTGGTACCGATTCTTTTTTCAGGAGCAGCTTCTTAGCAAAACCAGCTTTATACTGACCTTCATTTATAAAGCAGTCTGGTAAAAAATGATTCACGCAAACATGAAAACATTGACGTTGCTCGTGGGGAATATTCCCTTCAAAAGCAAAACTCAGATTTAGGATTCAGATTTAGGTTCGGATTTAGGAACATCAAAATGACTGCTGTGTTCATTACTGCACCCGAGAACAGAACACCACAATCGCTTAGACGCCATTCTGCTTATAGACAGCTCCAGCGTATATCAACAATGACGCGCGGACTATGATTGACAGCTCGCTCACGAGCAAGGGCGGGTCTGTGTTGAAACACTGCTGTCAATCAACCATCGTGGGAGGGGCGTCCGACCGTGTGGCGTCACACGATCGAACGGCTTGATTTGAGACAGGGTAAAACAAATAAGGAGATTAAAAAAAAAACACTGGATGGATTTTTATCATTTTATGATGGTTGTGTACAGGCACTGCTAACACACATTTCAGTACAATCAACTTGTAAAAGTGCATGTACCATTATATGACCCCTTTAACAAAAGACAGAAGAATAACATTGTTGTTAATACAATTTTACATTTTTCTTTTAAACAAAGATGAGAGGATTATTCCCAGTGCCACTGGTCTTAAGTGATTGTGTATGCGTTTGTTCACAGCCTATCTTAGAGTCTGGGGTCATCGAGTTACTATGCAGCCTCACACAAAGTGACAGTCCAGCTCTAAGAGTCAATGGCATCTGGGCTCTCATGGTAAGACCAACTGACTTCGGTCCACACCAAAGCTTCAGTATGAAAACGCTCTATGTCATCAGAAGCCGTAATGTGTTTTGTGCAGAACATGGCCTTCCAGGCAGATCAGAAGGTGAAGGTGGAGATAGTTCGAGCTCTGGGCACAGAACAGCTGTTTAGACTCCTGTCTGATCCTGATACTAATGTGCTAATGAAAACATTGGGGCTGCTACGAAACCTGCTCTCCACCCGGCCGGTAACAAACATTATTTATATACTGTGTGTGTGTGGGTATATGTGCTGTATGTATGTATGTATGCATGCTTGGTCTGATAAATTCCCTTCCACTGCCTAACAAGATTACACACACACTAATCGTCTTTCCTTGTCTTTGGTAGCATATAGACCAGATCATGAGCTCACATGGGAAGCAGATAATGCAAGCGGTCACGCTTATCCTAGAGGGAGAACACAGCATAGAGGTCAAAGAGCAGGTGAGCTGCTCAAACACACTAAGATGTCATTGTGCTTACTAGGTCTTACAAAGTCAAACTAGTAAGATTTCTCAAGCATATGTTCCACAGGTGCATTGTTAAAAGAATGTTCCCAGTTTAATCCAAGTTAATCTTTGTGTCTGTTCAGGGTGTCTGTAGAAGTCCTTGAAAAGTATTAAAGCCTTAAAATCACTTTTTAAAATGTAAAACTGTTCATATCTTAAATCCCATAGAACAAGTCTTTAGCTCTTTTGTCTTGTTATCAGTTGGTGCTCTTCTTTTTTTTTTTCTTCTTCTTCTTTTCTTTTTTGCTTTCTGACTGCACAGGAATCAGTTATAAGGTTTTGAGTGTGATACATACTGGTGCATTAAACTATGGCGTATATATCACTTGGAAAGCATTTTACAAGAATTTATTTTACATGGTTTTATTTTATGTGCAGATAAATATTACTCTATTATGTAATGGTACATTTTTACAGCTAAATAAATCATTAACTAATTTTGTGAAACACTGAAAACAGCATACATTGAATCACTCCTCTATTAGACATTTTAGTGTATTTAAATACTGTTTTATTTTTTTAATGTTTTCTCATCAAGGCTCCAATTGTTTTGAATAATACAGTAAAACCAGTAAAACCTTAAATTGTTTTCTATATTTCCCAGTTTAAATATATACAGTGGTGGCCAAAATGATCAGAACACTTGGCATGTTTAAGAGATTTCAGGAGTTTTTGTTGAATTGGCCTATTGCCGGAACTACCTGTGACGGAAGGAATCTGCTGGAGCATTGAAAATAATGGACTGGTCCCCTCAAAGTCTGGACCTGAACCCCATTGAGCAAAGTTGGGGTGGGTTGGAAAATAAACTGGACAAATCTATTGTACATTCAAAGGAAAGCCTTTGACTTGAGTTGCAGATGGCATGGGATAACATCTTGAAGTTCTCAGGAAATATATTAATACTATGCCAGAGAGCTGTGCTGCTGTAATTGTAAATATTAAAGTTAACAGTGGATCAAAACAGTACGACTCACTTCCTTACGCTCAGAGCAACCATCTGCATGTTTCATGAACATTATGAAATGAAATCATGTTTTGGAGGCAAAAAAGGTCAATATTTTCAGATCTGTCAAGTGTTCGAATAATTTTGGCCACCACTATGTGTGTATGTGTGTATATACAGGTGCATCTCAATAAATTAGAATGTTGTGGAAAAGTTCATTTATTTCAGTAATTCAACTCAAATTGTGAAACTCATGTATTAAATAAATTCAATGCACACAGACTGAAGTAGTTTAAGTCTTTGGTTCTTTTAACTGTGATGATTTTGGCTCACATTTAACAAAAACCCACCAATTCACTATCTCAACAAATTAGAATATGGTGACATGCCAGTCAGCTAATCAACTCAAAACACCTGCAAAGGTTTCCTGAGCCTTCAAAATGGTCTCTCAGTTTGGTTCACTAGGCTACACAGTCATGGGAAAGACTGCTGATCTGACAGTTGTCCAGAAGACAATCATTGACACCCTTCACAAGGAGGGTTAGCCACAAACATTCATTGCAAAAGAAGCTGGCTGTTCACAGAGTGTTGTATCCAAGCATGTTAACAGAAAGTTGAGTGGAAGGAAAAAGTGTGGAAGAAAAAGATGTACAACCAACCGAGAGAACCGCAGCCTTATGAGGATTGTCAAGCAAAATCGATTCAAGAATTTGGGTGAACTTCACAAGGAATGGACTAAGGCTGGGGTCAAGGCATCAAGAACCACCACACACAGACATGTCAAGGAATTTGGCTACAGTTGTTGTATTCCTCTTGTTAAGCCACTCCTGAACCACAGACAACGTCAGAGGCGTCTTACCTGGGCTAAGGAGAAGAAGAACTGGACTGTTGCCCAGTGGTCCAAAGTCCTCTTTTTAGATGAGAGCAAGTTTTATATTTCATTTGGAAGCCAAGGTCCTAGAGTCTGGAGGAAGGGTGGAGAAGCTCATAGACCAAGTTGCTTGAAGTCCAGTGTTAAGTTTCCACAGTCTGTGATTATTTGGGGTGCAATGTCATCTGCTGGTGTTGGTCCATTGTGTTTTTTGAAAACCAAAGTCACTGCACCTGTTTACCTAGAAATTTTGGAGCACTTCATGCCTCCTTCTGCTGACCAGCTTTTTAAAGATGCTGATTTCATTTTCCAGCAGGATTTGGCACCTGCCCACACTGCCAAAAGCACCAAAAGTTGGTTAAATGACCATGGTGTTGGTGTGCTTGACTGGCCAGCAAACTCACCGGACCTGAACATGGGGTATTGTCAAGAGGAAAATTAGAAACAAGAGACCAAAAAATGCAGATGAGCTGAAGGCCACTGTCAAAGAAACCTGGGCTTCCATACCACCTCAGCAGTGCCACAAACTGATCACCTCCATGCCACGCAGAATTGAGGCAGTAATTAAAGCAAAAGGAGCCCCTACCAAGTATTGAGTACATATACAGTAAATGAACATACTTTCCAGAAGGCCAACAATTCATTAACAATGCTTTTTTTATTGGTCTTATGAAGTATTCTAATTTGTTGAGATCGTGAATTGGTGGGTTTTTGTTAAATGTGAGCCAAAATCATCACAAATAAAAGAACCAAAGACTTAAACTACTTCAGTCTGTGTGCATTTAATTTATTTAATACACAAGTTTCACAATTTGAGTTGAATTACTGAAATAAATGAACTTTTCCACAACATTATAATATATTGAGATGCACCTGTGTGTGTGTGTGTGTGTGTGTGTGTGTGTGTGTGTGTGTGTGTGTGTGTGTGTGTGTGTGTGTGCGTATGTATATGTGTGTGTGTGTGTAATATATATATATATATATATATATATATATATATATATATATATATATATACTGAACAAAATTATAAACACAACACTTTTGTTTTTGCCCCCATTTTTCATGAGCTGAACTCAAAGATCTAAGACTTTTTCTATGTACACAAAAGGCCTGATTCTCTCAAATATTTTTTCACAAATCTGTCTAAATCTGTGTTAGTGAGCACTTCTCCTTTGCTGAGAAATTCCATCCACCTCACAGGTGTGGCATATCAAGATGCTGATTAGACAGCATGATTATTGCACAGGTGTGCCTTAGGCTGGCCACAATAAAAGGCCACTCTAAAATGTGCAGTTTTATCACATAGCACAATGCCACAGATGTCGCAAATTTTGAGGGAGCGTGCAATTGGCATACTTGGCATGCTAGCTGCAGGAATGTCCAACAGAGCTGTCGCCTGTGAATTGAATGTACATTTCTCTACCATAAGTCGTCTCCAAGGCGTTTCAGAGAATTTGGCAGTACATCCAGCCGGCCTCACAACCGCAGACCACGTGTAACCACACCAGACCAGGACCTCCACATCTAGCATCTTCACCTCCAAGATCGTCTGAGACCAGCCACCGGACAGCTGCTGCAACAATCGGTTTGCATAACCAAAGAATTTCTGCACAAACTGTCAGAAACCGTCTCAGGGAAGCTCATCTGCATGTTCGCCGTCCTCATCGGAGTCTCGACTTGCTTGACTGCAGTTCGCCGTCATAACCGACTTGAGTGGGCAAATGCTCACATTCGATGGTGTCTGGCACTTTGGAGAGGTGTTGTCTTCAACATGAACATGTTGTCATGTTTTATTAACGTAGTGTACACAAGGATATTCTGAAAAAACCCCAGGTAAACAAATGTCGCTCACCTCCTGTTGTTGCTGTGGTGACAGGTGACTCAAATCGACATCCCCAAGAGCAGGCCGGGGCAAGTATTGATCATCCGATTCCTCCTCCTCGCTCACTTGCTTAACCATCAAGCTGTGGGCAGGCTTATCAGGACAGGGGAGCCATTGCTTAAGAAGGTTAATGTGCAGGGTTCGTGTTGGGCGATTTTGGTCAGATGCCGCAACTTCATAGGTGGTGGGTCCCAATTTCTTTCTGACTTCATATGGACCCCTCCATCCTGCCAGCAGTTTACTTTCATGACTTGGCAGCATCACTAGTACCTTCTGACCAGGTTTAAACTGTCGCTCACGAGCGGATTGATCATACCAGGTTTTCTGGCGTGTTTGAGCCTCCGCCAAATGAGACTGAGCTAGTGCAGTCATCTCCTCCAAAAGCTCTCGCATCTGCACCACATAGGACACCATATTCATCGGCTCACCTCTGCCCGGGTCCCCCTCCCACATCTCTCGAAGTAGAGCGAGAGGACCTCTCACTTCATGCCCATACAGCAGTTTAAAAGGGGAGAAGCCGGTGGAGGTGTGAGGTGTGTACACCTCAGGATACCTGGTGGCGTAGTCCGTTAGCACAAGCATAAATCGGTTATCTGAACGACTTCTTTCTACCGGCCCGACAACATCCATTCTCAGCCTTTCAAACGGAGTGCCTATAATTGGGAGCGGTTGGAGAGGTACCCGACATGGGCCCTGGGTAGAGACTTTCGGACATTCTGGGCAACTTGTACAATACTGGGTTACCTCCGCGTTCATCCCTGGCCAATAGAAGTATTTTCTAATCCAGGCGATGGTTTTACATTTCCCCAGGTGGCCAGTCCAAGGAATCGAATGGCCCAGAGCAAGAATAACTTCACGGACACACCGTGGCACCACCAGTTGTGTCACTGGCCCAAGCTGACGATAGAGTATTCCCTGTTGAAAGCAGTATCTTTCATTTAGGTCACTGTCAGTAGCCTTTACATCCTCCCGCTTTGCTCTCTCCACATAAGGGACAAGACTGGCATCCTTTTATTGTAGCTGAGTAATGTTAGAAGGGAGCTTAAACTCTGGGGAAAAGTCAGCTAAGGTTTCATCCAGCATTTTAGAAGCAATATATTGAATTTTTTCCAACCTTTTCTGTCGCGGAGACTTCCTGAGTGTCCATCTTTGCCATGTGAGCTCGAAACAAACCAGTCAGGTCAGCGAGAGTTGGCTCTCTACTTTCAGGCTCCGTATCACTGTCTCTCACATCCTATGCTCCTCCATCCTCCCCCAGCTCCTGTAAAACTTCAGGTTGCTCTACTGGAACAGTCTTTTCCGCCCTCCCTGGCTCATGACTCA
This sequence comes from Acrossocheilus fasciatus, assembly GCA_036784905.1. Taxonomy (NCBI): domain Eukaryota; kingdom Metazoa; phylum Chordata; class Actinopteri; order Cypriniformes; family Cyprinidae; genus Acrossocheilus; species Acrossocheilus fasciatus. Next base: position 18,540,306 of record CM071946.1, on the reverse strand, counting down.
AAAAAAAAAGAACTGTGCTCCTACTGGCTGTATCCCACCGCTGCCACCACTTGTGAGGGACTGAGCCAAAGCAAAAGGGAGCATGAAAAAATAAGTTTCCAAAAAATGTATTATTTTAATAAATCAAACAAAAGGTTCACATTTGGAAAAAAAATAAATAAATAAATAACTTTTCACAAATCATCAAATAACTAGGCCTATTAAAGAAATGGTCAACAAAACACAACGAAACGAAGACTTGTGCTAAACCAAACTGAACTCCCCAAATGACACAACAAGACCACATTTATACAATTGGACTAGTCCTCATTACACACAAAGGGGGGAAACAAGAAACCACAAACTACAGAGTACAACCATAACAAACAACAAACTACTTAAATACTTGAAACAAATATTAAAAATAAATCTTAAATGAAACCAAACAAAATACGATTAAAGAAATAAAGAATTAAACAAGCAGTCTTAAAATTAAACAATATTGGTTCTCCCTCTGCTTCATTGGTCTGTTGGTGCTGGCCAGCGGAACTAAAGAGCGGTGGAAGCAGCACAGCGGCCCTTTAGATACCAGGACCCAACGCCGAAAGCTCGAGAACCTCCACAACTCGCCACAGCGCTCACTGCACGGTAACCTCAACTAAAAAGAAACGGTATTAACAAACAAAATGCACAGAACAGCAAACTAAATTGTGTGTACTCCAATTAGCTACCAGGTACTGTGATTTAATAAAGTGTTGAGATGACAGATAAACAGAATTTGCGCCTTATTTGAAATACAAAATATGATTTAAAGGTTTTGTTATCAGTCGGATTTAACTAGTCAATATGGAAATAAGAATGTATGCATTGACATGTGTGGGTACGTGTATGTGTACTTGCGGTAGTGGTCACAGCAGATACTGACTGGTTTTCAGACCCCCCCAGACACCCCCCCCCCCCCCAACACAGTAAAACTGCAAATTTTAGAGTGACCTTTTATTGTGGCCAGCACACCAGTGCAATAATCATGCTGTCTGATCAGCATCTTAATATGCCACACCTGTGAGGTGGATGGAGTATCTCAGCAAAGGAGAAGTGCTCACTAACACAAATTTAGACAGATTTGTGGACAATATTTCAGCGAAATAGGCCTTTTGTGTACATAGAAAAAGGCTTTGAGTTCAGCTCATGAAAAATGGGGGCAAAAACAAAAGTATTGCGTTTATAATTTTGTTCAGTATGTATGTATGTGTTATACATACATACACACAAACGTCTTTAATTGCATCCCCTTAAACATACAGATAACTGCTGTTGAACCTGGCACATTCGTTTAGGAGAATTTCATAGTTTTCCAGAGTTGATGTTTAACAATGCTTTTGTGATTTTTTTTATTTTTATTTTTATTTTATTTTTTATTTTTTGCAGACATTGTGCATATTGGCCAATATTGCTGACGGAAACACTGCCAAGGAACTAATTATGACCAATGACGACATGCTCCAAAAAATTAAATATTACATGGTCAGTGTGCATTGTCATTAGCTCATCTGGTTTCTCAAATGTGGGTTTTTTCAGTATGTTTTCTTTCACACTATTTTACTGTCTGTACCATAGTGTCTTTGTACAGTCGTGGCCAAAAGTTTTGAGAATAACATAAATATTAGTTTTCACAAAGTTTGCTGCTAAACTGCTTTTAGATATTGGTTTCAGTTGTTTCTGTGATGTACTGAAATATAATTACAAGCACTTCATACGTTTCAAAGGCTTTTATCGACAATTACATGACATTTATACAAAGAGTCAGTATTTGCAGTGTTGGCCGTTCTTTTTCAGGACCTCTGCACTTCGACTGGGCATGCTCTCAATCAACTTCTGGGCCAAATCCTGACTGATAGCAACCCATTCTTTCATAATCACTTCTTGGAGTTTGTCAGAATTAGTGGGTTTTTGTTTGTCCACCCGCCTCTTGAGGATTGACCACAAGTTGTCAATGGGATTAAGATCTGGGGAGTTTCCAGGCCATGGACCCAAAATTTCAACGTTCTGGTCCCCGAGCCACTTAGTTATCACTTTTGCCTTATGGCACGGTGCTCCATCGTGCTGGAAAATGCATTGTTCTTCACCAAACTGTTGTTGGATTGTTGGAAGAAGTTGCTGTTGGAGGGTGTTTTGGTACCATTCTTTATTCATGGCTGTGTTTTTGGGCAGAATTGTGAGTGAGCCCACTCCCTTGGATGAGAAGCAACCCCACACATGAATGGTCTCAGGATGCTTTACTGTTGGCATGACACTGGACTGATGGTAGCGCTCACCTTTTCTTCTCCTGACAAGCCTTTTTCCAGATGCCCCAAACAATCGGAAAGGGGCTTCATCGGAGAATATGACTTTGTCCCAGTCCTCAGCAGTCCATTCACGATACTTTCTGCAGAAGATCAATCTGTCCCTGATGTTTTTTTTGGAGAGAAGTGGCTTCTTTGCTGGCCTTCTTGACACCAGGCCATCCTCCAAAAGTCTTGGCCTCACTGTGCGTGCAGATGCACTCACACCTGCCCGCTGCCATTCCTGAGCAAGCTCTGCACTGGAGGTGCCCTGATCCCACAGCTGAAGCAACTTTAGGAGACCAAAGTTTTGAGAATGACACAAAAACATCCTACGAGAGCAACTTCTCCCAACCATCCAAGAACAGTTTGGTGACGAACAATGCCTTTTCCAGCATGATGGAGCACCTTGCCATAAGGCAAAAGTGATAAGTAAGTGGCCTGGGGAACAAAACATTGAAATTTTGGGTCCATGACCAGGAAACTCCCCAGAACTTAATCCCATTGAGAACTTGCAGTCAATCCTCAAGAGGCGGGTGGACAAACAAAAACCCACAAATTCTGACAAACTCCCAGCATTGATTATGTAAGAATGGGCTGCCATCAGTCAGGATGTGGCCCAGAATCTGATTGACAGCATGCCAGGACGAATTGCAGAGGTCTTGAAAAAGAAGGGTCAACACTGCAAATATTGAGTCTTTGCTTAAACTTAATGTAATTGTCAATGAAAGCCATTGGCACTTATGAAATGCTTGTAATTTTACTTCAGTATACCATAGTAACATCTGACAAAAAGATCTAAAAACACTGAAGCAGCAGACTTTGTGAAAATTAATATTTATGACATTCTCAAAACTTTTGGCCATGACTGTACTATTGCTTGTTTCTTTCCACCTTATCACTGTCCCTCCTACTAGATAGTTATTTTGCTTCTGTGTAATTTCTTCTGTTCTCTATGTTTCAGGGTCACTCCAATGTGAAGCTGCAGCTGGCTGCTACCTTCTGCATCTCTAACCTCATCTGGAATGAGGAGGACGGTGAGAAACTCATGACACAAGGGTTCTGTGGAGGACACTTTAACTGTTGTACTCTGTTTGTCCAAATATAAAAACGTGCACAACAAGATGTACAGTAAAAGCGCAATTAGGACTGTCAATTAAAATATGAATCATGATTAATTTGGGTGTCTTCTAATCGTGATAACTGATCTCTGGCTAATTTGGTTCTTCAAACGAATTTGCGTATTAGATTAAAAAATCTGGATTAAGTTGTCTAAGATTACTGCGCGTTCTCGTGTTCCCCAAAAAGGCCAGATGTATCGATCCTCAAAATTATGATCAGCAATGCAGCGATTGGCTGGCGGCAAGACAGCAACCTAATGACATCACATCATTAAAAAAGACACCTGATGAAAAAGTTGACAAATTTCTGGACCTTTATAAGGAAACAGCCAAGCGAACAAAACTACATAAATGTTATAATAGATAAATGAAATGTTTTTAGTTTATTTGTAATTTTTTTTACATGATTCCCAATTATTTATATTCATGATTTCTAGTATTTGTACAGGCTTACATTTTTATGTCAATGTTGTAATTAGCAATTCATTTAATTTTATCTTTGATGCAAATTTCTTATGTGACAGCATTAATTCAAGTTTCTTAGAGAAAGGTTTATGCTTAAAACCTCCCGAGCAGGTTTAAGCTTGCGGACCCGTTACTATGACAGCAAGTCCAGGATAAGCTTCGAAGAACCGAATGATCCCAGATCAAGCGAAATTGTCAACAATCAAATCCAGCTAACTGAGTTAGCAACGTACGAAGAACGGACCCCTGATCCTTTTTCCGAGAATAACAGTTCAGCATTGGAAATAAATTTTGTGAAGATTTACTTGGTGTTGTTTATTTGTATCTGATAGTGAGACCAGTCCTCGCGTTAAATAGGACTTTTTGTGTATTGTCAAGAATACAAGTTTGTGTTTTTCCGCTTCCTCCAGGCTCACAGGAGAGACAAGACAAGCTAAGGGAGATGGGCTTTGTTGATATCTTACACAAACTCACCCAGGCATCAGATCCCAACCTCTGTGACAGGTGATGGACAGACATTCATTCATCTGTTGGTAGTTGTTTCATCTTTTGTTTGGTTTGTTGCCATTATGATTTGACTCTTCACGTCTCCCTCTGTCTCTCAGGGCAAAAACGGCAATGCAGCAGTATTTGGCATGACCTTGAAGGAAGGTGGGATACGGCCTCACTAACAATCTCTAGGAGGATCACATCTCCTGAGTTTTTGTTTTAGATTCGAGTTTCGTTTTGCTCTTCCTTTTGTTTTTGTTGCACAAGACACCTTTTGTTGTGGAGACCCTGAACAGCTTCGTAAATCAAGAGACACGGTTTCCAGGGGGCCACAACACCTTTTGGGCTTTCAGCTACATTGGCTTAATACGTTTTCTGCTGAACTCTTGGAACTATTTTATTTTTGTTTGTTTGTTTTTTGGACTTAATGTGAAGGAAAAAAAAGCTCCTCAAAGTGTGTTGCAGCGCCACCTGGTGGATTGAGGCTTTGATGCTTTGGACTCCCTTTGGAGAAAGCTGACCGACCTCTCAGTGCTACGCTTCTAGGAGCTTAGTCTCCTTATTTTGGTTTGCTGATTTACTATTGATATTATTATTATAACAATTATTATTATTTTAATTGGGACTTTGGAACACAAGGTTAGAAAAAGACTGCTTGTTTTTGTTCTTTTTTTGTGGATACATACCTCGTAAATATATATAAATATAAATATATAAATATATTTTTTGGATTTTTAATTTCCCTTGCAGGTTGTTTTTTCCCCTTTGTATTTTCCTCTCTGTAATATAGGCTGATGTGGGTATATCTGGAGAGGCAGCATGTTGGATCATACACAAAGACATTTCGTAGAAACCATCCAACCCCAAATAGAAGGTGAAAGTTTGTTTGCTCTTTACACAGGTTCCTTGTTTTCTGATTTTCACTCCCTTTTATCTTTACACAAATCAGTGTCCTCATAACTCCCTCTTTTTGAAGCTCTATAGTGAATGTTTCCACTCAAATATATGCAGGCCTCTGCCATGGTGCAGCCCACTGCTTTGTGTCTTTTTTTCTGGGTTGGGAAGGGCTTTTTAGCACAGAAGAGCTTGGAGATGAGGCCTAGCAGATATCACATGGTTTAGAAATGTCATGCTTTGGTGCTTATGTTGGAAAAAACTGGTTTGAATCCTGCCTGTGACCTATTTTTTCCCAAATAATATCATATCTTCTACCACAGAAATGTTGCAGAAAAATCTAAATATTCTGTATTACTAACTGAGTTATCACATGCTTCAGATATGTTTAGCCTTGGTGCTTGTATGGGAAAAACATGTTTGAATCAAGAAAAATGCACATCTTGAAAAGTGAAGTCAAAACATTTTGATTGCCATCTGGTGGCTGACTGCAGTACAGGTTATAAACCCCGCCTTCTCCAAGTAAACAAATGGGCCCTTAAGCTAAACTAAAAAATCAAATTGCACTTCAAATAAATGTTTCCCAAAGATGGTTTCCATGATTTTAATTCTTACAATGCTGATTTATGTTCAAGTGTCCGTTTCTCTAAGTTTGCTTAGTTAGTTATTTGATGCTATAAAAACGGGGTTTGGTGTCATTTTGGTTTTGATTGATTTTTATTTTTATTTATTTATTTATTTTTTTATATAGAGTCTATGATATGAATCCAAATGTCCTTTCTTCTACTTTTGTGTCCAAAAATGTAGCAGAAAACCCCAAAATTAAAAAGAAGAAGAAGAAAAAAACAATAAAGTGACAAACTAAAGTATTTGGTTGACTTGAAATAATTATTTCAAATCAACCAAATATGCCTTTTATTTTATGAATTCTTCTGATAAAGAAGTTTTAAAAGGAACACAGAAGTCTTTATTCTAAAAAAACATCACCTTTTGTTTTATTATCCTGGTAAGTGTCTCTCATAAAGCTCATTACAGTTAATAAAATACATCTGGACCCCTGTTTGCCTTGGGTCGTGCAGCCCAACCCCTCCCCCCATATATGCAGGCACATTCCTCATGCAAATTAAATGGACATGCAGGAAACCCCAGACCCCAAAGTCCATCAAAGTTCCTACTATCCATATTTGTACCCCCTGACCTAGATAAAGAAAATAGAAACCAAAGTATTCTATTGTGTTATAAACAACGTGCCCTTTCCCTGTTCAAGCAAGTACATGTTAGTCAGGATGGACAGATGGCGCACGTGCCATGTGTCTCCAGCAAACTGATAAAACGAGATGATATCAGTCTGGTGCCAAATTATATGGCAACTAGTGAAAAGAAGTGACACTGGCTGCTCTGTTTCAGCCAGTCTCTTGCTGGTCATCAGGTATCAGAGATGCTGAGGTGATCTTCATTACTGAAATCCATAATCACACGGTGGTGAGGAACAAATTCAGTTTGAGGTGTTTCTGCTTCTGTGGGCACCAGCTGCAAGAATCATCTGTGAGGTTCCTCATGTAAGTCTATTCTTATCAGGACAGCAGATAGATGGATAAATACATAAAATCATTAAATAAATAGATCAGTGAAATAAAAAGTGCAGTGCTCTCTACTGTGAAACGACTAACGGGTTTTTTTTTTTTTTTTTTTTTTTTTGATAAGTATTGTGAATGCTGAAAAATGGGGAGCGCTATAAGATTTTTCATTTATATTTAATGAGAAGGCACGCTGGCTGGATGGCTAAAGCTGTGTATATGTGTTTATTTCAGTTGTAGATATGCTAACTTCTGTGGCTGTTCGTTAGGTGTCATGCCAAGCTCTCAGCACCCTACATAGGCTGCTCAGCATATGGTATGCCGACCCCTTCATAGTCTGACTGCTAAATACGGTTACTGTTTCACATGTTACATTGATGTAGCATTTTGATCTAAGTATGGTATTCTGATGATTGTCTTGAGTATGCCTGTTATGGCTTCTTTTAAAGGTGTAACTTGGGCAACAGAACATAACTTATTAGGCTAATACATGCTAGAGTGCTTAGCAAGTCATGCATGGTGTGTGCAGGGTCAAAACTTAACACTTGCGAAGTGCAAATGTGAGTGAATTGGCTTTGGCAAGTAAAAGAAACAGCCAGATGGCTGGTAATGCTTTTAGCAATTTCCACATACGTTTTTTTTTTTTTTTTTTTTTGCACTGTATGAACGATAGTTTTGGCTACTCTACAACTTGAACAAATCGGTGAAAAACAAGTACACTTCCATAATGTACTTAAAGTGCTCTATTTTCACGCACTAATTTTATACTTAATATACTAAAAATGATCCTTTGGTACTTAAGGTCAAGTTAAGATCATCTAAGTGTACTCAACTGTGCAATTTTGAGACACCATGAATATGAACTAAAATGCACTTTTAACATACTATCTTTGTATTTAAAAAATGTATTTAGTTACCACTTGTAGTACACTTTAACCCATCTTTCATACACTAGTACACTCAAGTGTACTACAACTAAATACATTTTTTAAATACAAAGATAGTATGTTAAAAGAGCATTTTAGTTCATATTCATGGTGTCTCAAAATAGCACAGTCGAGTACACTTAGATGATCTTAAGTTGCCCTTAAGAAGCACTAAAGGACCATTTTTAGTATATTAAGTATAAAATTAATGCGTGAAAATAGAGTACTTTAAGTACATTATGGAAGTGCACTTGTTTTTCACCTGGGTAAGCAATGCCAAGTGAAAATTTTAACTTTTTAACTTTAAACTGAATGGAAAATGTACCATCAAAATTTTTATAATTGTAATAGCTGTAGAAATGTGGCAGCACATTTGTGACAAACCACTGAAATGAAACCAAATTCTGAAAAAAAAAAAAAAATCAAATGTTTTTTTTTTTTTTGATGGGTTGATTAATTGTGATACTGTGAATGACACAATGTTCTAAATAAATCAATTGTGATAGGGAGTGTGTGCCTGTGTGTATTCCCTATCACTATTGATAACATGCATATATAGAATGAACAAAGAATTACCATATGAATTATCTCAATCCATCCACTATGCAGGTGTTGCAAAAGTTAATTTTAAACCCTGGTTGTATATGTGCATGTGAGCGAAGTGTTACATTTCTAGGTTACTTTAAATTATATTTGTTTTAACTGAATATAATGAATACACCTGTAAACTGACTGAAATTTGTTATTTTCTAGAAGTGGAGGACAGGCATTTCCCAAGGTCTTCATTCTGACTAAATATGCAACTCATGATTCTGGCTAGTGAATGTGTTAAGTGGCTTGGGACAGACTGGATGAAACAAATGAAGTATTATGGATAATGTGTTGTGACCGCTCATTCATTTATCAATTTTGGAAATTCAAATATGAACTCGATTCACACTGTGGATAATTTGTAGAGTAAAAACATTGTTTTGGTAATACAGAGTTAAACACCACCTAACATTTCCTATATTCTGTGCATGATTAGTGCACAGCCATGCAAGATAATCAGTGCACTTTTACTTGTTATATTAAATTCCCATAGCAAGATATGACCATGGCGTGATCTTCGCAGTTCTGGTCACCATGCTTTATGTCAACTATGATGCCTGTGAAGACCCTATAATGCCTTTAGAAGAGGAACATCATGAAGTTGTGCTCAGAGGAGAGTGACTGGCTGGTGTCAGGTACTGAGGTGCTCCCAAGTGGTGAATACCACAGTGGCTCTGTTCCAAATCATAGTAAGTTCCCTTATTATAAGTTGTCTACATAGGTAGCTACAATCTAAAGGACCATAACCAAAAAGGAACCTCATAGATGACCGAATTGAAACATAAAAGTTTTTATGGGTAGCAATTCTCCTTGCTGAAAAACAGCTTTCTTTCAGCCTGACCAGCTGAAAAGTTCCAATAACCATACTAAAACCCATCAAAACACATTAGCCTAACCACAACAGCACAATATACTTGTTCACAGTTGATTCCAATAGAGTCTGACACACAATATTAGACTAAACATTTTAATTTATAATTAGATGGAACTCTTCCTATCAATACTTTTCTTTGTTGACAAGTTCTGTTAGCGTTAGCTTAGCAGCATGCTAAAATGAGACCGGAGTCTGCTGTGAACAAATGTGCATTCCTGCTGTGTTGGTATTACCGCAATTACTCGATTCCAACTTGTAAACAGCATGCACATCCTTGTAGGTTGTGTAATTACATATTAAACTGAATTTTCTGAGCTTCAACTTGACCACTACAACATGTGGGAACACTCAAAATAGCAGTTGCTTCAGCAGTAAGATGTAGCTTTTCTGTAATATTTCTGTCTAATAATTCTCATAATTGGCTATGGCTTAATGCAAGAATAATTTGAATAACCGTAATTACGGCATGGTATGAATGCAGCTTTAGACTCTCATGTGGTTTTGTATGAGGTAACAAGGTGGGACAATGCTGAATAAAACTTTTCACTGAACGCATTCTGAGATGTCTTATCCGTGATGCAAACATATGATAGTGACATAGATTTGAGCCAAAACAAGGTATTTTTTTTTAAGAAAGCATCATCAAAGTTGTCAGTACCATGCCTATGATGCCTAACAATGCTGTTTATAAGTAGATAGCTCACTAGGGTTTGGAACAGAGCCACAAGCTGTCCAATTACAAGAGCATCGTCCTGAAGGAACAGCAATCAGTTTTGTCTGTCATTCAGTATGTAGGTGTGTTGGGGTAATTGCAGTCGGCCCAGTTCACTGCTCCCCTATTTGCTAAGTCAACTAGTCATAGTATTCATCTTTCAGTCTCTCACAGTGCTGGTCCCTCTTCATCTATGAAGCTGATATGCTCTGTGGAAGGCCTCCTTCCTGCTGCCCATTCTTGCATCTCAAACTCTAACTGAGGAGGTCCCGGCCTGGGGTTCTGCGGGGACCGTAAGGTGCCAAAAGAGGCCTGGGTTTCTGGCAGGGAGTCCAGGGAGCAGGGCAAGGGTGGGGAGGTGTGTGGACAAGAAGGAGGGGTGCACGACCGTGGCTGGACCAAAGGGGCAGGGGTGGTGGCGGTGGCAGTGGAGGAAGGGGATGAGGGAAACGGAATGATCCCCAGCCTGTGGTCACCAGGGGAGTTATTGATCGAGGGTGGAGCAGAGCAATGAGAGGGTGGTGGAGGTGGGGTGTCCTGTGAGGGGGGTCGAGGTAGCAAACCTATGCTGTGACTGGCAGGTCGGTGAGGACCCTGGCAGGGAGAGCAGGAAGTAGACTGGGAACGGAAAGAAGGGAGCGAGAAGGAAAAGGTTAGAGATGGAGATGCAGGATGGCTGGTTTGCGGTGGCTGGGCTGAAGCTGCCTGGGTGCCTTCCCCCTCCGTTTGGGCTGACACTGGAGAAAGAAGGACTGGCAAGGAAGGTCCCCTCAAACAGCCTGCCTGAGCCTGTGCTCGGGCTCTCTGCAGCGGGCTGGTGGGTATGAGACAGCTGGGCAAGCCAATGCTCCCAGTGTCTGCGCTGTCCAATATGGAGCAAGTTGGTCTGAGTGGTGCAGACGATGGGGCTGTGGGCGAAGGAGCTGGTGGCGTGGATATTGTTGGACCGCTGCTACTGCTGGGAGATGGAGGCATTGTTGGACTGAGAGCTGTCAGGACAGGTTGAGATCCAATGACAAGCAAAGGCCGGAGGAGACGTGTCATTTCCTGTAGCTCTTTGCTCAGCTGAGAGACTTGCTGGGATAGACTAGTCATCTGTGAATGAGATCAACAGAATGTAAGTTAGGGAACATGGAACTTTTCACATTAAACAATGTCCCATGTAACTATTTCCTTATGGCTATAGTGGCTGCATGTCTCTCGAATCACAAAATTAATTCGATTTAGGATATAAAGAGCTTTTCGCTTGGCATCCTGGTCCTGATCAATTTCTCTGGGTTTATTTTGCTATGTTGACCTACTGACTCTATATTATCCTGTACTTACTGAACAAAGATGTCTTTTATGATATTGCTGTAGTGCAGCCTTTTTACAAAAATCAATAAGCCACTTGTCTCACACCCTTTAAAAGTGGTAAAATCAATGTAATGCATGGTCTCTAATGGCTTATTGGTTTTGGTAGAGCCTGATCTACTTTTCAGACGACATCGCAGATATAAAAGGATTTTATAACCTGCATGCTGTGCAAGTGTTGTAGTACTCAGGAGTTTGTCTGAGTCCAAGACCATATTTCCATGGTCTTTGTCTTGGTCTTGTCCTGGACTCAGTCTTGCCCCAAGACTCGAGACCTATTCCAGTTCTGAGTACTAAAACTATATTCACATTGTTGTAGTACTTGAGACTGGAATTGGTCTGGAGGTTTGTGTCACACTGACGTGAAACCAGGGAAAGCATGTTTATATTTATGTTGAATATAATTTGATTTATTCTGATTTAATGTGTTTGTTTCATTACCTCCTCACTCAGTTTGGTAATGCTCTGCTTGGTCTCCAGCTGCTCCTGGTTCACTGCACACAAACCCACACAAAATGAGTTAAGTTTGTTGTAAAGAGGAAGAGGAAAGATTGGATGGATGAAGAAAATAAATTTACTGTGACAGACTGTTCCCTGACCTTCCGATGCATATTGCACACAAAACTTGCAAGAGCTGAAATCTGATTGGCCAGCTTTAATTTCTCTGAGTCACTGTACATCAGAAGTTCCCAAGCTGTGACGATGAATGATTGAAAGGAAACATTAATAAATGGATTTGCTAAGGTTTGTAAAGTTCAAGGTCTGTGGCATCAAGTCTTATCCTCAAAGGCACTGAAGAGTTTTGATTGAGACATATAGTGGGACAAATATCCCCGAGGAGCAAAATATTCTGTATTGCTTTGAGGTTCATATCCAATTTCAGATGTACCAGCCCTAAATGTCACATTAAAAAAAATAGTTGGCTGTTTTACACATTGGTCAGATGGTCCTTTCCTGTCTAAGTGGGCGGTTCTTGGATTGAATAAGCTGCATAAGTCTGACTATTTTTGGAAATATTACTTCATAATGTTTCCTTCCAGAAATCACATTCTGTCTTGTAGTTGTGTATGTACCTGGGGAAGGGGATGGAGGACCGCTCTGAGGTAGGCTGGGACCAAACTCAAACCTTTGTGTTGAGCTGGAATTGCTTTCTGTCTCTATGCCGTCCACAAACCTACAGAGACATCAGACAAATGCACTGTTGTTCATGTACAGTAATTTATTCCCATGATGATTTCTGAAGGATCATGTGAGGCTGAAAACTGAAGTAATGGCTGCTAAATATTCAGCTTTGCTAATTATCTTAAAATATATTAAAATAAGAGCATAAGAGACGTCTTGCAAAAACTTATTCCAAACTTTTGAGTGGTATTGTAAGATAGAAGTGGATTCCTTTACTTTTTGCTCATTAAATTCAAGTTTTAGATAAGTCTTGATTTCTTAGTATAAAATTGAAGAGCCAATTACTAGAGCAAGCAGCGATTCCACCCAAATTGGTTGTCATGGAAGCTGGATACTTCTAAGTTATGAATCGGTAAAGTTCTTATGAGAGCCACTAGAGGGCTGCAGCTCATTGAGGACGTAATGTGCGATGTGTCTGTGTACCTGGGGCTGAGTTCTGGAAGAGCGCTGCTGAAACTGACCACAGGGATCTGGAGGGTGGCGGGTCGTGTGTGGTCTGACGGAGGGCGGAAGGGGCGAGGGGGAAGAAGAGGCGATCTCAGGGGAGAGCTGAGGCCCCGGGTCAGGCGAAGGGGAGAACGTGGGGCCCTTGACACTGAATGCTGCTCCTCATCATTCTCCTCATCCTCACGGATACAAGGAAGTTTCTTCACCAGACCACCGTTGCTTTCCCAGTCCAGCTGAGAGAGACAGAGCAGATTTAGTTATGTTTGTGTCTGTACCAAATGCAGTAGATGCACATGCCTTCGATCAGCAGAAGTGAGTTTAAGTTGTAAAATTAGAGCTATTTTACTACAGTACTTGCAGGGTAACGCTATACTTCTCAACCACTTTATTTTTATTATTATTATTATTCAGGTCATGCCTCTTAATTTTCTGATTCTGATTAAATATAATTTGAACCTTTTTCAGATGTATTGTATTTTTGAGATGTATATCTTGGATATTTATGCACACCTCTCTGGAAAAATTCATTCTGATTCTAATCTCTCTATGGACTCTTTCATGGCACATATTAAAAAATAAAATAAAATTCAACATAGATATTTCATGTTTATACTGATTTATTTGATAAGTAACTGTGTAATAATAACTGGGATAATGTACAGACAGTCCATCTGTTTATTTTTTGCAAAATAAACCCCAAAAATCCTTCTACATTTTAATTAAGATTAAAATAATTAGATTTCTATTTATACTTAGTGCTGTCAATCAATTAAAAAAAAAAATTAATCACACATTTTTCTGTAATTAATTGGGATTAATCACATATCAGCATAATATATTTATACTGTCATAATTTCCAAATTTCCAACATTGAATTTTCAAATGAATGTGGAAACAACATAAAGATGGTATATTTAAAATATGTGTTTAATGGCTTTTTTACTATTATTACCGAAGGCCTACAGATTTCTCTATTAAATGCATTTTTACTTTAATTTTAGCCATTATTATAGCCGTTCAACTTTACAGTATATTTGAAAGCCATTATTTTTACCATTTAATAGGCTTTGGAAAAATTAGAATTAGAATGATTAAATGATAGAATGAAAACTAGAATGATTTCTGAAAGATCATATTACACTAAAGACTGGAGTAATGGCTTTTTTTAAGTTATAATATTTCACAATATCACTGTATTTTTGATCAAATTAAGAAATTTCTTTCTAAAACATGTTACAATGTTAGTATATATGCAGTATGTTTCTACAGTTTGAAAATCCTCCATTCTTCGTCTTGAACGAAATGCACACTTTCAAATTGGCAACAATCTGACTGCAATGTTTGAATACTGAATAGTGACTGGCCTTCTCACCTGCATTTATTTGCAAGCTAAATTGTGATCTTACATCTATTTAGCCAACTATAATCACTTTTCACTGCCATGAAACTGTGGAATTGTGTTGAACCTAGGGTTACTTCCAAAATTAACACTATTCTACTGCGCCCTTGCAAGCACTTCCTTCTAAAAATGCATTCACAGATGACTAATCTAGTTATTAAAGAACAATTTATATTTATATATATATAAATACCATTCTTGGTCTTCAATAGCAAGTAATTCTGAAAATGATTTCTAAATGGGTAGTAAAGAGTCATGACCAGTGCGTGGCAGACTAACACAGCCTGTTGATTTTTTTTTTCTTTCTTCTCTTCCTCTCACCATGTTTCTCCACCTCCAGCTCAACTCTCTGCATATTTTCCATTGTACTAGATTAAGGAACCTCAATTGTTTTTTTCCCACAAAAACACTGTTCTTTGTAGAAGCTAAAAATTGATTTTGATTTCTTGGTTGTTAACTCTCAGCACTGCATGTTCTTAGAATGTCATAAAAAGAATGGCTGCAAGCGGTGTTATCCTGCGGCTCCACAGAAGAGGTTGCAGAGAGGAGAGGCGGCATTGTTTATTTTTGTTTTGTCAAAACACATAAAAGACTATGTCAATCAAAGTCTGTCGCTATAGGGTGGCAACACATACACACACACACAGCCTGCATCCCTGTATTACTAATAAACATAAACCAGGAAGGAAATAGAAGGAAAAATAATAAAAGAATTTGAGCAAATCTTAATTAACGTCTCCCCCGTCCCTTTCTTCTCATCCCTCCATTTGTTCTCCCCTATTCAGTTTGACTGAAATCTCTCCATCTTTATCTGCAACCCCCCTCCCGTTCTCCACACCCTTCCTCTCTCTTTCTTCGCATCTTGTTTTTTTCCCCGTTGCTCTCATGATCTCCACCCCCACGCTCCGTCTGCAGTCCCACACCCCACCTAGAGCAGAATTTATTTTTAGCAATCTCCTTCCAATCTTAGTAACACAGACTCCAGTGGCACGAGGGGAGCGTGTTTGCGTGTGTGTAAGATGCTTAAATTGGTGTTTCTACAGAAGTTTTCACTTTCTTTCCCTCCCCTCCTCCAGAGAACGAGGTGTTTATTCAGGCATTTCCATGTCCCTCGTGTCGCCAAATTCAGTCAATCACAGCAAAGTATAACAAAGAAAGAACGCATTACCTTTTTCTTCCAAAGCTCTAGTGCACAAACACACACAGATGAACAGTAATAGGGAAGCTTCCCCAATAATCACACGTCTGTTCTCACCAGCTCTGCAATAATGTGCAAATATATGTGCGAGTGTGTGTTCATTGGTATTCCTTGTGCATTCTGGGGTTGCACACATGTGAAACGAGCATCGATGCTGATCCCCTATGTCTTTTGTGGCACACTTGATTTTTACATTTTCTGAAGGAAATGAAGTGCTTGTGTATGCGAAAGTCTCTGCCAAGATGCCAAGCCATTGTTGCTGGTTGCCAGGGCATTTCTATGCGGTTGCTAAGGTGTTTTGAGAGCGCATTGCTATACAGCTGATAGGGTGTACTGGGTGGTCTAGGTCAAACAACAAATTGCATATCCTATTGAAAAACGATTTGAGGTAGGGTTAAAGCTGAAACAGTATCTTGTATATATTTACATGTTATGTACCTGCCACTTCACCAACCATCATTCCTTCCCTCTCTTTCTCTCCTCAAACACAACGATATATTTCTCCAGCTGGAGTGAAAGCTGCGTGTGACACCTTGCAGAAGCAGCACTGCAGGAAAAAGTGAAAAGGGGAGAAAAGAGGCACCTCTCCCCCCCTGCGCCTCTCGTTTCATTGCTATTTTTATCTTACAGGATCCAATCTTAGCTCGAGGCGCGGGGGACCCTGCCAGCACGGAGTCCCCGCCTTCCCTCTGTGCTATTCTTAGTATCGGCACACACTCCAAACCGCAGCCTGCTGCTATTCCTGTCCTCGCAAGTTACACTCAAGGCTGGAAGAACGTGTGTGTGTGTGTGTGTGTGTGTGTGTGTGTGTGTGTATATATATGTGTGTGTAAGAGAGGGGTCTCGTGCGCAGGCATACATGTGCATCCTGAAGATGAGGGGGGAAGGGGCTTTATCTTAGTCAGGGAAAGGACACAGATTTTGAGAATGTGCAAGAAGGAAGGAAAGATGCCAAATACAGCAGATGGGGATCCATTTTGTATTCCGCTGGTTGTGGATGTGGGCACTGCAGTATTACACACACATACCTCCAGTCTGTAGGTCACAGCTCATGAATTCGAGTAACGAGTAACTCTACATGCACAAATTCACTATGGACAACTGGTGTGCAGTAGAGAGTTACAGATTTACATTTCTTGCATTTTTAATTAATTCGGCAAACACTTTTTTCAAAAGTGACTGTTCACACCAGCCTGGATGTTCGGCACGAAAAGCATAAATACAACGTTTACCCCAGTTACTATGGTAAACAAAGCAATGCTGTACAACTTTCTGTTTCTAATATGCTTGTCATGGAGAATAAAGTAGCGTCAAACAGAATTTACACTCTTAAAAATAAAGGTGCTTAAAAGGTTCTTCAAAGAGATGCCATATAAGAACCATTTTTGGTTCCGCATAGAACCATTCAGTCAAAGGTTCTTTAAAGAACCATCTCTTTCTTACCCTTTTATAATCTGAAGAACCTTCTTTTGCCACAAATAATCTTTTGTGAAACAGAAACATTCTTCAGACATTTAAGGTTCCTTATAGAACCAATTAGACAGGTCTGTCTTTCTTTCTTTCTTTCTTTCTTTCTTTCTTTCTTTCTTTCTTTCAAACAACCTGTTTGTAACAGCAGCATCTCTGGGCATGTGACCAAAAACATGCATCTTATTGGTTGGTTTTCTTGTTTGTGGTGAGAAAGCAATCACCAAACTAAGCTGTAACTAGAAATGCATTACTTAAAAAGTAACAGTATTTAATTCTATGAGCGGAATCACAGAACATAAACAGGTGCTATCTAACCAATAAGGGGACAGTTTTACTCACACGTGACTTGCATAAACACATTTTGATAAGTTTTGAAATATTGCCTTGTGGAAGTGAACCAAACCAGCAAATGCAACATTGTAACAATTGAGGCATGTTTCAGAATTAAGTGAACAATATATGTGACCCTGGACCACAAAACCTCATAAGGGTCATTTTTAAAAAAAAATTGATATTGTATGGTTTGTTAGGATAGGACAATATTTGGCTGAGATACAACTATTTGAATATCTGGAATCTGAGAGTGCAAAAAAAAAAAAAAAAATCGAAATATTGAGAAAATGGCCTCTGCATGAACTGTCCAAAACTGTATGTACACTCTGTGTAATGTTTCTATTATTATGTCTAATAACTAGTTTTATAGGAAAAATCTGAAACAAAATTGACACAGCAGAGAATATGAACCATAATAAATGATCATGGAGGTGACTTATCGTGTTTCTCTGTTTGAATGAAGATCTATTTATAGGACTCATATCAGCTCCACCGCACAAGCGTACAATATTGATAATCTGATCCTAGGCAATGTATCGACTCCTGACCTGTACGTTCGAGGTAATTGCCTCAGTCCCTCATGCACATGATTCGGGCTAAAAAAAGCACATGCACACACTACTTGACCTTTACAGTCAAGGCTTCAGAATCAAAGGTTTTACTCTGGGATTGTCACCCTATGCCCTAAATATCATCATGTGTGCTTGCAAGCATTACTCACGTCAGCTCCGCTGCCCTCTCGCAGGTTATAGGTGAGATCGTGCTGGATTTCGCTGACAAACTTCTGGGCGTATTCAGGATAGAGGCGCAGCACTTCTCGCAGTCCCTTCAGGCTGATGTACTGCAGGTCGCAATACGTCAGTGCTTTCACATTTGCGTTGGTCTTTATCACCTGCTCTTTCGTCAGCGAGTCCGATCCGATCAGGTCCCCCTTTCCTGTTTGAGAAAAGCATATAGAAGTTCATTTGTGGCTTACACAGGCTTTGTCATGCAAAATTCATAAGTATGCTTTTAAAGTTGCATATGCATGTTGGATCCCTCCAGTATTTTGTGTAAACATGTTCAGACAAGTAAACAAAGACACAGAGTGTCAATCAATGCTAAAGTTCTAAGGAAAAACTTTCTGTTCTAGGTTTGAAAATGAGGGGCACACAAGGCAGCATACAGGCTAAAAATATATTCTGGTTTGGTGCAAAGGGACTATGAAGGCAGTGACAAATTCTGAAGTGTCAGAGCACTGCATTCTGGGAAGGCACACATTGGAGGCAACTGAGTTCAGTAACGCTGGGAGAGAGATGGGTGGTGGACCATATGTGCATCTTTCATCAAGTAAGCAGGTGTGGTAATTATGCATGATATGTGAGTGTGTGTTTGCATGTTTGTACTGTCATGTTTTCAAGAGCTCTATGTATCTTTCTCTGAGATAACATGGCAGAACATAATGGCTGCAGTTTGTTTAACATTTTTCCTTCAAATGGCCAAAGCACCTTCCTTTCTTCTTCCTCCTCGTTGTTGCTCTTTTACCCCTTGTTCTCTTCTGCTTTCCTATGAGAGCAAAGTAGCTATGTATTCTGCCAAAAACTATATTTGCAAACTACATATCAATCAAAACAATCTGAACATATAAAAAAATATTATGGCAGAAAATTGATTTGTGACTGTTCGGCATGCAAGGTTTGAAGGGATGTTTTCCTGTTCTTGTAAATTCTCGATTTGTTAGTTTATCCAGTGATTTCATAGTTTCACTAAAATGATTACATATGACTTCCATTAGGACCATGAAATTAAAATGGACTATTCTCATATTTTTATGGATTTTTTTTTTTAAAGGGCCTTCACAATCTTTAATCAAAGTGGTTCGATGACTGTGTAATAAATGTTGTCCAATGGCCAGATGAGTTTCAACCCTTTTCCTCAAGCAACCACTCACATGAAACATTCATCCACTCAGTTTGCATTGCCCTTTTTCTATAATCAATTCCCACCCCACATTGTTTTTTTGTTGTTGTTGTTTTTATATATAGTTTGAAAAGCCATTTCTTTTGGATATGTGTCACAATAGCAAAGAAAATTTGGTCGCAATGTCCATTTTATATTTATTTTGTACAGGAACCAGTTCTCACTATTAACTAGTTGCTTATTAGCATGCCTATTGTTAACATATTGGCTGTTTATTAGTACTTATAAAGCACATGTTCTGCATGACCATATTCTACATCCCTAAACCTAACCAATATCTGAACTTCCTTATTAACTATTAATAAGCAACAAATTAAGATGTCTATTGAGGCAAAAGTCATAGTTAATGGTTTGTTAATGGTGAGAATTGGACCTTAACATAAAGTGTGACTGTGATTTTTTTTTTTTTTTTTTTAGTGTCATGTGCTTCTTTGCTCTGTTAACCTGAAAGTATCACAGAAGCCTGATTTTTATGGTGGTTTATAATAAAATAAATATTATTAATTTAATTAATATTAATTTAGCAATAAGTGTGCATAGGATTGTAGCAAGAAAAACAACTGCTGGTAAATTTAAATTAGTTTAAAAATACAATTAACAGGATTCTTTTGGAAACAATACTGTAAGTATACATGAATGAAAAGAATCATTCAAGATTATATTATAAATATTTCTTGTGGCTTTGGTTTCTAGCAGACATCATTAGATATGCAAACGCACACATTAATCACTCAGGACCTGTCATTGCCGGCAATCATTGACTGAACGTTGAAAGGTCAGTGGGAAATGGGTAAAAGTTGAAAGTGTTTGAACTTTAAGCACCACGTTACAGAGCTCGACTAGCGTTCAATCATTCAAACATTCAATCCATAGAGATCAATGCATCAGGAAACACTGACATGAGCCATGTGACAGAACATTAACAGGAATCTCTCTCTCCATCTCTCCGTTTCCTTCCATCCTTGTCTCCATGTCTGCTCTCTCCTCCTCTCTCGTTCTCCTCACAGCCCCGACAGATTGTAGTTTTACAGTGCAATAACATGTGTAATCTCATTGCGAGGTGACATGAGTCTAGGTGGAGGAAGCTATTTCATGTCACAGCTTTAATTAAGACTAAGACAATCACTCCCACTCCAACCGTAGCTCAGAGACGTCTGTGTGTCTGCGTGTGTATTTATTGGTCTGGTTCCGAGAATAAGTGTTTATTACTATCTGTCTTGACTAATCGTTCGCTTATATTTCAAGCTTTCATTTTTTATCAGTCATTGCCAATTTGCTCGGTGTCTTTTTTCGAGCTGTCTCTCTGTTTGTCTCTCATTCTCTCTCTCTCTCTCTCTCTCTCTCTCTCTCTCTCTCTCTCTCTCTCTCTCTCTCTCTCTCTCTCTCTCTCTCTCTCTCTCTCCAGTATTCTCCAGAGCCTCCTGTGGATCCTCGGGTCAAGCTGTCAAATCGATAACACCACAGGAAAGTGCCATTACTTTGCGTGTGTGCAGGTGGTGTGTTTTCAACATCAAACGCAGATCCTCCAAACACTGAACCAAACAGTCTCTCGGTGACAGTGAGTGGACGTGCACGGGAACACAGGCAGTCTATATATGTGTACCTGAATGTGTGTGTGTGTGCATTCATTCACAGCTCTGCTTTTCCTCTTCCTTTTAAGACATAATAGTTCAATCTTAAAGGTTGTATATCTCCTGGTCTAATGGTCCATTCACTCTCTGGAAAAGGAAACTGGAAGTATGAAATTTATATATCACATCAATAAATAACATTTAAAAAAAAAAGTATTATTGTTTGACAATATTACTGTTTTCACTGTATTTTTTGTTCAGATAAATGCCTTGGTGAAAACACTTCTTTCTAAAGCTAAAAAATGTAGTGCTGATGATTAATTGCATCCAAAATATAAGTTTTTGTTTATATAATATATGTGTGTGTGCTGTGTTTATTATACAGTACATATTTTGAAAATATTTTGATGTATTTACATGTATATATTTATATTCACAGAATTTATATTATATATAAATATATTTAATATATAAGCATAACATATTTTTCTGAAATATATGCATGCATGTGTATGTATTTATTATATACATAATAAATATACACAGTACACATATATATTATATATTATGTACACAAAAACCTTTATTTTGGATGCGATTAATTGTTGCATTGCACTATATATTATATAAAACACTGTCTAGGTAAGCAGCTCACTAGGTTTTTGAACAGAGCTTTAATATTCAGAGTGAAAGAATTAGTCTGTCTTGTGTTTATTTCCTCTGTACGGCATGTTCTTTTTCCCATTCCTTGATTCATTCCCTCCCACATTATTTTCCATGTGTGTGGAGATCTATGGTTCTTGCCTTCATGTGTCAGTCTGTATTAATAGTCAAAGCACTTTAATAATGCATTGACCATCAATTATTAAGTGTGCGAGAGAGAGGTGGATGTGGCCTAGCGGCACGCCAATATTTGATTTGATCAGAGCAATAGAGTTCAGGCATTTGGAGATAAAGAGACCCACATACACACACACACAAGAACCTTTAGCTCGGCGAGAGCTCTGGCTCATCGTTTACTGTGACCTTTTGAGAGCCTTTATTTCCAGATTAACTGTAGGCACTGTACAAGAGGGGGTTCAGATATGACAAATAGTTTATTCATGATGGAAAACTTTAAGCATCTGAATGATTTTTTGTCCTCTGGTATGAAGCAGATTTTAAGGCGCCTTGTCATAAATGAATTATGTTATCTTTTAGAAATTGTATAATTCGGTACAAATCATAGCATACATTATCAACCAAAAGTTTTTTGTTTAAAAAAAGGTCTGGCTCATATGAAGGGTCTAAGAAACAAAGTTTGAGGATGTGTGTTGAGCAGCTGCTCCACGCTCAGATGAAAGGAGAGAAACACAGTAAAAGTTTCATAGTCCATCTATGGTCACAGCTGCTGTCTTGCAGTTTTCTAAAAAAAATAAAAATAAAAATAAATAACCAACAGGAGACACAAACAGAAAGGAAAGGTTATGGCAACGAGGGTCCTGGGTGACTAAACTAAAAGAACACAAAGAGGCAGAGAGAGACTACAGAAAGGATGAGTTCATTGAAATCCAGTCCTAATACCCTCAAAGGCATTCGCGTGATGTTTGAGGCAGCGCTGCATTGATACATCTCAAACAGGACAGCATTTGTTCATTACACTGGCCTATACGCTCTGGTGCATCACATTAGATAAGGATTATGAAGAAATCCTTGGATTATGAAGAAATGAAGGAGGTTCTCCCTGTCTCTGTGTATGTGTGTGCAGCAGCAAATACTGTGTAGTTTCAGAATCTAAAATACATATTTATTTGACATTTGTGTATTCTACAAAAGAAAACCTTATCCCATTCTTATCCCAGAATATCTTTTTTGTTTCATCAGGTTTGGAACAAGTGTGAGTGTATGACAAAATTCATTTTGGAGTGAACTACTGCTGTTAAACACTGCAAAGCAAAAAGTAAATAAATAATGCATATGTAAATATGTATTTTAGCTATCATTCACATTTAGGTTAGGAGATGCTTTCTTATCCCAGCAGCTTATCAAGATTCCTTCTGCTAACAGCTGAAGGCAGCTTCGCCTGCTGTTATCTTGACTCTAGAAGCTTCAAGGTTTT
Source organism: Acrossocheilus fasciatus (assembly GCA_036784905.1). Lineage (NCBI taxonomy): Eukaryota > Metazoa > Chordata > Actinopteri > Cypriniformes > Cyprinidae > Acrossocheilus > Acrossocheilus fasciatus. The sequence continues at coordinate 18,517,347 of CM071946.1, read as the reverse complement.
TGGAAGGCCATTGTGCTGTGTATAGCTCCCATGAATCCTTTCAGATGAAGCAGAGAGGTGAGAACTTTTTTAAATTAAATTACCCACAGACTCGGTTTATGGCAATGATTTCCATTTGAAATAAAACCCTGAACTTTTCTTTTATTTTTTTCTTACATTTACTTGTTTTTCCCCGTTATTCATATTATTATATGTATGTGTTTATTAGTAAATTTTTATCCATGGGCTTGTAAAGTGAACTGATTATTGCTTCATGACACACTGAATGGTACTATGTAAAATAAGCCATTAGGAATAGCAGTAAAGGCTATTTATCACTAATGTATCCATGTGTTGTGGCTACTTTTAGAACCATACTTTTATCTGTTGATTTATATTTCAATTCATGCCATTTCACGAGGCACAGATTTTTTGTTAATGAAATCAGACAATTTTAATATAGACTGGGGTTAGTTGTCACAATGGCTTCAAATATCTAGTTACAAATAGACAGTCATAGATTCGAATGTTACGTTTTCTGTTTTGATGTTTCATAATCTTGCTATATTCAATTAATATTTGAAATATACTATTCTCAAATCAGTCTCAATATATGGCAGGTTAACCTGGGCCCATCACGTGTTAAGCATATGTATATGTATATGTATATGTATATGTATATGTATATGTATATGTATATGTATATATATATATATTTTTTTTTTTTTTCTGGACAGTAATAGTTGAAATATACAGTATGAGTGAAAAGTTTGACAAGTAGCTCAGGTGTCACTGCATTTCTGCTTCATTAGCATATTGAGCATTTATCTAATAGATGTCTTCACAGTATACTGTACCAGATCATGTGATTCACAGAAGAAAAAAGACATTTACATGGATGTTATCATCAAAAGTAACTTACATGGCAGTTACTGCAGCAATCAGTAGGCTAAGTGCCTCGCTGAAGGACACAATAGGTCATAAAATCATGAATTCTCATGAATACTACTGGGTTTCACATCTGGGCTGCTTGCCGAGCTCATTAAGCTCTACAATACCATAAAAAGCACTGACCTTTTCTAGTGCAGTGCATGGAGAGATATTCACACATTTCCAAAGATTTAAACAGAAAACATTTCAGTGTTAACTCATACTTGACTCACATTTGAGTGGCTACACTATATTTTCCTGAAAATTTCTAAGTGCATCAGATTTCCATGTATATGTTTGTGTGTCAACATTTTTTTTCATATAAGTACAGGAGTGGAGAGTATGTTAGGAATGCGAATGTAAGTGTGGGAACGACAGATGGGATAGCAATTACAGAATCAAGTACATGTGAGCTGGATTGCTAATGTCTCTTACAGCATGAAAGTACAATGTAATGTCAGGATGCAAAATTCATATTTATACCAGCTCTGGCCAAAAATGTTCTTAGGTTAGCCAATTGGTCAAACGCAACATAGCCAATGGGAAAACTGAGGAATTTGTAGGTATCAGATGCTGTTATAAAAATCCTTATGAAGCTGCCTATACTGAGAACGTATTTCAAGTGATATTTGCAAGCTGAAAAGTCTGCTGCCTTCTAAGATATGTTGTTTTGGACAAATTTAAAGGCACATGTCCACATATCCTTTACAACCCTGCAAACATGCCCCTGCGTGACCCATATTAATCCAATGATGGCCCACACTGGGCCCAGAGCAACTTTTGTACCTTTGGGCCCATGCAGGTTTGATGTAGGCAGCCCTGTAAGGCAACTAGGATAATACTAACATTGACTGGCCATTCTTTAGCTGCTCAATTGAACTGGAACGGCTCAAACCAAAAGAGACCTTTCCGGAACCTGTTGTTTCATATAGGCCAGGGATCCTCAAATCTGGCTCACGAGATTCACTTTCCTGCAGAGTTTAGTTCTAACCTTAATCAAACACACCTGAGCATGCTAATCAATGTTTTCAGGATCATTAGAAAATCACAGTTTGGTGAGTTTGACCAAGTTGTAGCTAAACTCTGCAGGAAAGTGGGTCTCACAAGTTATATTTGAGGTGTAATAGACATGAGCCTGTTAACAAGAATTTTATGGGCAGTTTTCTTCCTTACCACTAGAGGTGATTGGGTGTTTTAAGTTTCCTTAAGTAAAGCCATGTGGGTAGAGGGAGTTAGCAATAACAAGCAGCAGTAGCCAGCATGGCTCACCTGCTAAGTATATTGTGCTGTGTCCTGGTTGGGGAAATGTGCCATTTCAAGCCCGGTCTAAAGTAAGGAGTTGATGCTTTTTGCAGAGATGTTACTTGTAGTATGGCCTTTACATTGCTTTGTTTGCACTTTTGTGTATTTACATTATTGGCTGTATGTAGCTGTATTAACCTGAATTGAATGTTTTCTATTTTGTATTTAATAAACTGATTTGAAATCCCTTTGACTACTGTACATTTTTGACAATATAGACATTAGTTATGTGGTGACTGCATCCATTTCAGATGTGTAATAACCGTTTTCCCCAAAGACTTAAGTTATAGTAGCTGGAAAGTATTGATGGTGAAACAGATGTATTGTTGTAGATCAGGGGTGTCCAGCCCTGTTCCTGGAGATCTACCTTCCTGGAGAGTTCAGCTCCAACCCTGATCAAACAACTCAACCAACTAATTAGGATCTGAAGGAGCACTTGATAATTACAGACAGGTGCGTTTGATCAGGGTTGGAACTGAATTCTCCAGGAAGGTAGATCTCCAGGACCAGGGCTGGCCACCCCTATTGTAGATTAATAGTGTGGGCTAAGTGAGGGCTGCCCGTGCAGGGCCAGTGCTAAGGGGTCAATGCTTTGCCAATTCTCAGGGGCTCCGTGCTGGCAGCCCTCAGGCTAGCCCTAAGTGGGCCCGTAAAGGGCCACCGCAGGCCTGTTTGCAGGGAACTTGTCGTACCAGTTAAGAGAAACAAAGATTATAAATGTTTCATTTCATTCATTTGAAAATAATACATTAATACATTGAAAAATGTTTAATCCAAATAAAATTGCCTATTTTACCCAATTTGGGTATGTGGTATGTATTTTTTATGTTCTATACTATACTAGTAATGTGTTGTTAGCTTAGCAACATGCTAAACTCAAACATCTCAAACTGTGTGAGTCGACAAGCTTCCTGTGTGCTTTGAGCGTTTTGTGTGTTAATGATATTGCATATTGTTGGGCAATATTACATACATTTTATTTGATTTTCTTTCATTTTGGATGATAAAAAACAAGTAGTGTAAAATCTACATCCTGAATTTAAAACCTTCATGTTGAGTATGCATTGTCTGTCACTTATGAGGTTTTATTTCAATTAGAATGTTGCCTTAAAGGGATAGTTCACCCAAAAATGAAAATTCTGTCATTAATTACTCGCCTTCATATTGTTCCAAACCCATAAAACTTTTGTTCATCTTCAGATTAAAATATGGAGGGTCAGAAACTCAGAAATTTGTGTTCCAAAGATGAACAAAGATCTTATGGGTTTGGAACGACACAAGGGTGAGTACTTAATGACAGAATTTCTATTTTTGTGTGAACTATCCCTTTAAGATGTGGTCACACATTAGCAAAATCTCTGTGTAATTTTGTAGCAAAAAGGTCCATTGTCAATAGTATAGCAATGCATGAGCACAGAAGTAACTTTTAAACCAAGCAGCATTCTATTGGTCAGTGTGAATTTGCATTACCAACTTGAATACAAGTAAAATCTGTGTGGGGGACTTTTTCACACTCGTGTGAAGCACCTGACTGCACAAATTCCGACTGAAATGACTGTTTTCTGCAGGTGAAAATAGCTGAACAATGGTAAATGTAACAGCACATTTAAAAGGTAGCTGATTAGACAGGCAGCTCACTATGTTTTGGCATGTCATGTATTGGCAAGCACATTAGAGAAACCACACATAACCTCATCATCAACAGTAGCTGAATCTCGCAGATAATATATGCATTAATATGCATAACAAAGGAAGACAATTAATGAGAAAATGAAGCCAATGAGCCAAACGTGTGTGTGTATAATGGGGGGAGGGGGATAGTTACTGTTCAATAGACTTGAAAATTATATGGGAATCCTCCCTCTAAACAATAAGAACTAGATAGTGGGAGGATGAGATTCATTGAACAAGTATGTGTGTGTGTGCGTTAAGGTGCTTTAAAAGAGCCATTATTTAGCTCATTTATAATGTCTGAATTATGTCAGAAATTATACAATGATATTAATGGATAATGGTGTGTGTGCAATTTTTATTGTATTGGCCTGTCTCAATATCACACAGAAAGCACAATTAATAGTGACAGGTAGGAGGAATTTAAATGGGCTTTGAAATTGCTGTGAAATTGCAATATAGGAGCCATTGAATAAGCCAGCATGACTGACACACAGAAATGCATTTGCACAAGCTGTATAGTGCTTGAAATGACTTTTGAGTATGAATGCAATTGATTTGGTTGTTTTCAGTTTTCCACAGTTAACACCACATATGTGACCCTGGACGACAAAACGAGTCATAAGTGTAAATTTTTCGAAATTGAGATGATCTGTAACATGATCTGAAAGCTGACTAAATAAGTATGGTTTGTTAGGATTGGACAATATTTGGCTGAGATACAACTATTTGAAAATCTGGAACCTGAGGTTGCAAAAAAATCTTAAATATTGAGAAAATCGCCTTTAAAGTTGTCCAAATGAAGTTCTTAGCAATGCATATTACTAGTCAAAAATTAAGATTGTGTGTGCGTAGGGTGAATTCAGGTAAACTGGGACACATTTTCCCATTGAGATGACTAGGGAAAATGGCCCAATTACCCTATATTATCTCCTGAACCCTACTGTTTGTGTGCAATCTTACCCAGTATAGCCAGCACAGTGTTGTCCTTGAGCACTTCCATGGAGCCTGAGCAGACAAAGTAGATGGCCTGCAGAGCGTCACCCTGGCGAATGAGGAACTCTCCTGGAGCACAGAAGGAGGTTTTGATGATGAGCGACAGCGAGCGCAGACACCCTCGACTGGCCGATTCAAACAGAGGCAGCTGGAGCAGCTCTTTATTCAGGTGCATGGCAATGTCAGCCCGCAGTTCATCTGGGAAGTCCTTCAGAAGCTGGGAGAGGACAAAGAAATCTTTTATTTGAAGTACTTACACTTTTACTTCTCATTCTTGAAAAGCATAAACACTTTCGAATTACGGTTGATCATCAAGGAAACAAGTGCTGCAAAGAAACTGTAGATCAGTCTTCTACTTAGACTTTAATGTGAGGTGATATTGATATCAAAGCAAAGAGACGGTTATTAGTTATGTAACGAGCGTTTTGAATTGGGCTCATTAAATACATTGTGAGTTACGGATGAGATTGTGAATGAAAGGCGAATGGAAAGAGAAAATAAATCAAATGATAAAAGATATGAGGGATTATGAAACAGAATGAGAGATAGAAAGAGAGCATGGTGAAGTGAAAAGAGAATAAAAAAAGGATAATACGCTTTAATCTTAGACAGATGCATCAAATCACACCAGTGATAGCAAGAAGGCCAATAATAAGCAAAGCACATTGGAATCAAATGTTATAAAGAAAAGGAGTTAAATTTACATAAAATATAATACTATGGGCATAATATTTAATTACAAGTGCTTATCAGATTTCCTATATTTTGGCCTGTAAGGCTACGGTACAATGAGAGATCCAGCATAGAGAAATAATGAATGCAAAATGCATTGTCTGTAGATGTTAAAAACATTTTCTCCTTAAGGTCATGGAATATCAAATGAATTTTGCCAAAGTAGCCAAGTTAATAAGATATTTTAAAATAACATGCTATTCTGTACTCAATAATTATGACTTAACTATCAAAATAGGATCAATAGGATTTTGTTGCCTTTTTTGTTGCTTTATTTATTTGTTGATTGATTGATTGCCAGAGCAGGTCAAACTGTTAGATCTTTAATTACACACACACACACACACACACACACACACACACACACATATATGCATATTCTAAATACAGTACACTTCTGTGTCATATAACATCAACATTCCTTAAAAATCCAATTTTATATTTAATGAATTCTGAATATTTAATTTTGGGGTTTATCTAATGTCTATTGCTGGAAAACTGCACAAAATCTTAAATAGAAATTTGTCAAAACTTTTTCAACAGAAAATCGCAAACCCCATAGAAAAATAACTGAAAATTAATCAACTCATACAATAGTTTGACCTCCTGAGGTTGAAGATCATCAACAGCTTCTGAATGTTAACTGACCACTGGCGGAAAAAGAGAAAGAAAAAAAGTACACTGCTTATGAAAAGCACCAAGAATTTAACAAGTTCAACAAGTGTCAGAGCTAATGATCCTCTCAGCATCAAGAAACCAAGAAAACCCACCAAGTTTTCAACAAGTAAATCAGAACAGCAGTTCAAATATATGACTGAACAACATGACTGAAGTGCAGTTCTTTTAATTGTGCACGAGCGGCGCACGAATCACCCTATCTGTGCGTGTTCAGTGTGAGAAGATTTGCGCGAGCCGTTCCTATCGTGAAGCTGATAAAATATGCAATCTATTTGAATTCTATTGAGAAACTGCCACTTTAAAATGCTATGGAGAAAGTCAGACATTATCTAAAAAAAGGCACAAACTAAAAAGACTGATGAAAAGAGGAGAAAACATAATCTTGCACCAGCACTAACATAATATTAAAATATTTTTTTATTACTCATGACCACCTTTAAAATAATTTATCACATTTTACTGTAGGCTTATTTATTGTGGTAAATTTGATCTAACTTGTAGAATTTATAATAGATAATCTGTTAAGGGAATAGATTTTTCATAACAAATGCAATATAGATTAATAAAAAAAGTCATTATTGGCCTGGTAATAATTAATAGGCTAGCCTTATTATAACAAATGCTACAGTTAAGTACTGTGGTACTTTTTCATAAGAGCAAGTACAAGTCAGAATCGAGAGCCAAAGGGTACTAATGATGAGTGATGGAAAAACATGGCCTTCAGATATTCCAATGATGGCATAGATTAAATCATTAAGAGCCTGATGAACTGTTAAGGAGTAAGAAATAAACAATATCAATATAAGAAAATGTTAAGTTAGATTGACTTCCCATGGCGTGTTGAATTAGAACATTCTGTCAAGCTATAGCCTAAGTGTCTAAATAATATAAAATTCATTATATATCCTATGTAAACAAGTAATTGTTAACTAGCCTATTACTGTATTGCAGTTACACAATAAACCAACTTTGCATGTGTGGTGGATAGCACACAAGACCATTTTACAAAAATAAACATTTAAGCAAACAAACAAATAAATAAACACTTCAGCCCCCCCCCCCCCCCCCCCAATGTTCAAACCAAAACTACGCCCTTGAGTACAATTGTTTGCGCATGATTTATAAATTGTGAACTTGTTTTGACAATTCATTCATTTGTGAACACAAATTATTTAAAGTACATGTAAAAGTACTACCTCGCTGACATCGATGCCATTGTTGACAGACCATGTCGTCTGAAAGCACTCCAGCATGCGCTGTGCGAGGGCCTTGGGAAGTCGATGCACGCGGATGAAGTCTTTGAGGTCTTTGGTACGAGTGTGATAGAGTGAGCGGCGCGAGTACATCCTCTGGATAATGGCCGTCACATTACCGAAGACCGCAGCGTGCATGAGTGCTGGAGAAAAACACAATAAACAAACATTCCAGGTGAATTACATAATTCATTTTAACAATGACATTGTTGCGCTTTATTATGCTTATCTATCTATCTATCTTAATATATATATATACATATATATATATATATATATATATATATATATATATATTAGGGCTGTCAAAGTTAATGCAAATTCATTTTAACGGCACTAATTTTATTAATGCACGATTAACACAGCATGCATTTTCTGTTTGATCCGTGGCCTAGCCTGTAGTTGGAGAAATGGAGATGCACAGTGTTGCCAACTTAGCGACTTTGCAGACCCCTTTAGCGACTTAAGTTGTGATTAATCACAATTAATCAAATTAACTCATGACTATCATGCAATTAATCGCGATTAAATATTTTAATCGATTGACGGCCCTAATATATATATAAGTGCTGGAGAAAAACACAATAAATAAACATTCCAGGTGAATTACAATTAATTTGAACAATTATTAAGCAAATTAAGCAAATCAATGCCACTGTGAGCTCTGGCTTCTACCATCTTTGTAGATTAGCCTTCCTGAACAGGAAGAGTTTTGAGACTGTTATACATGCTTTCATGTCCTCGCGACTCGATTATTGTAACTCGCTTTACTATGGCTTGCCAGTCTCATCTATGCGACTTCAGTTGGTTAAAAATGGGCACATATTACACCTATTTTACACTCGCTGAACTGGTTACCGCTGCAGTACCGTATTGTTTAAAATTTAGCTTTTTGTGTACAAGACTGTAAATTGTCTTGCTCCTCAATATCTTTCAGAGTTGCTTACTGTCCACAATCCTGTCAGATCACTGAGATCTTAGACTACACATATGTTGTGGGTTCCCAGGACAAGACTAAAATGCAGGGGAGATAGAGCATTCTCTGTTGCTGGTCCCAAATTATGGAACACTCTGCCTCTATCTATCCGAACTGCTACTACAGTGTCTGAATTGAAATGTCTGTTAAAAACTCATCTTTTCTCCCATGCTTTTAATGATAGGTGATTGGGTGTTTTAAGGTTATATGGATTTTACTGTTACATTTAAGCCTATGCAATACTGATTGCAGTGATTAGGTCTGTGTATTTTTTAAATGCTGTAATTAGGTTTATGTTTTATGTACAGCACTTTGGTCAACTAAAGTTGTTTTAAATGTGCTTTATAAATAAATTGAACATAGAACATTAAACAATGACACTGTTGTGCTTTATGCTTATATATAAGTTATGTTAAAATAAAATATTACAAAAATATTAAATTTTATTTTAAATGACAAAAGCATTTCAATTAAGAATAATTGTAAAAATATATATTTTTTGTCAATCACAAAAAAACAGAACACTAAAATCAAGCAACAAGGCATTCAAGTCGATCAGTTATATATTCATATAACGTGTCATCTGGTGAAGTGTCATCTAAGCACATTGCAACATCTATACTAGTCCACGTTCAACTAAGTAACACATTCAAAAATCAAATAAAACAAACCAATAAAATATTTAATTCATGGGGATGAACACAGAAACTAGCCTCATTGTGAAACCTCTTTTTAAACGGATGTCATCTTATCTATAGTCTCTTAAGGCTGGAATAAACTACATGATTTTTACCCCGATTTTCCACCAATTTACAGTCTGGAGAAGTTGATGCTAGTTGGCAAAGGTCAGAGCCAGTCTGCAGACTTGAGTCAACAGAATCCATAGAAAATCGATTAACTTAACTTTAAGTGACAACCATCAGTTAATATTTAAAGTCTGTTCATGAAGTATTTACATAGACATTCACTGTGGAAGAGCTTAAAGAGAGCACACTGAGCTTAATTGGAGCAGCAACAATTTTTAATAAATTGCATGTCATATTTATTAAAATGACAGGATTTTTGCTAAAAGAATTGTCTAGGTCATGTATTAAGCTCATACATATTTTAATATGAACAACTAGTTATTAACAGTATCTATGAAATTATACTTTTTTTCTTATTGATGTCACACTGAAGCCGTGTGATTTTCATAGTAGCGCACCCTTTAAACTCACCTCAAAATAATATGAAATCTTTCAAAATTACAGCACTGTTAAACGACAGACCAGCAATTGTAAGTTGTCAATTTATAATATTATGGATGTAAAAGTACAAGCCAGTGATGGCTGTGAAGTAATATGTTAGCGTAGCACACAATCTTATAGAGCTAGTCAGCTAACTGTGTTCTGTAGCAGTATGTTGCTAAAACTATCTTTTGGATCTAACTGTAATTATTTCCCACATCCGAGTTCCAGGTTATAATATACAAAAGTCTAAACATTAATCTCTTAATTTTACAATAAGTAGTGAAACTTACCCAAAATAAAGGCTTAAACCTCTAAAAAAAAAAAAAAAAAAACGCACATTTGAGGGGCTCCTCTTTTGGTGAAGGTTTTTAGACAGCTTTCAAAATGGCCGCCGGACATTGTGAACACATGGCGACTCATATCTCAGTGTGCGATGATCTGATTAACTTGAAATTATAGGAGGTATATAGTAACACACATATCACTTGGTTAAGACATCAAGTAGGATAATAAATAATTTTTTTCTTTTTATAATCTGATCTCAAAAATGGAAGTGTGCTTAATGGGTACGTGAGCTTAATAGGTACGTTTACCTCTATATATATTGCAAAATAATCAAAGGAGTTGTTTGTGTATCTCCCTAAATCCCTATACACTTTTTAAGGCTCAGTCATGGAAGTGTAACTGCCCTAAAGGTTTAATAAATATGATAAAGGCAGGGTTATTATATAAGTATTAGATCCATCTGGCATTGGCTGATCGCAAGTCATTTACACATGGTGTTAACATGCATCCGGAAATCGCTTTTTTTTTTTTTTACAAGGCAGTTGCTTACTAGCACTTTGTGATTGCCACTTGTGATCCAATCACCCAAGCCAGATTTTATCAGGAGTTAACGTTTAGTCATTTAGTGAGAAGTGGATCAGTTTTAACATCTTGCTCCAGCCTGTTTTCTTTCTATTGTTTGATCTCAGTGTCAGTGGACTGCATGTGAATTTGCAACGCAAATCCTTTTCAGTTTAGTTTCCTCTGCTTACATTATGTTCAGTGCAACTGTTTTCACTCCACCAAACTCTCTATCATGTATTTATTTAACATCGTGAGCTTTGCCAACATGAGTGTAAACAATCAAGAAGGATTGGAGAGTGCTCATGGAGTGCTAATTGAAGTCTACATAAATTGTTGCGGAAATTGCATGCCGCTCTTCTGTTCAAGAACTGCGCTCAACATAAGTGGTTGCACCTGGGTTATGTGCCTTTTCAGTGCTTGGATGAGCTTTGTGATGAAATCCATGAAAATCTTCAAAACAGGTGAAATAGGGCAACAGAATTATTAAAAGCTAATAAAACTAGTTTCAACCACCTGATTCCTGTTGGAAGGACACATGAGTTCTCTCGCTGAATTTTCTCTCCAAGACAGGAGTGAGATTATATGGGGACTTTTTCTTTATTCTTGAGTTTCAGAGTGGTCTCAAACTGTGGAGCCAATATGAACTCAAAATTATTCCAATACCACATTATCATTATCACATCACCACTATCTAAGGCTTATTCCTCAAATACTGTACACTTCGGTATCATTTAATATCAACATTATCAACATTTACACAACATTCGTGTTTTATGTAATACATTTTGTATATTTACTTTGGAAGTTTAGCTAATGTTTCTTGCTTGAAAATTGTGCACACAATCAAAACTTTGGCAATCAAAAAATTGCAATCCCCATAGAAAAAGAATTCAAAACTCGTACAATAGTTTGACATCCTGAGGTTCAAGATGATTAGCAATTTCTAAATGTAAAGCAACTCTTTTACTGTCCATTAGTGTTATTTTCTTATTTACTGAATTATGTTTTTTTAAGCATATTATACAATATTACCCCATGTGACCTTGCAAATTGCCCCTCGGGGACATGTTCTGAAATGTTTTGAAATGAACTGAATCAATGGACTTTGTATGAAAAAAAAAGATCATCTTTACATGTTTTACATATTTAGAGTCATGGAGGCAATTTTCATTTTTTTAACCGAGAAGTTAATTAAGTCTAACCTAAAAAAGCTAAACTAAGCTGAGCTCAGCAAGCTTAAGCTATGGAAGCGTAGTGTCTGAGAAGTAATGGATTCCTCTGTAAAGGGGGTGATACACATCATATTGTAGTCTGGTTAATATAGTAAACAATATGCTTACTTGTTTGACGTAATTAGGGTAATTTTTAGGCATATAAGTGTTCCCCAAATACCCTCAGTGTGCATGATCTCTGTGTGTGGGTAGAATCCCAGCTGTCAGCTGGCTGGGACAGCAATGGCCCTTAGTGGTAGGATTTGGTTGACAGATAGATTGATTCAGTGCGCATGTATGTAAGTGTGCATGGATTCAGCCATCCTCATTTGGCCCTCTTAAGTGCAATGAAGCCTGTGTCTCTCCCTTCATGGCCCAGAGGACATGCCTTAAAATTCAATCCACTGTCACAATATCTCCCTCAAACCCACACGGGACACATGCAGCTGAAAAATCATTTCAGCTGTCTCAGCAGATAACAAGCCGCTCCAATTCTGTGGCAGTCGAATCCCGACAGTCAGGTTAAAAGAAAACGGCTAAGAGTGGCCAATGTAAGCTGCCTTCTTATAAGAGTCAAACAGGTTAGGAGGTATAAAGAATGTCAAAAAATCCACACAAATATTCCAACACTATTTTTTTTTAGTTTTGAACCCGACAAATGAAGACACACTGAAATAAAACTTTCAAGTCACTCGTTTTGCAATTAAACATGAAAGCAACATGCCCTGAGACAAATAGAATGTTATCCATTAACATTGGTAAATATTGGACAAATATGCACTCAACCATCACTGCTTATATGAAGATTCAGAGGTAGTTAAACGATGGTCAATAAACCTTACCTTCCCCTGAGGAAATGTGTTGAAGATAGAGAATAATCAATAAGTAGCTAAGCTTAATGAATAACATGGTCAAAGAAAATGTTGGTGCTCTAAGAATAGATCCCTGTGGGAAATGTAGTTTAAAAGTAAATGAGGTCAGATGGTTTACTAAAAACTACTCCAATAAAGCAAATGCACCTCTGTGTCTTATCTTATGAAGAATGCAGTCCTTAGGGAAATTCAAGAAGTCAATAGGAAGTTTAGACCTTGGGGAAAATGCAGTCATTAGTGCACTTTTTGTGGACTTGCAGTCTTGTAACCTTCAGTGTATCTGAAGTGTACACAATTCTAGGGAGTCCCATCTGTAATTTTAGGGTTGAAATGAGTGCCCCCTTTTGTTTTGTTCTAATTAGCTGATTTGTTTTTCAGTCTATCAGTTTATACTGTGGGATGGTGGAACCTTCTTATTTTAAGTGTTAAATCATCACTGCTTGAGGAGACTAAATCATCTCTCTGAATATTGATGTCTGGTGGGGGTGGGAAAGATAACAGAGGGAACATTTGGATCCCCCCAAGCTAAGAGAAGTTATTAAAGCATGTCTTTAACACAAAGATTAAGGAAACGAGCGGGATTCTACCAGTGGGGCACAAATACACTTGTCCCAGTATACATGACATTGACATCATCCTCAAGCTTCAAGATTTCATAATCCTGCTTAGATATACATTCTTGTTAGAACCATAATTCTACAAAAGTTTGATTATCAATATGGTTTCCCAAAATTCTTACACCAGAATGTTGACATTAAAATGTTTTGGATAATTTACTATAGTTAGTCTAAAAATAAGATTTTTTTAAATTATTATTATTATAAGATATTACTAGTTAAGCATTATTATATATATATATATATATATTAAATGCCTTTCCTTATACATAATCCTAATACTTTCCACTGGAGTACACTACTATTTAAAGGTTTGGGGTCTTGAAAACTCAGCTTTGCCATTGCAGGAATAAATGCCATTTTACTATGTATTCAAATATAAAATTACTTTAAATTGTAATATAATATTTAACAGTATTACAGTCTATGCTGTATTTCTGATCAAAAAATGGAGCCTTGGTGAGCATAAGAGACTACTTTCAAGAACATTAAAAAATCTTACAAACACCAAACTTTTAAACAGTAGTGTATATAGATATTTTAAACTGATCAAGAAAAAAAAGAACACTTGAAACAATCAATTATCAATATTTAGAACACAAATATGTACATCCATGTAGTAAAGCATTATGAATCTAAAACTCAAAATCATTTAAAAACTTGTAACTGTGTTTTCTTGCACTTACCTCCAATCAGCATGGTGCAAATAGAGAAGATCTTCTCCGAGTCAGTATTGGCTGAGACATTGCCAAAGCCCACGCTGGTCAGACTGCTTAAAGCGAAGTACAGTGATGTCACATATGAACTCCGAATCGAGGGCCCGCCTCCCAGTACGGCTCCAGTCTGTCCTGCATTTGAAGTGGCCACCGGCCCTGCTCCCGTTGTGTTCCATTGGCTCGAGTTCCACACAGACTCATGTCCCACCAGATCAGTGCTGTTCCACTGGCTTGAATTCACCACCAATCCATCCAAGATGGTGGGGCGCAGCGAATCAGGAATGAGAGATGCAAGAGGGGACAGAAAATAGGGGGTGCCCAGACGTTTACCTAACTCATGCAACCAGCCTATGAGAAAGAGAGAAAATTGACTCAATTGGCATATGTTTTGACCTGTGAAATTGTCTATAATGTTCATAATTTGGTGATTATTCTAATAATCCATTTTTTTTTTCCAGTTGTGTTTGGCACTATAACTACCCAAAATGCAATGAGGTTGTCACTCCAACAATTTTTTTTCAGTGAGTGCATGGCCACTGTCCATGGTTCTTAGGTCACTGTCAGAACTGAGTAGATATAGAGCAGCTGTCCCTGTCCTTGGTGCTGAATCTGAAGCATTTTGAATATCATTTGGTTTACAGTAGGCTGAACTTTTTCCTGGAGACTCTACTTTTGTTCCCTGTGGGACTGGTTTTGTACATTTTCTTTTCTCTCTCTCTTCTCTCCCTGCTTGTTTGTCTGTAGGTGTCTAGTTTGGAGGTAGTAGAGGTACTATATGTGGCATTAGAAGTGATATTTTTCAAGAGAACCAGAAAAACTGACACAGAGACAGAAAGAAGTGTGAAAGGTCAGAAAAGGAATGAGATTGAGGGGAAAGTGCCAGAGAACCTTTTGCTAGCAGTTGTCTGGGAAAGTTTGATATACAATCACACATAACAAAACCTCCTTCCCAAATACACAAACAAACACTCACTTTTCTCATTTACACAGCGAGCAGCTTCAGTTTACATGACCTTTCTCATGCACACATACACCAGAAACCTGGGTCATTCCTTTCCTGACATATAAACACATGCAAAGTCTTCCCTTTGTCATCCAGTGTGTCTGCATGTGCTAATAGGCAGAAAAGTGTCCTTCATATATGCTGGACACCTATAGATATCTGCTGTCTAACAGTCCCTTCCAAAGTTGATCATGCTAGTATGTGCTGATTTGTTCTTATATAGATTTTTTTTCCTCCTTGTGCTCTGGTTTATATCTACAGTGTTTTAAGATAGATTTCCATGGTTTTGTTCAGATTAAGGATTGTTACGGAGAAGAATGCAGCTCCATTTCCCTTTCGCTTTCACTTTTGCTTTCTATTGACCAGGTAAAAGAGTATATAAAATGACTACTACTACCAGTACTATGTAATAGTTCCATTAACATATTACATTGAGAAAGATTTGATAATAATATTGAATTGGCTTCAGAATCAGTGTTATAATTGGCCCATTACACAAATGGTATTAACCCACTGTATCTCAAATGAGAGCGCACCCTCAAAGTAATAATATAATTGCTTAGTTTTCACTCTTATATGGTGCTAATGGTTTTAGCTATCAGGAATAATGTGCATTTAAATACCTACATTGTGAATATTTTAAATAAGTAGATTTTATCTTCAACTGTTTCATTTTAATGACATGATGTTCCTCACACATTTTAAAGATTACATTTCTCAGTTTTTTAGTTCATAATAAATGTTAAAACTGCCAAAACTCACAGCCATGATTAAATCCTGAATAGTAGCTGCATTCACATTAACATTTACCATAATTATATACACTATTTACATTCAAAGGCATCCAAACTTAATATTTGCATGTGTGTGTGTGAGTGTGTGCGTGTGTGTGAAAGCTGTGGATGTCTCGACTGGCTGGGTGAAGCTTTCCACCAGCCACTACTGAGATTTATGCAAGCTTTTATGTCACATTATTTGTGTAAAGTAAAAAAATGTGTTTTTGACAATTCAATTGCACTTCATAATTATTTATGAAAAACAGCCATCAGCCAGTGCTTGACAAGCTTAAGGTGTCTGAAATGAATAGTACAAATATGCATGCAATACTAGCAAAGAGCACTGCGGAAGATTAATCTATACCAGCAATGCCTCTGATGGAGCAGGCTTGACAAACAATATACTTTACATATCCTGCTATTTATTTAGGAGAAATATCTGAATAGAAAATGAATGACAAATGAAAAAAATGGTGTCTCAAACCACAAAGGCTACCTTGGGTTGTAATCACTGCAGGAAGAAAAAGGGACAAGTACACAAGAAAGATACATTTGAATATCTAATATATCTAAAGAAAAGAGAGCCAAAGAGAAGCCCATGGGTAATAACATAGGTGACAAAAGTAAAGATAGCTCTTGGAGCAGAAAGAAAAGTCAAGTAGAACGGGAAAAGATTTCCTTCAAGATAGTGTTAGTGTTAGGGTTAGGGGTTAAATAAAGGGGGTTGTACAGGATACTTAAGCAGCAATGTAGGAATCAGTGTTGGATGACGAAAGGTAAGGGAGATTAATGTGCAAGAAGTAGATATTAAAATGCCTCTAATGACCGAAAGGAAAATACATTTCTCACAGTGGGGGATCTCTGATCTATTTCAAACCACTTGAGAAAGAATCAAGAGATTTGACTGATTTGACAGTATGATTTTTACAGCCAACTTGAAAATCCTCTCTAGTCTCTCAAGGTCTGCTGGGCAGCTAGCCATTAAAAAGAATAGTGTTCTGCTGAGGTGAGGCCAGTGAAGTGAGCGATATGGAGGAAAAAAAGATGGAGAGGGAGGCACAGAGCAACCAGAGTTCAATCAGCTCCTGGAGGAACCCTCGGAGAAACCTTTCATTATTGATACGGCAAAACTCCAATCCATTTACAACCTTTTATGGCCCTATTTCCAATACAGATAGACAGCACTACTCAAATCTACTTCAATATTTCATTATCATCAATAACACCGCCTCACAAAGACAAATAATAATAGCAGTAAAGAGCCAATCTGATACTGGCACTCACCAGATATAAAACAACTTCTTGTAAATCTGGTATGGTTCCAAATTCTACATTCGCCAAAAAGCCTCATGTGCTTAATATTTAATGGCTGGGCAATGAAAAACTGAGTGAGAGGGAATGGCGGGTGATGTTGGCACACCAGGAAAGACTGGATATTGGAGCAGTATCCCTGCTTTTAAGGAGAACATGTAGATGTAATTGAAACCACTGGCCAGAAGCAGTGATGAATAGTAGTCAGTTAGATGTGCCTCAGTATACTGCTGATGCTGAGGAAAATCAGAATCACTTTCATTAGATATGACAGATGGTGTTAGACTGTAGGTGATTTTCTATGAATAACTGCTCAAATAGTATGTGCGAATAGGTTGGACACTTCCACATTTTAGGCTTGAGTGTAAATTATAAAATGACTCGAATTGCTCATGAAGACCATCACTTGTTTTTTTCCTGCATGAATGGGATCAGTGAATGATTCAATGATTCTCTCATAAAGGCACTTGTTGCCATCTACTACCATAACTATGTAACCTGCAGAAAGATTCAGTAAAAAGCCAAATCAAATTAGAAGACCAGAACTAAATTTTGTATAAAATTAGCTTATATTTTCCCTAGTTCATCAAGGTCAAGAAAAAGACAGATGACCTTCTATAAATCAGGTCCTATGAGATTCATGCTGTCAAGATCATATCAATGTCATCATACAATCTTTTCTCACAGCATTTTTCTTTTACCCATGGTCTTTTTTTCTTATTCATGTGGAGTCTAGCACATGGGAGACTGAGAGAGAGCTTCATTTTTAAGACTGATGCAGTAATTCACCTGTTCATGAAAAAAAAATGTGAAAAAAGGTACGTTTGTTCAGACGTGACACACACTTGAATGATGTGAAGAGAATGTCTTAAATCAGAAACTGTCTCATAAGTGTGCTGTTCGCAGAACCAGAGAGATTGTTCTGTCCTTCTGACAAAACGCATTATGTCTGGCCTTTTTTTCTCATGTATCTATCTAATTTGAAATGTCATTCACACCTGTATTAAAAGCACAAATGCAAGATATTTGTAATAGGAAGCCTTTTTGTAAGGCACATAAAAAGGTTGTTGTACATTTTCAATGTAATGAGAATATTAGTGGACAGACATATTTAATAATGATCCTTGTGTATGAGACACAGTGAAAAGAACTCTTCCACATGTGAAAGTAAATGAGATGGGTTCTGTCCAATTTAGGCCTCAGTCTGATCTGTTAGACAGCAGTACTTATGCTAATATGATAACTGCCCTATTTTTGTTGCTGTGAAATTTTTAATTTCACTTAGAGTATGTGGTTTCATAAAACATATAATAGAGATGAGTTTAGGGAGAGAAAGAGGAGTTTATACCATTTTGAGGGTAATTTCTAGTTCAGCTCAGACAGTAGTCATAAAATTTATATTCAAAACTTGTTAGAAGACCTAAAGAATCTGTTTGAATTAATTTAAACTTGAAAGGTTTGTACAGCTATGTTGATAGTTTGAAGATATGGCACTCACCAATGTCCCAGGAACCAGGGCTGTTGTTCTCAATCTCGCTCCGGCCAATGATATACCAGACACAGGCCATCCAATGTGCCAGCAAGGCGAACATGGACATGAGTAATGTGAGTACCACTGCGCTGTACTGAGAGTAGCGCTCCAGCTTTTGCAGCAAGCGTAGAAGCCGTAACAATCGAACTGTTTTCAGCAGATGAACTCCAAAGTACTAAACAAACAGATATTGAATGTATAGTTCAAACGTAAATTATAGAAAAATAATTATTTAAGATGGCATGCCAAATATCATATGAAATGTGGTGTCCCACAAAGCTCTGTGTGAGGTCTATTAAAACCTTGGAAAACAAAAATATATAGGTTTATAAGTTGGCGAAGAAACAGTTGGCATAAAATTATCTTCAAAATGAGCAAAATTAACACTTACCACACTGACATTGAAGGCATACAACAGGTCAAAAGGTAGCGCAGCAATCAGGTCCACAAAGAGCCAGGTGGTGACATAATGCACACAGATAGAGCGTGCATCATACACCACCTGGCCTGATGTGCTCACAAATGTGGTGCGAAAGTTTAACACAATATCTGTCATAGGAATATAAAGAAAAAAATCATTTTAGTAAAATTAGATGACACAGATATTTATTTATTACTATATCACATACAAAAACTATTTTATTCATTACCTGGTTCAGTGAAAGGTTATAAAAGTTTGATCTGGGTTCTAGTGACTAACTAATCTAGTGATTAAATTTAATGGAAGTTACAGCAAATAGTACTTAAAAAGTTCAGTAAATTGCTTAAGCACAGAAAAGCAGTTAAAAGTAACATTTTTATGTTAGGAGCTTTTTGCAAATGTTTTGATGATACAAATATTTGCTCTGTATTATGAAATTGTGTGTAATAAGCAGTAAGAGATTCTGTCATTGAACACTACTTCTCTTAAGCAGTGCTTATCCTCAGTGTGGAATTCTAATATATAAAGGTAATGGCTATAAATCTGATGTTTTATCAGTCCCAATTTATATTAGGTGGCCTTAACTACTATGTACTTACATTTAAATGAATTATTTGGTACAATGCACTTATTGTGTACATACATGTCTTTACATTGTACTTATTTCTGTCAGGACCACTATCGTCAAAGATGATTGACAATTAGCATACGGTTTGGATAGGCGGTATAGTTCTGTTCTGGGCAAGAACTCCCTGTGCATCCATGCAGCCTAGCATGGATGAGAGCAGGGAGAGCAGCGATACCTCCCCAGGGTAAACAGAACAGAACCAACAAAAGTACTGCAGATATGTTAAGTTCAGTAATTTTATGTACACATTTTAAAATTAGTCTGAATCAAAAGACAATCAGAAGGCTGGATCCTGACTGACAGAGGAGGAGTTGGGGATGGAGGAGGGTAATTAGCTATAGAGCAATGCGAAAACTGCTGATAATACTGAAGGACCTTATATATGGATGCTTAGATAGGTTTTGTATCCCTATAGGTAGATGGGGATCAGCTGAGAGTCAGCTGATGCGAGCTTGACTAACGTGACCTGCCAGAACTAACGCTACGCTTGATATTTTTAAAAATACCTATATGTAGTTACATCTGTAATTAATTTCTGTAATTACATTTATAATTTCATTGTTGACCCATCCCTTACACCTTAACCCACCCTTAAACCTACCCAAACCACCAAACCTGTCCCTAACCTTACCCATATCCCACCTCAATAGCAGCAAAAGTGATTTGCAATACAATATGAACACAATAAGTACATTGTACTTTTTTTTGATGTAAGTACATAGTAGTTAAGGCCACCTAATATAAAGTGTGACCGATTTATCTAATGGGTCTGTATATGAGTATATTCTTCACCAGTATCCTTCAACAGTTACAGACTCTGACTTATTAATTATAAATTAATTTTACAGTGGGCCTTCAAAGTTATTTCTGAACTATAAAACACATCTTTAGCTTTGCTATTTGCTGAACAGTCCTTCAAAATCTTTTTAGTTTTGCCCTCATGATTTTGAGGCTTTAAAAATGCTAGATGGGTTTTGTGACGTTTGCTTAGTAACATCTAGAACATTTTACCAGCTCTAAGTAATTGAAAGATATCTGGCCGTATATTACCTCTGTGACATAAAAGACTGTCTGACTCAGAAATGTACACGCGCACCTGAAAAATAATAGAATGGTGTGCTACGAGTCTGGGTACTTTATTAGCAGGTATTGGTATCAAAAGACATTTAATATTAGAATATAGAACTTCTTCTTTTTGCTAAACTAATTACAAAAATAAACTAATAGCAAAAAAAAAAAGAAGATAAAACTGTAGGTTGAGCCTTACCTAACATGAAAAGGATTTCCACCAAGATGTCGCTCACACTCGGCGGACTTCTAGGGGTCGAAATTTCATCCCGCCCACCGACGACGGTGAAACAGACATTGTAGGGCACAGTAACTGCTACATAGAAGGTGGCTAACAAGATGAGCCAATCCCAGCCAGCTTTGAAGGTGCCGTAATGGAGCAGAATGAAACGGCTCTTCTGAATGGCTGCCACTTTGTACTCTGGGATGGGCGGCTTCTCACCGAACATGTTCTAAATGATAGCAATTTTCATGTTATTTTCAAGATCTTCATAAACAGTATGATGTGTGCACCTCACGGTGAATTAAAGAACTAATTCAACTCATTTGAGAAGCAGTAAATGACTTTGTCTCATTGCTGAACACAGCATATTGTTATATATTTATCTTTGCAAGGTCATTTTTGTATTTCCATTGTATTTCCTACAACAATGTTTGTACTTGAAATATTCTTAAGTTCTTGAGTCTGAATTATAAGAATGTGAGTGTCTAACTGGGTCTTACATTGTTGATCTTGAGTTTGCTCTTGTCTTGCTTCTGCAGGTGTCCAGACAGCTGGTAAAGCACAGCTCTGCTGCGTCGCCGGTTGGCATTGAAGCCTGGTGGCCGTGTGACCTTGTGCACCTCCAGCCCCGTCTCCTCGTCTGAGCAGAGAACAGCCATATATCATTTCAGTTAATTTCATTTCTGAATTGTTTGGTTCAGCACTAAATAGCATCCAGTTATTCCAGAAAAACAGAAAATACCACATGTAGATTTACTGTGCATCAGTAAAACATAAGCACAGATTTCCACCATTACTTCACTTAAGTAATTAGACAATTCTAGCTTAATTTCTTATCCATAACCCTCTGAACGAACAAACTGAACACTGAAATCACTATTACATTAAGCTATTAGCACGGTTTGCTCAAAACCAATTACATTTGCATTCATTATTTATCAAGGGTTTTTAAATATTACAGAAAAGAAATACATCCAATGAAAAACACAGCAACTTTGAAAAAAGGAAAAGATTGTTATTTATTTGAACAGTTATGAACACAGATCAGTTACACTGAGGGAAATAAACAGGCAAAGTTATAAACAATTAAAGCCTTTAGAAGCTCTCTGAAAAGGAGAAAGATGCCAATTTAGATTATGATTCAATTGCATCGTCAGTTTGTGCTTCTTCTCCTTCCCTCTCTAAAGGCTATCAGACTCTCATTCTGTCCACTGCACCAGGCGTGTTCAGAGTCATTCTGAAAGGTGGAATGATTTGTATTATTTTATCTAATGCCATTCTTTAGCTGTAAAATTGTCCTTTTTTTTTTCTTTTCGTGGAACACAAAATAGACAATTTGATTGCTTTTGGTTGTTTTTTCCATACAACAAAAACATCACAAATAACAACAGTATATTTTCGTAAAAATTGTTTGAACAGCCAAACCTGTAGTATGGCTTTGTAAGACTTTGGAAAAATATATAATATTTTTTTCTTTTTGGGGTAGAAACAAGAAATAAGAACTAATTATTTAATTATCACTTATACAGTACACTACTGTTCAAAAGTAGTGTAAATGCTCACCAAAGCTGTATTTGTTTAATTAAAATAAAAATACAGTAAAATATAGCTGCAAGCACCAATTACCGGGGTTCAAGCACTTTAAGGCATTAAGCATATGAAAAAAGACATTAAGTATTATTTAGCAAGCCTGTAACCACCTAAATAAATTATTAAAAATGCATTTTGGCAAATCCAGGTAATTTACAATAGAAAAAAATTTTTTTAAAACATTTATAGCTTTAGCTTCCCCAACGGGAAACTTTTTTTTCTTTCTTTCTTTTTTTTTTTTTTTTTTTGATAATTATTGACCTAGAGAATCCAGAGGATTGAAACAGTAGTACTAACTTTTTTTTCCCAGATTGAGTTAAAAACCTAGGACTAGTTCGCAAAAAAGTAAGATTTACATCTTCTCAATCATTTAACAAACGATTTGATTAACAGCAATAGTTCTAGAGGCAAAGTTGTTCGGAACGAGAAGGTCTATCGTATGGTATGAGTATCGTGTGTAGGCCCTATGTGTGAAAATTTGTGCAATATGCAATCGTTTATGCCCTTGAAAGATGCAATATCACTCTGTCTGCCGATTTCTTCCAAATTTCTCACAGACCTCCGTTAACCTTGTCAAATAGGTGCTCAACTGCCTATGGCGGTCATGTATTTTGAGATACACAAATATCCTTATAGACACTTGTGGCACTTTGGACCAAGACCGTGCATACCAATTTTCATGTTGACAGGACAAACAGTTGCTTAGTTATAGCCATTTTTATGGTTTCCCCCCTCATAGCGCCACCAAGTGGCCAAGCTCCACAACTTTTTTTCATGTGACCTCAGATTCAGCTCTTACACATGTGTTCTGAGTTTGGCAAAGATATCTCATTTCATTCAAAATTTATAGCTGTTTTTGTAAAAGAGGCCCTGCCCCTTTCAAACGTTTTGGCATCCCTTTGCAACGGAAAATCGAAAGTTGAACTTTTTTGATAATTATTCATACTCCCTCCTCAGAGAATCCTCTTGCACTGGTTTGGTTACAATCAGGCGAAAAAACCTAGGACTAGTTCGCAAAAGTAGGTTTTTCAAAAAATGCAAAATACCTGAAAATTTGTGTTTTGTCCGGCGTGAGCCAAGGACTCCAATGTCATAAGAACGGTTTAGAGTTATGAGTGATTTCACACTTTTAATCGCTGTAGCGCCCCTGTCAGGCCGATCTCTACGACTTACGGTTTGGTCCGCCCGATCAGTTTTACGTAGAGATTGCTGATCCTTGGCCATTCTAACAATTACAATAGGGTCTCATCGCTACGCCCTTGAACACCTAAATACATCTTACTGACTCATCTTACACACTTTTGACAGTGTAGCCTATATTATCTGTTTTGATGAGAAAATAAAATAGGGAAAGACATTAAAGGAGATCTGCTTCCTTCTCATATGCTAACTAACATGTTCCCGTCAGCCTACCCTTCACTGAAATGTTGATTTTAATTGATGACTTTAGTTTACATGACTAATTTGGAGAGTGCCATCTGTCAGCTTCTTGTATAAGATGTCTTACAAATCTTCCAGTTTATTTCTTGCTCTTTCAAAATCATCATTCCATCTTTTTATATTTTATTTAATGGCGTTTTCCCCTTTATTATATAAATCCAACCATACTTTTTTAAAGAACATTTGGCTTAGTCAACATATTTAAGAATGTATCTCTCTATCCTTTAAATTGATTCCAATTATTCACTTTTAATGAGTTGACATCAATGACCAGTTATATATTATTCCCAGTGTCAGTGCATTGTTTATCCTTCAGCCAAATGAACATTAACCGTGCTTTGGCTCAAGCTCAGGCAACTAAAGGGAGTTTCACACCTCCGTGCCAAGCTTTCTTCCCGGCCCTCCCTGTGTCTTGTGTGTGTCTTTTCATCTCTCTTTATCAGTCTACCATTCTCTCTTTCTCTCGGGGGAGGGGAGGTGTCAGGATTACTGTAACAGCAAGCACCACATGAGATGCTGCTGGCCTGTATAGAAGCATCCAAAACACACGATTCTGTAGCCAGGAATGAGAGAGAGGGAATGAGAAACAGAGGACAGGATAAGCGTGCAAAGTATGACATTGACTAGACCAGGTGTTTGAGGTGTGTGTGAATATTAGTGGAATTAAGGGGAAATAAGAATAATCGTTCCGTAATAAGCTTTATAGAGCATCCCGTATGAGGCTGAAAGCGTTGCTGAATGTATAAAAGGATAATTCACTCTTTTGAAACCATTCTCCCTTTGTTATAGAGCACTTTGCCTCTGTACCTTACTGTATACAGCCATTTTTTACACATTATGACTCTCTTGCTTTTCTCTCTTTTCATCATTGTTTTCTTTGTTCTACACAGGAACAATAAAACTGTGTTTTTATTGCATTTTGAAAGGTTACCCTCATTATTGAAGGTATCTGAGAGACTGGATCAACAAGCAATTATGCAAGAATCAATATAATGGTTTCTATGTTCTGTAAACCACCAGTACAAAGATTTAGAGAATAACAATTAGCGATCCACTGATAAAAAGTTGGCTGATTACTACTATATAAATTCTATAGTATATAATAATAACATAATAATAATAATTCATAATAATAATAACAACATTTTTATAACTAGAACTATAATAATTATTAGTGTTTTTAAATATGAAGTTTAAGTGTGTGTTGTGAGAGAACACAAAAGATAAATATGTTTCATATATAGAATTGCCCTTATTTTACCTAGATTACCTTTGCTGGCATCTTCGATATATATCCAATAATAGGATCTACCAATAATCAACAATAATGTTTATAGTTAACACCAATAAATTAACAAAAATCTCTAATATCAGCTGATAACTGATATTTTACCAATACATTGTGCATTCCTAATTAAATGTTATGGACTTCTGTGGAACTTAAAAAAGTTTTTCTGTGACATCAGTCTGTAAAACCCTTTTTCTGGTTCTAATTGGGATATTTATTTTAGTGCTGTCAAACGATTAATCACATCCAAAATAAAAGTTTTTTTCATGTATTGTGTATATTTATTGTGTGTATATAAATATACACACACATACAGCATATATTTTGAAAATATTTACATGTATTCATTTATATTCATATAATTTATATCATATACAAATATATTTAATATATAAACGTAACATATTTTTCTTAAATATATTCATGCATGTGTGTGTATTTCTATATACATAATAAATATACACAGTTCACACTCATATATTATGTAAACATAAACTTTTATTTTGGATGCGATTAATCGTGATTATTCGTTTGACAGCACTAGTTTATTTACAAAATCCCATCATTCAGGTAGCAACACTTACCTCTTTCTGGGCTCTGTTCTTCATCTTGGACTTTCTTATTGTCTGTTATGTCCTTGTGTGATACTAGAAAGAGCACCACCTCTCCCTTCTCATTCTTAATGGGCACAATATCCAGAAGACACCAGAACTGAGTTCCTGTAAAAACAAAATAATCATAATAGCCGTCAGAGTTAAAATTCAAAATGAACATTCAATATTGACATATATGTGTATATATATATATATATATATATATATATATATATAGATCCATAAATGGATTCATGCTCTGCATTTAACCCATCCAAAATGCACACACACAGCAGTGAACACACACACAGCAGTGGGCAGCCATTTATGCTGCAGCGCCCAGGGAGTAGTTGGGGGTTCGGTGCTTTGCTCAAGGGCATCTCAGTTGTGGTATTGAGGGTGGAGAGAGCACTGGACATTCACTCCCCCCATCTACAATCCCTACTGGTACCGAGACTCAAACTCGCAACCTTTGGATTACGAGTCCGACTCTCTAACCATTAGGCCACGACTTCCCAGAACTAGCTTTTATCAGAGGTTGTCTCAGTTAATTGTACTGCCTTCACTTCCCATGAGCCCCTATTTGTCCCTTGAGTTAAATTGAAAATATGGGGAAAAAAACAAAAACCTTTTTGCAGCTCTAGACTAGTAAATAGCAAAAGCAGCAGAAGGACATCTCAAAGTCACTGTCATCTAAAGTGCTTCGTATCCTGTCTGGCAGGATCATCTCATATGAATCCATTAGATTTTAGCAATTGAATCTAGGGCTGCAATAACTAATTGATGAAACTGATATAGAAAATTGCCAACAATTCATTTCATTATCGATTAGTTAGTCTTTATGCTCATCACTGATATCACATAGCAATGCAGAAAAAAAAACTTGATGAGAAGAACACATTAGACAATGGTGGAGATCACAGAACGAGCAATGCAAAACAAAGCAATTGTTCTGTTTGGGAGCGCTCTACACTTCAAAACTTTCATGAGTATATAGATTAATGTAGATCCTGGATTAATATATTTAGAACAACATTTTATTTTGCCATTAAATAATTAATTAATTAACAAATTAATTTTTGAAGCAAACTGAAATTGTTTAAAAAATATCTAAATGTTTTGAAATATTTGTATGTATTTTTATTAAAGACAGTTTCAATAATAAAATAATAGGCATTCAGAAAAACTCTTTGATGTGTTAATAATTGTTCTGCTAATAACAATAGTCACTTGTTGCGAAAGAAAAAAGCACACATTTGTTGTTATATTTAGCTAGATGTCATTTTTAGATGTGTATAGTTCCTTAACTCTCTAATCTTTGATTTCTTAGCCCAAAATGCAAACAAAGACAGTGTTCAATGTGACACAAACATGATTAAACAAAACTAAATCATCTCTTCATAATACGTTCATAACCTGTCTTTTTCTTCCTGAGTGGTCTGATTTGTGTTTCTGAGCATTTGGCCTTCGCAGAAATGAAATTCTCCATCCATCTAATTTTCCACTGATGTTTGTCAATAGCATCTATACATCCATGTACTGCTTCTCTTTTTTTGTATTGTAAATTAAAGTTTATAAATGTAGTCTTTTGACAGGTGAGCAGAACATGTCTTGACTGCTGAGCGCAGAATTCCCTGTTTTGTGTCTGTGTATATTTGTGTGCACAAATGCAGGTTCCGCGACGTTCTGCAGCTGCTCAGCATTATGCCACATTATCATAACATGCCTCATTAAATCGAGACGGAGGGAAACGGAAAGAAAGAGGTAGAACGTGCTTGGTTGGAGGTTGGAGTCCCTAATGATACACAGTTCTCTCTCTGTCTGTGTGTGTGTGTGTGTGTGTGTGTGTGTGTGTGTGTGTGTGTGTGTGTGTGTGTGTGTGTGTGTGTGTGTGTGTGTGTGTGTGTGTGTGTATCAAGCCCTTTCATTAGGCACAGCTTGAGTCAAGAGAAGTACATTTCAATAAGAAAAGAATACAGTTCATTGAACCAGTGGTCAGAGACCATAGGCCATATAACACAATGAGCAATACGTTCAAAACAAACCACTTAATAAGGTCTAAGAACAGCAACATGCCAACCTATGAATAAAGCATGTGCCACTGACAATAGGTAAATACAATAAATTGATTTGTGCCACATGTGGTGAACAGTTAAGATCAACAATAAATGATTAAACAGCCATTAGTTTGACTGCACAATAGATTGAAGCTTGTTGTGATGATTATTGGCCAATAAGGGTCAGGTATCGTTCTTAAACCTCACATAAGAGCACTTTAATACACTAAATTAACTGCATTGTATCTTAAAGCAACTGTGTTTACTATTTATTGCTGTTTTTAAAGAATGGTTTTGAATTTAAACTGCCACAGTTTGCAATTACTCACTCACTCAATCACGTTTACGGATCCCATGGGAATGAATGAGAAGTGCCGTCAAGAGAATTCAGTAACTTCTCTTATAAAACAACATTTTTTTCATGGTAAACTCTAAAAACAGTTCAATCCAAAAGTATTGTTTAGTGTAATACATGTTGAAGATTAGCCGATAGGTTGCCGATTCATTAAATGATAAGACGTTTCCTCTAAAAAGCTGTTTATTCAGCGTAGTGAAGCCTCTCTTCCATTGGCCTCTGGTCTCCTTTCCCACGTACTGATAGACCAGAAGCATTGCATTGGCTTTAGCCGTTATGCATTTTTGGCTAATGGTTGAAGGCTTGCCTTCTAGTGGCTTTGGTGGGGCTTCGTTCGATAGAGCGACCATATTGAGCATTGCAATTTTCCCCATTCAAAACTTTACAAGTGTCTTGGGTATTCCAGCCCGATCTCACGGCAATTTGTGCATATTTTACGAGGTGGCTAATTTGTACGAATTCATACAACCTCACTCGTACAAATTCATACGATTTTTGTCAAATTTTACGTATTTTACGAGTTTCACAATTCGTATGAATTTGTACGAATGACCTACACCTAACCCAAACCCTAATCCTTCCCGTCACTGGGGTTTAGACTAATCGTACAAAATCGTATATGTGTGAGCTCGTACGAATTAGCCACCTCGTAAAATACGTACGAATTGGTCGTGAGATAGTCAATGCTAATGTCATGTCAGTATAAAAAAAAGTTAGATTGCTTCAGAATACATGGATTAAGTATAATATATTAAAGGACATATAATTATAAAATAAAAATAAAAAATAAATAAATAAAAACTGTTCAATTGTCATTCTTATTTTATTTTATTATTTTTTTAAATTATTTAATTTGTGTCAAAGAGATAATTGAATCTGCATTTGACAGTTTGTTTAGGCTTTTTATCTTACAGAGGATTGACAGTGCCTCAACGCAACATGGCAGCAGTGCAACAGAGGGATATTACAGCAGTCTTACAGCTATGATCTTTTATTCCCTTTGAACCATGTACAAACTCAACCTAAACCAGGAGGCCACAAGAGGTGTGTGAGACGTGTTCGGCAAGTGCCAATGTTTAGAAGTCCTTTGACTCAGTGACAAAGTTGCTGGAGGGTTGTTGTGGCTGATGCACAGAGGCGGCGTGATGGAGGAAGCATTCAAAGTTCTGTTTGGGACTGCAATGGCTTGTTCAGACAATCAAACCTTACAAACTGAAAAGAATACACATATAGCCTATTCTCTTTGATAAGACAACAAACAGCTCCTGAGTATCTCTTACAAACCAGCCAAATGAATGAATTGGACTCTGTGAATTCAGGCTGCAGGGGGCAAATTATCTCTGATGAATGGTGCACGAATGCTAAATTGAAGTGAATCAGGTGAGAAATCGGTTGTCAACAGTGCTGTGTTTCGAGAATATTTGCTCCGAATATCTGCCAAATTCTCTCCACCTGTTCTGGTGTCTGATATGGTTTGACAGAGAGGTCTACGCTGTATGATCACAGCAATTCACAGTAGTCTCCTGGTACACGGATGGAATTGTGTTCTCTTGACCGCAGGTGGGTAAAAACGTGGATGGCATTAACTATACGACACGCTGCGCTCTTTCTGTGTATCATGCTCAAAATGGAACAAATCAAGCCATCAGAAATCACCATCATCTCTGAGGCATTGTTTATTCAAGGCTAGTTTAAAGGCATATCGTGTTATTTTCAAGGAAATTGGTGAGGGAGAAAAGACTAATCTATGCTCAGCTGCACTAGACGCACGTTAAAGAACACGGCAGGCATTTAAAGTCAATTTGTTCAAATATGTATGTAGTCTGGACTGAAATTGCATTTGTTTGGGCATCTACTGTGAGGGAAGCTTACTTTTAAAGCGAGCCACTGTAGATGTGTTCCTTTCGGATCTGTTTAATATAAGATTTATTAAATTTTTACATTTTATTATCCATAAAAATGGCAAGCACTCAAATGTCTAACCGTCTCAATAAGTAGGGATAATGTACATTACATACTTACTTGATCTCCCTTATTACACTGCTGCTTGCTAGATAAGTAAATGCACATGAAATATCGATTTGAGGTTCAATTATTATATTAGACAATGGAGAAAATCTGCTGTAGCATAGCTATGTTGGAAATCATTTTCCTTACAGTCAGTTATACAAGATTTAATAACAGAATCGACCAGTTCAACAAACTGTTCCAGAAAGCTGTACAAATAATCCATTTCCTCAAGATCGGAAGAAAATCTTGGGTTGATTAGATTTAAAATGTCTTTTTCTATACGTCACTTGGTTCTGTTTTTTTTTTATTTTTATCCCTCCATCACCCCCCTGTGTTAATTCATTTCATTATCGCCTGCAGCTATGCCTGCGTTATCACTCTAATCAATTCAGTACATACAAAATTTATTTCTGATTAACTGATTTCAGAGTTTGCTTTGATTTGGTGTCCTTATCCACAGCATAACTATAGTGATTTAATTGCTTCAACATCTTCTTTAATTAACTCCTCTCCTTTTCAGAATGTAGGTATGTCACATTTAAGTCTTAATGCAACTTTATTAATAATAATAATAATAATAAAAATTGATAATTAAAGAATTAATCATATAATTTATTAATAAACAATAATATTTTATATTTAAATTTTTACATTTAATAAATAAATGATAATAAATAAATAATTAAATAACGTTTTTGGCATGCAATATCTGTTAACACTTTATTTTACAGTGTCCTTGTTACACGTTACATGTACTTACTATTATAATAACAATAAATAATAATGCATAATTACATGCAACTAACACTAAAGCAAACCCTCATCCTAACCCTAACCCTATAGTAAGTACATGTATACTTATATGTATAATTACACTGTAACAAGCACACCTTAAAATAAAGTGTAGCCCAATATCACATGTACTACGTTTTAGGATGGACTAATATTATTTAGGATAGATATTATGGGAATTGGAATGAATCCCTGGTCATTTGCCTTTGGTGCAGGAGATAAAGGCATATAATTAAAGAAGAGTCTCCTACCTCCTTTTTTGTAGAAGACCAATTCTGTCTTAAACTCCCGCCTTTCGTCCAGTGCGCCCTGGATCTGTGCCATCAGCCTATCACTGGTCTCCGGCCCATACAGGAAATGACACGCACAGCTCTTCTGCATCAGTTCTGCACGGGCATAGCCAGTGAGTTCACAGAAGCCATCAGAACAATACACGATGGGGTACAGAGACTGGACCTGCGCGTTCCCCAGCACAAAGTTACTGTCTGTGAAAGAAAAACAACAAAGAGAAAGACATTAAAGTCTGCGCATAAGAAATTCAACAAAGTTATTTGAGTGTCAACACTCAGTATATTCAACAAAAGCCCAGAATAAAAGAATTATTGACTTCACAGCAGCTGTTCAAATTTTTAAAATGCAATGAAACAAAAGTAATAAGAGTTAACAGAAATCCCTTGTGCTAGCGATATTTTCTCCATCTGTGTTATCACACTCACCCCAGACTCACTGGAGGTCTGAACATTTCGCACATCCTCTCAACAATGCTTTAAGGTACCTTTAAATACTTTCCACAAGCCTACTAGGAATCTTTTTTGTCTGCTGCCCTCTGACCTTTTGATAGATGTCTGAGTGAAGAAAGTTGCCATTTATACACTGTGATTGTGATGAGCTTCTGCTTATTAAAAACATTCTTGTTTGCAGTCTATGTAATATTTTGCATTGCATTAAGTGAATGTATGTTTGGTGTATTTGTACATTCCGTGTTTGATATTTCTGCTATATTCCTCTGAATATAAAATGAATACAAGTACATTATATAGGTTATACAGTAGCCCCCCAAAATATGAATGCATTGGAAAATACTAAACCAAGTTGCATCTGTCAACAAATGCTGCAAGACATTTTTTCAGAACTAACTTCACTTTTAAAGCAAATTTTGTTAACACTTTATTTTGATGGTCCGTTTTGAACATTCTGGTGACACTAAGTAAATGTCAACAAACTCTCATAAGAGTATTAGTAGACTGTCTGCTTCATATCTACTAACTCCTTATTGTGTTGGTCTCCCAACAAATATTCAACTGACTGTAAGTAACTTTGCAAGAATGTGTCAACTTATTCTAACCCTAACCCTACCAGTCAACTAACACACTACTAACACTCTAATGAGAGTCAGAAGAAATGTAGGTGCAACATTACTTATAGTCAGTGTTGGGCACGTTACTTTAAAAAAGTAATTAGTTATAGTTACTAGTTACTTCTCACAAATAGTAACTGAGTTAGTAATTGAGTTACACCATTATAAAAGTAACTAATTACCAGGGAAAGTAACTATTGCGTTACTTTTTAAAAAATGTTCAAATGTCAAATAACTTTGGATGCCCGCAATATTAAATGTGTTGAATTAATGAAATGGACACTAAAAAGAACAAATTATTATTATAAAACATTGTACATTAATCTACACTATTTATCTACTGAAACTTAGTGTCAGTCAGTCAAGCATTATAATATAATATTATGATAATTTTATATTATATGATGATAGAACTTTAGTAATTAGAATAACCAAGTATGAATGCATATTTGTCATCAATATAAAACGCACTAAGGATTAATGAGCTGCTGGGTTCATGAATATTAATCACTTTGTCTGTGTTCGCTGGAATTGATTTGCTGAAATCAAAACAGGAACGATAATAGGTGAGCGCCAGCCAATGAGATTGTCGTTTGCGCATTAGTTCTGCCCACAACCAGAGAACCCGGCAGTTCTTAAAAGCTGAAGAATTCCAAAGGAACTCCGTTATTTTGACAGGAAAATACAAGAATATCATTTACATGTAGCGCGTCAATTCTGCATGTTATGAAAGACTCTCTTGCTCTGTATCTTTATTTGCTTGCGTGTATGTGAGAGAAAGCGACGGCGAGTCGTGCGCTTCACACTAGAGTTTATGGTACGTCAAATACAGCTACACTGCCATCCATTCAGATGAACTGAAAAATGAAATTCTAATAATATAATATAGTAACGCCACATTTCATTGTCAGTAACGGTAACGGCGTTGTAACGGGGGAAACAGTAATTCGTTTGATTACTCGTTACTGAAAAAAGTAACGCCGTTAGTAACGCCGTTTATTTATAACGCCGTTATTCCCATCACTGCTTATAGTCAATAGAATGTGTTAAAGGGACCATCAAAATAAAGTGAAACCCAAATTTCCTCTTGAGAATGTATATATTTATTGTAATTAATACATTTTGGACTAATTTTAAGGGCCACTGCACTGTGTAGTTAAAAAAAAAATACTAATCAATATGCCCAAATATTTTTAATATAATAAGAGTTTTATTACATAGACTATTTATTTGTATATATTCACATTTACTGAACATCTTTGCATAACCGTTTGTTTCCTACATCGGATGAAATTCAGTTTATCGTCCCATTTCATTGTATTAGATGTGCAGGCTGTGGTGTTATGATCAAATTCATTTCGCAATTCTGAGATTTTTTATACAGCCAAAAAAAGGCGAGCAGAGTCAAAATAACATGATTCAGATCTGAAAGTGTGAATGATGAAACAAGAACAAGCATTGAATCTAAAGCCCAGCATTATTCCACACGTTTCACTTATAAACCCAGTACAAGCACAAACATGCTTTGACTTCAGATTGCACGTATTCCGAAGCCTGGCTTTTCATCATCAAAAGAGAGTAAAGAAAGATTAAAAAAATGAGACATCATGCATGACAAAGAGAATGGAATGTGCTGCCTTTATCCATCAGCAGTCATTAAATCATCTCTTAGGGCTACGAAGTCATAATCATATTCTCACCAATCGAATATGTATTGCTTAGTGTTGAGGTGCAAATATTGATCCATCGGCTGATGGGCGCCCCTCTCCCTCTCTCTGTGTGTTTAATATTTCACAGGGTTGTGGACAGGAGCAGATTTATCCATGACTGTGGTATTTAAAATGGAGTGATGAGCTGCAGGTTCATTTTCATGCTATAATAAAATGGATGGAGCGGGAGAGAAAAGCTACTAATCACATCCTCAAGACGACAACAACACAAAGAAGTCAGCAGAACAGCTTTCGAGAAAGAAGGACAGGGTGTGAAGAAAGGATGGAGAGAACATGAAAAGAGATGTATTATTTCATTATACAATAGGACTCTAATATTTCCATGGCAGTGATTAGTCCACTTTTCTGGGAAACAGAAACCGGTGCTACTATCATATCTCCAGCTTGCGACTCAATTATCAATGGCAGCAAATATGTTCTAGAAGGACGTTG
Organism: Acrossocheilus fasciatus; assembly: GCA_036784905.1. Taxonomy (NCBI): domain Eukaryota; kingdom Metazoa; phylum Chordata; class Actinopteri; order Cypriniformes; family Cyprinidae; genus Acrossocheilus; species Acrossocheilus fasciatus. Next base: position 18,482,731 of record CM071946.1, on the reverse strand, counting down.
TTTATTATTATCATCATTATTATTCACATAAATAAATTAAATTGAATTAAAGTTTTTTTATGAAAATATATAAAATAGGCAAATAATAAATAACTATATGTATATGTATATATATATATATATATATATATATATATATATATATATATATATATATATATATATGTGTGTGTGTGTGTGTGTGTGTGTGTGTGTGTAATAGTAATAGTAATAATAATACATAGGCTAATAGTAATAATAATACATATCCCCCGCACATATACAAATATATACAAACAGTAAATGCAAGGTTGTTACAAGGACTTTTATACTTTAATACTGTCACAATTAATAAAAAAAAGTTGATAAACTGCTTTTAAAATATTGAAATGCGGTGTGTACATGAGCAGTGTCACGTCTGCACTGTTGTAGTCAGTATATGAGACTGACTCATGTTTTCTCTTCAACTTCCTGTCTATTCTAGCTACTCAGTAATGAATGACCACAAACAACCGCTTCCATATGAGTCTTAATAAATGTACCTGCTTTTGCCGTGATGAAACATTACCAATGTAAAATAAAAGATGAGGTGATTAATGCAGGACCCCTGAGACGGACAAAACACTCTCACCTAAAGTGGTTTGCAAATCTCTCTGCGATTGAATAGACACGATATGACACAACAGATGGGGAAAATAAACACTAGAAATCTTGTTTATGAGACAATCTGAAGATGTTGTTTACTTTTATTGTCAAATTTAAAATTTGATTGTTGCTAGAGATGATGTTACCATTGAAGTTGACTAAACCGCATTAATCCACTTCACATTTCTCTCTTTCTCTCTTGCTGACACATTCATCAAGTAATAGAAGAGAAGCTGGAATTATTATTTTGATATTCTGTCCACTGCGTCTGCCTTTTCCCTCTTTCTTATTTTCTTTCCTATATATCTTTTTAATGAGATAACTTGACGCTACACCACTAATGTGAACTATGAATTGCATACAACTTTTTCAATTATCTAACGCTTCAAACACGGCACTCATGGTTGTAAAGCTCTAATGCGTATTGTTTTATGGCTAGACAAACTATATTACCAAAGTTTATTGTTTAATGAGTTTGTTTTACAAATTAAAAAATATAATGGATCCGTAATGTGTAATAGTTCACTTGTTTTTATGGTTTAATCAGCTCAGTCAAAGTGCCTTAAGCAACAGAAAGAAAATCACATGTGAGATCTCTGTTGTTTCTTTTTGAGATTAAGTGGAGTGAAAATCTGGAGTTTTTAATGCAAATTTAAAATACTTTTCATATCTATAGGCCAACAAATTTTAGTTTTATACATTTATTTTATAATATATTTTTATGACCCTATTTTTCCAGCATAGCTTAGTTAGCTATATAAAAGTGCTAATATTTTTCTCTTTTCTCAGCACAGGCATAATTCATCTTAAAGGCAAGAAGTTGCACCCTTTACACTCTGTCAGCTTTGTGCTGTAGAAACAAAATAAAGTGCAACCGAAACATTGCAGCTATTGGCGTAAACAGCAGAATAAAAGTTAAGCTGACAATGTAACATGCTAGTTGCTCATTACAGGAGCATTAGCATAACAGCTAGCAGATACTGCTGCTTTTTCTGTTTGGTTTCACATAGACTGATTTTAATGACTTCTTTATCTCCGCTACCTTGCCTGTGGCTTTTTCTCCCCCGTAGACTTTATTAATTTTACAAAATACATTTAATTCCCCCTGAATTTTAGATAAAAAGCTTTACTTTGTCAACAAAACCCAAAAGCTAGCCTACTGTGTACACATCTGATGGTTTGTACTTTGCTCTTTGCACTTGGCCTGGGGGCTATCAAGTAACTTTTTCAAAAATGTTATTTCAGGTAATAACAAGATTATATAATTTTTCACTTTTGAATAGCCAACTAGACTGGGGAGTTCCAGACCCAGACCCATGATGAAAGTTGCATTAATCTGTATGACAGGTTGCAAAAACAGTAAGTAAAATGGGCAAGAATTCCAGAACATCTAAGTGAACTGCTTCTTCATGAAATATGCTCATTTACTTGTATGAATTTAACAGACACTTTTATATAAAGTGACTTACAGTGCATTCAATGTTTACATTTTGCCAGTATGTGTGTTATGTGCGCACATATTTTTCAGTAATGAGCTTCTGTGGCATGTTCCATTGAATGCAGTGTATAAAATGTATATCTTGAATTTACTGAAAATTGCTTTGAATAAAAGTGTCTGCTAAATACATAAAATATTAAATGCATTTTAAATGTCCGTGATTGTAACTGTCTAAAAGTAACAGTGCCACCAGGTCACCATTCTTTCAAATCTAGCATGCAGTGCTGATAAATGCTTCAAATAAAGCGTAACTGACATTAAGCTGGTATGAAGCCTCAATTCATGATCTGAGTGGAGGAGTGATTGAGGAAGTCATTGAACACTAAAATTGTTCTCCGATACAGCAGTATTGCAATGCTTTTATAGTGAGCTTGATAAAAAAGAGAACTGTTATGTATTCTCAAGGTAAGATAATTCTGGTACACAATGTACCAAATCACTATTCGGCAATAATTTGTTTTATTTATGTCCAACTGATGATACCGAAATATAAGGGACTATTTTGCCATTCTTAGTGACTCGGAATAATGTAATGCTTGAGCAGATTTCATTTTCTAATGCTATGAATGAGAATGAATTAGTAATTAAGATATAGAGCAATTTACATTTGCATTAATTGAACTGCAATGCCTCAAGAATGAAGTCGCATGAATGTTTTTGGGTGCTTCAGTACAAGAGAACTCAGAACAGACAAGCAAGAAGAGATTTCAGATCTTGAAAATGCTGCATGTAAACAGCCTCTGCTAAGCAGACATCTTGCTACAGGGCAAAAGAACCACAGGGACCTTGATGAATAAAATAACAAGATTTCCAATAGCGACTTCCCATAAATAATTAACTATTTCATGGCGGTGTGTGGTGTGTGTGAGTTTGTGTCTTGTGTTAGTTAAACAGGTACGGAGAACAAGGTCATGGTAGCCAGAGCTCCAGAGTTCAGATTGGAACTGGATTCAAGCTGGTATAAGCCATCTTGCTACTACCCAAGTGATGTGTCTGTGTGGGTTTATGAGGACACTTTCTGTGTTTCCATTATTCAAATGGATTTTTAAAAATACAAAACAATGGGTCTTAATTATTATGTTTGTGTATGCACAAATGTGCATGAAATCTGAACACATCAGGATTCACCAATAACTTTCAAATGGAAAATTTATGAAAAAAAAATGTAGGAACAACGTAAACAATTCTTACACACACAAAAAAAATCACTTACTCTAGTTGGCCTTATTATCATTTTATAATCATGAAATTTCAGACATAGATATTTCATCTTAAATATAGTTCTTCATATCCGGTGAAAGAGTAAGAAAACCTGGACTATTAGCTCAAGCTGCAAATTTCCTCTGCATTAAGATGCAGCTGGCTAATGAGAGGTCTGTAATCTGAGTCACTATATGTAATTTGTTTATTGCCTTTGAACCGGTTTTACCGATATAGCACACTTGGCATTGCTTGTGGATCTGCTGCACATCCTCTCAGGGGTCATGTGTTTGTTGATAATGACGAAAATCTCTACAGGAAAGATTGTGCGAGAAGCCCAGAAACACTTAAATGAAGATGGCTTGGCCATGTTTTATGCAAAAGACTAACCTTGGGTACGTGGTCACTCATTTAGAGCAAATTCATGTGTATACGTATGTGTTGAGAATTACAGAAAAAAAATTCATGAGAAGTTGTTCTGTGCGTACAGATGAGATTCTGAAGTGTGTTTCCAATGGACACCCTACATGAGGCCACAGGGGAGAGGATTTGTGAACGACAGTGAGGCGACAGTATGGCAATATGATGACTAGAGTATGTCTAGATTACATTCATACTACTGTAAATGGTTGCAAAGTAAGTACTTAATCAAAAGACATACCTACTCAGAGATTATGCAATTTTAAATACAGCCATTTGTGACCTTGGACCACAAAACCAGTCTCAAGTCGCACAGGTATATTTGTAGCAATAGCCAACAATGCATTGTATGGGTCAGAATTATAAATTTTTCTTTTATGCCAAAAATCAGTATATTAGGTAAAGATCATGTTCCATGAAGATATTTTGAAATGTTCCTACTTTAAATATATCAAACATTGCTAAGGACTTAATTTGGACAACTCTAAACGCGATTTTCTCAATATTTTGATTTTTTTTTTGTACTCTCAGATTCCAGATTTCAAATAGTTGTCTCTTAGCCAAATATTGCCATATCCTAACAAACCATACATCAGTGGAAAGCTTATTTATTCAGGTTTGTATAAATGTATTCAGATGTATAAATCTCAATTTAAAAAAATGACCCTTATGACTGGTTTGTGGTCCAGGGTCACATTTTTATAACTGAGTCAATTAATCATTGATTTGATCAAAAACATAGATTCGTGTGACATGCCACTACTGTGCTGTTGGTCATGTGACATTTGAATTTGCACTAATCATGTGAAACTACACATATTTAATTGAGATCTTTTATTTTTTCCATATTTGCAGGAAGTGCACTAAAACATCAGTCGGTACGGTTTATAGAACTTTCTAAATGAAAAACTTTTTTACGGTCACTATCGTGACCGGTGGGATTAAATGGTATTAAAGTCTTGTATATAAAAATGTCATGCAGTATAAAAGCAATATCCCACTCATGATACAGTATATCACTATATATATATATATATATATATATATATATAAAACATTCAAACACTGTGTGATATGGGAGCTGAGGAACAGACAGACTTGAATAACTAGAAGGTTGTAGGAAGATGATGGATGCTTGATTGATTATGACATCTTAGAGTTTGGTTGAGCTAAATGAAGCAGCAGGAGAGCTGAAACCTATAACCTCCACATACTAAAAACTCATACTAAAGAGTCCAGCTCTGCTGTATCTAGAGCAGCATTGAGATGCAATGTGCGATGCACTATCAAAAAGAATATTGCGTAAAGTGATGTGTCAGTCATGAGAACTTGGATAAAGTCCTTTTGGAACTAAAATTCAAACCCTGTTATGAAGACGATTCAAAATATAGAAGCTGCAGTAGCTACATAATTATAGCAACAGCAAATGTTAAATGAATAAATATGCTCAATAATAATTGCCTGCTTTCATAAAGGTTAATGATTTCCCATTACTGTTCGTTAAGCCAAATGTAATGTGTATGCAAAGCCTTCCACCTGTACTGATCTCACAGCAACTAAGACATAAAACAGAAATTTCAGGCATCCTGCCAGACAGTATTGCAGGTTTATATGCATGTCTGCAATTGGCATGCACTAAACTCTGTTGAGTGCAGATTTTTAGAGACAATCAGGTGTTGCCAGACACCATCGTTGTGCAGTGACCTATAGAGCTAGTCTTTTCATTCAGGTGGCATTTGTGCTTTTTAGATGTAATAACAGGGCTTTTTTGGAACAAATGCTCATTTGCAATGACTTGTCCAACTCCATGGTTTCTGTTGCAAGTGTGGGTGCATTAGCATTCAGTTGTATGCTTTTCAGCTAGTGTTCCTTTATAAACTTTGCAAAGGTGCAAAGGCTTAGTATTTGGCATTCTGGAGGACAACCCTGGAACAAGGTGAAAAATTCTCTTTTACTGCTACATTCACAGCACTAGTCACAATATCCCATTCTGATTTGTTTCTGCTTTTTGTCTCGCTTGTGTGACTTTGTAAAATAAACAACATCAAATATAGAAATATATAGTAATTATAAATAGACGGCCTCTAACTTAGACTGAATAGAGGTCCTATGTTGAACCACTGCGCATTTCTCAGTTCTGCTGTTATATGAAAGTAAATGAAGTCCAGTTTAGGATGAATTAGAAACACAACTGTTATTGTCAAGATTATAGCCTGGTTTTGTTCTATTTCCTTTGCCTATGTTGCCTGTCTGTTTCCCTGGTTCCCGTTTTATGTTCATTTTAGAGAAACCCACCTATTTTGTGGAGGTACAGTTGTACAGTTGTCATTGAAAGACACACGCTTGACCTCTCACATTGCCCTCTGAGCTATAGCTTTGCTCTTTAATTAATAATACATTTCTGGAAGAGCAAAGGACAGGTTTCTCTATAATTACATGTCATGTGCATATACTGTATATATACACAGTTAACTGACAGCAAAAAGAAAAAGAATACATATTTAGGATAATACACAGAGTAGCTGCCATTATAACTGCCTCCAGTGGAATCCAAAGCCTTTTCTTTCTACAGTGTAAACTGTAAATGAGAAGTATTTCTAGTTGTCCTTTGAAACCTTGATGAATGGTTTTGACAGCTGTGCTGGTCTGTCTAAAAGATCTTTCCTGGTCTCACAAGTTGGCAAGTACAGATCCTAAATAGTTCTGCTCAGTCAGACAGCAACTTGCAAGAACAGCTGGCACTCAGATCACAGCTGATTACCACTATTCGTGTGCTGCTACTGTTTACAAGTGTGACTATGAGCTCCCAGAACTGCTCCCATTAGCAAACACCAGGCCTTAATTGACACCAGTCCTTCGCATGATGTTGCACAATGCATGTGCAAGCAGCAGTAAGGTTGCTGGTGACAGAGTTATGTTTGGAATAGGATACCATTTACCATGTTAAGATTGCTGACTATCACATGTCACTTACTGTTTTGATGAGTGAATCTCACAAGGGAAATGTCCAGTCATATATCAAAAGATCAATTAGAATTTAATGTGTGTTATATATATATATATATATATATATATATATATATATATATATATATATATATATATATATACACACACACACATATATACACAGGTGCATCTCAATAAATTAGAATGTCGTGAAATTTTTTTTCTTGTAAGTTATTTCAAAAAGTGAAACTTTCATATATTTTAGATTCATTGCATGTAAAGTAAAACATTTCAAAAGTTTTTTTGTTTGTTTTAATTTTGATGATTATTGAAAGTCAAAAATCATTATCTCAAAATATTAGAATATTTACATTTGAGTTTCAATAAATGACCATCCATACAGTATAATTCTGGGTATCTCTTGTTCTTTGAAACAATAATGGAAAAGACTGCTGACTTGGCAATGATCCAGAAGATGAACATTGACGCCCTCCACAAAGAGGGTAAGTCACAGAAGGTCATTACTGAAAGGTGTGGCTGTTTACAGAGTGCTGTATCAAAGCATATTAAATGCAAAGTTGACTGGAAGGAATAATTTGGATAGGAAAATGTGCACAAGCAACAGGGATGACTGCAAGCTTGAGAATACTGTCAAACAAAGCTGATTCAAACACTTAGGAGAGCTTCACAAGGAGTGGACTGAAGCTGGAGTCAGTGCATCAAGAGTCACCACGCTCAGACGTCTTCAGGAAAAGGGCTACCAAGCCACTTCTGAACCAGAGACAACGTCAGAAGCATCTTACCTGGGCTGTGGAGAAAAATAACTGGACTGTTGCTCAGTGGTCCAAAGTCCTCTTTTCAGATGAAAGTAAATTCTGCATTTCATTTGGAAATCAAGGTCCCAGAGTCTGGAGGAAGAGTGGAGAGGCACACATGTTGCTTGAAGTCCAGTGTGAAGTTTCCACAGTCTGTGATGATTTGGGCTGCCGTGTCATCTGCTGGTGTTGGTCCACTGTGTTTTCTGAAGTCCACAGTCAACGCAGCCATCTACCAGGAAATTTTAGAGCACTTCATACTTCCTTCTGCTGACAAGCTTTATGGAGATGCTGATTTCATTTTCCAGCTGGACTTGGCACCTGCCCACACTGCCAAAGCTACCAAAAGCTGGTTCAATGACCATGGTGTTACTGTGCTTGACTGGCCAGCAAACTCACCTGACCTGAACCCCATAGAGAATCTATGGGGTATTGTCAAGAGGAAAATGAGAAACAAGAGACCAAAAAATGCAGATGAGCTGAAGGCCACTGTCAAAGAAACCTGGGCTTCCATACCACCTCAGCAGTGCCACAAACTGATCACCTCCATGCCACGCAGAATTGAGGCAGTAAAGCAAAATGAGCTCCTACCAAGTATTGAGTACATATACAGTAAATGAACATACTTTACAGAAGGCCAACAATTCACTAAAAATGTTTTTATGAAGTATTCTAATTTGTTTGCTGGTTTTTGTTAAATGTGAGCCTAAATCATCACAATTAAAAGAACCAAAGACTTAAACTACTTCAGTCTGTGTGCATTGAATTTATTTAATACACAAGTTTATATATATATATATATATATATATATATATATATATATATATATATTGCATTAAAAAAAATCTGATTAATGTAATATGAAAAATCTAATTATGTATATTAGAATACTTTTTTTAAGCTTAACCTTGACACATTTGCCAAACCACTGTGCTAGTCAATACTGACAAAATACTTTTATTGCTTGGTAACTTTGTCATTATTATTTCTTTATTTCTTTTTAGATTAAAAACTGTGCCATTTTACTGGGGTTATTTCAAGTTTATTTTATTGGCATGTATATTTATAAAATATTGAATTTATTTTATAGACTTTTATAAGACTTTTTATAAGGTAACAAAATCTGCATTTATTTATAATATATTGTTAAATATTATTAGACAATAACATAAATATGTTCTACATTAAGATTATTTTTATGATGGTCAAGCTGAATTTTCAGTAGCCATTATTCCAGTCTTCAGTGTCACGTGATCCTTCAGAAATCATTCTCATGTGCAAGGTTAGTGTGAGGTTAGTTACTGTAGTCAGTGTGTTCAAGGGCTTCAAATACATTTGTAACAACACACTAGTCTATTCAGAATGTGCAACTGTTGTTCAGAGACACTGAGCAGGCCCTTACAGACAGCACTTGGACAAGTCTATTTCATCTGCTGATTAAGATCAGTCTTAACTCAAACTCAGTACCCACACCCAAGTTTGTTATCTTGGTGGGGACTTTCCATTGACATCTCCATTGACAGATATGTTTTTGATATTGAGGCAATTACATCTTCCATCCCTTAACCCCCACAGAAACCTTTCTGTGATTTTACATTTTCATTAAGACATTATTGAATACGTTTATTAATCTGTTTTCCTAGTGTGGACTGTTGGCTGCTCTCCACATTGTAGCTCACTTTAGGTTTTACTATCCTTAGAGGGACATTCATGAGTTCAGACATACACACATACATGTAAATCACACACACACACACACACACACACACACACACACACACACACACACTGAGCAGTGAGCACATATCGACCATAATAGTTTAGTAAGAGGACATAAATAGCATTTTGCATATGGATTTGGCATAATATTTAGTCTACATAGGTGATTACTCCACTCTACCTTGTGTATGAATGGATGGATGAAGAGATGTAAATTGCAGATCAGGATGATTACATCCTATGGCAATGTTGACATTTGCATGCCAGCAATGAATAATCACATCCCGGACGTGGAGGAATATCACATGTTAGTGTAAAACTAAATAACTCCAAATGTTTACACACATGCATATGAGACCAACATAACGTATATTTGTCATTATCATTTATTCTCAAATCTTTTTGTTGCATTTCCTGCCTCCATGGATTTGCATGAAGCATTCTACAGCGGCTATGTTTTTCAGCCAGAATGGTTTCTACCTATCACTAGCTGGAGGACAGGGCATATAATTTGCTAACCCTATTATTTTTGTGTAGTCTGTAATATGTTATTCATTATATAAATAACATATGAGTGTGTGTGTTAAAAACACCTCTAAAAGATACAGTTTATATGTATACATACACACACACACACACACACACACACACACACACACATACACATAATCCACATATGTGGAAGGCTTCGCATATATATTAATAGCTCAGATGGAATACAAAAATAATACTATACCAAAAAATACTACATCACAAAAAAAAAAAAAAGATGATATTCTTTAAAGCTGCCATGAAACAATGTGTTATGTGCAACGTGTTATGTAAATAATTCTGACTTAACTTGACATTTATAATTTTGCAAAAGTTTTTTTTTTTTTTTTTTTTTTTAATAAACTCTTTGGAACTGCTGAAAATGTTGCTTTGCAATCACCGGAATACATAAAAAAAATGTATTTAAATAGAAAAGAGTTGTTTTCACAATGTTTTTATTTTTGATTAAATAAATGGTGAGCACAATAAGCTTCATTTTTTTAAAGAAACATTTAAATAATCCGCTTTAATTTTAGCACATTTCAGAAAGAAATAAAAAAAATAACAAAAGAAGGTTGTTGCTGTTGTGTTTTTTTTTTTTAAACAAATGCCTTTGTGTTGTTGCCTTCAGGGTCCTTGTAGTTTGTGCCTTCGGGTCCAAGATCGACTCAGTCTGAGAATCAAAGTGTCTTTGAAGGAATCTTTTGTGCCAAGGGCAAGATATAAGATAAATGGTGTCTGTTTTGTTTTGCCAAATCTGATAGTTTAGGCAGGTGAGATGGACTTCTATGTTTTCGCATTTCTATGATATCCAAACACTGATGGGCCATAACAACAGAAAACAAAAAGGAGAGACACAGACAAACTCCATGTTTTTCCATTTTTCCACCTCGTCTCTTTCTAAAAACAGAGCGTGGAGAAAAGTAAAATGCAGACAGCAGGCAATTTATTAGTGCTTTACCACAGCAAGTTGCGTGGCACTTTGGCAACATAATTACCAAGCTGAATGCCCAGGTCTCTCTCTCTCGTTCCTTCTCTTTCTTTCTAAAACACAAAGCTCTGTCACTGGCCCCTAGAGCCCTGGGAGAACTATGGGGACGGCCCCCACACACTGCTGATTATAGCCTAGAGAGTGAGCTAGAGAGAGAGAGAGAGAGAGAGCTGCACTGATACAGCAGACATAAAAAGAAGCACACCCACATGACAGAGAAAGAGAGAGAGAGAGAGAGAGAGAGAGAGAGAGAGAGAGAGAGAGAGAGAGAGAGAGAAAGAAAGCACAGTCTGTGAGTTTGTGAGTGAGTAAATGTGAGAAGAGAATAAACCATGGTGTTAAAGGATGAGCGTGTAAGTAAGGGTCGTGTGTGAAAGAGAACAGAATATTAATCATCAGACTGACTAATAATTTAATACAAATTAACTCAATTCTGCCATCCTTAAATCAATAGGACAGTAAAGACTTTCTATTATTCATAAATGTCATTAGCCACATCAATGCAAACAACATTCACTGGCATATTCACTAAACAGCTGACCTCAGTCTTATTCATTAACCACCTGCAATCGAGTTTAACCAGATGCTAAACAGGACATTTGAGTATTTGAATTAAGCCATTATCATTATTTGTCAGTCTAAACACGCCCTCTTTCTAATTATTACAGATTACACCTTGTTCACAAAATTCATTGCTGCTTGTCTGGAGTGATTAGTATAATGCTATAAAAGTTTATGCATTGCAGCTTTAAAACATTTTGTTATTCAAATGCTATAATTGTTTTACATTTGACTGCTGCTGCTATTGTCACTGTCAGCTGTCATATAATTCAGAGTTCATATTTTTACTGAATTAACATTTGTTGATCATCACCATGCTTGAGAATCGTGTGTTGTGCTATATTATGTGCATCTCATTGCAACTTCAGGATTTAATATTTATCATCGTAAATGATTGCCTTTAGTTTGAAGAGTTAAAATTCTGTCCATTTTATGTCGTAAGATTTGAAATTGAAACATAAGAGGATTGATAAAGAAGAAGAAGAAGAAGAAGAAGAATATTTAGTTGATGTGACAGATCTTTTAAAATTCAATAGACTGCCTTTTACTCATTAGATGAACTAAAGTGTTTGAGGTTGTCAGTTGCTAGTTGAGTTAACTTAACAACTTGACTGTGATAGGTTGAATTATTCTTATTTTTTAGTTAGCTCAACTTTTTTCTTTTCTTTTTATAGAAATATAATGGGTTTTTTTAAACTAGAGATTTAATTTTTATAACTACTATTCTTTATTTATTATTAATAATTATAATTTGGTGACATTTTATAAGATATCACTTGTTAATATTAGATAATGCATTAGCTGTCAATTAGCAATATATTTTTACATAATTGTTTTGCATTATATTAATAATGTTAATGGTAACAGATACCACTTTTTTTTTTAATCTATTAATTAAATGTTTAAATTTACATTATCCAAAATAAAACAAATGCTCATTATTAGTTCAGGTTAACTAATGTAGTTAAATAATGTTAACGTGAAACCTTATATATTAATAATTTTTTAACTTACCAAATATGTTATCTTGTTAGCCTGAATAAGTGATCCAGAAAAAATCAGGGATTAAGCAAACGATGTTACAACATCAGGCCCTTAAGAAAGAAGATGACAGTTTGTGAACAGGCATCTAAATGCAGCCCAGGATGGGTAGAGAGTGCTCTTTTCTGGAAGAAGCCAAGTGGAGCTGTGCGAGGGTGTGTGAGAGCGAACTGAAAAGTGTTTGAGAGAGGGAGAGTGTGAAAAGCAAAAGAGGAAAGAAGACTCTTGAGAGGGAGACACACAGACAAAACTAAGCAGGAGAACACTTCAGTATGGCACACAAAGACCTCAGAGCGTTCACTTTATTACAGACATAATGTAATTAAGCCAAAAAATCTGGTTTGTTACATGATTTAATGAGAGTGGAAACCGTTTTAAATGTGTCCTCTCTCATCTGGGACGCAGCAGAGCAGATGAGAGAGCTATAATAAAACAAGAAATGGAAAAGGGAAAACCAAAAGATATATTTAAGACACAAATGCTGTGACTGCCTGAGGAAAATGCAGTGCCAAAACATTATCTTCCATCATCCCTTTTGTTTGCCGCCTTCTTGCTTTAACAAGGCCCGATCATGTCCTCAGAGAGCAGTAGAAGTTGAAATGCACTTCAAAGAGGATAATCTCTTTTTCTTCAATCTAACTTCACATTCGATATGCACAGAGCTCTTTTGTGTGAATGAACTGGGTTTTGTAGATATTCTGAAGAAAATGTGAGTGCTTTCCTGCGCAAAACATGCTGGCACAATGCTGGGTGGTTGCCAGGGTGTTGCTATGTGGTGTTCAAATAGGTTACTTACAATGGTCTCTGCACATTAAACTGCACATTATTTTAAGGTGTCCTTGTTACAGTGTAAGTATACATTTAAGTACTGAATAATATGAATTAACTACATGCACTTACTATATGGTTAGGTTTAGGATTAGGGTTATTTGCTTGTAATTATGCATAATGTATTGTTATTATAACAGTAAGTACATGTAACGTGTAACAAGGACACCTTAACAATCTTGTATCATTTCAACACCTTCAGGTGCAGGTGCAACAGAAAATAGCTACAGATCTGTGCCATGTTAAGGGGTGATTCACTGTCTTTAAGGGCAGTATGCACACTCACAGGATGGGAAGCATGACCAAATGTTCAGGGCATCTTTCTTCAACGGGCGCCAGTTTCGCTTAGGATGGGGAACTATATGTCTGGCAGATGGCATGGTGGGGGGAGACTAAGAATGACACATGTTGACAGGAAGCCAGTATGGAAATGACAAGGCTTGGCAGGACGTTAAGAATGTGATGGGAGATGAAAGGAAAATAGAGAGAGGGTTGTGTGGGAGAAGTCTTCATTTCAGCATTTGTGTGTGTGTGTGTGTGTGTGTGTGTGTGTGTGTGTGTGTGTGTGTGTGTGTGTGTGTGTGTGTGTGTGTGTGTGTGTGTGTGTGTGTGTGTGTGTGTGTGTGTGTGTGTGTGTGTGTGTGTGTGAACATGCATGGAGCTTTCTCTGCAATTACATACAAACAGCAGCATATTTGCATCACGCAGGCCGCAAAGTTACATACTGTACAAGAATTTGGAAAATTATTTCAAATATGCATTAAGCCTAAGCATAGGCATGTATTTCTCTGTCTCACTCTCACAAAAACACATATCCTAGTACATGTGCTCACAAACATTTTTAGGTAGGTATATCTATATAATTTCAATATTACCCGTAGGTTTTCTTTCAATAGAAAGCTATAATCTAATTGTTAATGTAGTTCTAGACAAAAGCATCATATCTAGCATCTGAAAGCAATTGTTTGGAAGAGTATGTCAGTAAAAGATTGTCAACTGATGATATGGTATAGCCCTGAAGATTGAGGGATTAGAGGTGTGATTGAACCGAGGTGACAAATCCTTCCTGCCTGTTTGCTTTGGTGTTTTGATATATTTGAGATATATTGTTTTGATATATTTCCAAGTATTATAGTAGTATATGGCTCATAAATGAGTATGTAACCAGGAAAAACATGCCATAGCATAAATAAAATATATGTATCAGTTTCAGTTTTAGCTCATTAGTTCAACAGTCATCAGTTTTGGGTGATATTAAGAGATATCTTGAAGTAGCGATGCTTTTCTCCTGTTTTTTGTGAAGATTCTTTGAAAGAAATGAATACTTTAGTTCAGCAAGGATGCATTAAATTGATCAAAAGTGACGGTAAATAAATGTTTATAATAAATATTTCTATTCCATTCTTTTGAACTTTTTTCCCACAAAAGCAACTATTTTTAACATTGATAATAATAAGAAATGTTTATAGATGATTTCATATTAGAATGATTTCTGAAGGATCATGTGACACTTAAGACTGGAGTAAAGTTCTGCTGAAAATTTGGCTTTGCATCACAGTAATACAAGTATTTAAATAGTAAACAATTGTCTTAATTGTAGTAAAATTTAATGAACTGTTTTACTTTATTTTGATCAAATAAATGCAGCCTTGGTGAGAATAAGAAACTTCTATCATTAAGTCATATTTGCCATTCCTATTTCCATGTCCATCTTGTATCAACAGATAGTCAATGTGTATCTCAGTCACTCGAAGAACTGATTAAACCTTTTAGCCAAAGGTTAAAAGCTATCTAAACAAACACAATCCCCCATAGATCATAACGAGGGGTGAGAACCAGAAGGGCGTAAGTGACATTTCACCAACTTTACAGGAGAGCCAAAACAAAATTTTTTACCATAGTTTGATCTGATTTTGTGTACTGATTTCAATTGTTTAAAATGCAATTTTGTACACTCATGGATGACAGTACTTTTGCCAGTAGAAAGAGCTATTACCAACTATTCCATTTCACCAAAAATGTTACTTACACCCTTCTGGTTCTCAGCCCTCGATAAATGGATGATAACACTAAACAAAAAGTAGGCTACCCTGTGCCGAAAAAATAAAAAAAAATCAGCTAGCCAATAAGCAATTAGTAGCCTTATGCAACTAGTATAAGAGGCCTATTTAATAATGAAAATTCAAGCTTGTGCATGTAAATCAAACTTCTCAAGTCGATAGCAAAGATTTGTCAACACTAGAAGAACAACAATGTGAAATGACATCAATCAAGTGCATGAAATGTGAACCATATAAGGACCGGAGGCGACAGCACATCATTTGGTGTATTTAGGAAAAAGCAGAAAACAATCAGTCATTCTGAAACTAATTTGAAAAGGGTTGGGGAGAGTCGATGAAGACATGCAGTCTGAGGGTTTGTGTTCACCTGATGTGTTGAAGGTTGGAAGGAAAATTCTATTTTAAGATCAGATCATTTTACTTGAGGAGAAAAATAGTTACTAAAAATGAGCTCTACTGTAAGCTCATATTCCTAAAATAGATAACAGCTGCAAACTAGCTAAATTTGGCATTCACTCAGTGCATTTTACTTGTAAAACATCTGCACAGGTCCAGCAGGTATAATCAAAAATCCCGTCCATATACACATCGGACACTATGTTCAGTCAGACACAAGGCCCATAAATCAAACACTAGCTGCATGTCAAGTTCCAGTCACCTCAAGGCAGCTTGAAATGGAAACTAATGCATTTAGTATGAATCTGATCATAGCGACTGGAAAGCACCGCTTAGAGACAGACTGAAGGGTTCAGCTGAGGTATATATTTCAAAAAAGTGCAAATTCACTTTACAAACAAGCGATTGCTGGTACTTAACCGTGTGTGTAAGTGCGGCTGTGTGTTTGTGTCTGAGTATCTCGCATACCCACATGTTCACACACACACACACACACACACACACACACACATGCATTGAGTGTTAATGTCGCTGTTTGTTGGCAGCTATCACACTTTCTCTGCTAATCTGCTCTCTGTTCCAGCAGCTTGTGGCTTGGAGATACCAGGCTATGTTGCCAAGCGACAGGTACCCATTCTGTTTTCCTTGGTTGCCATGGTGAGAGGAAGGAGGGTGGGGCCTGAACGAAACAGGTACAGACTGTCTCAGAGACGGCACATTGTCTCCTGTGCACTACACAGAGATGGTGAATATATATATATATATTATAATTTTTTTAGCAATGGTATTGTTGTGTACCTGTGGATTTTTTTTTTTTACTTGTTTATCAAAAATCCAGATTCAAAATATCACGCTTGAAGAAACATTTAAACATTTTCCAGTATGTTATAAAAGGGCCCATAAAAATGTCTAAATATGGATCTAGTCCTTGACAAGTTTCCATATATTTATCTAAGGGCAATTTCTGAAGTATTTCCTATCTGCGGCAAGCTTTAACAACACTAGGTGTTATGAAATTACACAGAAAAATGTAGTACTAAATATGTACTTCATGTAGATCCTATTTTTAACAACAGCAGAGATGTTGTGTCTACACACTGCTTGGGGGTGAAATGCTGCACGCTGAACTTAGATCAGATTCACACTTTTTTATGGTTAGCTTCAGATAGATAGCACAATACTCTGAACTGACTAATAGGCCCGATAAGGAGGATTAACAAACAGTGATATTATTTACAGTCATGGCCAAAAATATCGGCACCCTTGGTAAATATGATCAAAGAAGGCTGTGAAAATTAATCTGCATTGTTAATCCTTTTGATCTTTTATTTAAAAATTCACAAAAATCTAACCTTTCATTGGATAATAAGAATTTAAAATGGGGGGAATGTCACAGTCATGGACTTTTGTTTGTGTTTTCATTCCCCATGTGCTCTGTGTGACCTAGTTTCTGTCTGTCGTTAATAGTATCATTATGTTCAGGTGTGTCTCATCATTATCCTCATTTACGTTCCCCTTATAAGTTGCATTCAGTTCAGTGTTTCTTCGTCCGGTCTCGTCTATGTATGCTTGTGGTGACTATCCTCTTGTATTGGATTGCCTATGTGGCTTATTAAAGACTGTTTCTCGTTACTCTTCATCGTCGTGCTTCTCTCCCGCACCACACTGTGACAGGGGAAATATCATTTTGAAATCAATGTTTTTCTCAAATACACTTTGGACACAATTATTGGCACACCTAGTAGTTCTTATGAGTAAAATATCTCTGAAGTATATTCTTATTCATATTAGCATTTTTGAGCACTCCAGGGTGATTATGAACATGAAATTATCCAGCCAAGGCTTCCTGTTTCACAGAAATATAAATAGGAGGGAAAACAAAGCCCAAATTTCCTTAATCATCCATCACAATGAGAAAAACCAAAGAATATATTTCTGATGTGCAGCCAAAGTTAATTGAGCTTCACAAATTAGTGAAGAGGCTTTAAGAAAAGAGCTAGAGCAGTGAAAATTCCCATTTCCACCATCAGGGCAATAATTAAGAATTTCCAATCAACATAAAATGTTACGAAACTGCCTGGAAGAGGACATGTGTCTATATCATCCTACTGCACGGTGAGAAGGAGAGTTTGAGTGGCTAAAGCTGTGGTCTAAGGACCACAGCTGGAGAATTGCAGAAAATAGTTGAGTCTTGAGGTCAGAAAACCTTTAAAAAAATGGTCAAACCGCACCTACATCACCACATGTTGTTTGGGAGGGTTTAAAAAAAAAAAGCTCATTCAAAAACAAACTCCAGCATATTCAGTTATCGGACACGACTGGAACTTCAAATGGGACTGGCTTCTATGGTCAGATGAAACTAAAAAATGAGCTTTTTATCAGGAAACACTCAAGATGGGTTTGGTGAACACAGGGATAAAAAGTACCCCATGTGTACAATGAAATATACTGCTGTATTTTTTATGTTGTGGGCCTATATTTCTGCTGGAGGTCCTGGACATCTTGTTTAGACACATGGCATCATGGATTCTATCAAATACCAACAGATAAAAAAATCAACAATTGACTGACTCTGTATAGAAATCTTATAATGGGCCATGTTTGGATCTTCCAACCGTACAATAATCCAAACACAAAGCTCAAAAACAACACAAAAATGGGTCACTGAGCACAAAACCAAGCTTCTGCTGGCCATTCCAGTCCTCTGACCTGAACCCTGTAGAAAATGAGTGGTGAACTGAAGAGAAGAAGCACCAACATGGAGCTGGGAATCTAAAGGGTCTGGAGTGATTTTGGATGAAGGAATGGTCTCTGATCTTTTGTCAGGTGTCCTCTAACCTCATCAGGCATTATAGCAAAAAAATTAGAGCTGTTAAACTGGCAAATGGAGGTTTCAAAAAGTATTGAATAAAAGGGTGCCGTTAATTGTGGCCAATGTGTATTAGAGAAAAACATTTATTTCATAATGATATTTCCCCCCATTTTAAATTCTTATTATCCAATGAAAGGTTAGATTTTTGTGATTTTTTTAAATAAAGGATCAAAAGGATTAACAATGCAGATTAATTTTCACAGCCTTTTTTGATCATATTAACCAATGGTGCCGATATTTCTGGCCATGACTGTACTTCATCATGTGCATATTCTTTGCAGGTTATTAGACTGTGTGATTGTTCATAGAATTACCCTGATGTGATAACATTCAAGGTGTTGTCTTAGTTAACAGAAACTGGTCTCCAACTGGTTTCTTCTTTTGCAGGTGCAGGGTGCCAGCGGGAGATGAGGGACAATGGACTACAGTTCTTTTATCGAGTGTCATGATTCGTGCCCAGGGACTAGTACCAGAGTGCTCTGCATCACAAGTGCAGTGCTGTACCAGGTGAGCTACCAAGCAAGATTACTCATGTTAGAAAAGCCAAAGAAAATATTTTGAGTTTATATGATAGTATTGTCCAAGAAACCACACAAAATAGGTTTTTATTCATTGAAAATCTGCCTGAATTTGTGTGAAAAAAAAGAATAAGCATTTTTGGTGTTTTAATGTCACTACTGTTCATTTCAGCTGGAAAGTGAATTGTATAAGACCTGTCTTCAACACTGTCTTTGTTCCCTTTCACACACCCCATTTCCCCATCATTGCTTTTTAGTTTGTACCTTCTTCATAGTCAGTACCCTCTCTTCTCATCTCTGAAAGAGCTCACCATTTTTGGTCCAGTGATAATAGCTACAATGCATGCCTGCAGTACTTAAATGTTGGACTAGCTCATGAGTAATTTTTCCCATTCATACCATTCTGAGGTGTTCTGTGGGAAACGTGCGAGCGTGATGACGAATCAGCTCTTGTTAGTCTTGTTAGATCTTTGTAATATGATGTTAGTTATAGGAGGCTTAAGCATGGCAGGAAATATTGGTTATTGTCATTTAAAGGTGCAAGTTTGATGCAAAAATGCTGCAATTGTTAAAAGAGTGTGAGGGAATATTACCTGAATTTATTTCCACTATTTCTCTATTGATGTATGCAAAAAACTACAGAGTTGTATAGCTACGTCATGTTGTGCTTCGGAAGTAATAAAAAAATAAAAATAAAAAATAAAAAAGCTTTTTTTTGCCTTCAAAAAATGTTTGTCTTGTTTAAATATAAATATCTAATTCTTTTAAAAACAAGATAAGTTTGCTTGAGATTATTTTAACTTCCTTTTTTTTTTTTTGATAATATTGTAGCAAGTCTGAGTGTGTGATTTAAGCCATATTATGTTCTGTTCTTGTATTATGTGTTCTTTGGAATGGGGGCTTTAAGGGGTGGGTGTTCTTCTGAAGAACGAGTCTGCGCACTCGTGTGTGGGTGGAGTCTCGGGGAAAGTTCTAGAAGTTTGTGAGTTGAACTTGAGAGAGCCAGGCATTGCTTTTCACGAGTGCTCTCGTTAATAAAAAGAAAGTGTAAAATCGTCAAGTGTGTCTTTTCACTTATTCGATCGCTATGATATGTATTTGGTTAAGTTTATTTTTCTTACCCCACTGGCAATGTTTTTGAACATAAATATCGCAAAGTAATGTAAGGAGTATGCTTAAAACAAAACAAAACAGAACAACACAAAAAATATGATATGTAATATATATCATAATTTATATATTTATATATTTTTTTTTTGTTTGTTTGTTTGTTTGTTTTTCTTTCTTCCCCAAAGGGCAAATAAAATCTTATATTCAAGATATAATCTCTGAAATTAACTCTTAATATCTTATGCAATATTTTATGCAATTTAATTAAACTAAATTGATCACTTTATGAAAATAAGTCTTAGCATCTTATGCAGTTTACTTTACTTTGGGGGATGTATACACTGTAAAAAAAAAATAAAATAAAATAAAAAAAAAAGAAGTTGAGCCAGCTTAAAATTTTAAGGCAACCAGCTTCAGCAGATTTTTGAGTTTTCTCAACTTATTTTTGTGGGAGATTCTCAATTTTTTGTTGTATAAACTTAAAACGACAAGTTGAGAAAACTCAAAAATCTGCTGAAGCTGGTTGCCTTAAAATTTTAAGTTGGCTCAACTTCTTTTTTTTTTTTTACAGTGTAGATATTTTACTATAAATACACAGATACTGATTTTAATAATTATTGTTTGCAATGTACTAAAATTAGATTTGATGCTAAATTCCATGGATTTGATCCTGTGTTAAATCTGGTGAACAAATCAGAATTCATAAAGGCAGAAACTGAAATGAAAATGTTCTTATACTTTATGCACACCAACAAACATGATGTTTGCTCATGCACCAGTATGTCAGTATAATGAATGAATGAATGAATGAATGAATGAATGAATGAATGAATGAAAGAATGAGTCACCACATCAGATACAGTATGAATCTGAAATTGTTCATATTCTAATTATGAATGCATCATGTAACATGCATGTATATCCATTGAATATATTTATAATATCTTGCCATTATATGTGTAATAATTATTTACATCCTCACATATCTGAAGTCTACAACACAACATAACAGGCAGCTGTGCTATAAGACGTCAAGGACACATTTTTGTAGTGAGGAGGAGCTTGGGGGGGAAAAAAAGAACATAAATCAATGTACAGACAAGCAAAAGCAGCCTGAAATTCACAAAGGTGACCTTTACAATTCATCTTTCACCTTCTTGTCTAAGGACGTGAATATAAATGAAAGTTTGATTAAATTACTAATAATGCAGTGCATTCTAGTAGTTGTACTCCTTGGTATATGGAAAACACTTTTTCAGAAAAAAGGCCTTTTTAAATGGAAAATGGTGAACATGGATAATAAATGATTTTAAGGAAATGTTATTTGAAAGACATTTTGAATACATATATTGGCAGAATAATGCAGCTAAACAGTTTGGATGTTTTGGTCACGCAGCATGAAACCTGGGCTAATCAGTGCAAACCTGGACCACCATGGACAGCATGCTGGTCTTTTGAGCAGGATTCCACTGACTGAAACCCCTTATTTTAGGAATAGCTATTTTGACTAGCCCTCAATAACTGGATTCAAGCAGATTTTACTGGATCGCCGTTCCCCTACCCAACAGTGCAATAGTCTTACAATGGAATAAAAATTCATCAGACCAAAGATTAGAAGCAGAACTTGTACCTGCTGAACTGTCTGCACCACACTGAAAGGTGTGTTATATATTTGATTTTAAGAGCCTTCCTTCACATCCAATTACACACACACACAGATATCCAGTAAACACACCCTCTAAACCCTCTAATACAGTATTAATTGGTCATTAGGACGTCCACAAGCACTAAAACCACATTGATCATTAACTTGTGATAGTACAGAAAGAGGTAGCCAGGGTAACAATGTCTGTGTGTTATTCCAGTTAGATAAGACTGCGTTCACATACTTGGGTCACCAAAGTGTCTTTTTTTTTTTTTTTGTGCAGTAGCCACTTTGATCAGAGCGGTCAATGTCATAATAACATGGTCAATTTCCAGCAGTCCTCCAGCATCCATAAAACTTTAATTTGTCTTTAACAAAGTTATTCTTTAATATATATTAGATATAATATCTAATAGCTGGGTTGAATTCAGATTATCTCTGCATTTCTTCACCCCAAGACACCTGATAATATAATCATTTCATCTATCCGTGCATTAAAAGACATTCTCGAAAGGCAGAGTTTGATTAACACTGACTCTGTGATTTAGAGTTGTTTCATTCAGGCATAAAAATAGGACACACTTAATCCCTAATGTGATTGAGATCAGAGCAAAGGATATCAGAGGCATATTGTTTTTATACAGCGTATATTAATTAAGAGCACACGGGTGAACATTATTGAGATTTAGTGGTTAGAGGCAGAGAGTGAGAGAGAGTAAGAGGTGGTAAAGAGACATGGATAATGAAAATCGCACCAAAATAAACAACCCTTGAAATTGAATGAGAAATGTAACTGCCATAAAGAGCCAATCAGAGAAGGATCCCTTGAGTGAGCCGCCTACTGGTGAAATCACCACTCAAGACATTTTATATGAAGTGAATAACTTTGAAAGTATGCGAAAACTAGTTTGGACCAAATGTTCTCTAGACAACAATGATATAGTTTTTAGACATGTGCTTAAAGGGAATAGTTCCACCCTCATATCATTTGAAACCTGTTTGACTTTTCTGCAGAATACAAAAGAAGCATTTTTAAGAATGTCTCAACATTTTTTCGTCCATACAATGAAAGTCAGTGGGCTCCAATACAAAACTGAACCCCAGTGACTCTCAATGTATGGACAAATAGAAGATAAATAAATAAATAAAATCTCTCCTAAAGGAAGGAAAAGAAACTCATACCGATTTAGAAATGATTTTTAATATATATTTTCATTTTGGGGTAAGCTATCCCTTTACAATATATATATATATATATATATATATATATATATATATATATATTGTGTAATAGCAATGTATACTCTCTCTCTCAAGCTGCATTTTTTACTCAGAGCAACAACAAAAAAGTCCTAGCCATCCTTCCATGCATGTCCCTGGCATTTAAGTCAAATTTTCTGTTCATTATTGACTCTGTGGAGAGTTTCTGTTTATTTATAAAATGAAAATGTCAGATAACACATTTGGTTAGTACTTTGAATATCTGAATCCACTGAACATCCAATCTTGTAAATAGACAAAGGACATCCAGTACAGTACGTTCAGATAATCCTTGGAATTTAATATGAATATAAAAAAAAAACATAAATTTCATGGGGAAAAAAATAAACATACTTTTTTCAGGGTCTCCTCAAACAAATGTCATAATTTGTTAGTCATAATTTCAGTTTTGCTTGACCATTTTTCTAACACTTACAATTAAATGGTTGGTAACTATATGCCTCTAAGACTTTTATGCAAATACCCTTGTCACATGTAAAACAGTGCTTTGCTGCACTCACATATGGGTTGCAGGTACTGCCAAGTCCTATATGGTTGACATACCCTAAGACTGCATAGTTAATCTGTGTAATTACTCAGAAATTAATATTTAAATAAACATTTTAATAGGTGGCTTTTTGGACGGGTAAAGAAGATTCAGTTCTTAAACTTTCATTATATTTTCTACATGCAGTAAAACTATCAAAAAGGCAAGGAAAATATATTTTTTTATGATATTTTGGTGTCTAATATGATAAAGCAGATCTACACAAAGTCAGTTTTTTGTATTATTGTCAGAGTTTTAAATTCTGAAACGTATGTCTGAACATGCAAATGTAATTGACATTAAAATATCCTGTCACTGTCAAAATTCACACAAGATGGACAGTGACTAAACATCTAACCTTGATGTGTCAGCCAATTGAATTAATCACCAGGTAACACTTGTCATTGTGGGATGAGACACTGGCTTTTACCTTGGGGGCATGAAATGAATGCAGAATAGTGTGAAGAGACGCAAACATGCGATGGGACCTTTCATGTATTCGTCAGAGGAAATCAGTTCTCGTGACATAATGAGAGGGTCACATTGGTAGAGCTCTTCAACACCTGCACTTATCATTCATGAAATGTGCGAGAAAGAGAAAGACCCGTCACCCGATTCCTTTCCTTCCCAGGCATTTGATTTTGTAAAGGTTCTTAATTAAAATGATTTAATGGAGAGGCTGCACTGTGAGCTGCCATGACATGGATACAGGGGCAATCATGGGCCAATTATATCTGCCTTGATGAGTGGCAGATCTCATGTCCTCTCAGTTAAATCTGCACCGCTGCATCCATCAACATACCATTGAAAATTTGAACAGGGGACTATAACGATTTTAATGTTTTTCAAAGAAGTCTCATATTGTTCACCAAGACTGTATTTAATCAAAGTGAAATATTGTGAAATATTATTACAATTTAAAATAACTGTTTTATTTCTTCTATCCTCTTTGGGAGGCATCTGTAGCATGTTGTTGATTGACATTTCAAAAAGTTTCAACTTAAAATAATTTGTTATCCCGCTGACTTATTTGTTTTAGTTTAGTCAACTTGAAATTTTAAGTTACTCAATGTTAATTTAAGGGACAACTCAAATATTTTAGTTGACTAAACTAAAAAAGACAAATTATTTTAAGTTGAAACAACTTTTTTTTTTTTTACAGTGTGTCAGTTAAACTGAAAATGAACAAATAAACTTACACTGAAAGTCTGCCAGGTTTAAAAGCAGAAGCGTAAATCTTGTTGTACAACAATGAAGTTTTTAGTAGAAAAATGACTTTTCTAGATGGAAGATGCTCTAGTTTTGCATTACAAAGGTAAATCTGATGGGAAGTGCTTCATGAGTGTCCTTCTGCATATCATGCCTAAATTACTAGGTTTCCAATTGGACAATATTATTTAACTTTGTACAGAAAACGTTACTAAGCGATTTTATAACATTAGTCTCATGCAAACATGTAATTTAATAATTTCACTGTATCAATTTTTTTTCTGGAACTGTAATATTGCCTCATAGACTTCCATTGTAAGTGCATATAAACATGATTTTCTTTGCTTTTACAAACTATGGGAAAGTTATTTTCTGTGGTAACTAACAGCGCAGTTACCACTGTTCATAAAGCTTAAGTTGTATTTAATAGAGATTACTCCCTAACTACAATGTTATTGGCAGAACCTTGTGAGTGGCGAAGGCGGCATAGTAAAAGCAGCAGAAGTAAACAAAGACCAAAAACCGTCTAGACACCTGGTTTGGGCATACTTTGATATCCTGCCTTTTCTAGTAACATTAACATCAGCTATCTTCCTGTAAAACATCTTTTTCCATTAGACGTAGGATTGGTTAAGAAAGGTAGTTTAGAATGAGATGGTGTGCGTATGCAAGAACGAGGGGTTGAGAGTGGTCTAAGAGTGCCGATTGATGTAGTTGGGCAATTCAGTTAAACAAAGCCAGAGATACAGTATAAAGAAAGAAGAGAGAAAGAGACATCAAGGAAATCAGCTAAGAGCTAAGTGGCTGATAGAGAAAGGAACAAAATCAGGAAAATAATATGAAATAAAATCACGCAAGCAAAAAAAACAGGTGTCTGAAATTAAATGAGACTCAAGTCTGAAGTGAAGCTCAGACAGATTTCTGAAAAGAAAGAAATAAAAAACTTTGTGCCTGTCCAAACTCAACAAAGCAGCTCACAAAGAGCCAGTGTGTGAGAATCCAAGATTGGTGCCCTTTGTAGGCCTGTTCCTGGCTGCCTGCTGGTTCATGCCACTTTGTTTGCCCTCACATTGTGGCCCTCAACTGCCAGGAACAGGTGACAGGTGGAATGTAATTTAAAACCCCGTGGAGTGAGCTTACAGACTAATATCATTCTCCGCAGGAGATTTTGGAGTATTGGGTTGACACATTATTACTATGTATTGGGTCCATGTAGTGCAAAATATAAATACAGAGATGCCTCTGCCGTATTTAATGAGCTTGTTAATGTCATTTCTTTGATTTGTTTATTTATTTAAACCTGTCATGTGACCATCTGGTGTGTTTGGTTAACAGAAAGCCTCTTCGTCACTGGGATTTGAGTTTGTCAGACATTCTGCGCTAGTAACTAAGCATGAAGCTAGGTTAATCCTCAAATGTTTTCAATTCTGATAAAAATAACAAATATATAAACCTCCAGGGAATCAGTGAGCCGTCACTCTCAGAATTCTCAAAAGAAAAGTGCCAATCAACAAATAATTCATGGAACGCCGCACCATGCCGATTGAATGAAACACAACAGGAAGAGTAATGAACAACCACACAGCTCCTGCCATTCAATCAATAGCCTTGACCCATGCTACAGTTTATTTTTCCTCTTTCCCAGATGCATCATCTATTGTTAGTGCAGTCAAACTCATGATTTATTATTCTCTATACTGTAAATTCCTCTCAATTTACATGTTTCTTGGAGATACTCGCAATTCGGCCAATAGCTGTCGGCTAACTGGCTAAGAGGATGCGGAAGCCCGTCTGGACTATGTTGAAAGCGTGAGGATGAATATTTATGAGGAGGAGAGTGTACAGTGGTTGTACTAACTGCTGAGGTACAGAAAATCAATAGTGCAATGAGTTCAGTGACAGATCATCTGACACAGGTGATTAAGGAGAACAGGGAACAGAGGACACAAGGACATTCAGAGCAGACAATGGCAAGAAAATTGGACTACAATCGAATGAACAACGCAAAGAGATCCTTTTTTATCTCATTTGTTTCTCCTAGTAAGCAATGAGATTAAATTGAGACTTTTATGTAATTTATGTAATTCTCCTGAGTACAGCTCCAGTATTTTCAAATTTGATTTCTTCAAACTTTCAGAAGAGATCCTAACGATGCTTAATTCACACTGTGCTTAGATTTGTCAAGATAGTCAAAGAACGCAAATGTTACTCATCATATTCTTCCCTTACCAAATTATTCAAGCTCTCCAAATCATTTTTTAGAGATGCACAGTATGCCGGTACCATATTAGTTACTAGTCAAAAAAAATTTCTAATATAAATGTACTATAATATGCTCGTTACCACTATTTTTACATTTACAAATTCACTTTCTGTCATGTCACACTTAATCTTCAATCTTTTAAAAATAGACTAAATAGAATAGAATATTTAATATTTTTAATATTATCAGCAATAACATGAAAATAATTTTTGGCTTATCAGTTTCTTTTAATATTGGTGTGTTGCAGACAGCATGGGTTCGAGGTACTTTCCTGCTCCCGTTCAGTTCTCACCTGTCCAATTGTTTCCTGTCTCTACTCCTACCGTCCTGACCACTAAAGGTGAAAAACCCCATTGCAATAAAAAAGCAACCTCTGAGCAGTAAAACATTTTTATAATGGAGTGTTGCAAGAGATTACAGCAAGACCATAAAGAGATCTCCCATGTTTCTCACAAGTTTCTCTCCCATTGTCATTTTTGATTCTTTTCTTTCAGAACTATCTCATGTCTCAGTTGTGTCTACTTTTATTTCTCCTAAGGATTTTTAGGAGAAACATCTGAGAGACTGTTCAGACTCAAATGGGAAATCCATGAGAATCACAACTAAGTCTCCTGAGGTTAGAAATAGCACCCACTGAGCAATAAAATATTCTTATAATGGAGTCTTGATAGAGATAGCAGCAAGACAATAAAGAGATATTCTATGTTTCTTCCACCACATTCTCAGTTTTGACTCTTTTTTTTTCTTCTCTCAAATATTTCTCATGTCTCATTTGTGTCTACTTCTATTTCTCTTAAGGAACTTTAGGAGAAACATCTGAAATGCTGTTGATACTAAAATGAGAGATATATGAGAATCTCCTGAGCTTAGGAAGAGCAACCACTGAGCAATATTTTTCCTATGGGTGGGGACTTGTCAGTCCTCTGTTGTGTGTGTCTTGTGTTCCCGCCCCTTGTGTCCTTATTTGGTCTTGTTCCTGTCCTTGTTTAGTGTGATTATGAGTTTAGTGTTGTCCAGTCGTGTTTTGTCTAATTATCATTGATTGTCATGTGTATTTAGTTCCTGCCTATTCAGTTAGTGTGTGTCTGGTCTACTCGTTATTCCCCGGTGTTCCTGTCTGTATCAACCTTGCCTTGTCTTGCCTTGTCCTGTCCTGATGTCCCCATTAAAGACTATTATTTGGAAGTTTCTCCTCATTTTGAGTGCTCGTCGTTCCTCCCTGCTGTGTGCACCGTGACAGGACTGTCCTGAACACAAAAGCGTTGTGTAATATGATACAATTACAGCCATTCAGAATATATTTGATGTACTTTAATGTATATCTTTTGCAGTTGGATAGGAAAACAACTAATGAAAGTTAGCTTTGTTGCTTAATCACCTTGAACTTGCTTGGGTCACTTTGTAAACATCTGAGCTATGATAAAGCAACCTCAGAGCAATAACATTTTCCTCTACGAAGATGTTTCAGCTCTCATCAGAAAGACATATACTGTGCACAAGGAGATAAAGAAAGCTCAAATCATTTGTCTGTGCTCAATGATAATTTGGAGAGAGCATTAGGTGAGGGATGGGTCGAGGGTCCACCACAGGCGCCTCATCAGACAGAGCGAAAATAAGTGTGCACAGCTGATAAAGGGCCATTTCATTTGAGCCGTGTGCGACGGAGCACGCTCCCCAATTGCTCTGCCTCCTCAACAAAGATATGAGTCATTGAGAGAAAGAGAGCAGAGAAACTAGCAGAGGGAAAAGAGCAGCAGATTACTGTGCATGAAATAAACAAGGCTGATACAGCCGAACGGAGATGGGATCGGAATAAATGGAGATGCAAAGTGATACAGTCCAGTAAATATATGTGTATTAGTGAGGCAAAGTACTGAATGAGGGAGAAAAGAATGCAATGAGCAGAGAATAAATGAACTCGCATCCTCAGACCAG
The DNA here is from genome assembly GCA_036784905.1 of Acrossocheilus fasciatus. NCBI lineage: Eukaryota > Metazoa > Chordata > Actinopteri > Cypriniformes > Cyprinidae > Acrossocheilus > Acrossocheilus fasciatus. The sequence goes on along the minus strand of CM071946.1, from coordinate 18,453,738 downwards.
TACAAAGGGAGAGCAGGTGCCTGACAGGAAATGAGGAATGACAGAGTCGTGATGAAGGAGTACTGGGCCATTTGTTTCATTGCGAGGTGGAACAGGCGCTGATGGAGGGATGGAGTTCTCTTGTTCCATTCCGGCTTCATCATCATTAGCTACTGCCCTCGCAGGTGAAACAAGCACATTTCAACTCTCCACTGACGTGTGTCCATTTATCATAGACAGCTATGGAAAGTTTCAAGAATTCTCGCAATGCCTGTAAAGACAATTGCGAGCAAGCACAAAGACAACATTCCTGTACACAAACAATGGATCCCTAATTATTCTTCCTCCAAATCAGGACCGGAGATTGAATGCAATGTTACACTGCATCTTAGGCACAATCTGACAAGGCTTACAAGGAGGTTATGGAAGGTATTAGAAAGTTATTCTTCTGTCATCACTGAAAGACAAAAAGCTTATTGATGTGACACAAATTCAGCCAATGGGAACATATAGTTTATTGGACCAATGAGATTACAGTGTGGGCGGGGCTACTGAAGAACAGCCAAAATAGAAAACAAGTAACTGACCAAATTTCCTGTAGCTTAGTGCAGCTTGTTAGCACAAAAACTTTTAGCGATTGTTGTTTGTGATGAAATGTTCAATGCAAAAATGTATTAGGAAAATGCAAAAGTAAACAAACCACACTATAACTGTTACAAGTAACAGCTTACAAGTAAAAGCTACTTAGGTATAAAGTTATGTCTGGCAAAATCTTGACATTTGCACTTAGTCATTCTGTAATTATTTTTAACATCAGTGAGATTTTAGCTCCCCGTGTCACTGCAGCATAAATAGGGTTTAGAACAGTGTAAGATTAAGCAGGTGATTAATTGTCTCCTGGCAACTATTAGGGCAAACAAAGCAAGATCACTGAGCCCCAGTGAGAGCTGATTGTAATGACTTGCTGTGGAGTGTTTAGGGAGGTCTAGCTTTGCTTTTGTTTGAAGGAGTTAAACTCTATTAGCCTATGTCAGCTCCTTGTCACACTAGTAATGTATTGCAAATGGTTTTCCTCACTTCCAATATTGGGTCATTTTTAACATATGGTAACAAACATGACACTTGACCTCAGTAGAGCTCAATAAAAATAAAATAAAAATCTCCACAGAAAGGTATCAATATAACCAATCGTATATCATATGAATTATTAGTTTTACTCTATATTGTTTTTGAACTTTATGTATGTATGTATGTATGTATGTATGTACTTGCCAAGTATCTGAAAAATCTTGTCACATCAATGAGGTACAGTATATCACTTCTTATTTATTTCCTTATTTACTTACTCATTACTTACTCATTTTGTTCCCTCAGTTCAATCGTTAGTGCACTAGCTAAATAATAATAATAATAATATAAATATCATTAATATTTATATTAATAGATATTATTATTAAATATCACAAAATTAAAATAATCAAGAATCCCCATAGAAAGATATCATTCTGTAATCCAACACGTTTTAAAACAATATGAAATCTTGTATCATTTCTTATTTATTTATTTATTTACTTATTTCCTAGGTTAATCATTAGTGCATTAACTAAAAAAAGAAAAAAGTATCCAAAAAGCAAAATAAAACAAAATAATAAAGTATAATTTAATCTGAAAATTATGTTTGTCCTTGATTTCCTGTGATTGGCGTTATCAAAGCTAAAAACTAGTTTTCACAGTTAAAATTAAAAGAGGTAAAAAATTTCAGATACACACATGCTGATTTCCCACCTTATGAAATATGGCATAATGAAAATAACCTTCAGCTTTTACGTCACAAAACTGAAGTGAACCCAAAACAAGATATTGTAATTCCCTAAGCTCAGTATTTTTAGTGGATACACAGCTATGCCCCAGAGTGTCCACTACTGTAGGCTAGCTTGCAGAGATGACAATGATTGAAGCAAGAATTTCTCAGGGGGCTGACAGTGACCGAAGACAGAAGTAACAGCTTTAGATCTCAAAGCAGCATCCCCCTGTCCTGAGCCTGTTAATCCCCTCTGTTCAGCCTTCTGGGAGAACAAAAGGAAGTGATTTCCAGCCTCCGGACCAAGCACTGGCATCCAATATGAGTCACACACGACTGACCATTAAGACATCCCCGTACCACCTGCTGCTTACCCTTCCATCATCTCACCTTTGGACTTAAATAACCTGATAATGAGCTACACTGGGTCAGTGTTTACTGTCATATACTGTACATCAAAGCCCTCCAGACATGCTAACATGTGCGCTCTAGTGTAGCGGTCATGTGAGGAGGAGGAGCACATTGTGACCATAGCAACAGAATAAATGAACAGTGCTGCCTCTGGAAAATCTTCTGTTGTCCTTCATTTGTTACATTGCTGTGGTCAACATCCTGTGGGAGAAACATTGGAAAATGTCAGTCAATCTTAAAGGGATAGTTCACTCAAAAATGAAAATTCATGCTGTTCCAAACCTGTTCCAATTTCAAACATTTATGACTTTTTTTCTTCTTCTGTGAAATATAAAGGAAAAGAATTAGAAGAAGAAAAAGAGTGACATTTTTGAAAATATCCACAGAAGAAAGAAACTCATACAGGTTTGGAACAACATTAGTAAATGATGTGAGAATTTCCATTTTTGGGTGAACTATCCCTTTAAGAACAGACCCAGCTGGTTACCAGCATAAGGTTGGGAATGAGTATGTTTCTAGATAATGGTGTTTTGGCTGTACTAGACTTTCATCATGTCTTGAACCGGAGATGAAAGAGGCACTCTCTCATTACCCGCCCTCGGGTACTGAGGACTGGAAAACTACTATTTTGATTCCTGAGGACTCCAGTGAAGACCACAAGCATCATCTACCCCTTCTGTTGTGAGATCATCATCATATTAGCTGCATTATTTACCAAAAGGCATGTTCTACTGAGTATCAACACAGACTGCAAACCATCTTTTGACAAGGCCACCGTCAGAATCAATGTCTCCCTGTCACACAGCCATTTTGCTGTGGATGAGACAGTGCCATTTTGAAGCTGTCATGGACATCTAGAAAAGGTAGAAGGACAAGCAGGTAGAGCCATCAGATAGTGTTAGTGCTCTGTTATCTCACAGCCTGTAAGATGACACAACCTCTAGCACTTGAGGAAGGACTGTCATGTGCAGGTCATGTCAACGTGAGGCTTTTGAAGAGGAATAGAGATGTCAGCTGTCAAATGACCAGAGATGCTTCTCTGTCAGTTTTCTACAAACCCTATGCAATCATCTAGAGAAGAATGGAACTGGAAAAAATTCAAAAATATTCAGCATGAGTGAAATGCATGTTTTGTAGCTTTTACTCCATGCTATAATAAATGTAGACAAAATAAAGCTTTAGCAGAGATAGACACACAAACACAAGTACACATTTGCGCGCACACACACGCACACACACGTGTGTTTATGGTCTATGGGGACTCTCCATAGGTGTAATGGTTTTTATTCTGTACAGTTTTTTCTGTCGCCCTACACCTAAACCTGCCCCTCACAGAAAACTTTGTGCATTTTTTACATTTCCAAAAAAACACCATTTATTATGTTTTTGAAGCCTTTTGGACACCGAAATGTCCTCACAAATCACCTTCATATAGTTATACCTATGTCATTATAAAAATGTTTTAATAAACATGCACACAAACACACACACACACACACACACACACACACAGGTTTGTTTTGCTATCCTTGTGGGGACTTTCCATAGGCGTAATGGTTTTTATACTGTACTTACTGTATGTGCTATTGTCCTACACCAACCCTACACCTAAACCTACCCCTTACAGGACACTTTCTGCATTTTTACTTTCTCAAAAAAACTCACTCTGTATGATTTTTAAGCTTGTTTCCTCATGGGGACCTAAAAAATGTCCCCATAAGGTCAACATTTACTGGTTTTACTATCCTTGTGGGGACATTTGGTCCCCTCAATGTAGCATAAACAAGAACACACACACACACACACACACACACACACAATTTAGAGTCTAGTTCTTTGGAAAATTGGCCAAAATATTGAAAGCATTACATTGATTAAAAGGGACAGTAAAGACATTTATAATGTTATGATTTGATTTCAAATAAATGTTGTTCTTTTGAACCTTCTATTCGTCAAAGAATACTTGGGAAAAGAATCATCACGGTTTCCACAAAAAGCAGCACAATTGTTTTCAACACTGATAATAAGAAAAAATTATTCTTGAGCAACAAATCAGCATATTAGAATGATTTCTGAAGGATCATGTGACACTGAAGGCTGGAGTAATGATTCAGCTTTGTCATCACATAATTACATTTTAAAACATTCGAATAGAAAAACGTTATTTTAAATCAATATATTTTACAATATTATTGCTTTTTTGATCAAATAAATATAGCCTACACTGTAAAAAAAAATCCGTAAAATTTATGGTAAAAAAACGGCAGCTGTGGTTGCTGGAATTATACAGTAAAAAATACAGTAACAACATTTTAGGTTTTATGGTTTTAACTTAAATTTACAGTTAAATATCATAATTTCATTAACTGATATAATGTTAATGTACCAACCTATTGAAGTACTGAAATCTGTTTTGTACCTTTGAAATACACTGATAACCACCAAATGCAGAAGGTGATGAGAGTCACATGATGAACCAAAGCCCATCACAAGCAGCTTTTAAATAATAACATATATAGAAGGTGCACAGTGTCATTCACACAAGCACTAAACACCATCATGGTGAGACTCATTAAACTGAAATACGCAATAAACCTTAATTTAACAACATTAGATGTAACATATAACCCTAATAAACATAACTGATAAAAAAAAAGAAACAGTTATTTCAAAGAAAAAACATCAAATTCAAACAAAATTTGAAATGCAATGCAGGGAATTCTGGGAAGGTCAGTTTACCTTTTTTTCCCTGTAAATTGTACAGGAACTTACCGTTAACCATTTAACAGGTTTTTACTGTAGCAATTTCACAGTTTTTTACTGTTAAAATCATGGTCATTTTTTACAGTGTAGGTTAGCATAACTTTTAAATGGTAGTGTTTATAAACACAGAAGATCTCTTCTGGTGAGTTTAATACCATTTTCGCAAATCATTTTCCAGAGAGAATAAACCTGGCCTGTTTTCACAAAAACAGACCCTCTCAGCTTCACGTTACTCTTCTTGCTTTTCTTTTTCATCTTCTTCTACTTAAATCAGGACTAAATTATTTTTTGGAGGCATCCAACTCCATCAAAGCATGAAACCAGCTTTCCTTAACCCAAAAAACTTCAGTCAAATTGCTCTGAGCAAATCTGTGCCAAGTAGATCCTGGTAAATAAACAGAAAAACCTGAATGTCAAAAAATGTATGTGCCTGTCCTCCACAATAGCACATTCCTATTTCTTTTTCCCAAAATAGACACAGAAGACACAATATATTCAAATACAAACACCTCTGCTGAAAAGACCAGCAAAGACCAGCACAGCCATACTGTTCACCAGCAAAAATAGCTTGAACACAAGCACACCAGGGATAATTCTGTCATTCATTCGCCCTCACGTCGTTCCAAATGACTTACATTCATGTGTGGAAAACTGAATCTTGTCCATACAGTGGAAATCAAAACTGGTCACCAACATTCTTCAAAAAATCTTTTATGTTCACCAGAAGAAAGAAAGTCATACAGGTTTGGAACGACATGAGTAAATGATGGAATTTTCATTTTTGTGTGAATCATTTTCTTTAATAGTGTAAATGGGGTCATTGGCAAATAATCCAATCTGATTGCTCCAAATAAAGTGTCATTAATGCTGTTTATTTACGTCATTTTGTTCGACCATTTCCAAGCTGAACACTAAATGTTCGTTAAGGGTGCGTCAAAAGGCAACAAAGAAGCACCCTGTTTTCACACATAATGTTCTCATGTCAAGATTCACATGACTAAAGGCAGAAATCACCCAATAGTCGCATCTCTCAAATAGCATTCTATAAACTGTGGGAGGACATTATATAAAACACAAATGACAGTTAAACACAGAGGGAGGGAAATGCAGAAAAGCGAGAGAGAGAGAGAGAGAGAGAGAGAGAGAGAGAGAGAGAGAGAGACGAAGAAAAGACTGCCCCCGCCTTTCCCCGTTTTGTTTTTAAATGTTTACACCATTTTGTCTGGTATTTTGGGCTTCTGCGCACAGAAGGGACGGCAGAGCGGCACTCGCTTCAAAGCTGAGTCTGAGCAGCAGGGACCATGGGCGCTTCTTTACAGCTCAGCAGGCTGTCTTTATCAGAACGTACTCTGCAGCTGTGAACCCTGGCAACATGAAGACCAGAGAAAATGAGGGAGGGAAAGGAAGGCGTGAGATATGCAAAGGAAGACTAACCATGTGAGAGCGGGGAGGGACAGGAGAGAGCGGGAAGAGACAGTGAAGGGAACGGTGCTTGAATATCAGATCAAAGAAAAAATACGGCTTTGCAAAATGGAAAGATAAAGAGCCATGTGGAGCACAGCTTGCTTGATTCTTAACACTCACCCCATTTTTTCCTACCACTTGACAGAATAATAAATTAATGTGACTTTATAAGTAGTTTGAGTCTGGAAACGAGACGGTACTATGGTACAGTGACGGAAGAAGATGTATGGGTGTTTCTTCAGGTGCTTTTATGCATTTATGAGCTTCTTTTAAAACTTTTTAACCAAGTCTTCATCATTTCTTTTTGCTGCTTGCAGTGTCAAAACTATTTTGAGCGTGCATTTGATCGTTTTACAAACTATGAAAATCCTTCAAACAGATTTAAAAAGAAAAATGTTTATTTAATATCACTGAATGGTGATTTTAATTTTTTTAGACATCAATTCCATAAGTGAATTATTTTACTATTATTTATATTGTTTATTAATACTTATTTTACATTTTTATGAATATAATAACTTGTATTTTTATGTTAAAGTTTCATTGTCATTTTAATTTAACATTTTTTTTAGTTTTATGTGCCATTTTCTTCCATTTCTATTAGCCTTAATTGATTTGAGTATAATTTATTTAGTAATTTTAGTGTTAAAACTTATTTCAATTAAGTTTTAAGTTACATTTTTTTTCCATCTAATATTTATTTAAATTATGGAAATTATTTTTAATAGTTTTAGTTCACAATAACAACACTGCATTCAATCAAGCTCTAATGTTGTCAAATTATGTTGAAAATATTATTTAATTTAAATGATTTAATTTATTATTTAAGGGAAATGACCCTTAAGCTATTTTATTTCAATACTGTTGCAATGTTACATAATTTTCACCACTATCATGTCCATCTGCCAAATTCTACTACAGACAATAGAAAATGAGATGTAGTGGAACTGTTTCATGTGATGAAAACTGTCATCTTCCGTGATGCATGTATATATATACTGTTGGACACTGTTAGTTTACAACTGTTAGTTACATGGTACCATGTTCACACCACTATGGTCATACCATGTTACCTTCTTTTTTTTTTTTTTTGTTAGTGAACTCCAACACGGGTTCAGTGATGACTCAGGCCAAACGTTGCTTTGTCATAATTGGCTTAAGAGGGTTATCATCTTTCCCCAGACTAGCCATTCTCCTGCTAGCATTAAACACTGGCTCAAGAGCAGGCGACCGTAATGGAGCACTTTTGTATCTGCTGGCCCGGGGGCCACTGAACGGAGCACCTCCATTACGAGCTGCATTAACGGAAGCAGGATTGAGCGTTGCCACAGGAATCAATCTTTTCAATCGCATTGCGTTCGCCAGATTCGGGTGGTGTGTCTAAGACCCAACACTTTGGCCCTAGGGGCCTGCTCTTGGTCTTGCATTAGCCCTTCATTGGCGATGACGTGACCGGCCATTCCCCTGGCGCTGGAGTAGGAATGGGAGAAATACGAGTGACATGGAAAAACATAGGCCAGATCCCCCCGGGGGATTCGATAATATCTGCCAGTGCTGCCAGGTGCATGGATGCTAAAAAAGCACAGGGCTGTATGCACTCACTGTTACAGACCATTATGTGCTTTAAGCAGATGGATGATCTGGCATCAATAGGAAAACTTGCACTGATTAAATAGGATTTAGGGTATTGGGTGATATGAGACACAATAGGGAAAGAATAATGCATTAGGACCCACTAACAAAAGACTGCTGTAATGAGAGGAGGAACAATTATATTGTATGCTTTTTCAATTACTTGTCTGTTAAGTGGTTTGCTCTGGTGCGCATTGGTGACTGACCAGAAAATTGATCTCAGTAATTTTCCAGTTCATGGGTTACCCTTGTTTGTGTTGGGTAGCCTGGACCCTAACCACTCAATAGTTTGATTTCTAGACTTTGTGGTAACTGAATAAGATTGATGTGCTATTGGATTTCTAATAAAATGATTATATGTCGCTATTCTTTCAATGAAACTAATTGACTCACTGAATGGATTGAAGTGATTCTTGAGTTAATGTTAAAGGGATAGTTCACCCAAAAAAAAAAAAAAAATGAAAACATTCTGTCAAATTCTGCCAAACGTTTATGACTTTCTTGCTTTTGTGGAACAATATTATTTTTGGAGTGAACTCTCCCTCTAAGAGCACACAGAGGATTTGAATTCTAGGGCAATTATTTTAAATTAAATTTTTTTTACACCACTTCAAATTTCTTCCCATCTCCACCATTCTCTGTGATTCAGGGGGAGGCTGCTGCTGTGAATCAGGGTCCCAGGAGGGGTATTGCACCCATTAGAAGACAGCATGTAACATTCCCATCACAGGAGGCCAGTCAGAGACACCTGCCCCGGCCTCCAGAGCTCTGCAGAGCCCTGAGGAGCACCGCGCTCTCCATGGTGAACGACACAGTGGAAGTACATGTGAACTATACACTAAGAGAAAGACAGTTAGAGAGGGTTACTAACATTTCTTTGAAAGTATATGAACTGCTATTTTTATAAATCTAAACACAAAGGGGACATGTTTCCTTTATGTTTATATTCCCATGTGTCACTCTTTAAATGCGAAGTGCAGGCTCAGTGAAGTACTAATGTCAGTGTGATCTATGCGTTCTGACAGGTGGTTGGAGCTCACGCGCTCTTATATCATAGGTGTTACATCACAGACAGCAGAAAGGAGAGATTATGATGTTTGTTTGTGGTGTATATGAGTGTGATGGCTTGCTCTTTCTTAGCTTAGTAAACCTAAACAGTTTTCAGTTATGTTTCATTTATGGTTCAAGTATCAGTTTGTCAGAGACGTTATTTCTAAAATGTAGCTGAAAACTGTTGATAAAAAAAAAACAGTGATCTATACAATGAATGTTAATAGCATAGCTCAGATTTAGTCTGGAAAAATGTAATAAGACATATTTGAGTTGATACTGAAATTTCTGACTTTGGTGTTTTGAGCCAAGATTCTTGCCAAATCGGAACACAATCTGAGATATTGTTAAGATCTCAATCTCTAGAGGAGACATGGGAGATTACTGGGTTGTTTTTCTCAAGAGAAAAAAAAAATCTTTCTGTACCAGAGAAACAGGAGGTATACATACACATACATACACTGTATATAAACATTAAAGACATTTATAATGTTTCAAATAAATACAGTTTTTTTTTTTTACTTTCTATTTACCAAAGAATCCTGTAAATAAATAAATTTAAAGAAAAATCACAGTTTCCACAGAATTATTAAATAGCACACATCTGAAGTCTTCATTTCAAAAGTGATGGCAAAGATTATTTTTCAAAATATATGCTTTTTAAAAATATTTAAATAGAAAACAGTTGTTTTAAATTGTAATAATATTTTACACGATTACTGTATTTTTGATCAAATAAATGCAGCCCAGATGAACATAAGAAATGTCTTTCAATTACTAAATTAAAAAAAATTAAAAAAAAAATTAAAAAAGCGGTAACACTTCATTTTAGGGTCTCTTAACTAGTTGCTTATTAGCATGCATATTACTAGAATATTAGCCATGTATTAGTAGTAATTAAGCACATGTTAATACCTTATTCTACATGACCTTATTCTACATCCCTAATCTTACCCAATACCTAAACTTAACAACTACTTTACTAACTATTAATAAGCAGCAAATTAGGAATTTATTTATAAGTCGTAGTTAATAGTGAATAAGTGTTCCCTATTCTAAAGTGTTACCAAAAGAGCATTAAAAAAAATCTTACTGGCCCAAAATTGCAAATTGTAGTGCATTCATTAAAAAAAGGGGGAAAAAAAGAACAAGAATGCAATTCATTTTCCCTAAAATGCTATCCATAAACTACTGACAAATGGTGATGTTATACTGATCCTTTTCTCTCTTTATTACTCATTATTAAAGGGGTCATCGGATGCCCATTTTCCACAAGTTGATATGATTCTTTAGGGTCTTAATGAAAAGCCCATAACATACTTTGTTTAAAATTTCTCAATGGTAGTGCAAAAAACACCCTTTTTACCTTGTCAAAAACAGCTCTATTTACAGCAAGCGGTTTTGTTGCATGTTCCTTTAAATGCTAATGAGCTCTGCTCACTCCGCCCCTCTCTTCCGAGCCACTCTTCAGAGACTCTTAACTTTAACTGCATTCATCGTGAAACTTGCTAACTAGCACATTATTAGGAAAGGCGATTTGCAAAGATTTGCAGCACCCCCTGGCGTATTGCCCACGAAAAAATGGGAGTGCTGGGAGTGTGGTGTTAAAAATAAATTAATGAACAATTTGTAACAAAAAATAAATAAAATTAATTTGATTAATTTGTATATTCCTTAAAATGCAAAGAAAAAAGTAGCCTAAGCCGACAAGAAGCACCAGTTAAACATGAGTTAAGTTGAATCAAATTGAATGTGAAAGTTGTTTCTTCGAATAATTTGTTGCCATGATTTTTTTTTACCTGTAACATGTCTTTGCCGTACCCAAATTAAGAATTAATGACCATTTCTACAGATAGCAAAGAGACAGCAGAGCAGCAACAAATTTCACATTCTCACATATGTAGCGCTTATTTTGATCTTTAACATTAGATCTTTCCTATTCTTGAAACAAGTAATGCTTAAGGTTGATTCAATATTACTCTTAATGAAAAAAACACACACACACAACATCAGCAATACTACAATCAGGCACGTGCACAGGTAGGGCTCAACCTTTGCAGAGCACATGCCCTTTTTTCTCTTAAACTCCGAAGTGCCCTTTTTTGTTGGCTGCTGTCTTTTGTTTTTTTCTTCAATAAATCAATGCTATTGGTCACCCTTTACGTTTGTCTGCCTGTTTTACAAATACTTAGCCAGTGAGAGGTATTAAAAAGAGCTTATGACTAAATCTTTTTGGATCCGTTCGAACTTGTTGTTTGAATAAGTCCAGCGTTTTCTTTACGCAAGAAGCACTATGTCTATAAAGGCTCATATTTTCTGTATTTGAGGTTTGAGACCAGAAAGAGAGGGCTAGCATTTGCCATCTAGTCACAGCCAATACACTTAAAATAGACTGTCCATACAGGAGCATTTCATGTTTTATAAAATGAGATTTTGGCCAAATGTATTTTACAACAGGAAAAACTGAGCGCCCATATAGCTACAACAAACTTTGTAACCTGTTGATGAAAACGTAATATGATACCGCCGTTTTAATGATGGATAAAATGAGCATTTGCACACATTCACTGGTCAAAAACCCCATAACTGCATTTGAGTTTGACACAAAGCGACTGAGTACTCCTCGTCACCTAGGTAAAATATATTTCTAAAAAAATTCTTCTTTAATTTATGATTGCTGATACACTTAATTTATTAACATTTAATCATATTATATGGTCGCATGGTTCATGTTTACACTGTTAATATGCAGGTATTCTCTAGAATAGCTAGCTCATTTCTTAACCCCACCCATTGCGTAGCATATACACGCCAAAGTCAATCAATATCATCGTATCAATATCACAAGTTTTTGTTTTTATTTGGCGTCTATTCATACACGCTTTCATGAGATCAGGTTGTCTTAATCTAGTATTCACTTTCCACGCGTCTTCACATGTATAAACGTAGTAAAAGTAACGTTAGGGTTAGGGTTAGGCTAACCCTAACAGAATTGCCATGTTCATTATTATATCCAACAACTGGCGTCAAAACAATGACGGACCGATGACAGCTCATTCAGGACGGGTCTGTGTTGAAACCAAAGACTGATACCCATGTGTCAATCAACAATGTGGTGGATCTTTATCGTTATAGAGTGGTTGTGTACACACACTGCCAACACACATTTCAGTTCAAACAACATGTAAAAGGGAATTTTGCATCCAATGACCCTTTAAAAAAAAAAAAAATACTGACTTTGTAGTAACTGCATGGGTCAGGCTTTCTTCATCTGTATCTTTTTTGCTTTTTTATTTCATGTTAACTAGGGTGAGTTTAGGAGACTATTCTCCTAAGCACTATTCCAGTTCATTCCATAGCTCATTAGAGGGAATTACTGAACGTGTCTCAAACCCCAATTTGGGACACTCTTATCTGCTGAAACCAACTGAACATGATCTGATCAGAGTGATCTCAAGCGCAGAACAAGCTGAGAGAGAGAGACAGACAAGGCCTCCTTAACTACAGAGGGATTCTTTCAGTTGTTGCTAAGCCACACAGTTACACAGAGGAAAGTCGTTTGGAGTTTATCTGCAGAGATACTCATTCCCCATAGGCCCATGAAGAAAACCCGGATGGTTCTATGACTTGTCCTCTCTGTTGTCAACAAAAAAGAATAAGAATTGACAAACGCCCCAGAGGATTATGATTATTAGCAAAACTAATGGATATGCATGAGCTGAGTGTGGCTGTAATAATTGTCCTTAAGTTCTTAAAGTGCCCCTATTATGGATTTTTTTGAAAATTACCTTTTATGCAGTGTGTAACATAGCTCTAAGCGAATGAAAACATCCTGCAAAGTTTTAAATCTGAAAGTGCACCATGTATAAAGTTATCTCTCAAAAGAAAGAGTCGACTCTGAATCATTGAAATTAGTCATTTTTAAAACGAACCCAAGCCGTTTCATGTTGCCGTCAACATGAAACATTAGTATATTTCCCAACCACTTGTTGGTCTTTTCGAGTTGATCTGAATGAAAATGCAAATTCATTCTTTGCCACTAGATGCCGCTTTTGGAGTGGCAAAATAGCTGTTTCCCCGGTAACGCTGTACACAAAGCAGCACTGCACTCACAAATGTTGCTTTATCAGGCATTACAGGCGAGATGAGATGAAAATGAGACCAATCGGGCCAGTCACCGCAGATTAGCGTCGCACAAAGGAGGGGTTTGGAAAAATGAATTGTTAAACAAATCATTTGGGAGCCGTTGAGCAAGTAAGGTAAAAATAAATGCATATTATAAGACAATGAAAGTTTTTTTTTGACCTTGCATGCATATCAACCTGTTGTTGGGGACTCCCAGAACCAAAATATGAACCTTTCATAACCCATAATAGGGGTACTTTAAGGTGAAATGCATTGTGAGGTTTGAGGCCGATTCTCCACTGATACATATGATGAATAGGTCTTAGCTTACAAAACCGACATGCCCCGTGGTTCAAAAGCAGTCGGCCAAACAAAGAGCTACTGTGCAGGCTAAAAGGAATCAGTGTCTGCAATTTAGGTCTTTTTTGTCCTCCGTATTATTCCTCAAAGCAGAGCACAGAGGTTACTGTCAAGAGGTGTAAGATTGCAAATGGATCTTAAGTAACAGCCTTGATTGGATCTACCTGCTGCGGCTGGACTGACACACATCACGAACACAGCGGCCATGGGGTTTGCCATGGTAACTCATAAGATTAGTGCAGGTGGTAGCCTCACTTGGAGGTAGATTACACACCGCTAGTTTTTTTCTGTAGAAATGAGGTCAAATTAAGTTGCCTTAAATAAATCCCTGCTTTGCATACTCTTTTTCAGATTTACCGTATTTGAATTTGGTGAGAAGAAAAGATAATGAAACCTTGGGTAAACTGATGATGTCAGAAGGCAGTGCAGTAAAGCATTATGTAATGACTGCTATGTATTGATTTTGCTTGGTATTGATTGGCTGCCCGAAAAGATGCCTTTAATTGGTTACTGTTGCATAATATGAATTTAATGCTGCTCTACATTAAAACGAAATTAGGACCCGCTCGTTTGCGAATTCATGCTGTTGTAGCAATTTATTAACAGCCAGCAAAGGTGCTATGAATGTGGCTGCTTGATTCAAGCAGCACCAGGGCAACATGATGATTACAGCAGATAGCTGATATTACTGCTGTCACTAAAGCTCTGTTCCAAAATTTAGCAGACTGTATACATGGGCAGCATTCTAACCCAAATGGAACCTCCAGAGTTCCTAATTTGAAAAGCACTACTTAGGAAAAAACTCGAGGCTTATGCTGTGTTCAAGTCCTCCTGGGACATTCGTACTTATGAGTTGACAAGTCATTATCACGACGCCGGGTGCTTTCAAGTCACTTTGGTTGGAAAAAGATGGCGATTGAACTTCTCTACATAAAATTCAACGATTTTTTAAACTCTACATCTACAAAATATTGAATGAAGAATGTGCATCAATGTGTTTTTTTCTTTTTTCCGTTTTTTATTTAATTTATGAAGGTGATGTAAACTGAATAATTATATATTCTATTATAATTATATAATAATATAATATTGTGTATATGTAACTTATATAGTTTGATTGTACATTACAAAAAAAAATAATAATAATTGTATTCATTTCAACAACTTTACCGACGCTGCATATCTTTAGTCTTTGGCTGCGTCCATTGCATCCGACACGTTTTTTTCACTGACACGCCCCCAACTCGGAAACTCAGGGCTTAAAGAAAATTTCGACTTTGTGGTTGCGTTCATGTGCGTTCAACTCGTAAATACGATGTATCCGACATGACTTGAACACACCATTAGCTTGCAGTTGCATTCAGTGGAGTTTTACATTAGCATGCTGCTATGCTAACAAAGAAACAGTGTAGGCGACAGATCTTTTATTCCATATTGTGATGTGTATCTGAATGAAACAGATTATCGATTAAGAAAAAAAAATGTAGGGTAGGTTCTATCCATTAGTTGTTAATTTGCAAGAAAACGGGTGGAGCTTTAGCAGACTAAATGATTAGAGAAATACAGTATGTCACCAGAGAGAAGTCTGCTGTTTCACCAGAAATGGAGATAAAAATATTTAAAAAATTTAAACATGCATGGAAGCATCATTCATAAGATTAACAGCATTTAGAAAGTAATAAGGTCAATTTACATGCCAACTTAGAAGTATTTTAAGAATACTTTCCAGTAAAGAACACAATGAAAATTATATTTGGCATTTCTCGACTCCACCCTCTATCTTCCAATTCCAGTTTATTGTAGGACTGAGTTTTTAGCTTACACTTTGTCTGTCATGTTGTCTTACATTTGAATTTGGCCAAATGAGGTTATCTTAGAAAGTGGTATACTTATGCTACCATTTGGAACCAGCTTCACGTCTACAGTGTGTTTATAAAGTGCTTTAAAATAAACAAAATTAATTGATAACAGGTTTATGAAAAAAGATTGTTTTCAAGAGAGGAATGCAAAATTAATCTATGCTAATGAATTGATGAATAACCAAGAATGCATTAGCATGAATAGAAACAGACATTACACTTTCCAATTAAAGGGGTCATGAACTGAGAAATCAAAATTCCCTTGATCTTTTAACATATAAGAGGTAATTGTATAAAAACATCCTGTAAGTTTCAAAACTCAAAACTTTCTCGAGGGCAGAGAATTATTTTATAAATTAGCCTACACTCTTAAAAATAAAGGTGCTTCACGATGCCATAGAAGAACCTTTTTGTCTAAATGGTTCCATAAAGAACCTTTCTGTTTCACAAAAGGTTCTTTGTGGCGAAAGAAGGTTCTTCCGATTATAAAAAGGTTAAAAAAAGATGGTTCTTTAAAGAACCTTTGAATGAATGGTTCTTTGTGGAACCAAAAATGGTTCTTCTATGGCATTAAGCTCCTTTATTTTTAAGAGTGTATTACTAAATCTAAATTATGATTTTTTTTATGTAAATATCTTGATAACATTATAAGTGGACCTCAGAGAAAAGTACAAAATATTTTTAAAAATGCAGTTCATGACTGCATTAAACATGCTGTGGTTAAAGGTTAAACTAGAGCAGTAACAACCCGACGTCAAGAGAAAATCAAACTATTTCACAAGGTGGCGAATTCATATGAAATTGTATGGAAACTTATGATTTTGAGGAAAAAATTAAGCATGAAGGACCACCCCTAAACCTAACTGTCAATGGGCCATGAGCAGATCACATGAAAACATAGAAATAATATCATACAAATTAGCCACAAATTCATCAAAACACAAAATGGTAACAAATTGTCATGAGAGTGTGTTGAAACTGACATCATCGGCTTCTCAGAAAAATCTCTCATAACCTTGAAAAGATGTACTTCAGCTACAGGACACAATACAAAGAACTCTCCTCATCTACACTCATCTGATGCTCTCTATTAAATAATAGAGAGGTACATTAAAGGTCTATTTGAGTTAATGTTCCTGATGAGACTGTTCCTATCAAATGGAGTGTTTCTTTCAAAATAAAATGAAACCGGCATTTTTCATAAATTACACCAACATAAAGAACATCCACATCCTGAAAGGTATACCATTATACAGCTCAAATTATAGAGAACACAGTAAGAAAACACACTAAATAGATCAGACAGGAAATAACGTTATGCTTTGGATTAATACACAGTGCACAGTGCAGGTCCGCATTACTGAAAAACACATAACAGAAAAACTGCCATTTTAACAAGAGCCCAATGAGAATGCATTGCAAGGTAAGGTGCAAGTGCATATGAAAGAGCAATTCGCATTCTGTGTATTCAAGTCACAATATAAATGATGGAGTCCAAAAGCCACAAACAGCATAATGGTAGATGGGAATGTGACTGAATATACTGAGCACGATATAATACACAAAACAGAACGGAGGACGAAATATGATAACAGCTTGGAAAAATATACAAAGTGAACATTAGCTTAGAGTCAGGTTGAGATTTAGATTAAAAGTTTTGGTAACACTTTAGAATAGGGAACACTTATTCACTATTAACTACGACTTTTCCCTCAATAAATTCCTGATTTGCTGTTTATTAATAGTTAGTATAGGTAGTTGTTAAGTTTAGGTATTGGGTAGTATTAGGGATGTAGAATAAGGCATTAATGTGCTTAATTACTACTAATAAATGGCTAATATTGCCGTAATATGCATGCTAATAAGCAACTAGTTAAGAGACCCTACAATAAAGTGTTACAAAAATTTTAGAGTATGTACTGCTTTTAGTCCATGTAAAGCCATCTGTATGCTGGTGTACTGTTAAACATTGACACAACACACTTTTAGCAGATATACACTGCTGTTAAAAAGTTTGGGGTAAGTAGAAATGAATACTTTTATTCAGCAAGGATGCATTAAATTGAACAAAAGTGACCATAAAAACTTTTAATCAATGCTGTTCTTTTCTATTCATGAAAAAAAAAAATTGTATGGAAAAAAATGCCATGGCTACCAAAACGTGTTTGGTTAATAGCATTCTTTAAAATATGTTTTTTGTTTTCAGCAGAAGAAAGAAAATCATACAGGTTTGGAATAACTTGAGGGTGAGTAAATGATGACATAATTTTCAGTTTTGGATGAACTTTTCCTGTATTGAAGAACTATTTGTTTGTAAAACTACCCAGCGGAGAACGTGTAACTTCAAGTTCAGACTGTCCGTGATCCATCAGACCTGCCTGTTTTGATTCTGTCACTGACTTGGATTAGAGAGATTTCCTGGATCCTACTCTGGCTTGGACATCTAACCACATCAATGTTCCATGCTGGAGCTCCAGAGAAGCAAAGCAAGTGTCTGCCTTTGTATTTCTGTCTACATAGAGCCCGAGGGAATGCGCAGAAAGCACTCACACACACACATACATTGTCCTGAGTCTGAGTGTGTGTGTAGATCACATCCAAAGGGAAAGGTTGAGATGAGAGATCTCATAGATTTCTGATTCACATTCACCGATAGACACACATGTACTGTCATCACTGTTGTCAGCCCAGTGTTCATTTTATCTTTGACATAGGACTTGTCAAGGTGCAGCTGAGTGACAGCTGAGCCGTTTCAGTAGCACAGAAATACCAAAATAACTAGAACGGAGATGAGAAAATTAGATGTAAATATTTATTTCTCAAAGGAATAGGGTCACACTTTATTTTAAGGTCCAGTTCTCGCTTTTAACAAACCATTGACTAAGACTTTTGCCTCAGTAAACTACTAATTTGCTGCTTATTAATGGTTAGTAAGGTAGTTATTAAGTGGGTATAGGATTAGGGATGTAGAATATGATAATGCAGAATATGTGCTTTATAAGTACTAATAAACAGCCAATATGTTAATAATAGACATGCTAATAAGCTCGTGAGAATTGTTCATTGTAAGTGTTACCAGAAATAGTCTACCCAAAAATCATGAGTTAATTATTAAATACAACTTTTCCCTCAATAAACTCCTAATTTGCTGTTTATTAATAGTTAGTGCGGTAGTTGTTAAGTTTAGGTATTGGGTAGGATTAGGGATGTAGAATAAGGTCATGTAGAATAAAGCATTAATATGTGCTTAATTACTACTAATAAATGGCTAATATTGCAGTAATATGCATGCTAATAAGCAACTAGTTAAGAGACCCTAAAATAAAGTGTTACCAAGATTTCTCCTGAAAAACAACTTAAATTTCTGTCTATTCCTCACACCAAGCAATTGGACTGCTTCAGAAGACTTGGAATGTGGTGCATGAGTCATAAGGAATAGTTTTATGAAAAAGATCCAAGAACTCTAAGATAAAATATCAACTCAAAACCTAAAGATGGACAGTACAGACATTAAGATGGAAAAATTAAGAATCAAATAAACTAAACAGATTATACAGGTAAAAGTTGATTAATCTATTAATGGTTGAAAGGAAAAAAAACATGAAATATAGGACACATTTATGGTATGGAATATTATTTTAAAAATATAATATATTATAATCACATATACACAAACACAAATCAATACAAGTCAAAATGCTTTTAAAGTATCCTATGCTTATATTAATCAAAATACAGTATAAAAAAAAAAAAGTGACTCTAAAATATACTTATTTTACAAAAGATTTCTATTTCAAAGAAATCATGTCCTTTTAAAATTTCTACATCTCAAAGAATCCTAAAAAAAATAAATAAATAAAGTTCACAGTTTCTACAAAAAGCAGCACAATCGATAATAATAATAAGAAATGTTTCTTGAGCTTGGTGAGACTTCTTTCAAAAACACAAAAATCTTAATTGTTTTCTTAATTTTTCACCAGAGTGCCTATTTAAAAGGGCGCAGTGTCTCGTAAACAATACACTTTGGAGAGAGGGACAAGTATACAGTCGGACCAATGATATAAGAGGAGTGGGAAGAGGAAGGCAAGAAGATGCAGAGAAATACAGCACTCTTGCTGTTTCACAGTCTGTGCATCACAGTCCGTACGGCCCTTCGATCTGTGGTGGCAGGCATGAACATATCCTGCTGGGCAGTTCAATGGAGGACACAAAAATATATCAGGGGACTCTATTGTATTTGTGGTGGAAGATATCTACCCACTACCCACTTTTTTTTTTTTTTTTTAACTTAATCACCACACACGAGAAGAATCCCTGGTGTCCATTTAGTGGGATGTCCTTGCTCAAAAGTCTAGAACATCCTCTGGGGAATAATTAGCATGTTTTTCCATCTATCAAACCTTCTTGTTGTTAAATGAGGCCTTTAGGTGGGCTTTGACATTAAATAAATTACGTTTATTGTGATGTGCTCTTTCAGCAGTTTCTGTGCTGTGTGAGGTCACATGTCAGATTTGTCCAGGCCTAAAGTGAATATACAATCCTGGAATAAAAGGTGGTCTTGTTTATGTGTGTGTGTGTGTGTGTGTGTGTGTGTGTGTGTGTGTGTGTGTGTGTGTGTGTGTGTGTGTGTGTGTGTGTGTGTGTGTGTGTGTGTGTGTGTGTGTGTGTGTGTGTGTGTGTGTGTGTGTGTGTAAGAAACAGACAGGTTTTCTTTTTTGGCCCTTTCAGCTCGCTCACTCTTGTTCTTCAGTCTCCAATTAAGGAAGACAGCATGCTGCTTTCAGATAGCACAGGGCCAGAGAGGGCACAGCACCTCAGATCTGACAAATGCACATAAAAACGCATCTGGAGAACAAACACATATGTAGAATTGTGCAGAAATCCAAGAATATGAAGAGCACTGAACATGTGTGTGTGTACTTGGGAATGTTTACTTGTTTACATGTTTGTTTGCTTTCCTGTTTATGTAAGTACAGCTACAAAAAGTACATCATATCACACATGAACATAATAAAAAGCTACTATAATGTTTATACTAACATAAATTGTCCTTAAATGTTTACTTTTGAATATGCTTTCATTATTTCCTCTTTTTATGTGCATTTATTCTCATTTCAGAATTTCAGTCTATAAAACTATATTATACCATATGTATATAAAAAAGAAGAGCTACAACAATCATATCACATGTGAACATACTAAAGAGCTACTGCATGTTTATATTAGTGGACGTTATCATAAAACAATAAGGAATATGATCATTAAAATTATCAAAGCCATCTTACAAAAGAGCAATAGCCCCATTCAAGAAGAACAAAATTCACCAAAGGTCTTTAATAACTAGCTGTCATTTTCGACATAAACTCAGTGTTAATACTGGCACAAGCAAAAACAATCGAGCTCCAAACGTCTATGTCATTCATAAATGATTAGCCTTAAATAATTCATGCTTTCTGGAGACCAATGCCACCACTGGGCATTGCTATAAAATGTGAAGTCTTTATGGTGACTGGCTGCCTTCAAGGAAATCATAAAACTGCACCAGAGAGAGTAGTCCTGTGTAAATATACACACTGTGTGGTCACTTTATTCTGGAACAAACGCTATGACCTCACCTGAATACATACACACAAACAAAACCTATAAGGCCAGCAACTCGTCCAATTGATGCATAATACACATACAGCGATGCTCAATATGAACATACAACACAGCTGCACAATAAAATCTCTGTCTACCGAGTGTCTTTAAAAGGGCACTCTTGTTTGATGTGCTCTCATAATGCAGCTAGAACTTTATAGTTTTTACCAATAAACACTGCAGTTAAAGAGCAGAAAGCTTTCATGAGTGGAAAGTCAAACTCGTTGAACATGCAACCTGACCTGACCGGTACACATTACAAACCCTAATAACTCAGCTAATGTGCAACCTTGATGTGATCGGTTCAGGAAAGGCTCATAAATAGAGGAAATTAGAAGGGACATTCTTCCTGAATCTCTCAGACAAAAAGGATTGTGTTTATGGGAGTTATAAACACATTAAAGAAGTTGTTTTTTTATTATTAAAGCCAGCAGATTTCAACATTCTTTTTTTCTTTTTGTATTTGAAGGTCACATTAAAAGTGTCTCAGAGGCTTTTTAATATGCATTCATAATTTATTTCTTCTTTTCAAATGCCTTTCATGTGGAGTTCTTCTCATTTTTAAGTGCTTTGGATAAAATGTAATTTTAATTGTTTGATCCTTGCCCCAAGGTCGAAATTTTAAACTATGAAAATCTATTATAAATTGGTTAATTACTGTATGTCATATCATAAAATGTCAATTTCAATATTTATATGTGAAAATTATTCATAATTTTACACAAACTTTGACTGCCCCTGAGTACCAACAATATTTTGAACAATAAAAATAATGGAAATATCATGTAAATATCCCTAGTAGGATAGATAGATAGATAGATAGATAGATAGATAGATAGATAGATAGATAGATAGATAGATAGATAGATAGATAGATAGATAGATAGATAGATAGATAGATAGATAGATAGATAGATAGATAGATAGATAGATCTATATCTATCTATCTATCTATCTATCTATCTATATATATATATATATATATATATATATATATATTAATTTATTTGTAGTGCATCATTCCAGGTCAAGCCGAAATATTTATTTAAATGTGTATATTCAGGATACATAAATGCTAACTATGAAATTATCCTCAATGAGACAATGGAGATGGCCAATTTATTAAAAAAAAAAAATGGAATCTCCTCATTTGTACCACAAAATTCTGTGATTGAATGAAAATGACACTGTGGGGGAATATGTTTCATTAGTTGCATAATACTATGCATAACCCACACATTCAAAAGAACCTCAACAGGACCACGGACAGCGACATTAGGCTTCAAACAGTGCTTAATTCTGTGTTCATCCTTCAATAAATGTTACCACCTAGTTCAATTTTTTAGAACTATGTTGTGTGTACAGTGATTAAAACCCTGATTTGGCTCAATTAGCATTTGCATAATTAACTGCGAGTTCCTTTTTGTGCATTCAGACCTGGAGCAGAGGAACAGAAGTCTGCATGGCAGAAGCATATCTTCTTTAAAAATCTAAATCAAAGCGATGATCTTTGCAGAGCTATCGGGCTTTGCAGGGTCGTTCTCTCCAGCGAGCTGGTGTGTGTATTAAGGAGAAACGGTTCACGGGACATTCAGCCCTGATGGAGCTGAGGATATTTAATCAAGCGAATTCCATCTGCTGTGGTAAGCGTCTGCCCGTGTTCGAAGCGGGGCCAATTACCGGCTGATTCGACGAGGCCCGGCCACAGCGAGACACGCAGAAGCGAAGCAACAGCGAGCGCTTAGCCGAGGCTTAGTGGTTTTTCTGCAGTTTACTCACCACTTAAAGATGGAAAAGTGATTTCTAATTCTATTCTATGAAGTTTGAGTCATAGTTGTAAAGCTCTGAAAATGTTTTGGAAAAAAGAATCCCTTAACTTTCTCCATGTGCCAGGTGTTGGTTATGAATCCATGCACACATAAAAGTATATTCATGTACACATACACACATATAGATTACAGACAGATATTTTGTATCACAGATGACTGTTTAACTGACATAGTATGGATTATTCTGTCTAAGGGAGCATATTTACATGACAATTTTTCCTTTAAACTTAATCACATCCTTTAACCCTTTCCTTTCATGATTAGTGTCTAATGTCATGAGAAAATAATGGCACAAATATTCCCTCCAAAAAGAAATAATGAGTAAAAACTGAGGCCTTGATGCAAGGAGGAATTACTCTCAAGGAGTAATTCGCTGCTAAAGCTAATTAGTACTTCAGTTTGAGGGCCTGACATGATGGCTCATGTCATTCAGAATAACACGTGGCCATGGGTCTGCAGAGGGGTGTGTTGAGTGAGGGATGCAAAGCAAGGGAGCGTGGGTAGTGAAGGCAGGAGACGCCTGACATTTGGAGTCACCATGGGTCTAATTCAAATCAACAGCAGGTTATGTTACGTAACACAAGTCTCTTGAACACGGCAACCAGTGTAACTATTAATGACAAGCTAAAACGAGGAAAATTACCCTGTGAAACACACAACAGACTATCACCTCTGTATCCCCTGAGAGTTTTACTTACATTCAGACAACACTTCACACAATCGTAAATGTATCATTTCACTAACTAAAAAGACAGATCAGCTTCTTTTAGACTGCCACGCTTCAAAATAGATGGAAACAAAAAATGCACCAATGCTGTAATACATACATTGATCTCAAAAACACTTGTATACTAAAAATGAGTGACCGTCTTACGAAGGTCATTATACTGATTACATTAAATACTAAAATACTAAAAGTGTGTGTGATATTGCTTTATACCATTCAGTAGACAATAAGTTAATATTAAAGGTTACTTGTTCACTTCCAGAATAAAAATTTCCTGATAATTTACTCACTCCATTGTCATACAATATGTCTTCCTTTCTTTAGTCGAGAAGAAATTAAGGTTTTTGAGGAAAACTTTCCAGGATTTTTTTTTTTATTTAGTGGACTTTAACAGTGAACAACAGGTTGAAGGTCCAAACTGCAGTTTCAATGCAGCTTCAAAAGGCTCTACTCAATCCCAGCCGAGGAATCAGGGTCAAGACAAGCATTTGTGGTTTAAAAGTATATCATTTTTATTTATTTATTTATTTATTTATTTATTTTAGAAAATGTCCGATCGTTTCACTAGATAAGACCCTTATTCTTTGGCTGGGATCATGTAGAGCCCTTTGAAGCTGCAGTGAAACTGCAATTTGGACCTTTAACCCGTTGGTTCCCCCTTGAAGTCCACTATATTGAGAAAAATCCTGGAATGTTTTCTTTCAAAAACCTTAATTTCTTTTTAACTGAAGAAAGAAAGACATGAACATATTGGATGACATGGAGGTGAGTAAATTATCAGGATTTTTTTTTATTCTGGAAGTCAAATAATCCTTTAATATGCATTTCATATGAAATATTGCCAGATACTAGTGTGTTTTTGCTCCACAAACAAAAATAAAGTCACAGTTGAGTTGTTGCGTTTCTCTGAGCAACACACAGAAGTGGCATTTTACTCCTGAATGAAACAATGTTTCAAAAAGAATTGGTTGAGTGAATAATTCAGTGACTCACTCATAAATACAGTTACTTGATAAGTTCCTGAACAAATCAGTGTTTTTTGAATGAATTGGTTGAATGAATGACTCAATTAACCGTTTATAGGGAAATGCATTTATATCGCCACCTATTGGTGTATTGATGTAACCTGCAGAAAGAATCAATTGCAAATCCCAACAACAGCTCTTCTGTGTTTTGGTTGATTTTGGAGACCTGTACAAAGACATCTGTTTTCACAAACGGTTAAAAGTCCCATTGCTTTAGGACTGTACGTCAACATTTTTTTAAAGCTTCTTAACAAATTCTAGGATCACTAAAGTGCTTTAATATGCTGTAACAAGCTCCTTATGTGAGAGATCACCTGTAAATATTGCCAGTGAACTGCTGTGCTGTTCTCGCTCTTGTGGATGACAGTGACTTTGATCCTGGATGACAAACCTGCACTTGTCACTGCCACTTTTCCTGTCACCTCAAACACCCCTTTCCGGATAGTTCACAAATACCTCCCTCCACCATCTGTGAAGAAGCAACTTGAATCACAAGGAGACGCAAGCTAAAAACAGAATTTAACAGGTGCAGGTGTAATAATATCAAAATCTAATATAATTGAATGCTGCAATTATGTGCATATTTTGTAGAATATGAATATTTATATAGGCAGACTGTGTGAATATTTATGTATAGATATCATTAAACATGTTAAGCAGAACTGAAGTAGACTTAATCAATTTGATTTTCAACAGCTGACAAATTAGGGACGTTGTCTAAAGGCCTTTGGTCAAAAATAGGTCGTCCCGCACCCAACTTTATACCACTGGTCAGCTGTATAAAATAATGTCTCATGTCAAAAAAGTCAAGTTGAAAAAAAAAAAAAAAAAACTGATGAAATTTCAGCCAAGACATCAAATCCATCTGCTGGTATGAAGTTAAACCAATAGTCTTGACCTTGAATATTCTCTCTCCCTCAGCATTCACAGCCCTAGGCATGAAAGAGCTTCAGAAGTTTTCATACATATGGATTCATTGTGATTCAACGAAGCATCGCCTAGTAGAGCCATGTTATCCCGTAGTGCCTGGAGACCCCGAAGTGCTTCCAAAGTTCTCTACGAGCTTTTGATTTGTTTTCTTCAGTGCTCCCATCAATGACTGACACTTGGTTATTGGATAAAACATTTGGACATGGTTAAGAGCCTTTGTTTGAAGGAAATCCACAACATTGCATGATATTAGCTTCACAATTTAATGTTATAGGTCCCTGAGATATGTTTATAAGGCTTCTGCTGCACTTTGACATGCCTCTACGTCTTTTGTAATATATCTTGATATGTCAGCAAAATACCTCCTAGAGTTTGTGCAGAATTGAAATAAACCACTAAAATGTCAAAACAAACAAGTTAATCAAATAATCTCTACACAGCTTATGAAAACAGCAAAGTTTGAAGTAGTGACACTACAACCTAAACGTTTCTGCAAACACATCAGAAATATAGTAAACAAAAGAGGATGCTGTAATCTTGATATAATACACAGTAATAAACAGCCCTGGCCCTTTGTAGTCAATGCAATATATAGGATTGTTTGTTACAAAAAAATGAAACATAAAAACATAACTTCCTGCAAAGCTGAAGTCAGATTGCCAGAGGCATTAGTGGCACTGCAGTATCATAGTAATTAGTCTCATCATACCACAGTTCACGGTTCCGTTCTGAAGGCAGCCTGCTGGTTATTTTTTTATAGTTTTAATGCCATAAAAGTTTCATAGATTTTGTTCTGAATTAATCGTAGGCATCAGATTGCCACAGTAAATGGAAACCTTTATTGATTAATTAAGGAAGTTTTGTCACTGCTTTGCCAATAGACCAGTGAAAAGGAGTTCATTAATTCAGACCAATTAGAGTCACTGCAAACTCTAACTGTCAACGGAATGCCGCCTGTTGCACGACATGTTCGCATGCGTGAGTGTTTATGTAAGTGTCATGATGTTAGAGAATTTTTTGGAGAATTACGCCGCACAGCAGGCTCAGTGTCTCTCAGTTTGATGTTTGCTTTCTCCACTCAACTCTGTCTCTGACTCTTCGTATAACGACAGCATGCATTTAGTAAGATTTAGCCTTGTACCCAGTCAGTGAATACAAGATACACTGACATATAGACAGACATATTCTTTACTGGATTACTGGAGAGAGTCTTATATATATATATATATATATATATATATATATATATATATATACAGTATATATAAAATACTACAGAAGATTTTCATTGCACATTCATGTAAAATTCTATGAGAACGCTTTGAATGTGACTTAGGCAGTCAACTCTACATTTTTTAATTTGTGTTTTCATTTTGTGTTGTTGCCTATTCTTGAAGCATTCTGCCTGCAGAGTCTGTCCTGAGTGCTTGTGCAATTGAGTGAATTTTTGGTTGTTTACACGTAGACCTCACATTCATAATACACAAAGGGTTCTGACAGGGATGTCAATTTTGAAGCGTCGCGTGTTGCCACAGAAGAAGGCTCTATGTGACTTGTCTCTCAGGTCATTCACAGCCTGTCTCTCTCTGTTTCTCTCTGAATTGTTGTCTCACCGGTGGCCAATGTTTTCTTGTCTTCTCTTTATAATGAGGGGCAGATTGTGCCTAACCATGGAGCCAGTACACCACCCTGGGGAGAAACTCTTAGCCACACACACACACACACACACATAAAAAAACTAGTAGAAAACCAGTCTTCCATTTAGACGTCATCCTAACTTCATGAGACAGCCGTAGCCTGTGCTGAATCGCCTCGAAAACACCAAACGGACATTTCAGGATTTTTGCTGATTACCGTTACCCTATCTCCTTCCATAAATGCAGCCACTGCAACCCACAAAAATTCACCATGGTAACTAACAATAGTTTCTGGCAAAACTTCATATAGTTTCTGTGCTGACCAGCTCATGTCCGGTTGCTAGTTGGATTCTACCAGTGATAGATATTCTCAAACACACATCATTTACTGTAAATCCATCTCGTTTGTGAACTAAAAATCAATGTTGAGCACTGATTGCTAGGGTGTTCTGGATCCTAGGGTATTCTGAATGGTTGCCTTATAGCTACTAATGAGCAGCCCAAAGAAAGCCTGGGAAAGAGAGAGAGAGGAACTGAAGAAGCAGACCTGACTGCTTCACACAGGTGCAAGAAAACTGGCCAAAATGGCTGACTGGAATTTTGGCCAGTTTTCTTGCACCTGTGTGAAGCAGTCAGGTCTGCTTCTTCAGTTCCTCTCTCTCTCTTTTCCAGGAGACTTGATGTGCTTAAGTGAGAGAAATGTGTGTGAGTGTGTTTGTGCTACTCACACACACACAAACACACACACACACAGACATACAGGAGCCAAGAAAGGGTCCATCTGGTTAACATACTCTAACCTGATTACGGAGAGCAGACGAACAAAATTAATATAGACGATTCACTAATACAAGGACTTGCTGGCTCGATTAGGGTATTTCTGGCACTGTGACCATAGCAAAATGGGAGCTGAGGACTGACCAGAACACAGAATTATGAAATATCTGATCTCTTATATATTTGCTGAGCTATATTCAACTAATTACTAAATACATACTGTTTAAAATTTCAGGGTCATTATGTTTTTTTTTAATATGTTAATACTTTTATTCACCAAGCGCACATTATATATATATATATATATATATATATATATATATATATATATATATATATATATATATATATATATATATTATTATAACATGTTTTTATTTCAGACAAATGGTGTTCTAAATTGCACATTTCTTAATATTAAGTCTAAAATGTGTTTAATATTCACTGCTGACGAGGATTATACGATCTTTGAATAATATCTGTCTTTAAATGCAAGATATTGAAAGTGTACCTAAAGTATACTTGCAATAATTCCACTTTATGCTAAAATTAAAGTGCATTAAGCACAAAATTAGTTGTTCCATTTTAGCAGACCAGTTTAGTATACTAAAAGTACAATTGCAGGGTTTTTTAAGAACATAAATAGGCCTTTGTAAATGAATTTGCAGTATACTTAGCATGAAATAAATGTATTTATTTATTTATCTATATTTATTTATTTTTATTTTTTTAAGGCATCCTTGGTGAGAGACTTATATCACAAACATTACCAAAAATATCCTACCAAATACAAACTTCTGAATGGTATTGTGTATTACATATTAGGTATTCATCAAAAGGCCACAAATCAAGTACACATTAGCTTCTGTCAAGAAGAGAAAGTGATTGTTTACGTACGTACGTGTGTGTGTGTGTGTGTGTGTGTGTGTGTGTGTGTGTGTGTGTGTGTGTGTGTGTGTGTGTGTGTGTGTGTGTGTGTGTGTGTGTGTGTGTGTGTGTGTGTGTGTGTGTGTGTGTGTGTGTGTGTGTGTGCGTGCAACTGTGCGACTAGACTCAGTCTATGTCTCACTCTGATGTTTTGTTCAGTTGCTTTCTCATCTGCTTTGCAGATTTAACAAACGCTCAGACAGGCCGAGATGATTTCTTGACACTGGCGGCTGTTAATTATGATGACTGCACTCGGTTTGCTGGGGGGTGTATAATTAACTGTGTGTTCGGTGAATGGAAAGGCCTGCATTTATTCTGTCTGAAATGTGCTGAATGCTCTGAATGAATGTTTGATTGAATATGGATGACAAAGACCGAATCACATCCTTTTTTAACGTTCTCTCTGAATCCGAAGCTCTTCACTGCAAACAGCAGTTCGGAGAGCTGGATTTAGTTAGCTCATATCGAGAATGTGCAGCGAGATGTGATGTCTAGGGATCAACACATCTCTAGCAGATGGAGGACGATCTGTTTGACATCTTCATGCTCAAGAGGACTAATATATGTAGACAATAACAACAAAAATCTATCTTGCATGGTTGTAAGGTCAGTCAGTATAATCTAGAAAGACAGGGAAATTATAAATGCATACTAGCGCTGGAGCAATATCCCTTAGAGCTAGGGTTTACTTATCAATCCAATACTAAGTTATATCAAAGTTTTATGATTTATGAGGATAAAAAAGATAATTATAGCCACAAAATAGGCCTAAACTTAAAATTAGCAAACAGACTAATTTCCATTTATTAGCAGCATATATAGTTGTTGTTTTTTTAAAGCTATAACTGAGACTATAATACAGGTCACATTTAGCTTTGTTGTCATGCAGTGGAGTAAAATAACAAATGATGCAAATTATGCTTCTTTTTTTCCCTGTCATTACCCTTGGCAAGAAGTGCTCTCTGTGGCTGAATGCTGTCTGACTGCTTGCCATTTTTAGCATTTTTATTCATATTCAGATGAGTGGAAGATGAGTGTTACACAACTATTTTGTTTAACTAAGTTCTAACTTTTAACTAAGTTCATATTTTTCACAGCTTATACTGAAGATTTCACTGTTTATTACATTTGAATATCATTATAAAAAATAAAAAAAAAGCTCATTTTTTTACAGCTTATATAGCTTATATATTTTACTATTTCTTATATCATCATCATTAGGATAAATTCTTAGAATAATAATAAAAAAATTAAAAAACATAGGATCAATACGGTGTCTTCCTGGCCTCTTAATATCATTTTCAGAAAAATTATATCTCTAAAGATTGATCCGGTCATGCCTAATGCATACTCTCAAAATATCAGCCACAATAAAGGCTGAGTCCATCACTTCGTGTTAGAATGTGTGAATGTGAGGACCCCCAGAGCATTAATGAAGTCCAGTGTTTATCAGTGTCTACAGCAACTATGCCCTCTCTCTATGGGTCTGTCTTTGAACTCCTCTCAAATGGGTGCACGCCAGCAGCACAAAACTCTCTTTTTCTCTCCTTTTCTCTGGCATCAAACAGCAGAATAAAACCTTTGATAGTGCACGTCACATTGAGTTTAAATGCAGCTGATCCCAACCATGTGCGAGGCAATCAAGTGGCAAATGGTAATATGAGTTCTTGTCTTTACCAGCTCTGAGCGAAGGATCTCCAGAAGGTGTTTTACTTCAGGCTTTTATTCCAGTTCTATTAACAGTCATAGGGGTCTTTCTCTAAAAGCAGTCCCCCTCTGTGTTTATCTATTTATCTCTGATGATCAGTTAAAGATAAAAGCAAGTGGGGCTGTGATCTAGAGGTTGCACACATCTGCTAATAAATTGATAGTGATGAACCTATGAGTGATTTCTACAGCCTTTCAATCACCAATCCAGATCTTTAAATGAATATTATGAGTTCAATAGAAGTAAATGTGGCCAATTTTTTTTTTTAGATTATAATTTTCCAAAAGCTGTTCAATTAATTCTTCTGGTCAAACTAAAAAGCTGAATCATTTTAGTCATTCTTGGGGTTACAGGGTTTATGGAATTTCGTTGTCACGGCAACAAAGTTGGCCAGTTTAAACAGCAAAGGTTAGTAAGCCTTTTTTCCACATTTAAATGGTATCAATATGCATTGATGCATATTGTTTATGTTTTTGGCTATACTCTTGAAGCTATTAAGAAGAGTTGATTTTTGTGGTAATCGACATTATGCCACAAACGCTGTCAATTGCATCTTAGTTTGAATTTAACCCAGAATATCTAGACCACTGGACAGGCAAATAGTTTTGGACGTTAAGCTGCATGTTAGCGACCCTCTATCCACTTACACACCCACGGCTCAGCCGGACAGAACGCAAGTTACTCATCCCTTCTGTTCAAAAAACACTTTACAAATCAGCTAGATCGCCACACACTCACTCTGTGCGGCTTTAGATGAAAGATCGGCCTAAAGAATGGGAAGGGAGCTCAAAAGTGTGTCTTCTCACACTCATCTGCAGCACTGGAGTAGTGACAGATGCACCTGTCTTCCTCTTTAAAAGATTTTTGTCCTCTTTCACCCTCTTTCAGTGAGCCATCCAGATGTCCAATAAAATGTATTCTTAAAAAAACACTGTTAAATCTTATTACGTTGCTTCTGTTCTTCAGATTACGTAATTATTTTAGATGCCGAGAAGAAAATGAGACAAAATGTACTAGGGATGCCAGGGAACAGATCACATCACAGAACATCCAAAATACGCAGATATGCAGCAACCTGAACTCAGCAAGACCGGGAAATGAAACTATAAATGCCTTTCTCTAAGATTTATTAAGTGCAATCAAGAATTACCCAGAGCTCAGTGTTACACAATACCTGTAGCTGACGAATAACATGGACATTAACTTTAATTCAATACCAAAATGTTAAATGTTTTTATGTATTTTAATATATTTACTATATTTAAATGTAACTATGCTTAAACTTTTTTACAGTTCGTTTAAATTGTCCTGCAATGTGAAGAGTACAAATATTCCATGCACTCTTCTAATTATACGAGGCCATAAAACTGTGTGCATGCATAATTATAAAATATTGTCCAAACTACTTTTAGCTGTAGTATGGCAGTATGACTGCTGTCACTGGTTACCCTGAACAATGTTACGAGACAATGACCAACCTGCTAGACGAAAGGATTTCAAATGTCCATGCGCGTGCATTAAGAGCTTACAACTGTTCCATTTTACGCACTATTGTAAATAGCTTCGGGTGACTGTTAAATTTGCCCAAAACACTTTGTATATGCATTTGACACTTTGGTGAAGGAACGGTAAGTTGGTACGGGCTGCGCACTTACGGGTGCCATCGAAACGGGTGGCGATGGTGTCGAGGAAGGTGTTCTGCGGGGCCAGCAGACCTCTCATCACAGGCATCCTGGTGCGGGTCGACTGCGTCCTCCTCCCGCCTCTGCGTCCAGCAGTGGACTCCTGCTCACCCCCGAACCCGGGTAAGAATCGGGATGTTCCGGGCGCGCATCCTAGACCCTGCAGGAGCGCCCCGATCCGTGATACGCGCGGCTCCACTTTGGCAGCTCAACAGTGACCATATCCTTTAACAAAAAGCCCACATATCTGCCTCACATCGTGTCATAAAGAGGGCGAAAATCCGCGTACGTGTCTTTGTAAATCAGGTGCTTGGAGATGAGATGAACCTGTGCGTAACGGCAGCGCTGGAGACCAGAGCTCTGACTGGTGAGGCGACTGCGCACTGATGCCGTGTGGACTCCTGTGGCACCACGATCCTTCCTCTCTACATCTATATTACTGGCTTTCTCTAGTTGCTATAACCAGCAGGTGTCATGTCACGTGGTGAGCAATCTGGCAAGGAGGCTAGAACCCTTGTACTGGTTGTCTTTTTGTTAAAGATTCTTTATTCAGATGAAATGATCAAAAAGAAACCAAATTTTGATTTAGTAAGAAATTTGATTTTTTTTCGCAAGACAATACTTAGTGACTGTGGAAGGTTCTTATCGTTTCCTGATTTTACACATAAAAAGTGAGATTTGTTTATTTATTTATTTATTTATTTAAGGGTCAAGAGCATGATGGTCATTTGATCTGGATCTAAGTTATTCAAAAAAAATAATAATTAACATTAGTTGAATAGTCTACACGTCATCGATAATAAACATTTGTCAAGGTGGTGTAACTGTAACCTTTTTTATATAGAAAATAGTTGAAAGAACCTCATAAAAAAAAATATATATATATATATATATATATTTTTTTTTTTTTTTTTCTAAAAAACATAAAAAAAACATATTTTATACTTTTACAACCATGTTTAAAAATATAATTAAGTGCATATAGTAACATTGTCTGTTAATTCACAGTCCAATGCAAGTATTGTAGTACATTTTAGACAATTAGTAAATAATAAAAAAATAAAATAAATAAATAAATAAATAAAATGTATATATATATATGTATATATATATATATATATATATATATATATATATATATATATATATATATATATATATATATATATATATATATACACAAAATGTAAACGTTTTTCCAAAATGGACACAAAGCACTTGTTCTAAGTAGATTCCTCCTTTTTATCATGTCCAGCATCATTGTCATTGATTCATAAATCAAACAGTATAACTACTGTATGTGTGTATGTGTATGTTCTTTTAGATTTAATTTTGTACACGATCAATGTGTTTGTGGTCAATAATAATAAAACACAATAATAAAGGAAAAAAGCTTTATTGTCATTTTCTCCTGTGTGACAGAAGAAATTAAATACAGTGTCTCCATGGAACAACCTTTAACAAGACAAACAAGTGAATGATATGTAATTTGACACAGGCAATAAATAAAATTTCACAACTCACCACTGAGGTTGAAACACAGTAGTTCAAAGAATACAAAGAGGAAGAAATATATTGGCAACGTTTTGTTATTTTTCTTTTCAATGTTGGTGTCTTGTTTCAGATTGAAAAGCTTACACTCTCAAACCTAAAGTTTAATGTCACCTTGGCCTGCAAACTCACTTTCCGGATGCCCAAACTATTCCAAAGGACGACACAGATATTAGGCCACAGCTGTAATGCAAAACACTTGTGTCCATTCTGTTTCATACAGTTTGCAACTCGACTTATCAGGATTCCTTTGCCATGTCTTGCAAATATACTAAAAAAATTAAAAGGCAGATTTCAAGTATGCTAAACCATTACAGTACACACCGGCATAAAGGACAAAATATGGTTGTAGCGGTCACGGGGGACTCTTACAACAAACTGAGTGATGCCATTGCGACATCTGCCGGTAAATCTGAATTCTGCATTCACACACGACTGCTCAGTGCTCGCTTTCACTGCCTTCCTACTCACACAAATTCAGAGGATAAGCACACCGTTTCAGCTCATGCAGAGCAGCGTGCTCGTGAAGGTGGATTGAGAACATGGACTGCTCAAGAAACAGAATGCGTTTTGGAGGTTGGGTGAACCTGTATCTGTCTTAGCCTACCTGTATGATATTCTGTTTCATCTGCTTTTGTTGCTGAAGATTTGCAGGAGGCATGGAAACTAGAAATCACCCATTTATTATGCGTGCAGGGGAAGGATGGTACAAAACCAAATCGCTAACCGTTTGGTTTATGAAAATTGGCATTGGTATCGCGCTTATTCTGTTACTTTTGGTGGCGTCGAGACGCACTTTTATGACGCGGTAGTATGTCACACCAATTAATTGCATACTTGACAAAATATACTTAGGTCTGTTTTTTTAAGAATGTTTAATAGAAAGCACCCCAAGTTTAAGTGAGTGCGTTACAAGCAAGGAAGAAGGACTGGCTTTGAAATGTGATAAAAGTGAGTAGAATTGTAGAGAGGGTGTCCAAAATGGGCGGGGCTTATGGTTCTAAATAATATTTTAGTTCTGAATAATTTCTGTTTCAACTCTTAAGTGTTTGTTTTCAGTTCGGTGTCTATTAAAGTCCTCCGTGTCATTCATTATTCATCTGTAAAATATTGGTCATGCTGCTACCAAAAGTAACGCTTTAGTCACGTGGTAATTGTTACTTTTCTCCGCGTTGATGAGAATGCACGAATCACAGTTCTAGATTAATGGATTAAGGCATATTCTATTGGGAGAAAACATGTTTTTCAAATTAAAAATAAAATGCTTCACTAAACACAAAACTTAATACAAATCCGAACTGCAGCAAAAACATGAGTGCAATTAAAATATAAATAAATATGAAAACAAATACGACACGGAAATGCGAGAGAATGATGGCATTTTTTTTATAATTTTTTTTTAATTAACTGCAATTATATATAAAATTATTGGCAAAAAATATTATTATTATTAGAAAATTAAGCATCAGAATTCAGTGTGGAGGGGAATATATATATATATATATATATATATATATATATATATA
Source organism: Acrossocheilus fasciatus (assembly GCA_036784905.1). NCBI lineage: Eukaryota > Metazoa > Chordata > Actinopteri > Cypriniformes > Cyprinidae > Acrossocheilus > Acrossocheilus fasciatus. The sequence continues at coordinate 18,418,335 of CM071946.1, read as the reverse complement.
TATATATATATATATATATATAAAATAGTTTTTACATTTTTTACATAGACAGGTACATATTTCATATTTCTACATATTTCAAATTTATTTGTCAATGATAAAAGGATTCTTGCAACTTGCATTTAATGGGCTAATTTACAAAAAATCAAAAAATAAATTTTAAAATATAGTGAATATATATAGACTGCTTACACTTATTGGAGATCAGAATATGAAAATGTTAATCTATGAGTCTAAATGTTTTGTGTTCTAAGCGAGTTTTTAATTGATTTATTCAAAGTCATTAAATCAAAGTAATGGTCTTCACTTGTTTTACAATTGAAATAAAATGACTAAAGACATTTTCGTAATTATTGCCCATTTTATTTCAGTTGTAAAAAGTGAAGAAAATGGATTTGTGATCCTACAGTTCAACGAATGGTCCGCATTTTTGAGCTGCACAGCGCCTCCTAGAGTAAAACAAGTGTGTGTCCCAATGTAAACAGATATTATCCAGAAACATATGCCTCCCAATAGGGTGCATAATGAAGGAGGGACCAGTCGTTTGAGTGTAGTTCCGTATTCTCTTGGATTGGTGGAGGATTATCTGATTGAAGAAGTACATGTATGAGCAGAGCTGGAGAGAGCCTATGCCATCCGCTCAGCTGATAGGAAACAACGCCTTCCAAGACTAGTCCAAAAGCTTTAAGCCTCCATCAACCATCTCTCCATTTACTCCAATACAATCTCAAAAGAAAAGGTAGGCGTCGTATATTGATTCGCGATCGTTCAAAATAGGCGGTACATCACATTACAATCGCTGTTGTTCGATTTGACGTTTCCTGCAAAGTGCTACCCTTGCTGAAGAAAAAAAAAAAAAAAACACTGTTAAAGTGATTCATTCATTAGAAAAGACGAAAACGTAGGTTTTGAAACCTCGGCGGTCATATAAACGACATATTTAAAGAATTGTTAATGTTTATGCATTATTAATTGTTACGACAGATCGTACACAGGTTCGTCTAAACCTTCATTATGACTCTTAATGAAACATTGGTTTAAATGTGTAAAACAGGATCGCACGCGCTGTATTTGACCTTTGTTCTAATTGTTTTGTTACGTAACCAATGCCAGTTTGTGGAACTGCAATAAGACGTTGAAACATTTGTTAATAGTGACACAATTGATACGATATACTGAATAAAAGGCCTGTGTCATATTACACAACGGCTGCCTGTCTGTCAGGTGCTGTTACTTTAGTTGCATGATAATAGCTGATGTCTCTCACAAAAGCTGATACATACAGAGATAGTAACTCCATAATGACTGTACTCGCATAGTAGTTCAGGGTACTTAAAAGAACACCATGTCCTTTTACCATGTCCAAAAATACCTCACGTACATCTGATAAACTAAGGTATTAGCCATTTATGAAAAAACAAACAAACCACAGACTTCAAAATCTGAGAATTGTGCTTATTGGTCTGCAGGCTCAAAACTGTTGTTCGTTGAAACAGGTTTAAGGCAAAAATGCTGATTCACTGGTTGTGTAACTTTTCTCAATGGAATCTATTCCTCTTTCAGGGAGTGAGTACTGATCCTACTATACATCTTAACATATAACCATCATTGGTCTTGCAGGGTCCAAAATGTCTCAGAAGATCAAAGCAGGTTCTGTGGTCGAGATGCAAGGAGATGAGATGACCAGAGTAATATGGGAGCTCATAAAAGAGAAACTCATTTTCCCTTATCTGGAGCTCGACCTGCACAGGTGAGATTAAATGTGTGTGAGTGAGATTAAGTGTGTGTGTCACGTTCACAGCAGGTGAGTGTTTCTCTCATTATATCTGATTTCTCTTGTGAATACTCAGGTTTAAGCCTGTATGCTAATCCGATTTAATGTCGCTTTGCTGCCAATTAGTCGTTTCTTACCCATAGCACTAATGTTAATGCCATATTAATACTTTTTGCACTATGAAATCATTTGTAAACTCACTTCAAAATCTTTTTATTTCTCTGTAATAAAATAATTCATATTTTAATTGTATATAAATCATAATCATATTTAAATATAGGTAATAAATAATTTGATGTTCATTTTATTTGTTACATTTTTGATACAGATATTGTAATTGATTAGTTTTTGATTGTTTTGATATTTATAACCAATATATACTTGCCACAGACTTATTTTAGTGACATAAATCTACATTATTAACAATAATCATGCCACTGAGCAGGGTCCTGTCAAGTTTTACAAATATGACATTTCCTGTTGTATAGATGTGGTAATCCTCAAGGCCAAAGGGAAATGTTATCTTCCCATAAGTTAGCACTTTTATTACCTAACATCACTTTATGTGCTTTTCTGTGTTATGAATTGCCAGCATCTGTACTTTGAACTTTATAGGTTATGGTTTGATATGAGTGGCTCTTTAACTATAAAGTTTTTTTTTAGTTTTTTTTGTTAAAAAATAAATCGAATATTTAACGTTGTGTATGAACTTGACCTAGAGGTTTGAAGAATAGTTGCAAGGTAAAAAGTCGGTCGGTTATTGGTCTGATAAGAGTATTATCAGTATGTTAGCAAACAAGGTGTCGTCACTTAAGAGGGATCTCTTGACGCCTGTTCATTCAGTCACTTCCACTGAACTTTGAACTGGTCTTTGAGCTTGTATCGTAAGATTGTTTGCGTATGGTTACTTGTCATTTGTGCTTTTAGTTGCATTGTTAAATGCCATATTTGCATCACAGGTTTGCATTTGATGGATTGAACTATGTCTGTGGCAACTCTTAAAAATATATGATAAATTGTTTTGAAGTCCTCTAATGGACTTCAGAATCATTATCGTGCCAGGCAGTAGAAGGAAAGTGGGTGAAAGATCACAGCATACTCAATACAATAGTGAGGACAGGGAACAAGGAAAGTATGGGAAAGTTCCTCCCCCCGTTGGCAGTGCTGTGTTGTAGCTCAGGGATGCTCTCTCCAAAGTGTGTGTTAAGTCTTACACTCTTTCTGGCTAGTTGTAGAGTCTCTGTGAGGATGCTTTCATTAGTTCAGTCATGCATATGCAGAACAGATGAGGCCTTTCATTTGCTTTCAGCTGCTCAGAGCACGAGTGAATTTAAATTAGTGTGGAAAATTTTATTTTGAAGATGCATGACTAATCAGAAATTTAAGGCATGTTTTGGTAGCTAGAAATCACAAAGCATCTGAGTATTATTCATTACCACATAACTGGGACAACACAGAGTCTGTGCCTTAGAAGTAGCAGAAATTATATATGGAGATATGCATGTTTTCTTTCACCCACTCTGTGTTTAAGGGTGTTCTTGATTTAATTGCTTTTCAAAATGATCAGAACACTAGTATTTTCACCAGCTAAAAAAATGGTTTTAAGTCCGTTATTTTTATCTTTTGCTGTAGTATGTCAATAAGAAATATCAGTTTCACACTTCTAAACATTCAAAGGATGGTCACACAAAATGTTGATTTAATTTAGTTAATAGAAGTTAATTGATAAAGAAAATCTATTTATGACATTATTTTTGACAGCATTCTCATTTTATAGCATTTTTACACTAGTGCCTAAAACTTTTAACAGTTCTGTAGCTTTGCAAGTAGGTTTCTTGAAGCATCTTGGAGTCGTTGCCACAGTTCTTCTGGATTTCTTTTTTAACAGTTCTGCTCTAGCTTCTAGTCCCTAGTCTGCTCTAAAGGTCATTGCACACTGGGTCCGAAATTTTCACACGTTAAAAAATAAATATGACCCCACGTTGTCAATCACATTTAGACATTGCCTCCGAAACTTTCGTCCATCATATAAAAAATTTGGATCAGGTTCGATTTTCTGCGTTTTCTAATCTAGCAAGCATTCCGATGAAAATGAAAAAATGCATACGAAAAGTTCGGAGTCAGTGTGCAAGGACCTTTAGTTTCTCATTTAACACCATATTTAAATGCTTTCTGCAGAATTCCACAGATTTTTACCCCTACGTTTACAGAAGGTGGAGACGCATGTAAACTACTACTGTACAAAACTGTTTTCAACACTGATAATAATAAAAATTCTGCTTTGTGATCACAGGAATAAATTACACTCCAAAATATATTCAAATTCAAACAGCTATTTTAATTGTAATAACATTTTTGTCTGTTTTATCACAGTAAGAAAAGACTTGTTCTATTTCAGTTCACTAGAACAGTGTGACTTTGTGCTACATTACCATGGCACTAGTTTCCCATTGACCTCATTTAAAGCGTGCCATGGGACGCCATCTGTCTGACTGGTAGCATAGTGTAATGTAGTTCTGAGTCCAACATCACCAGTTTGGCTGCCACTGTGAGCTATGTTGTAGGCTTTTTTTTTTTTTTTTAAATTTTGGATGTTTTTATAGTTAAGAATAATGTGCTGTAAGCAGATAAGTAAGAACTCAAAGCAGCTCATGGGTGTACTATGGTTATAAGCTATGAAATGCATTTTTCCCATTTCCATTTGATTCAACATCAATAACTTTTTCTAGAATAATAGACCTTTGTAATTATTTTTTGTCCACTAAAATGTAATTTGCAATATGAACATCATAGAATGTTTCACATAGTTTAGCAAAACTCATAAGGTGTCTATTCTGCTCTCTGTGTGGTAGCTATGACCTGGGAATGGAGAACCGTGATGCCACCGATGACAAGGTGACTGTTGAGGCGGCGGAGGCTGTGAGGCACTACAACGTTGGCATCAAGTGTGCCACCATCACTCCTGACGAGAATCGCGTGGAGGAGTTCAAGCTCAAGAAGATGTGGCGGTCTCCCAACGGAACAATCCGGAACATCCTGGGTGGCACTGTGTTCCGAGAGGCTATTATCTGCAAAAACATTCCCCGCTTGGTTCCTGGCTGGATCAAGCCTATAATTATCGGCAGGCACGCACATGGAGACCAGGTAAGGAGCTCTTACTCATTAGAATATCTGTAATTAAGCCTAATTGTGAATTGTATATTTGTATCTTTTTAATCATACTTTCTGCTGTTTTATCAAAGCTGACATTATACCTAAGCAATCATTCTTTAATATCGGTGAAATCACATTACAGGTAAAAGGTCTCCTGAGATAATCTGTCCTCTTCAATTTTAACAGTACAGGGCCACAGATTTCGTTGTTCCTGGTCCTGGAAGAGTGGAAATGACATACACACCTAAAAATGGAGGAGAGCCGCTTAAGTTTGTTGTCCATGACTTTGAAGGTAGCTATCATTGATTCAAAATTTCATCCAGGTAGTTTTTGCATACTACTTTTTGAACACTGTAAATTCGAACATACTATTCTTTTCACATACTGTTTTGTGCCTACTTTATAGTCAGGAAGTATGCGATTTTGAATGCAGCCCTTCTGTATGTCAGAGATGTGTAAATGTCTCTTTATGGTGTTGTCATGACAGTGGACTGTCACCTGTGAGAGCACTGAGCATGTTTGTCTTGTCAGTGTTACAGTATGAGGCCACATGGGCAGATTAATACTGTCCCAGCTCTGCAAATACTGATCAGATGAAATGGATGTTGTGCAAAGATTTGATATTTGATTTGAAATGATTGGAACATAGCCTAGTTGTTTCTAAATAAAATTGGCACAAGCATATCTGCTTTTAGATCAGGTTTTCTTGACAGTATGTGTGATTATGTATGTTTAGGTACTGGTGGAGTTGCTCTGGGGATGTACAACACAGACAGCTCAATCCGGGACTTTGCTCACAGCTCTTTCCAGATGGGCTTGAACAAAGGCTGGCCGATGTACCTCAGCACCAAGAACACCATCTTGAAGAAATATGATGGCCGTTTCAAAGATATTTTCCAGGAGATCTATGACAAGTGAGTTCTCAATTAAATGGTTGTTTTATGAACCGTCACTGAATAAATTCCCCCTGGTAATCAATCTAGTTACACAGGGTTTTTTGAATGAAAGAAAATGAGTCCAAAACCACCTGTTATAAATTTCATTTTACAGGCTTACATGTTAGTCAATAAAAAAAACATTTCTGGCATCAAAGTATAAACGTCATAATCCCATATGCCCACATTGCATAAGATGACTGAACGGCAAACAATGAAAAGTAAATTCAGAAAAAAATGATAAAAGAGCATTCTGACACTGTGTGTGTTTGTGTGTTGCAGAGAGTACAAGACTCAATATGAGGCCAAAGGTATCTGGTATGAGCATCGGCTGATTGATGACATGGTGGCTCAGGCCATGAAGTCTGAAGGTGGGTTTATCTGGGCCTGCAAGAACTATGATGGAGATGTGCAGTCAGACTCTGTAGCTCAGGGTGAGTAAAACTGCAGTAAATCGTTTGCACCCCACCAATGGCGAAATATCGTCTGAAAACAGTTACCTGAATGAATTTAGCATTGAACATACACGTGTGTGTGTGTGTATATGGAGGATAAGCTTAATGTATACTACTGTTCCAAAGTAATAAGATTTATTTCATTTAAGGATTTATCCATTTCTTTATTTTTAAAATAAATTAATGCTTTTATCCAGTATATTAAGAATATTTTGGAATATTACAGTTTTGATCAAATGAATGAAGCCTTGGTGACATTAGAACTTTTTTCTACGTTATTGTGTGGTAGTGTATAATCGTTCAAATGTAAGCTTGCATGTTTATGTGGTGCTTGGTGTGAATTTGCTTTTAAAGGATTAGTTCACTTCCAGAATAAACATTTCCTGATAATTTCCTGGGGGGAGGTGAGTAAATTATCAGGAAATTTTAATTCTGGAAGTGAACTAATCCTTTAAGACCTTGCATTTGCGTAATATTACTCACTGTAAAAGTATTCTAAAAGAATTATGAAATTTATAGTGAGTAAACTTTCTGTTTCTAGGTTATGGGTCATTGGGTATGATGACCAGCGTGCTTGTGTGTCCTGACGGGCGTACAGTAGAAGCTGAGGCAGCCCATGGCACCGTTACACGGCACTATCGCATGCACCAGCAGGGCAAAGAGACGTCCACCAACCCTATTGGTGAGGAAAACACACTTACTTCACTACCACTCTTAATCAATAAAATCCACAAATGAGACACAGGAAACTGTTTTTCATTATCTTTTTTGTCCCATCAGCCTCTATCTTTGCATGGACACGAGGGCTGCTGCACCGGGCGGAGCTGGATAAGAACACAGAGCTGCGGGTGTTTGCTGAGGCACTGGAGGCCGTTTGTGTCGAGACCATTGAAGCTGGTTTCATGACCAAGGACCTGGCCATCTGCATCAAGGGCATGTCTAGGTACATCCTTTATCTTGCTCTAAAAAATTTGTATTTATTGAGGGACATTTAAAAATATATATGTTTTTTTTCAATTAGATTTACAATCGACTGCATGAACTCCGTGTTAAATGCTTGATAAAAGTATAGCAGCAAGAATTTATTAACCTGTGTAAAGTTATTTTAGATTTTAAATTAACTTTTTTCTGTTTGCTTTTTCACAGTGTCAAACGCTCCGATTACCTCAACACTTTTGAGTTCTTGGACAAACTGGCTGAGAATCTGAAGATTAAGTTGTCAAGCCAACCCAAACTGTAAAGCTGCTGGGTGTTGACAGGGCGTTCACACACGCACACTCTGACACTCAGCCCTCAATCCACCTGAAGCCACAGACTCCTTTATGTCATGTCTCATTTCCTGTCTAACTGGGAGCAAAAACAGAGCAATGATTGACTTTACCACTACAACCAGTAGGGGGAGCAGTGCACTTTCATCCGGACTACAAAAGTGCCCTTTTAAATGGCAGGAGCCACTGTAACCTTCATTATGCTTTTAAAAACAAATTAGAAACATTCATATAGTAAATTGTATCACTGTTTATACATTTTATCATTGCAACAGTTATTTTCTTTGAAAGATATATTCCCTGTAGTGCATAAATGCGTATTTGTGTGCTACTGCTATCTCTCAGGTGCTTGAACACCTGTTGCCTTATTGTCTGTGTGTGTAGTTGTCTCGTCTTCGGGCAGCCACTCTCGAAGCGTCCCAGGAACAGTGAGATTAGTTCTTAACAATGTAAATATCTGCTTTTAACTGAAATACTGGTAGTTCATACCGGTAGACATTCCTGTTCATTCTTCACTCAGTGTCACTGTCTTGTCACTGCATTACAATTGAATTTCTTTATATGGTTTTGTTTAGGTCAGTCTGTGTGCTTATGTGATATGGTCTTGTGTTATGACATCAGTAATAAATGAAACTTTTTAAGAAGAATATCTCATATGTTTTGACACTGTCTGATCATGTGTTACTGTGGCGAGGATGCATTAAATTGAACAAAAGTGACAGTAAAGATATTTAAAAGATCTCTATTTTAAATCAGTGCTGTTCTTTTAAGCTTTATATTTTTCAAAGAATCTTGAAAGAAAACAACAACAAATATTACAGTAGAACTATTTGCAACATTGATAGTCAGCAATCACCAAATCAGCATCACAATTTCCACAAAAATATTAAGCAGTATATTTCCAACATTGATGATCAACAATCACCCAAATCAGCATTAAAATGATTTTTAAAGGATCGTGAAAATTTAGCATTGCCATCACAGGAATAAAGTTTTTTTTTATTTTTTATTTTTTTAATATATTAAAACAGAACACTGTTACTTAAAATAAAAATAATATTTCAAATATTATTGGTTTTATTTTGCCAATCCCAAACTTTTGAACAGTAGTATACATTGAATGCTGGACTACAAATCATTTTGAACATGCTGAAACAATATTGTGGTGTCTCTAGTTGCCTGATTAAATCATAATGTTGTCACTTGATATTGTTCACACTTCATTCACTAGATGGCAGCACAATGATGTCAAGACTGACAGCCTTTTAAACTGAGCCTGAACGTTTTTATAGCGAATAACACAATAACGGAGAGTTTCTAATTAATTCGTTTTTAATAGCATTATTTTTATTATTATTAAACATGAAATGTTTCATATTTTTATAAGTTTTGGAATCAGTAGACCCATTTGAAGGGAAAATAAATCAAAACATGAAAAAGATTGTAAAATGTGTTTCGTCACGTCATGCACATGAACGTGACTTCCATCAAGCGACCGGAACATTATTAGAGTATGTCTGAGCACCAAACAGTCGGAACACAGACTGCTACCTACACTTAAGTGTTCTTGACTTTATTAGATATCTGTGACCATGGTTTACCCGAGTGAGAACGGAGAGAGAGAGAGAGAGAGAGAGAGAGAGAGAGAGAGAGAGAGAGAGAGAGAGAGAGAGAGAGATCATGCCTCAGACTGTCACCATTGTGCCGTGATAATTGGATTCTCCCTGTGTGAATGGACACTCATTCACTGGCTTTGTTAGTGTAAAGATTACTATTGTGCTGCAGGAAGTAAAGCCTTATGAATATGAAATAGAGGCCAGTGGTGATTCCGACGTTAATGACGTAAAACATGCACAAGCTGAGGTCACTAAGGCCACTGCTATACAAACCCCGCCCCAAAATACTTCATTGGGCAATCCAACTACACATCACCTGTCAAGAAAACTTCAGACTTTATGGATTCGGTTGAGAAAATTCAGAGAAATGGATCCGACTGCGACAGTAATTATGCTGTCTGTCGGTATGTGATTGACGATAGTTTTCACGATAATATAGGCCTTTAGGATAGCTATATTTTTTTATATTTTAAAATTTTATTTACAAAAATATATATCAAATTATATATATATATATGTGTGTGTGTGTGTGTGTGTGTGTGTGTGTGTGTGTGTGTGTGTGTGTGTGTGTGTGTGTGTGTGTGTGTGTGTGTGTGTGTGTGTGTGTGTGTGTGTGTGTGAAATATTACATAATGGAAAGCTACCTCCAGCTCTTCCCCTAAAAATGGCTCAACTCCTTAAGTTAATCATCAGAAAAAGACAACTGTTTACTTAATTTAGGGATAAGGGGAAGTTTGGAAAGGGAAACTTTTAAAGTGATAAGTTTTGTGATAATATGCTCACCCTTTTGTCATTCTAAAATTACAATCTTGTATATAAATATACACACATAGAGTTGAAGACAAAATTATTAGCCCCCCTATAAAATTTCAATTATTTTTCAGATATTTAGCAAGGGAATTTTTTTGTTTTTTGTATATATATATATATATAATATTTATTGATATATTATAATATATTTTGGTGTGAAAAATGTTAGATGAAAGATATTGATATAAGCAAATGTAGGCTATTGAATCACAGATACCATATATCCAATGGGACAGTGTTAAAACATTTTCTCACAGGTCACAAAAACTGTCAACATCAAAACTGCATTATTTGCACCAAGCACACCAGTATGACTCTTCAGAGCCTTAGGAAGGACATGTACATTGAAAATTAATAAGCAGATGAATGATTGAGATATGACTTGATGTTGTCTCTGCCTCTCTCTGTCTGAGAGTGCACCTTACCCCTGTAGGGAACGCAGTGGTTTCCATGGGGACGCATAGCCACTCTACTCTTCAAAAGCGGGCCGAGCAGAGGCAGAGGGGCCCTTTGTGTTGGAGAGGAAAGCGTGGAACAACGCTGGGCAGATGAAAGCCCTGCTATCCTTACGTCCAATCATAATTTAGTCATCAGCGCAGGAGCACAGAATCCAAATAGACACTGAAAACACAAACAGCGAAAAGGAGAGACTCATGGGTCAAGATTTGAGCAAGAGAGAGAGATGGGAGGCTGATATGAGGATAAATTTCAAAGAGATAAAGGAATAGTTGTGCTGTGGCTCAGACTTGTTTTTTCATGCTGATGATCAATTCTCTGTGCTGTAGTTTGTGCTGAAATGATGCCGCCCACTTTCATCCAATTTGAGAAAATTATGATGCATCAACTACATTGTTAAAACTAAAAATAGCAACCTTGTTTATCAGGACATACTTTGTCTATACACAGAGTAGGAGTAGGAGAAGAGTAGATGTGGGCTTGGCTGATAGATTTGTTTGCTTGTAAAATTCATTATTAATAAAAAGTATTGTGCATTACATTATTAAGTAAAATCCATAACTGCTTATAACATAGCAGACTTATAGGGATAGTGCAACAACCAAAGCTTTAGAAGAGCAGCAAGATGTACATATAGTATGATTGTGTTAGTTATGATAAAGACCAACAAATCTGTTAATAAATTAGAAATATACTACCATTCGAAAGTTTGGGGTCAGTAAGAATTTCTATGTCCACAAATGCTTCATTTATTTGGTCAAAAATATATTTAAAATAGTAATATTGTGAAATATTATTACAATTTAAAATGACTCTTTTCTGTTTCATTTAAATTGTGTTTTTTCCCCCCTGTAATTGCTACGTACATCTTTTTTTTCCAACCATTGTTCCAGTCTTCAGTGACCTGCCATGATCCTTCAGAAATCAATGCTGATTTAATGCTAACGAAACATTTCTTATCATACATTGTGGAAAGAGTTGTTCTGCACAATGAAGTGTGCAAACTGGAATAAAGTGTCTTTTTCAGGATTATTTGATGGACAGAAAATTTAAAGAACAGCATTTGGTTGGAACAATAAAATTTTGTATCATTATGCCTTTACCATCATTTTCAGTTCATAGAATTTTGAACAGTAGAGTAATAGCTCAGTTTCAATGTTGATCAAATTGATCAAAATAAAACAACCAAAATGGTGTGAAATCTATGATAAAATTACTTAAATGAAGGGCAAAAACATCTGTCATAAGATATGAGATGAAGTGGCAGAAGCACATATGAACCTGAATCATTCAATAAATCACTTTTAAAGATACATTTATTGTATATTATATCAACCAGTTAGGTGGAGTGTTTCATTTTTGCTGCCATTTGACAAGGATAGTAAGGTCAGCATTTCCTTACTAAACATTTAATGAAGCTAGCTTCATAACCACCTAGCTAAGTGGACTAACATTTCAAACAGTTGCTGCTATTTGTCAAGGTTAACAAGGTTAGTGTTTCAACACTGTTTTCTGTGTCCTTTTTAAAAAAAATATTTTTTTTCTCTTCCCTCTCTACATGTGACTTACAGCAGCCTGTCCAATTGCTGGCTCTCTTAATTGTCTCAGAACAGCATAAAAAAGAAGGGGGAAAGAAACATTCAGCACGGGTTCAGATGAGGGTCTATGTAGGTCACGCACAATATGGCGCCTGCAAGTTTACAGCTGGGGCTCGTACCACCATTATCCCACAACAATATCACAGAGAGGAACTTATTTGAGCCCATTAGCCCATGTCCCCTCCTCCTTCATTAACGAAGCTTTTCTTTAAACAAGCCAAGACAATAAGCTCTCAGAAAGAGTGGCGGGGGGAGAACAGGAGGAATGGAGGGGAGGTCGCAGGTTTAGCCCGGAGCCCACGATAATTACTGTGTTTCTGTCTGTGGCCTGAAAAAGACTTGAATAATGTTTCTTTTTCTGTGGGGACCCGAACAATAGATGCAGGCCTGGCTTGAAGAACGGCAAGCTTTTGGCTATTGGCTATTACAAAAATCTCATCTTTGCCACTCACGCCGAACCTCTTGGCTTCATTATCGCAAAAAGTCTTAATGTCGACCACAATTTGCACATTAAGAATGCATAGATCTTTTATGCAGTTAGACTTCTTTTGTCAGAATTTGTATGGCAACTCCTTCCAGGCCCACATGGGTTGCTAATGACTGTGAAATATGTGCAGTTTGTGTGGGATGTTGGTGTGTGTGTGTTTGTGAGAGGAAAGACTGAAGAAGAAAAAAATACAATGAATTACAGTGTAGCTATGAGATGATTTCACACACTCCTACACAACAACAACTCATGTCTTATTCAGTATGTATCACCGCTATTGATCGTAATAGAAGCTTGGTCGCATGATGTCAGGAAACATAATGTTGATGGGTAATATGGCCAGTGTTATTTTGCAAACCTCACAGATTTTATTATGACTTTTAATACCCCTCCTTTTATAATCATTCTGTTAAGAAGGAGAAAAAATAAAATACATTGCTTCACCTGAGTAGCCAAAATCTGAAAAAAACACACTTGCATAACAAAAAAGTACTGTGGTGGCACCATGCTGGGATGGTGTCATATACTGTATAACACCATGATGCTGAACTATTATGTCTATTAATTTATGTAGTAGTCCACGATACATTAAAAATGACCACGATACTATTCGGAATATGTCATTTTAATCATGATATAAAATGAATCAAGTACATGAGAAAATAATTTAATAAGTAAAAAACAAAGGGCGTCGGAACCATTTATCGCTGGATGTTGTTTCACCCGGTGTGCATTTCCGCTGACGGAACTCAATGTGACAGATTGTAAACAGATGCGGGTGAGTCATTTTCACATACATATAACATATTATTCGCTCTTTGCATGCTTAGACTTTTTATTATAGTGATTCTCCGATCATCAATGATACATAAACATGTTACATACGCTGTGAGTTAAACACAATCAGATGACACAAATGTCATTGGCAGATGAGGTAGCTGAGTGCTAACTAGCATCATGATGAAGTCATCGGCTGAATTCATAGAAGCAGCGACTTGTAGATAAAAACACAATCTCTGTCAGAAGCGGGGCAAACCTAGATATTAGAGTTTGTTCATCGTCTTTTTTTTTTTTTTTTTTACTTCTGTTCTCGTAGATCTTGTAGCTTGTTTGTGTGTGTCAGCTGCACTTGGGTGAACTGCCAGTCCGCATCAACTTACAGTAAGATTATTCAGGATTCTTTTCGACTTAAATGTTATCTATAGTTTTTATTCAGTGAAGAACGCCTGGTGTTAACAGTCAGCATTAGATAGCTGAAATAAGGGCTCATCACTCTGTCTGTCAAGTCGAGGCACATTTGTTTATATAGCTCTTTTTACAATACAGATTCTTTTTCAAAACTGCTTCACAGTAATACACTGGAAAGTAACAGTGTTCATTTTTCAAAACGTGTCAATTTCAATTCAGCTATAAAGCAGTTTTACTAAAGGCGACAGTGTTATTATTCAGCAAATATACAGCTCAATTTAAGTTTTGTTCTCATCTGATAGTCATAGTGCAGTCAACTTGATAATATTGTCTGAATGTCTTTCAAACCCCAAAGGCAACAGTGGCAAAGAACCAAAAATCCGTCCGGTGACAGTAGTACAGAAAAAACAAGACTTTTGTCTTACAGCATCTTACAAAATATGTAGCAAGTACTATGTTATTTTTCTCAGATATTTACCATTGTTTGTATTCTTTGAAGATGGTATCATTAGCATCTGATACCACAGTACTTTTATTGTAACAGGTCAAAAGATAAGCAGTGTAGGTTACTGGCAGGGTGACTGGTCATGTGTTTTCTCTCAGTCAGATCTATGATAATATGATTTTGTGTTCCAGGATGACATATACTTTTTTGCTCAACACAGTATAACCCTTATTCGTGGTAGCAATAACCTAAATATATTGTGTAAAATGGCATTTAAGAGTGTGCACATCTACTCTGCTGTTTTCACTTTGGGATTCTCACACACTGCTTGCAGGCAGTAACTTTGCTTTGTCACTGCCTCAGTGTGGAGATTGATATTTGCTGTGAGATGACTAAAAATAGAATGGTAGAGAAGGGCCTCCACATATCTGTCTGAATAATTTGTCTTAGCAGAGGTGTGAGCATCACTGGCTCAGGTTTTTAACTGTAGCAGGTCTGGCTCTTAAGGCTGGCTTCTGCTCTCTAGAATACTGTCCAAAAAAGTTTTAAAGGGATAGTTCATCCAAAAATGAAGAATCTGTTCCCATTGATTTCCATTGTATGGACAAAAAACACTGAGATTTAACTCAAGGTTTCTTCTTATTTGCTTCATAGAAGTTATACAGGTTTTATACAGAAGTTATAAGTGTTGATTGTCATTATTTTGGTGTCATTTTGAAAGCAGTTCAATGGCTCAATGGAAAACAGCTGTCTGTTGCTCTCACTTCTTGGTTTCTCTGTTTTCCCATGGGTCGGAAGAGTCTCTGATCTGAGATGATGTAATGGTCTTTTAATAATTGATGGTTTAAAGAAAGTGAAAGACCCTGAGCTGGAGTGCAGAGGAAATCAATGTTAGTGTGGGAGGAGGTAGACATGAGTAAGATGAGAAGAGGCTGCAAGATCATATGAAACAGAAACAGAAAGAAGCCGTGCTCAGGTTTAGCGAGGCAGGGAACCCCACCCCAAGCTGGAAACTTCCAGTGATGATGTCGGTTTGTCTGCGTACCGAAGCTCTGGAGCGAAAGGGAAGCTGCTGAGTGGATTCCACGACCACCATGGTAGTTGCAAGAAATTAACGGTGCCTTACTATGAGTGTAAACGCAGGTCAAGGTAAGTGGAGTTCAGCTGCTGAATCTGTAGCTCTGTTCCAGAAGATAGCGAGCTGCCTACCTCTGCAGCATTTTAGAGCATTGTTTCAGAAGCCATTCCAGTAGGAAGCTGCATTATGGGGCATTCACACAGAACACATTTTTGTGTGAGATGCAGTGGAATGGAAAAGAACACATGCTCTTGATACTTGAGCTTTACTTTACACAGAAGTTTATTTGCAAGATGTGATGTAGCAGAGAAAGCTGTCTGTCTAGTATGCATGTTTGTGTAGAAAATGCAAATGGGACCTCATCTGAAATCCAATATGTATGTACAACATTTGATAAGAATCGAACTTTGCAACCATTAAAGAAGTAAGTTCTTGTAATAATGTGAGTAGTAGTATGAATGTAATCTAGATGTACTACTTTTCGTCATGTTGTCATTGAACCTGTGTCACTTCCCTGCCATTCACAACTCCACTCCACTAAGGTGTGCATTTTGAAATCTCAGCAGAAGTAGTAGGTTATTTTGAGATTTTTGATATACATATTGTGAATTTGTACACAATTGTGTGGTGCACAAAATCAGTCATTTAGGATGCCACCTTAGATGGGTGTTTTTTTTTATAAATATATATTTTTTTTAAAATAGCTTGCTTTTATTGTTTTTTGGGGGGGCTCAACTGTTGTACAATTCCTGTTGTCATACTTTTTGCTCAAAGGCTCCTCATACTAGAGCATCAGCTGTCCATGGAGTTACTGCTGTATTTGCTGACCGTCATGTACTTTTCTCTCTTGTTTGTCTAAATTCAGGATGTCGGGCCCTGGGGAAGGACGTCCTGATGCCACATTGCATTTATCACTCGCTGAATTACTGCCTTACAGACTGCAGTGATTTAATTGAGGCACTCATCTGAATGAGGCAACACCTGTTCTAGACAGCACTGTTTGCACTCACCTTACCCAGTGCTGATACTGATCGCTGGCACAGTGGTCAGTTCTCATTAGGTTCTTGATTAACAACATTGGCTCATAAAGTGACAGTCCTGGAAGGGGTTCAGGCCTTTGTGGACCATCTGTTTTGCTACACTTCCTTTTGGGTTCAGACAGCAGATGTTCCGTCTGCGGTGCCCTCAGGCCTTACGATCCTGCTGTGTCTTCCCTCACACACGTAAGGAAACGGTCCGTTTGCTCCACCCCTCCCCTTCCTCTGTGACGCCGAAACTGTCAAGGTGATGGAGGGTCTGGAGGTTGAGGACATAAGCCCCGCCCTCGAGGTCACTGAGGACTACTTGCACTGCCTCGATGACAATCAAGGAGATGGCCAGGCACATCCGCCCAAGCTTAAAGAGGCCTCCACCTTGGACAAGTTGAACTCCAGTGGGGTTTGGGGGCTACTGACAGGAAAGCAATCTGAAATATCACCCAAAAATATGGCCTGGGCGGAGCAGTCATCATTCACCGTGCTGGGCCTGCGACATGGAAAAAGGAACCGGGCACGATCCACCAACGATTTGGCGGCTCATGCCAAAGAGACGAACTCCACCACCAATACATCCAGCGGCGGCTTCAAGCGTGGCCACAACCGTTCCCGTTCAGACGTCAACAACCGCACTTACACCGATAATGGCATGCCTGCCATTGACAAAAATACACTCAAGAACATGGCACTGAACGACCACAGAGATGGTAAGAATTAACTAAACGGCGTTTATTGTCTTTATTCATCATTTATACATTTATTTTGAATTGATATGTGGTGCAGAGATCAAACAAGTTAAATCAAATCTCATTCAAAACCAGGTGTTTCACTTACAAGATTCTGTCTACACTCAAAGTGAAAATGCTAAGTGATGCCACATAATCGCAGCCAATCAGAACTTTATTGATATTTAACAGAGTGCAACAGTGCCATCCACTTTTTCAGCTGAAGTATTCTTCCATTATTTTTCCAACAGGGATTTAAAAAAAAAATGTTAGTTAAAAAGTTGTAAACTATGAACCAGGTACAAGGTGGAGCACAGTATTACAAACTTTAAATCAAATGTTTTTGAAAATTAAAAGTTTTAATGAGGGAAAGAACTACAAACCAGTTAAATATTGCAAATGACATAATAAAATAAAAAAGTGGAAGTGAATGGGTACTAAAGAGATTCTTTGACAATTTCTTTGCATAGTCATGGATAATGTCGTTTTTCATCAGGAATTCCACTGTTAAACACGCTATTAAAAAACTAAGTTGAAATAATGTGGGCTGATGGCTTCAACAAAAGGCTATACCATTGGTTAACATACTCATAGCTCACAGTCATGCTCCAAGTTATCGTTAAAAATCAGTTCCTTCATGGAGAAAATGAATGGGATTTTTACTTCCCGAAACGGACTCTTGCACTTTATACAGTTGCATTGAGTAGAACTTTTGACCAATCAGATTTCACTCTCCCACTTGTCACTTATTGTGAATGATTAGGACAAAAACTCAACATAAAAAACCCCTCCCTGAATTTACTTGCTAAAATGATGAAATTATTTCACTGCTGTGTACACCTTTTATTAAAATGTCACGTGGTGGTGTAGCTTTTATCTCCTCACACCTGTGATTTGTTGTGTCTGCGTCTCTGTCAACACCACTCACCTGCACTCTTTGCAGGAATCGCCTCCTTTTATGTCGAGGGGGTTCAATGAGTTTTGGCTTACTTATGGTTTGGCCTGTTTGTTTGTTTCTGTGTTTTCGTCTGAAAGGCTTTATTTAGACAAGGTCATCCCAGAACAAGAACAGTAGAGATCTAGTGCAATATTACGATTAACATGCTTGCTATGATTTAATACAATTCACCAATACAAACTGTCACATTGTTTTAAAGCTTTTTATATCCAGTGTAGTCTGGTTTAATTCTGTATTAACTCATTTTGAAAAGGCTGATTTATTTCTACATCCAGTAAATCAGCACTAGGTTTTGCAAAACGGCAGGTGATACCAATCCTCTTGGCTGTCCTTGCCTCTGTGTTAAAACTTAATGGGGTAAATTGTTAATTACAGAAATGTGCCAAAGGGAGCAACTGGAAATAGAAGTAAGTTCCATGCTTCAATGCCCACCGTTTCTTGAGTGACTGAGATTGAATCCTAGGTGACATTAAGATATTGGCAACCCACCCACTGTCTAATGCTGATAGATCTACTGATTAAGACTGGAGAAACCCCTACACCCCTCACTGCACAGGTCTCAGTGTTTGCGTTATGCTTGACTTGGCTCTGTAGTTCATTACAAGCGTCAATTTTAATATAGTTTGCTTTGTTTTTACGCTTATTCTTCGACATCTTAATTTTTAACTTGGGGTGTATTCACACTTGGAAAGTCTGCTAGTTCACTTGCTTTGGTCCAGACCAAATGCAATGTTGATTTTTATTTATTTATTTTTTTGTTTTTGTTTGGTGTGGTTCGCTTTCACACTGCCCTTTTTGCAAGTGAACCAGAAATTGTAAACAAAACCACATGTGTGCTAAGGTCATCAGTTCATTGGTTCATCCATTTGTTTGGATCCGGACAGAGACAAAATCTTCAGCTGGGTCTCAGTACGGTTGTTTGGTCCGCACCCGAGTGCGATTTGCTGTATTCACACCTGCCCAAAGATCCGGCCCAAGGGGGGAAACTTGAGTTCGATTCAATCGAGCTAAACAAGACCGGTCTGTTACTCCCTCAGAGACTGGCCTTAGACTCAAATTAGTTTTAATGTAGTTTTCTTTACAATATAAATTATACCTTAACACATTTTACCTGTTGCATTTATCTGTTCTCTTTTGTAATAGACGATTATAGCTCTCAAAAATTTAGGGTCAGTAATATTTTTATTTATTTATTTATTTTTAGCAAGGATGGAGTAAATCGATAAAAAGTGGCAGTAAATACATTAATAATGTTGCAGTAGATTTCTATTTTAAATAAATTAACTTTCTATTAATCAAGCAATCTTGACAAAAAGGTGTAACGTGGTCCACAAAAATATTAAGCAGCACATCAGTTTTCAATTGATGATAATAAGAAATGTTTTTTGAACAAATGAGTATATGAGGATCATGTAACAGAAAATTCAGCTTTGCCATCACAGCAATAAATCATATTTGAAACAGTTATTGTAAATTGTAATAACATTTCATAATGTTGCTGTTTTTACTGTATTTTTAATCAAATAATGCAGCCTTGGTATTAATCATATTTCTTTTAAAAACATTAAAAGAATTGAAGATGCCAAACATTTGAACGGTAATGTAATTTCAGTATCTGGTCTTAGATTAGGAATAGTATTACCATACAAAAGTCAGTGGTTGTCAGATCTATGTTGATTTCATTGTGGCCTCTGACAGTCAGTACATCAAAACTTACTATGTCTTTAATTGAAGTGCAAAGTGGGTCGAGATTATACTCCACTTTCAGCTGTATTCATGTTATGATGTGACTCTTCCCTGAGTGCTGCTTTCTGTGTCTGATTACAGTGGGTTTAAATTTGTGCTTACTCATTTGCATGTTTATTGGACCTTAAGCAGTACAATTTTATTGTTAGTTGAATATAGTTATACAGGTCTGAATTTGCATTTATTCTGCGATCGTACTGCATCTCGCTGAAGAAAATTGCAGGGTTTATAAATAAAGGATTAAGGAGTCAATCGAGGTTGCTTAATTGTCTAGGACAGTTTTGTCAACCTGAACCAAATTAAGCACCATGTAGGTATACTTGTTTTTTTTTTTGTTTTTTGTTTTTAAGTTAGTTAGTTTAAGAAACAATGGAAAAACTGAATTTTCAGCAGCCATTACTTAAAATATTCAAGAAACCTTTCTTATTGCTGTTAGTGTTGAGGTATGGGATTACATACATATTACTAACATTTTGGCAATATGTATGCTATATATACAGTATATATTTTGAAAGTATTTACATGTATATATTTATATTCATATAATTTATATTATATACAAATATATTTATACAAACATAACATGTTTTTCTGAAATATATGCATCATGTATGTGTATTTATATACACAGTACACGCATACATATTATGTAAACATAAACATTTATTTAGGATGCGATTAATCGTGATTAATCATTTGACAGCACTAGTAATAAGCAACTACTTCATGGTGAGAATTTGTCCCTAAACTGTGATTAAGCCAAGTGTTGCCCTTCACTGGCTTAATCATTTTTAAAGGAACACTCCACTTTTTTTGGAAATAGGCTCATTCTCCAACTCCCCCAGAGTTAATAAGTTGAGTTTTACCGTTTTTGAATCCATTCAGCCGATCACTGGGTTTGGCGATAGCACTTTTAGCATAGCTTAGCATAGATCATTGAATCCGATTAAGACCAGTAGCATCGCGTTCAAAAATGACCAAAGAGTTTCGATAGTTTTCCTATTTAAAACTGGACTCTTCTGTAGTTATATCGTGTACTAAGACCGGCGGAAAATGAAAAGTTGCGATTTTCTAGGCCGATATGATTAGGAACTATACTCCCAGTCCGGCGTAATAATCAAGGAACTTTGCTGCCGTAACATGGCCGCAGCAGGTGCAGTGATATTACGCAGCGCCTGAAAGTAGTCCCCAGCTAGGTAACTAGTTATAATATAGCTGGGGACTACTTTCAGGCGCTACGTAATATCACTGCACCTGCTGCGGCCATGTTACGGCAGCAAAGTTCCTTGATTATTACGCCGGAATGAGAGTATAGTTCCTAGCCAAATCGGACTAGAAAATCGCAACTTTTCATTTTCCGCCGGTCTTAGTACACGATATAACTACAGAAGAGTCGAGTTTTAAATAGGAAAACTATCGAAACTCTTTGATCGTTTTTGAACGCAATGCTACTGGTCTAATCGGATTTAATGATCTATGCTAAGCTATGCTAAAAGTGCTATCGCCAGACCCGGAGATCGGCTGAATGGATTCAAAAACGGTAAAACTCAACTTATTAACTCTGGGGGAGTTGGAGAATGAGCCTATTTCCAAAAAAAGTGGAGTGTTCCTTTAATGCAGGGGTCTCCAACCCTGCTCCTCGAGAGCTACCATCCTGAAGATTTCAGCTCCAACCCCAATCAAACACACCTGAACCAGCTAATCAAGGTGTTCAGGGCTACTTGATAATTACAGACAGGTGTGTTGCAGCAGGGTTGGAACTGAAGTCTGCAGGATGGTAGCTCTCCAGGAGCAGGGTTGGAGATCCCTGCTTTAATGCATTTGAATAAAATTATTCATTTCTTAAAAAAAAAAAAAAAAAAACCTTACCCAAAACTTTTGAATGGTAGCATATATTTAGAACTTGCTTATGTTTTATATAAATAAATCCCATTAAACTTTACTAGTTTGGCCTTTAAAATTGTCCAGATGGCTTTCACTCCGCTCCATTCTGTCCCACTGTTTGTATCTGTGTGCTTTTTTTCCTTTTCTGCTCAGATTTTGAGTCATCACTGATGACTGTTTCCCTCGTGCTCATCGAGTGGTAGCACCTCTAATACTGGTTTTATGTGCCATGTCTGTCTCAAATGAGTCTTTTAGTCACTTGCAGATGAAAAGGTCTTAGAAAGGTTCAGGCTCTGCAGGCAGACTGGCCTTCCACCAGCTCTCTAATTGGGTCATGTCAGCACGCCTCACGTCCTCTCTGCCGTGAAATTAGTAGTGACTCTTTCCATAGCTGCAAGCTATGCACCTTTGAAGACCTCAGAGTGCAAGGAGCCCCCAAACATCCACAACGACGCTCCAGAGTGCCAAAGCACATCATCTGTAGTAGCTTTTGCTGGCTACCCAAATGAACCCAACCCTCAGAGCTCACAGCTTATCAGCACAAGAGGGAGGGACTTTCTGTTATAAGTTACAGATGTATAGGAAGGTGCAGTTTTGACTGGTACATTACAGATAAGACTTAAAGAAAACAATACAGAGGCATTTGCTTTTAATTTACCCTCCTTCTGGCCTCTGTCTGTTTCTTTGGGTCTGGCCTGGCCCAGATGCCCGGGGCACCCAGCAGGTTCCCGAGGGCTGAGAGGAAAACTGGCAGTTTCCAGCCAAGGAAGTGTAAGGATGAGGGGTGTTGTGGACCAAGAGAGGAAAGGAGATAAAGCAGGGAGTATGTTCAAGAAATGGACAGAGAAAGGAAGGTCTGAAAAGGAGTGCCAAAGATTAGGGGTCACTCTTTGCCGTTTTGTTTGCACAGCAGCCTGACACACAATAATGTTTCTTCCTGCTTTGAGGTGGCTGGATAGACTGCTATCACATAGCACAATAGCATCCATCACAGATGATGTGAACATCTCTCACACAGGGCTCCAGACTATAACCTGGTGCCAGCAAGTTCTGCAAAAGGAGGTAGTAGTGAGGGCGCGATGGGCATATAAAAGGAAAAATTAATAATTAATTTATATATAGCAATATTTGGACAGGAAAAGTTTTCTCTAATTACTAAAGTGTTTCACACACATACTTTTAACTTCATAATTTTCTCACACACCCTCTGCTAATTTAAAAAAAAAAACAAAAAAAACTTTTTCCTCCTGAGAAAACACATTTGACTTTCTATTTACTTGTTTGTTTGTTTGTTTGTTTTACAATGCTGCTTTTTATTTATTTTTAGCTGAAGTCCACTGAGAAATGTAATCCTGAAAATAATCATTTTGTTGTTGTTGTTTTCTATAATTCTTCTTATTTATTTTGCAATTGTGCCTTTTTGTTGTTAAACTGACTAAAACAAAATAATAATAACAACCCTTTTTCCTAAAGTCCTCTGAGAAATGTAATCCTCAAAAAAAATCTCTCTTTTTTTTTTTATAGTGGTTCTCACTTATTTTTTATTTTCGCTGATTTTTGTTGGTAAATGCCTACAATTTTTAATCTTTGCCATAGTCCTCTAAGAAATGTAATCTTCTGTTGGTATTGTTGTTTTCAAGTTTCTCCTCATTTATTTTGCCGTTTTTGCCTTTTTGGTTGGCAAATTCTCTAAAATTATATTTTTATTTAAAGTCCTCTAAGGATCCTGAAAACAATCCTTAAAATCATCAAAACAGTCAGGTTTTTTTCTGTAATGCTTCTCATAATTTATTTTGACCTTTTTGCCTTTTTTTGTTGGTAAATTGGCTATCAAATTTACATTCTTCTTGTTTTTGTTTTTTTTGTTTTTTGCTAAAGACCTCTGAGAAATCCAAATCCAAAGAGAGCAGTTGTTAGTGAAAAAAATGTTGGCATTTCCTCCAGCATAAAAGGAAAATCAAATCAGTAAGTAGAGTCTGATCACGGATCAAGTATTGTTTGTATTGTGCGATTCGCCAGGAAGTACTTGATCCACAATATTTTCTTCCAATTTTCCTGTGCAATTACAGTTCTTGTTTTTGCCATTAGTTTGACATGGTGTAGCCAAAGGCCCTAGTAATCATATTTACAGTTATTTAATCCATTATAAACTTTTTTTTTTCTCAGACATTATATAGTCTGTAGTTTGTTTTTGCCATTAAAGGTGCTTTTTCTGACTCTTTTTTTCTAGCTCATAAGGAGAGCAGCCCAAGCCTGGTGAAGCAGGGAACACTGGAGCAGAGAGAGGGCCCATGGGGACGTTGGACCACCTGTCATGTGGAGCTTACGCCCTGTGAGCTGCGTCTATACAGCCTGGACAGCAGCGGCAACCAGCAGCTATGTGCCGCCCTCTCACTGTCCCATTGCCAAGGGGTGAGTGCACCGCAGCCGCAGGATGGACGTGTACTCCAGGCCGTCTTCTTTAACAGCACTCGCGTGCAGTTACGTGCACCCTGCCAGTGGGAGGCACTGGAGTGGCGTAGACTCCTCTGGGAACGCGTCTTGGCCGCCCGTCCAGCCAATCGTAAAGGGGAGCCGGCCCGTGCCAACTCCCCTACCCCTCACGAACCCGATCCAGATGCGGCGACGGTGCCAGCCCCTCGACCCCTGGTACGTCCCACGGCCCTGCCACTTTTCACCCAGCACTGTGCTGATGTTCTCAAGGCTGGTCTTCTGCACCAACTCACCGACCTCAATAACTGGAGGGCCTTCACGTTTGTACTGAGCCGCACTGAGCTGCAGGCCTTCCCGACTGAGGGAAGAGGCCCAGTGTCGGAGCCAGTGTTGAGGTACCCGCTGGCCTCCTGTCTGGCTGTGCAACGGGATGATGAAGACGGAGACACCAGCTCCCGCTTCCAGGCGGTCTTCCCTGATGATGTGCTGCGTTTGCGGGCAGAGAACGAGTCCAAGGCCCAGGACTGGGTGGAGGCCTTGCGCACGGCAGTGACGGCTCAGAGGCCACAGGGGGAGAATAACCAAGTGGTGATAAGGAGTAAGCCAGCCAGGGAGCGACGGCACAGGGAGGCCCAGAGAGCCAAACGACAGTCCGTCACCACTAGCTTTCTCAGCATCCTCACCTGTCTGGCTGTAGAAAAGGGTCTTACCGTTCAGAGCTTCCGATGTGCAGGTGACCACCTTTTACAATGCACTTTCAACATTTCCTAATATTGTAACAGCTTTTTTAGAAATGGGTTCCTTATCAGTAAAATTGTCAGGGTGGAATTCACCAGGATTCAGTTGCCTTTGCTGATTGCACGTTCATTTTATATCCATTGTGGTACAAATATGCTTGCATATTTAGTTAATTAGTCTTGATCACAATGTTCTCTTTTTGGGGCCCAAACGTGACACTAGGTAATCATTCGAGAAATTAAAATCAATTAAAAGACCTGTAAATCTACATAGAAATCTAAATCATTTTACATTAATTAAGGCCAATGTGCAATGTTAACAAAGAAAATGCAGAAGACAAATTTTCATATTTGTATAATTATTTGTATATTAGATAAACAGATTATTGTCACATTTCTTGAATATTAGTTATTTAGCATCAAATTTTAAATCTGCTCATTTATATACATTTGTATTACTCTAATATTTTTTTATATTATATATATTTTTTATTATATTAAAACTGTGAAACTGAATTCTTTATTATATTAATATTGTGAAACTGAATTTCTTTATTGATCATTCTTTGACTCTTTTTGAAAAGTATTTGCTGATTTCTTGGTTTTGTTTTTATTCATTGATTTTTCAATTTCTCAAATGAATATCACATTTTGCCCCTATAATAATAAGTGCTTTAATTAATTAGAAACCTCCTGCTCAATGAAATCCAGTGGCCACAAGACACATTTGAGATGCATGTTCATACCAGGTTTAAGCACCACTTGTGGTTGGATCATTCACAACAAATGTTTAAACAGGGTTAAAATCTTAATATTGGTTCATTGCTCTTAAATTTTCTATTGTAATGTTGAATTTTAGTATACAATTATTATTATTTTTAATAATGATATTTTTGACATCACAGATTTAAGGCTGCCAGCTTACATTGTGACTCCTTTAATTTGATCTTTGCCATTCGAAAAGGCCTTTTCTATTTGAACTTCAGCCTTCCTCCACGAGTCAAATGATTCAACAAACTCACTCAACCCCAAAAGAAATAAATGCTCCACTCACTAAAGAATTGTTTAAAACCAAATGTCACATTTTTCAACACATGCCACATGATTTGATTGCTCAGACAAACAAGCAACCATTATACAAAGACAATCCTCAACGTATGTCTGTAATTTGGCATCTGTCATCTCCATTCCAGATACTGTTTAATTACGTTTATGTTGATGTCTTTGGCTTTGCTGTGGTGGCCTTCAAAGACCAGGTAGATATCTGAGCCCTTAGAGTTATGTGAGTTTGTACATCAGTCTAAGTCTATCACTTTCTTTCTCCGGAGTGAAATTTCCACCCTCTAAGTGGATATGAATGAAACGCTTTCCTGCCCGGTTGCAACAACCAGCTTTTTAATGCAGGACATTTGAAAGCCTCACCGAACAAGGACAGCAGGCACCTGACGATAATTGGCCCATATAAAGCGGAAAAAATCCCCTTTTAGAATCAAAGGCTCCCTGGATGCTGCGATCTGTGCGGAAGCTAATTGTTTGATTCGGGGCCACGAAAGAGATTTTTTGAATGGGACGTGTTGGGCTAAAAAGAACAGAACAGCTGGGTACATCCCTGCACTCGGAACTCTCTCTCTCTCTCTCTCTCTCTCTCTCTCTCTCTCTCTCTCTCACTGTAGATTTTATCACCCAAAAAACATACACTTTGAGTCTTTGTTTTTATTTTTTTTCCCCCAAACAGATGCTCACACCTTATTTTTCTTTTCTGTGTTGATCAGTGCTGTGTTGCTTTTGACAGTTGTATTGCGTGTTTGTTTGAGCACATTTTTACAGATTTTAAACATGTAAATAGTTAGTGCTTCTAAGGTAGAACTAGACATTAAATAGTCTTCATTTTTTGTTTTGTTTTCTTTTAAATTAGACAGTATATTAGTGGTATCTCTCGCAGATGCATCTCTCTCCGACCTGAACCCACATCAAAAATATCACATAAAATGGGCCAATCATAACATGTTGGGGACATACGCCTTAAACATGCTACTGACAACACATAATATATTTAAGAAATGTGCCTGTGACTCCTGCGTTCTATTGTCTGTTCTATTCTATAGTTGAAGCTAAAATTCAAAAATGTGTCTTGTGTGTATGTGCTTTAAGAGGACTGGATCTAGTGTGAAAAAGAGCAGCTCATCCAAATGCAGGGTAGATGCAAAGGACAACGGATCCAGTCTGAACTCAGTGGGCTGATGGTTAAAGTTGGTAGTGGCTCTTCAGTATGAGGGGATGCTGGAGTTTTGTCTCATTACTGTTGCAGTCTTTTATTATGGCCTGTTTTGTTCTCTGTCATTTGTTCACTTTGCAATACCTCTTGGCCCCAGTTTTTCTCCATCCACAAAAGGTTTTGTCAGCTAACCCAAGTCCTATGTGGGGGTTACTGAAAGGGGTTGTGATGCATTCACATTGTTTAAAGATGACCTGGAGATGCTGAGGGGAAGAAAACTGTTGAAGTGCGATAGAAAAGAAGGAACATTAGTCCCTGCCTTAATTTGAATATGCATATTTCAAACTTATACCATCTGTTGTTTCTGTTAAGATTTCAATTCTTCCTTGTCCCAATGTTTGTTGTTAGACGTCTAATGAGCCAGTGTTCCTTCTTTTTTTTTTTTTTTTTTTGTTCTGCAGAACAGGATAGTTCATCCAAAAATGAAAGTTCTGTCATCATTTACTCACCTTCAAGTTGTTCAAAACCTGTGTGAGTGTCCTTGTTCTGATGAACATAAAAGACATTTTAGTGAATGTGGGTAACCAAACACCATGGGGAAAAAACAAAAACAACAAAAAAATATGGATGTCAGTGGGGACCAGACACTGTCTTCTTTCGTGTTCATACAGGTTTGGAAAAAGGTGAGAGTGAGTAAATTATGAAGGAATTTTCATTTTTGGTTGGACTGTTCCTTTAGTTGTCAACTAGAGTTGTAAAAATTACGATAGTATGATTACGATTCTTTGATTCTTTCACCATTGCATTGCATCAGAAAAACCTGAAATTCAGTCATGATTCGATCCAGTCTAATCCAATCCATTTGAATAATTTCTAATTATTTCCAAAAGTATGCTGCCAAATATTGTATTTCATTATATGTAATAGTTTCACTTTATAATTTTTTTTTTTTTTTATATATATATATATTCGTTTAATAGTTACATTTTGGTTAGGTTGGGTTGGTTTGAACTGGATCCCAGTTGTCCAGTTCACTCTAGATCATCCTCTCATCAAAACACTGCTGATCAACACTTAATGAGCAAACTTTATTCAAATCATTAGGTCGACAGAATAACAGACCTTTGTTTAAGAGGGTCATGCATGCCATCCATTTGAAGCAGAAGCAGAGACCATCCTCTTTCCTCCTCTCTCAAACGCACACACACATACACCCTTTTTCTCAAGCCAAATCACATAGTTTGCTTGAACCCAGCTTGGGCTTTTTTTCCACACACTTCTACTAAAGTACCCTGTAGAGCATACAAGGACAGCAGATCAAATGGGAAGATCCAGCTGTAGGTGGGAAAAGAGGGAGTGTAGGGTCAGGTGGAGAGAATGGGGTCCAAGGGACTGCTGTTTACATCAAAAAGATGTTCAGTGCATCTGTCTCAAGCAAACACATGTGTGAACACACTTACGCACGCACAACCTTATGCCATCTTTTTTTGAAGTGGATGTCAGCTTGAATAGGGGACATCAAAGCTGGGGCCTTGTCGTCTTTCACGCTTATGGAGCCACAAAGCCCCACCCTGGAGTTCTTGTCCCGTGGAACTGGGCGGGCTGCTTGAAAGTGGCGCGAGTCGTAGCCTTTGCAGCAAGAAAACAGAGAGACCTTCTCGCACTGAAGGACCGAACACCTCCTCCGGAGCTGTAACGTCTATTCTGCTAGAAAACCATTGTGCAAGTGGCACCTCAGAGCGCCCCGCTTCACATTTCTTTTTCCTGCAAATAGTTGCCGTTTTAGGGCAACAGGGTGCTGCTGAAAATGAAAGAGGGGAATCTTGCAGACAGTCACGGAGTGAACACATCAAACGCCTCTTGTTTGGCACAGCTCCCTGTCTTTCCCACAGTCCCAGGTTGGCCCCACTTTTTGTGCAAGGAACATGCCGTTCCCCTGCATTAATGCTTGGCTATGAGATTGGGAAATGTTGAGAACCATATTCAGTTGTAATTGAGTGGTTTGATGTCCACAGACATCTCTGTACCCTCAACTTGGGGATATTTTCTGTGCTGTCTTTCTGTCTGGCTGTGATGTGATGTGCAAACTTGCACCTTGTGTGTTTAAACGTATGTGGGAACTCATGCATGGGGCTGTGCTTTACTGGCACAGGCTGTGATGTCCACAGTACACAGAACCTGTGGTTTCCAAGTGGCCAACTCCTTCCCAGAAGTGACATGCTCTCTGGCCGCTGTCCAGAAGCTCTCTAGCCCAACAGGTTTGATGGAAATGTATGAGAAGTTTGCTAGAAAGCTCGTTCGGATCATCTTGTTCTGTGGCTCTTTCATACATAATTGTTTTGGGACTATGTTTACATGCAATTAATACATGCATTAAAATGTGATAATGTCACATTAATAATTTCATAGTGATATTTGAAATATAGTGATATTATAAGTTGGTCAAACAGACCTAGGCTTCCGATGTCATTTGCTTTCAGTTATTTTGCGTGTTTAAAAAAGTCATATTGCTTTATATTGGAAACTGGTGTTTATCATGTTATTTTAATGAATAACCATAATCATAAACGGGTTTGTAGCGTAAATGGTTTTACTTGAATATTCTTCTAGTTATTTACCTACAGCGGCTAATGAATCGGAAGTCTTGCATATTCAAAGAAAAGCAGGCTTTCAACTGGTTCCGAAAGACAGAGATGATGCACAGTGTGATATTTAGTCCTTTTAAAAATAAGTTTTACCGGCGTCATTAGCCTAGTGGGCAGTGCACCGACATATGGGCGTCCCGAGTTCGAATCCCAGCTCGAGGACCTTTCCCAATCCTGCCCCCCTCTCTCTCTCTCCCACTTCGCTTCCTGTCTCCTCTACACTGTCCTATCATTAAAAAAAAAAAAAAATGGTTTTACGCATTGTATCAAGATGAAGATGCTGACTGTAGCTCATCTACTAACTCAAATTTGAACTTTGTTAACCATATATTCTCTTTTTCATTCCAGAGTATACGACATATGTAAGCTGTTAGCTGCTGATTCTTCCGTGATGTTATTCAGAAACTATGCTTTGGAAGCTAAATGAATGCCTACAAACATTGCCGTCAAGTTTTTGAGTCAGTGTTTCTCCTTTAATTTTTGCACAATTTTTGTTTTTCTTTTGCTGAAAAGCACAGCCTCAACTAGCTCTCTCTTAATAACAGTCTCTGTAGCATGAGCGCTATACAACGATGAACTATTTTTGGAAAAGGGTGGTATTTGTGGGTTTACGCTTTGCATGTATGCTGATTACAAGGCAGCTCTGACACACGACACCCTGCTGCATGGTCTGTGGTTCAGCCCAAATATCAGGCACCCATCAGCTGTGGCATGGGGGACACCACCTCTGACTTTTTATAGTCTGGGGTCCCTGCCCCTAAAAACCTCAAGTTTACATTGGCAGCACTGTGCAGCGCATGATGTTAGCGCCTAACCTCAGATAGAACAACCCATTACGTATTGGTTTGGAAATGGAATAGAGTGAATTTTCTTTTCTTGGTTCAAAATGGCTGTATTCCTTGGCGACGTATTGTGCAAGAGTCTTGTTCACAAAATAACATTTGCCCAGTTTAAAAAAAAAAAAAAGAATTTTATTATGCATCCAAAACGGCAAAAAATTACAGTTATCCTGTAAAATGTCATAATGTTAATGTCATCATCAAATTATACATATAGTTATATACAGTATATTCTTAAAAAAAAAACATTAAACTGTCCAATCTTACTGACCGCAAACATTTGAATGGTAGTTTACATATTACTGTTGAATTTTTTTATTACTTTATTTATTTATTTTTATTTTATTGATGCATTTTAAATATATTTAATATGTACATTTGAATTTATGGTAATTCGCTGATACAGTCATTTGTCACAGCACTAGTCTGTGTTGTGAATATAAACTGAATTGGATTATAATGTTGTTCACTTTTATGTGAATTACTTCAGTTATTTTGTGGTTTCCAAATTCAACAGAATGTGTTCACTGTAATTTGTATGGAAAGAACAGTTTGAACATTCTGCTAAACATCTCCTTTTGAACTGCGCAAATGAGAGAACATTACAGAAATAGAATGCATGACGCCGAGTGCATGATGACAGAGCTGTCATTTATGGGTGAACTAACTGTTTTGAATCTGATGGTAAATGGTGTAATTTTGCTTACTTTCAGGGACGCACGTACATCATCGCTGTTTTCGGTTTGGCCCTTTTCAGCCAACTAACAATGCATCAAAAATAGACCTACAACGTTGCCTGTAAACACTGTAATCAGTGTCTCCCTCTACAGATATTTGTAGCGATAACATTCTGCGTCCCTCTTTTGGAGACTGTGTTTTCTGACTTGTTTTTGTCCTCTCTATCCTACCTCCCATCTTGTCCACATTTCTTCTTCTCCCTATGAAGTGTATAGCTGCCGCTACGCTCCATCGAAAAGATTGTACAAGTCTATATCCGTCTGTGCCTGTTCCTTTCATTCTCTCTTTTTATTCTTTGAACGTTCACACTGTCCAGACTCTGGTTCTCCCAGATGGTTAGGATAAGGGACACCTGCCATGTTCACAATCACCTGTTTTGGTTCCTTTTGGATAAGCCCTTTGCTGGAGTGCCGCCTAAATTGTTTGAAGACATCTTGAACAGTGATTAAAAGACAAAGCAATGCACTTTGAGGAGATATCTTGTATTAAATGTGCTCAGTATTTATGCCTGTTCAGTACTAAGAAGCATTTTAGATTCTTTCTGTTGTGTCTGGAAGGTTTTTATCTTTTGCGCAGTATAAGTCTTTTGAATCCTCTGGATCATCAGTAATATTTATCTGTGTTTAACCAGGGTTGTGTAGTAAACCCAAACAGATTGATCACCTTCTGCTAATGATTGTCAAATTTTAACAGGGTCGTGCCCTCATCAGTAGATTAGGTGGTCATTAACGTTGTCATTAACCCAGAGTTGATCTCTCCTGTCCCAGGTTTGATTTGTGGTGTTTGAGGTTCTTCCTTTTTATTGTTGCTTTGTTTTTCCATTCAGGATGCCAGAGGCCAGTGGGTCTGTCACGGTGCAAGGCCAAAGTTTGCTCTTACAGCGGCTGGTACTACTGCCCAAGTTGTCACCAGGACAACCTCTTCCTCATACCTGCGCGTCTACTGCACAATTGGGACACTAACAAACACAAGGTACGTGTACAGATATATATACCCAATCCATATCTTCAGTATCATTCTGTAAGTTTCTTTGGTGCATTTGAGTTTAGAAATCAGCTTTTACACCACCCAACAAAAGAAACCAGGCAACCAACAAAAGCTGTAAGTGATGATGATTAACACTGTTTTTGTGGCTCAGGTGTCAAAACAAGCGAAGGAGTTTCTGGAGTTTGTTTATGAGGAGCCCCTGTTAGATGTCCAGCAGTTGAACCCGTGTCTGTATGAGCATTGCGAGGCATTGGCAGCCGTTCTCAAATTGAGACAGCAGCTCCAGTCTCTCAGGGCTTACCTCTTCAGCTGCCGTGCCACAGTGGCAGAAGACCTCCGCCGCAGGTGAGCGATGTCAAAGAGCAGGAACAGGAAAGATAGGGAAAGTAAAAGACAAGTGGATCAACTTGTGCTGAGTTTGAACCAATGTCAATTTGCTTTATTAAACAACCACTGTGTGTAGCAAACCAGCAGATTATTGAATTATAGATTATTGTCAGATACTGCAGTATAGTGGTTGACCAGTAATGATGTTTCAGTTGGCAATGTGATGTTACACGATTCAAAATTGCGGGTTAAACAGAATTTTTCACTAAAAAATGATGTTAAACGGGTTAGTGAAACTGATCTCAAATTGGACCAATATAAAAGTGAGTTTTTTCTGGGGGTTTTTCTCACCTATTTAGAAGAGGTTCCAATAACTTGAATCATATAAAAATGCATTCAAATCTACTATGGCTTCTTATTGTGACAAAATTATATATTAAAAAAACAACCATGGAGCAAGAGCAAAACTCACTTGGAAGACTAGAAGAAAAGTTTTTTTTTTATTATATCTGTGATTTTCTTTCTTTTTTTTTCTTTTTTCTCTTGTTAAGAGTCCGCTTAAAAGATTGGGTCACACTTTATATTAGGTGGCCTTAACTACTATGTACTTACATCAAAAAATAAGTACAATGTACTTATTGTGTTCATACTGTATTGCAAAACACTTTTGCTGCTATTGAGGTGGGATACGGGTAAGGTTAGGGACAGGTTTGGGTAGGTTTAAGGGTGGGTTAAGGTGTAAGGGATGGGTCAACAGTGAAATTCAAAATTTAATTACACAAATTAATTACAGATGTAATTACATATAGGTATTTTTAAAAATATAAGTAAAACCTGTACATACACAATAAGTGCACTGTATTGTATGATTAATTTAAATGCATAGTAGTTAAGGCCACCTAATATAAAGTGGGACCAAAGATTGTATTGTTGTTAGTTACATCAAAACAGTTATAAAGTCAGTAAGATGAGGTAAGTTCAGAAATATTTCATTGATATCAGTGCATGAGTGTATAAATATTTCCTAGTTGTAGTACTCCTGTGATTCTGATTACAGTGTTTGATTTAGGCCAGCAGGGACACACACTGAGCATTTCCTCTTTCTGCTTTGCAGATTTGTAAGATGGGACTGGAAGTTAATATATTATGGAACAACATAAATATTTGTGAAGTCTTGCAAGGCACATAAAGTAGTAGATGACTGCCGCTGGTTGCATTAGGTTTGCTGCCCTGCCATTATGTACAGAGGGAGCTTGCTTGTAATACATATGTATTAAGCATGTAGCACTAACAAAGTATGAATTTTTAAAAGCTATTTCAAGGAATGCATTTGGTTGCTGGGAATAAGATCCTTATGAAGATCTTTAGTGGATTCCTAAGGGCCAGGTTCAGCAAGAATGTGAAGGAGCTGTGTTTATGTGAAGGTTTCGGCACTAAAAGGCTTGTCTATGTGATGAATGCTTCATGCTCTTACCAGGGTCAGTGTGGAGACCACGAGATTGCGCTAAGAGGCCTTAAACATTCACACCATGAGAGACGAAAGCGTGGACAGCTCTGTGATGAAATATTACATAATGGAAAGCTACCTCCAGCTCTTCCCCTAAAAATGGCTCAACTCCTTATGTATTGACAGTTAATCATCAGAAAAAGACAACTGTTTACTTAATTTAGGGATAAGCGGAAGTTTGGAAAGGGAAAAGTTTTAAAGAGACATTTTACACAAAAATGTAGGTTTTGTGATGCTCACCCTTTTGTCATTCTAAGCCTGTATTACAATCTTGTGTATGTATATATATATATATATATATATATATATATATACACACACACATACAGTTGAAGACAAAAGTATTAACCCCCCCTATAAAATTTCATTTCTTTTTCAGATATTTAGCAAGGGAATTTTTTTGTTTTATATATATACACATACATACATACACACACACACATATGTGTGTGTGTATTTAAGCAGCACAACTTTTTTCAACATTAATAATAATAATAAAATGTTTTTCCCAATATTAATTTATTTACTGCGTTTTTTTTTTTTTTTTTTTTTTTACTGTTTGTGTCCATACAATGGAAGACAGTGGGGTCTAAAACAACATTGGACCCTATTGTGTTCCACAAAACAATTGTTGAGTAAATGATCACAAATGTTTCATTTTTGGGTAAACTAAGAGGAAACTGCAGTTTATTTCTCCTAGTGTCCATGAAACACATCCTTGGATTGACAATGAACTCTTTTTGTGGTAAACTTTTCATCTTTTTCTATTGAAATAAAGTATGGGACGCCAAAAAACGTTCAAAAAAAAAAAAAAAACTTCAGATGTTGACTTAATGGTGTTGCTAATGCACTCTTAGATGCACGTTCAGAATACTGTTTGTTGTTTGAATCACTGAATTATTGAATGGGCCAGTACCCTTTCCTATGTATTGGCTGCTTTGAACTCCATGGTGACGTAGAAGCGGGATGGCCGTTTGAAGTGCAGACGTGAGGGCTCTAGCAAAGGGAACCTCAGTTTGAACTGAATATCCTCTCCGAGGTTCATCTCCTTGGAGTGGTCCCAGCTGCCTACTGAGCGGTGACTTTATCTGGCTGCTGTGTTTACCGGGCGCAGCAGCGGTGACCCTAGCAGGAGGCAGAGCTAGAGGGTTAGTGTTTATGGCCAGGCTATTAGCAGGCATCAGGCTAATGCTTCGCTTTTCCAAACAGTGTAGGATTGATGAGGGCGGTGGCGTTAAAATATTACCTTAGCCATTCATTGCCCAGTCGGGACACTCATCAGTGGTTGTGAAGAGGCCTACGAGTGTTTACACGAAGCCACAGAGAGAAGGGGGAGAACTGTCACAGTCCACACCGTTGAGCCTGATCTAATGCACCTCACTGATCCACAGGGGCATCCACATGCATGCTTACTACCTTTGTCTGTACTTTTCATTAGTTTTCCCTCATGTCTGTGTTTAGGAAATGAGAACCAGTTTTGAAATCCATTGCAATACTATTCATGGAAACTGCAACACTGCCACTGGATCTACAGTTTGAAACATACAACACAACCAGTATAGTCCATTTCCAGAACTATTATGAGCCAGATCTTTTTAGTGAATCATAAGCAAAACAGGACAGCCAGTATAGTTCAGGTGATTCCTGAACGGATGTTTTTAGTGAATCATACACCTTACTGTGTTTTGTAGTGCTTAAGACTTGTGACACTTAAAGGCATAGTTCACCCAAAAATGAAAATTCTGTCATCATTTACTCACCCCCAAGTTATTCCGAACTTGTATGAATTTCTGAATAATTGAATGAAATATGAAATATACACTACCGTTCAAAAGTTTGTTGATGGTAAAAGTTTTTTTTAATGTTTAAGAAATGCCTTATTGTTTACCGAGGCTGCATTTGATCAAAAATTTTAAATACTGTAACATTATGTAATATTATTACAATTTAAAATAGCTGTTTTCTATTGCAATATATTTAACATGTAAATTATTCAGGTGTTGGCAAAGCTGAATTTCCAGCAGCCATTACACCAGTCTTCGTTGTCACGTCACAAAAAACATTTCTCATTGTTATCAATGTTGTGCTGATTAATATTTGTGGATACTGTAATGCATTTTTTCAAGATTCTTTTAATATATAGTTGAAAAGAACAGCATTGAAATAGATGTTGTTGTTTTTTTAAATATAAAAATGAAATATAAATATAAGAAATATAATATGAAATATATAAATGAAATATAAGTGATTTCCCCCCCCCCATAGAATGCTGTCTGTTCATTTGTTGAAATACTTGGTAGTATAAAATTTGCACAATTCTCTGAGTAACTGCTACAATAACTCTGTTTACTTAAATATGGTGCCTCCAAACTTTTCTTCTTCCTCTACTTGTGACCAATTACAGACTGCAGCATGTCCTACGGTTTGTCTGTCATAAAAGCGTACCTAGAGAAAAGAGCAAAATCAACATACTGTCTCTTGCTTATGTGCTTGCCACCCTCTGATTACTGTGGCCGGATTTGGTTCTCTTTTGTTCGACAACAACCCCATATCGCCTGGTTACCACCACTGTAAACACTTATATTTATTTACCCCGAGAAAGGACAAAAGATACGGACATGGATCTCTGCCATGAGCAGAGATGAATTTATGCTTGAGGAGATAGAAAGCTGAAAGATAGACTGTCACAATAACCAGAAGTAAATGAACACCCAGAGAGACCCAGGTTTCTTTTCACATACTGTCCTGACTTGAACAAGCTTGACAAAGGCAGGCAAATCAGCATAACAACACATCCACAGGGATTAAGTTAGGATTTCATCTTGTCATACAGAAGATAGCGCATTAGACCATGGAATCTTGTCAATGCAATATCTTTTCTTTGTCAGCCTTCCTAAGATGTTCAGTAATACCTCACTTGTTATATCAGATTTGTGGGTATGTAAAGCTTTAAGCTCTGTGGTTTCCAGACTCTTTATTAGGCATTCATACCTCTCCAAGGCTGCAGATCTGTCAGGTGTAATCTGTAAACACTTCAGTGGAAAACTCTTTATTATTAAAATAAAGAATTGATCATTTTATTTTTTTTTAAATCTGGTTTAGGATTCCGCTTATTAATTCAGATTATTTAATAGTTCCGTTAAGGATTCTTTTAGTACTTTTAAGTACTAAATTTGAAGAAATATTTTGGGAATATTTTTGATAATTTCAATGACAAATATATTTAAAGCAAATTTTGAAAAAACTGTGTTGTGTACACTTCACTAAAGAACAAACTCATAAGAACCATTGGTTCAGGAATCTGACTAAAATGGTTCATGAGAATCATTGTAAGGGAATCAAACTACTCCTGTCACACTGTATAGTTTTGATTCACTAAAAAGCACCGAAATGATGGCTTGGCCTAATGAGACCTGAGGGACGAGCTGTGAATGGGGCTGTCTGGAGTACCGCCATGCTTCTCTTCAGCCAGCAATGAGATTATGGCGGTGAATGAGAAAAATGGAGATCCACCACAATCCCCAAAGCTGAAAATTGAGGTGATGTCCAATGATGCGCACATCCATGTGGGCCACATGCATCAACACAAACTATTTTAAATCATATGTGACTTTGTATATATAATATAATAGCTACATTTACTTCAAAATGCCCCATTATAGCTCAAAACTACCCAGCATACTTTCCTCCCATGTCATAATGCCATAAATTCCCTCTCTCCTGTCTCTTAGCTGTGTTTGTGGCCTGTAAGCCTGTCTCTAATTGCCAACATCTGTCTGACGGGTTGCTAATGATGGACTCAAGCCACTGAAGAAGCGGAGTGGATGAACTATTAGTGGGCAGGAGTAAAGATGCACTGGTTTCCAGTGCCAGACTCCTTAATCGATCCAATTTTCCAGCCTTTTGTGGTTAAAAAAAGACTGAATCCTGTTCAAGTAGCCAGCTACACCAATAGCATTGTGTCTGAATGAATTGATTTTTTTGCATCTCCAATGAGGATCATTTCATTAGAGGGATTTATCTGTTCTGTTTGCTTGGTTGTCAGTGGATATTATGAACTAACTAGTGGTGTGGTAAAAGATGAGACCGATAACTCCCGGTTTTTCATTTCATTTGCTTCTCGTAACCACACATCCTCTCTTTCTCGTCGTCTCACAGTATGCCTGTTGCTTTCCCTGTCCCCTCTTTTCCGGATAATTCTGTGGGCCCTTGAGTTTGTAATGTGAGCAGGCGTGGGTGAATGAGAGAGGGAAAGAGCGAGTGTAGGCTCATGGGAGGAGAGAGGTGAAGAGGGCCATAATAGCTAGCCAGATGGAGAGAGAGAGAGACAGAGCCGCCCCACTTCACCCATAATAAGGGGTAGTGCTTTTAAATGCCTATTTTACAGCCTCTTTCCAATTCAATTGAATTAACCCCTATTTCCAAGCAATTTGGACCCATGTTGTCATGGTTACAGAGGCAGGATGATGGGATAGCGTTCCACCTGAAATGGATCTGTATGTATATGTGTGCAGGCTAATGCAGTTTTTTTGTTGTTGTTGTTTTTTTTTTTGTTTTTTTACAGATATGTGCAGGCTCATTTATGATTTGAGGTAATATGCATATGCTTTTCGTTCTAATGTGATTTTTCTTGCTATTTCTGCAGGATCTTTCCGAGAGAATACCTGCTACAGCATGTGCACCTCTACTCATTGGCAGACCTGCAGCAGGTAATTTTATCTCTTTCCTCTCAATCTCAGGTTTTTTTTTATTTATTTATTTATGTAAGTTTTTATATACACTTACACATGTAAGCAGGCTCACGCACATCTTTCTCATGCTTATTTCATGCAATGGGAAATCTATGAAATTCTGCTGAGTACAATGGAGTACAATTCTGTAAAATATGTTACCAGCTTAGTTGAGAGTGTTTAAATTAACAAAGATTTCATAAGCAAATGTGTAGGATGTTGTAGAATGTTGAAGGATTTCAAACTCAAAAAACAAAACGTATTGAAATGAAATGCAATAGATACAACATATCAATCCAAATGGCACTGACAAGCAGATTATGCCTTTTTTTTTTTTTTTTTTTGGCTTATGTTTGCTTGTGTGAAGGGATTTCTCATTATTTTCATTAGTAACCACAGATATTCACCATTGTAACAATAAATATGATCTAATAATAGTTTTTCTTTGCATGTTTAACAGTCTAAGGTTTTTCTTTCTTTCAAGTTTTAGGATGCACTAAATTGATCAGTAAAAGTGGTAACATTTTATCATGTAAAGAAAGTATCATGGTTTTCACAAACATGTTAAGCAGCACTGTTTTCAATAATAAGAAGTTTCTTGAGTACCAAATCAGCATAAGAAATAGAAATCACCATCACAGAAATAAATTACATTGTAAAATTATTTTAAGTATTTTTAATTACATAAATGCAGTCTTGGTGGGAATAAGAGACTTCCTTTCAAAAAAAAAAAAAAAAAAAAAACCTTACTGACCCAAAACAGTTGTGTGTGTTGTTTTTCATTTAAAACAAAATAAACTTTTTTTTTTTGTGCTTGACAAAATAAAATAAATGCTTGACATCCAGGACATTCATATGTTTTTGTGTGGCTGATGTGTTAACATCTTTTTCTGGGCCACTGTATGTTCACATTCCTCCTCGTCCCACCTGATTCTGATAAAAGACTTCATCGCATTCACACACACACACACACCTGTAGCACACGTCATCGCCATGCGGAGAGTCTGTTCAGTGTCATCTGGCAGTGGGAGTTGAGAGGCTGAGAGTGAACTGTGTTTCTCACACCCTTCCTCTCGCAATCCTGACGCTCACAGAGTCACTGTAGATCTATGAGCAGCCTCAGTGTCAATGACACATTAACCTTCTGCTTTTCACTTTCTGTTGTGAATCCATCTGTAATCAGGTTAACAGGATTTCTGCAGGTCTCAAAAAGCTCTTGAAAAGTTGTAATTTTTCCCACAAATGAAGGTCTTAAATCTAAACAGAACGTCTTAAATTCATAAAATCGTGCCATTAAATGTTGCATGCACTACAAAAGAATGCTTTTGTTAGTATTTTTCTCTTGTTTTCCAATACAAATATCTAAACAACTTTAAATCAAGATACATTTACTTGAGATACAGAATTGAAGATGCAAAATGAAGTGACTTTATGCATCTTTTAATGACATATGAAAACTTATTTTCAAAAGTTGATTTCTCAGAGCCCACTGGAAGATATTTGTCCTTTTTTATAATCATAAATTCACTTTATTTTGATAACTTTTCCCTGAAAACATCTTAATTTAAGCTTCATTTGCACTTAAAAACAAAACGAGTACTTGGAAGGATCAGTTTTGTGCAGTGTGATGCACAGAAGGTACTGTAAAAGTAAAAACAGTAAAAACTCATTGTGTTCTCTTTATATATTTATATATAGAACTTATTGACATATTGTGTTCCCTTTCATTTATTTCCGAATCGGGTATTAAGAAGTCTTAAATTTACCTTCATAAAACTTGCAGAAATCCTGGTTACAGCTCATACTTTGATCAATTGTATTTCATTTGCTCTTGTTTTTGGCTTATTGTAGCACCAGCTTTTTTCTCTCTTCAAGAAATGTACATGCTTGCATGCTTGAAATAACTATATATCAAGAATATAGGAAACTGTGCTCTCATATCTCTGTCTCCTTTCCTCAGCCCCCTGTTATCAAGCCTGAATTTTTGTCACTCCTCTGTTTCTTAGGAATGACCCTTGCCCTTATTTTTCTGTTGCTCTCAGAACATCTATTCTCCTGTCCCACATCCCCTCTCCCTTCTGTCTCCTGGTGGGAGGCTGGAGTCCCTCTCCACCCCACATTCCCCCCACCCAGCTAACTAATTACTGCCATTCAGGAGCAACAGGCAGAAAAACAAAGCGTGACAGTCCTGCCTCTGCTTCCATTCCATTCTATTCTTCCCCAACATCCCATTGCCTGACACTACCTCCCTGACCTTTTTTTAACATCTTTTACGTTCTACATGTCAATTGCAGCTTGTCTTTTTTTTAAATTGCATTTTTTTAATTTATAGTAAATTTAATTTATTCATTTATTTTTAATTAATTCTCTTAATCAATTCAGTTGCTTAATAAAGAAATGTTTAAATATTTATTTATTTAAGAATTTTTGTTTTTGCCACAAAACAAAGCAGTCTCTTTAAACCTCTAATAGGGATGCTTTCTCTCTCTTTTCCCCAAGGCTCCAATGAACAGTCTTGCTCAGTATTGGGTCTGTGGGTCTTAAAACAGAGTACAGTGTTACAAACACATCTGGGTGTAAAAAAAAAATGCATAATATTTTATCCTGTTTATTTTAAACCAGTTATTTTTGTCACAACAGTTTGGCTCGTACTTGCATCTTTGAAGTGAAATGGCGTGGTTGTCTGTGGTTCTTAAATGCTCTCTGTACTGTCAGTACTTTGTCCCTCTTCTTGTGTACTTCTTATTCATGGCGTTCGCCGTGAGGCCTTTATGCTCTCTCCCCCACTGCCTCTGTAAGGCCCAAATTTGAGGCATTTCCCATTCACGTCACATTACTTTCTCTTTCAGCTTCTTAATTGGCTTACCTTATTAAGGAGCCATTTTCTTTTAGTGTTGCTACTTAATGCCGGTTCCTCTGCAGCTCTGGAATGCTCGCCCTCCGTGTCGAGGTCACTGAATGCTGAACTATCTCCAGCAAGGCTCCAAACACTATAGAGTAAAACCAAATGCTCTCCCCATTTAGTTCAAACAATTAACACAGAGTTTTGGGCAGTCTTCTTTTTTTTTTTAAAATGACCCCGTTGACCATATTTGTTTGCCCAGAAGCCCGTTTTGTTTAGCCACTGTCTTTTGTTTGATATCTCCACTGGAAGAGTAAGAAAAGTTAACCAAGTGCACCAACAAGGACACAAGTACGAGTGCGATAGAAATGCTAATTGTATGTGTTGTACCGAAGACCAACAATATGCACTTAACTGAGCTCAAACGACAACATTCAGGTCCTCGGAAGTTACATTTAGGAATCGGATGAGAAACATCAGCTTTCAGTATATTCATAAAACCATCATTCTTCAAGGATACCTACATGGCACCTGGTCTACCGGGACCAATACGTTCACATGGTCAGCACCCTTGGTAAATATGATCAAAGAAGGCTGTGAAAATTATTCTGCATTGTTAATCCTTTTGATCTTTTATTTAAAAAAATCACAAAAATCTAACCTTTCATTGGATAATAAGAATTTAAAATGGGGGGAAATATCATTATGAAATAAATGTTTTTCTCTCATAAACATTGGCCACAATTAACAGCACCCTTTTATTCAATACTTTTTGAA
The DNA here is from genome assembly GCA_036784905.1 of Acrossocheilus fasciatus. Taxonomy (NCBI): domain Eukaryota; kingdom Metazoa; phylum Chordata; class Actinopteri; order Cypriniformes; family Cyprinidae; genus Acrossocheilus; species Acrossocheilus fasciatus. The sequence goes on along the minus strand of CM071946.1, from coordinate 18,375,948 downwards.
ACCTCCATTTGCCAGTTTAACAGCCCTAAATTTTCTCCTATAATGCCTGATGAGGTTAGAGGACACCTGACAAGAGATCAGAGACCATTCCTTCATCCAGAATCACTCCAGACCCTTTAGATTCCCGGCTCCATGTTGGTGCTTCTTCTCTTCAGTTCACCACTCATTTTCTATAGGGTTCAGGTCAGAGGACTGGAATGGCCAGCAGAAGCTTGGTTTTGTGCTCAGTGACGCATTTTTGTGTTGTTTTTGAGGTTTGCGTTTGGATTATTGCACGGTTGGAAGATCCAAACATGGCCCATAATAATATTTAACAGAGTCAGTCACTTATTGATTTTTTTTATCTGTTGGTATTTGATAGAATCCATGATGCCATGTGTCTAAACAAGATGTCCAGGACCTCCAGCAGAAATATAGGCCCACAACATCAAGAATACAGCAGTATATTTCATTGTACACATGGGGTACTTTTTATCCTTGTGTTCACCAAACCCATCTTGAGTGTTTCCTGATAAAAAGCTCATTTTTTAGTTTCATCTGACCATAGAAGCCAGTCCCATTTGAAGTTCCAGTCGTGTCTGATAACTGAATATGCTGGAGTTTGTTTTTGGATGAGCGAGGAGAATTTTTATTGAAACCCTCCCTAACAACATGTAGTGATGTAGGTGCTGTTTGACAGTTGTTTTTTTTAAGGTTTTCTGACCCCGAGATTCAACTATTTTCTGCAATTCTCCAGCTGTGGTCCTAGGAGAGCCTTTAGTCACTCAAACTCTCCTTCTCAACATGCATTAGGACGATATAGACACATGTCCTCTTCCAGGCAGTTTCGTAACATTTTATGTTGATTGGAAATTCTTAATTATTGCCCTGATGGTGGAAATGGGAATTTTCACTGCTCTAGCTCTTTTCTTAAAGCCACTTCACTAATTTGTGAAGCTCAATTATCTTTTGCTGCACATCAGAAATATATTCTTTGGTTTTTCTCATTGTGATGATGATGATTAAGGGAATTTGGGCTTTGTTTTCCCTCCTATTTATATTTCTGTGAAACAGAAAGCCATGGCTGGATAATTTCATGTTCATAATCACCCTGGAGTGCTCAAAAGTGTGAATATGAATGGGAATATACTTTATAATATATATTTTACTCATAAGAAATTCTAGGGGTGCCAATAATTGTGTCCAACGTGTATTTGAGAAAAACATTTATTTCATAATGATATTTCCCCCCCATGTTAAATTCTTATTATCCAATGAAAGGTTAGATTTTTGTGATTTTTTTTAAATAAAAGATCAAAAGGATTAACAATGCAGATTAATTTTCACAGCCTTCTTTGATCATATTTACCAAGGGTGCCGATATTTTTGCCCATGACTGTATATGATGGAACTTTTCTCTCGTGCCCACTTCACACGAGACCCTGGCAGGCCTTCCTTGCACACGCTGGTTGTAATCCTGTTTTGCGAGGCCCTGGCAGGGAGGGTGTTATCCAAACAGAGCTCACACTCTTTTTATCTGTCTAATCTGGGCCCTTTCTCTGCCGTTTAATGGAGCGGGCGAGGACATTAGGGCCAGGGCTGAGGAGGGGATGAAGAAGTAGGCGCTAAACTGTGGTTTTAGGGGATTAAGCAGCTAACGACAAAGCGCATGCAAGACAGGAGCAAAAGGTGGGGGATTTAGGGGGAGTTGATTTGGCAGACGTCACCCATGCCCCCCGCTATAGCCACAAAGATGCTGTTTTTAGTGAGCTACCTGACTTTGAAGCATGTGTTTCTTTTTTTCAGCATAATTTGAATAAAACAATGACTTAAAAATGAACGTGAGTTTCAGAATGTTGTGGCATTTGATTTCTACCTTTTGTTTTAATAAGCACTTTAGCTGCAAGTTTGTGTGAAGGTTTTACATGTGCTGTTAAAGTGCTTGTTAAAGCAAAAGGCAGACATGATCATGTTCTACAGCTGGATTTGAGATGATCTAGAGTGCATCTTCAGTGTTTTATGTTATGTTTTTCTAACATTTCCAGGTTTAAATGTTGTACACTACTGTTCAGAAGTTTTTAATCGTCTCTTAAGCTTAACAAGGCTGCATTTATTTGTTTAAAATTACAGTAAAAACAGTAATATGGTGAAATATTATTACAATTGAATATAATTCTTCTAGTTTAATGTGTATTCAAATGTAATTTATTCCTGCAATGGCAAAGCTGGATTTTCAGCTGCCGTTACTCTAGTCTTCAGTGTCACATGATACTTCAGAAATCAGTGCTCAAGAAACATGTCTCATTATTAAATTTGAAAACATTTAACATTAACATTTTTGTTAAAACATGGTGCATTTTTTTTTTGATTTGTTGATGAATAGAAAGTTCAAAAGAATAGTATTTATTTGAAATATGAGTCTTTTGTAACATTATAAATGATTTTCCTGTCACTTTTGATCAATTTAATGCATAGTGAACTGTAATGTATAGTATAAAAAGTATATTTACATTTATTAATACTGTTAGTGTATAGTAATATTGTAGGTATTATTTATTAGATTAGATAAGATTCAACTTTATTGTCATTGTGCAGAGTACAAATACAGAGTCAATGAAATGCAGTTTGCATCTAACCAGAAGTGCAAAAAGCAATATGTATATTAGTATATACATGTATATTTGTGTGTGTATATGCAATACGATTTTTATGGAGTGCAAAGTTTGAGGTACAGAAGCAGAGACCAGCTTGGTGCAAGTGGTTGTAAATACAAGGTGCAAAAGGGGAGGCATAAACTCAGCAGATGCATTATACAGAATAAGTATAAAACACTTATGCATATGATACATATATATGGTTTACAGTGCACATAGCATTATGAGGTAGAAATGCAAAGGAATGTGCAAAACCTATCCTATTATTTAACTGACTTCCCTGAGTTTTAATTACTGTAACTCAATCTAATCAGTTGAACCTGTGGTTCATGCATAAATTCACACTTTCACTACTTTAACAGCCCTCTAGCTCTTCACAGTCCCTCCCCATCAAGCCTGGTGCAAGCGTACTCGCTGTTTCGCTCACCGTGCCTGTTAAATTATTGAAATGTTTAATTACTCCCTCTGTCAGCATTGATCAAGGGGAGTATATATCATCTTTACCAAAGGACGGCAAGTGTGCTCACCCCGCCGCTTTGATTGGTGGCTTGCAGCGTTTCCTTAATAGCTTGCTATATTACTCCTCCACATGGGAAAAGGCAGGGTATTGCCTTCATGCTTCTGTCAGCCCGGTCAGAGAAAAACAGGGGTGTCTGAACTGAAAGCTACTTGATGGATGGATGGTTAAGGGCTCTCCTGATGCCTCTACTGAGAAAGCTTGCCAACGGCATCACCTCTATGTTCATTGGGCAATGACAGTGACAGCTTTATAGCAGTGTGGGTCTCTCTGCCTTGAGTCCTTCTGGCTTGCGCAGTGCTTTGGTGGAATGTGAAAAAAAAAATTCTAATAATGAAATGCTGAAAGTCTTTTCTTTTTCTTGATTAATTTTATTCATATTTCTTATTTTTATATCATTTTATTTAAATTATCTAGAGAAGCTACCTTTAAAGTCACTATATAAAAATAAAGATTATTTTTATTATATTTGTGAACATGGTAGGACTGGGTTTTGTATACTAAAATACTATACTATAAATATACATCTGCAAAATGTTTGCTATGTAATGGCTTAAGGTTTTTTTATATATATATTATTTAGTTATGTATTTATTTACAATTAGAGGAACCCTCTGTTTTTTTTTTTTGTACATAAATCTTATATTGCCATAAAAATCATAGAGTATTTGAAGTTTATCTCCAAGTACATTAACTCCCACATTCTAAAATTAGGTATTATTGTACAAATGCAAGAAATTTCCACTTTGATGTATAACCCGACAAACCATGTTTAAGTAACTAAATATGATCCTGCAACTTTGGCCATGGCTGGAGAGTCTAGATTCCCTGTTCCCACACAAACCTTCCCCTTTTCAACCCATTCTCCCCGTTCACGCTGCGTATGTGTGTGCGAGTCTTTCGTGGGAGACCGCGGTGGTCTTTCCTTTATTCTTTCTTTTCCCCCGAGCCCTCGCGTCCCACCCTCCCAAGCTCTCCTCTCTGCTCCACTGTCCCCTCTTCTTCTCCTCCATTCTTTGGCTGGCTCCTTGTGGAAGGGCTGAAGAATGCTGGCAGGGCCTTTAATTGGTGTGCTGCAGTGCTGCCAGGTGTAGCCACTTGTCTCTGCCCCCTTGGTGAATATGCACTGGAGGTCTAGGCCCCTTCCCCTGTCTCATTCAGCTGCCCACAATACGCCTTCTTCAGCGCCCCGCTTTCAAAGACCAGGCCGATTTTTAACTACTCTGGCCGATAAATGGCATTCACATATTATTTTTTGCAAACAGTCTCCCAAAAGGAATTACCCCACCCTCGAGCTGTAGCCAACCCCCCACTCTCGAAGCATTCATTAGTTTTCATGTGGATTCCTGATGTGATGTCTTTTTTTTTTTTTTTTTTTTTTTGGGACTTGGCTCCCATTGTAGCATGTTCTTAAGTGTTTGTCCAGTCGCTGAAATTCTCAGATAAACCTCTAACTGTTAACAGGAGGATTACAGTCAATTTGATAATGGAATTTATTTTTGATTTTTGCATGGATGTTTTGAACCTGCTTCTCTCTCATAGCTGTTGAACACATTTAGTGAAGCCCATTTCTCAGCAGAATCTCTTAGGTCACGTTTTACACTTCCCCTAGGTTCCTCCTCCATACTTTTCCGTCCTATTTCTCAGCATGTTTAAAGCTTATAGGTTGGCCTGCAAAGAATCTGCACCTGCAGAAAGATCCACAGACTTCAGATTATCATCTTTCACAAAGTTCTACACGTCCTCTGTTCCTTATTAATGTTTTGGTGAATTTGCGTCAGCTTTTCTGCTAAGTGCAGCACTCTATTTTGCCAATGCATTCTGCAGAATTTCGAGATTCTGTCTTGTAGGGTGGACAATAAACTGGTTGAAATTTGTCAGCTGTTAGAGATTTTCACTATTGCGTTTACACAGTTACCCTCATGTGATGTTGCAGTGTCATGAAAGTTTTAGTTTAAATGTTCAAGTGATTTTAAACCATTCAATCGATTTTAAATTGTTCAACCGCTGTAAGAGATTAAAGAAACTCAATTTGGTGTCTGATAGATGGTTTCTATGCACATACATCTGGAACGTGTGCACAAAAAACTACTAGTCATACAGTTTTATGTACTACATTTCTGAAGTATTTATTTTGTTAGACCTACTTGAAAAATTTAAAGCACTCTTTATATAGTTTGTATTGCTTGCAATTTGTATCTTTGTTCATGTTTTATTGTCTTGACTATTTAGTTGTCTTCTATACGCTTGATGAATTTTTACATTAGTTAGGCTAGTATTAGTGTTTGCTTTGAAATCAATGTTGTGACATTTCAATGGTATCTAAAATGCTGGCATCATAACTTTATGATTGTAAAGCGCTTTGGGTGTATAGCAATACACAAAGCGCTATATAAATGCTTCATTCATTCATTCATTCATAACAATCTTATTTCCAGCAAAAATAACTATATTGTGATTTTATATAGTTAACGTGAAATTCAGTGACTCTTATTTTAGTCCTGTCACCCACCTCTGCATTCCACTTTTGTAACGTATTTCTCTTTCTTGCAGGTCATAGATGGAAAGCTTGCTCCCTTCCTCTCTAAGGTGATCAAGTTTGCCAGCTCTCACGTCTATAGCTGTAGTCTGTGCCGGGAGAAGGGCTTCATCTGTGAGCTTTGCCACACTGGCCAGGTCATCTATCCCTTCCAGGAGAATGCCACAAAAAGGTGAGACCTGTAGCCACTGTTTCACCTCTAAATGTCTCATGATCTTGAAGGTCTATGAAAGCAGAGATGCTACATGCATTGGCCAAAGTAACTTTACAATCACGTTTTTACTAATTAGTCTCAAAATGATTTTTAGTGGATGCATGAAGTCCGTTTCCCTCAAGGACAAGTGTCCTAGCAGAGAAATCACAGGTGGACATCAAAGATTTTCTTCATCACTGATGATGATGGTATTGTAATCCCACAGCTCTGTACACTGTAAGTGCCAGTTGTCTGTCAAATGGGCTGCAGCTCATTGCTGATGATCGTCCAGCCCCTGTCTCATGTTAGTCACACCCAGCGGGCGGTGGATTGGGGTGTAATGGTGCAGTGATAGACCACCCTGTATAAGTGGACAGTTAATCCCTCGAGCAACTCAGTTTTTTTCAGCATGCTGTGTGTTGTCCGCTTATGGCCTGCAGCTGATAAACCGCTCTCTGGTCTTCATACCATCAGTGTGACTAGAATCTCTCAGACTCTCCAACGAAGTGGAGTGCAGTTCCCAGAACAGATGCTGCTGTTTAAACATAGCTACTCACACGGCAACACTGATAAAACCTCAATAATGATTGGTTAGGGCTGCTACAGTTAAAGTTACTTCATTTCATATTAAAATGTTACATATTTTATTCTGTTTTGTATGATTTTCTAGTCTGAGAAAGACCCTTGCCATATTTGTACATCATGGACAAAGACCTTTTAAAACAATTTGCATATGTATTGCAAATATATAGGTTATTACACTGCCGTAATAAATTTGTGTATATACACTGTCATTCAAAAGCTTGGGATCAGTAAGATTTTAAATGCTTTTTAAAGAAGTTTCGTATGCTCATCAAGGCTGCATTTATTTGATCAAAAATACAGAAAAAAACCCTGTAATTTTGTGAAATATTATTGCAGTTTAAAATAATTTTTCTATTTTAATATACATAAAAATATAATTTATTTTTGTGAAGCAAAGCTGAATTTTCAGCGTCATTACTCCAGTCTTCAGTGTCACATGATGAATAGAAATTTAAAAAGAACAGTGTTTATTCAAAATAGAAACTTTGTGCTACAATATACACTACTATTCAAAAGTTTGGGATCAGTAATTTTTTTTTTCTTTTCTTAAATGAAATTAATAATTTTATTCAGCAAGGATGTGTTAAATGGATAAAAAGTGATAGTAAAAACTTATATTGTTGTCTGTAAGATTTCTAATTTGAATAAATGCTGTTCATTTGAACGTTTTATTCATCAGAGAGAATACTGAAAAGGTATCACAGGTTCCAAAAAATATTAAGCAGCACAACAATTTCAACGCTGATAATAAATCAGCATATTAGAATGCTTTCTGAAGGATCTTGTGACACTGAAGACTGGCGTAATGGCTGCTAAAAATTCTGCGCTGTATCACAAAAATAAATTATATATTAAATAGTGCTGTCAAAGTTAACGCGTTAATGCAAAATCATATTAACGGCACTAATTTTTTTAACGCGCGATTAACGCAGCGTGTATTTTCTGCTTGACCCATGGCCCAACCCCTAGTAGCGACATTACAGGCCCCTTTAGCGATTTTTTTTTTTTTTTTTTTTTTTTTTTTTCCTTTCAAAAAAGCGCCCAAACCTTATTTAGTTTCTGAGAATCGCCGGTACTGCTCTCCCAGCACTTGCGCGAGCCTTTCTCTCTTTCTCTCTCTGCGTCTCGCGCGGCAGAGAGGAGCAGCGCTTTAATTCAGTTAAACACAGATATTATGTTGCTTCTCTAATTTTACATGCAAGTATAGCCGAAATCACAGCACAGATATGTCTTATGTCACGTGTCTTTATCTTATGTGTATTTGATTTCATCAGATGGCAGCTCGATTATCAGGATTTTTGTGCAGATTAACATCTTGGAAGGGAGAGCTGGTTATGTCTTAATGGGTCGCGTTTCAGTCACTATTTCATATTTATTGTTGTTTGACAACAGAAACAGTAATATATACCAATGAAAACAGTTTTATTGAGAATTTAGCTTCATCAAAATGGGCACAGAGAGAGACAAACTAATGTAATAATAAATAATAAATGTAAATTTAGCATTTTCAGAAGAGCTGCCCTGTCATGCAAAAATCTAAACATGTTTGTGTTAGTAAATTGCTCAGTGTAAAGAAAGAGAAGTAATGGGAACCTGCTATTTCTTCATGTGTCTAATAGACATGAACAAGTTCTTTGAAAAACATCTATGACCTTTGAAACATGTATGGTCTTCATGCTCTATGCTGACTATGGTTTCAATAATAAACATACATTTGCATAAAGCATCCATATTTATCCATGCCCATGTTGATTAGAGTATTACAAACTTGAAAAGTATTAATTTAAGGTAAATTTAGAACAAATTAAAAATTTGCGATTAATTGCGATTAATCGCGAGTTAACTCATGGCAATCATCCGATTAATCACGATTAATTTTTTTAATCGATTGACAGCCCTAATATTAAATTAAGAAACCAATATTAGAAATTGCAATAATATTTCATAATATTGTAGTTTTTTTCTGTATTTTTGGTCAAATAAATGCAGCCTTGATGAGAGCCTTTATTAAAAATCTTACTGATAAATTTGATTTAAATGCATATTATTTTGAGCACAACGTAGCAAAGGACTGAATGCACGAACAGATTAATTACGTGCAATTATATAAATCGAATTACTGCATTACTGTTAGTAGATATTTTTTCACTGATAGATCCATTCAGGTCTGTCCAGGCAGTTTGAGTGTGTCTGTTAGTACAGCTGGATCCAGGTGTTGCACTGTTTAGTTTATCCAGAATTTTCTGGGTGTGTTTGTATGCACTTCATGTTGTATCTGTAACAGTACATGCTCAATAGGGCACAAGCGTGTGGTCATATGTGCAGAAGGTGTCTCCACACCCCACCGTAAATCCATAAATTCCACAAACCACCACCACACCTCTCTGAGGAGCAAGTACACCATAGCCCTTATGGCTTTGGATCCTTACTGTTGGAAAGAATTATTTATTTATAGAGACCAATTTAAAATAGACATCCTGTCAGCTAGTATTATCTTGTTAGCGTGCTTTAGGTTTTATTCATGTTGGGCGTGCTTCAAATTGTAAGACATTTTCAGTTCTGTTTAGTCTGTTTAACTCATAGTTCTCTATAAAGAGGAAATCAAATTAAGAGTTTTTAAAATTTTAATTAAAAACAAGACTTTTTAATGCTTTTATGCAAAGTGTAGATCATTTTCAGGAATAGACCACCAGTAGTACTTCTGGTTAGTATGGCACAACCTCTTGGCCAACAGTGATCTTGGGTTTTAGTCTTGGCTTGGCAGGTCAAAAACTTTAACCACTGGGCTACTACCGCCCATGATGGTGCACAGAAAGAAATTGTTGCTCTTTAGAGGACTGAGGAGCCCTGAAGCTCCTAATTGTTCTAGTAAAGAAGGAGCTTTATATAGACTGGGATCTTTTTTAGCCTGTATTATATACACACACACACACACACACACTCACATATACAGTGCTGCTGGAAAGAATTTTAGAATCCAAAACATAATCAGATTTTCGCACAAGTCCTGAAATTAGACAAAGAGAACCCAATCAAACAAATGAGACGAAAAAATATTTTCAATATTGGAAAATGATCCAATATTGCATATATGTGAATCTCTTGGATTAGCAGTTAATTTAAAGGTGACATTAGAGTTCATCTGTCCAGAGGTGTTTTCAGTCAGTGCAATGACTATCAAAAGTCAGAACATGACCTGTTTTATTCAAAGAACAGGGATCTATCAAAGTCTGATCATGTTCGAGGAAGTGAATTGTGTCACGAACAAAGGAGATTACTGAGGACCTCGGAAAAAGAGTTGATGTTGCTCATCAGGCTACAAAAGGTTACAAAACCATCTCTATAGAGTTTGGACTCCACAATTCCACAGTCAGACAGATTGTGTACAAATGGAGGAAATTCAAGACCACTGTTACCTTCCCGAGAAGTGGTTGACCAACAAAGATCACTCCAAAGCAGAACGTGTAATAGTCTGGCGAGGTTGCAAAAGTTCCCAGGATAACTCATAAGCAACTAAAGCAACGTTCTCACATTGGCTAATGTTAATGTTCATGAGCCCACCATCAGGAGAACACTGAGCAATCATGGTGTGCATGGCAGAGTTACAAGAAGAAAGCCACTGTTCTCCAAAAAGAAAATTGCTTGCTAAAGATCATGTGGACAAGCCAGAGGACTATTGGAGAAAGGTTTAATGGATGGATGAAACCAAAATAGAACTTATTGGTTTAAATGTGAAGCTATTATGTTTGGAGAAAAGAACACACTGCATTCCAGCTTAAGAATCTTATCCCATGGTGGTGGGAGTATCATGGCTTGAGCCTGTTTTGCTGCATCTTGGCCAGGACAGCCTGCCATCATTGATGGAACAATGAATTCTGAATTATACCAGCAAATTGCAAGCAGTTCATAGTAGGGGTGTCAAAATTAATTGTTGCATCGATCCATCGCGAATGTGGACGTGGACAATTCTGCATCGATACAGTAATAGACCATAATCGATTATAGCCTATGACGTCATTCGCATATGCGCTTGTCACGGGAGTATTAAAAATGCACTCTCTATTTTTTTTCCCGCATATGGCACGTGTGTGCGCTAGAGACAAACGCGGCGGGCTTCATTGCACAGAATATGCGCTGTGAGACATGTGCGCAATGCTCAACAGTAGTGTGTGCTTCCGCTCGTTGTTGTTGTTTTTTTTTGTTGTTTTTTTTTTAGTCTTTTACTTTAGATACGCTTTAATTTCAGCCGTTTGGAATGCAGTATGTATTAGATGCACTAAACTCAAGTACTGACAGACTTTCGCGTGCACTTTGTGTTTGTTGGTCCTGAAGCTCGAGGCTGCGGTTTTTGGGTCATTTATGCAGAAATATAGAAAATTCTCACAAACTTTCAAGCAGCACTATATATGATGGATGGATAGATGGATGTGTGTGTGTGTGTGTGTAATACAGGCTAAACAAACTTACTGCATTTATTTGATCAAAATACAGTTAAAACGGTAATATTGTTAAATATTAATATAATTTAAAATTTGAATATATTTAAAAAAGTTATTTATTCCTGTGATGCCAAAGCTGAATTTTCAGCAGCCATTACCTCAGTGTCAAATGATTCTCAGAAATATTTTTTAATTAACCACCGATTATGATTAACTAACTAAATTCACCAGATGGGGAAATTCAGAGGGGTCAAGGACTTTTCCACAGCACTGTTATGAGTGTCAATTTTTGGCTCAAACATCATTGCTCTTTTGTGTTTACAATGCAGGTGCGAGGGCTGCGGAGCCGTCTTCCATGCCGAGTGTCGGATGCGAGCCCAGCCGTGCCCGCGATGCGTGCGCAGAGAACTGCACAAGAAGCCAGCGTCATTCTGGAAGAGACACGGCCCTCACGACAGCCCTGATGACGAGGTGCTGGACTGCTTTGAGCTGGACACCTGAGACGGTTTACGAAGAGCGGTGCCCGAGCACACTGCACTAATGAAGTCCAAGTGCTACTGTATCCACTAAGGACAAGATTCCGTGCTCCCTCGGTGGAAGTGCTCCGTGAAAACAGTGGCGTTGTTTTTTTTTTTTTTTTACGTTCTCCCTCACCTGAGAGAGATAGGCACAGAGACAATAATTCAGCTCCCGAAGAGCAGAGGCTTCATAATGATACCAATTTACCCTTCCCTTTCATCTACCAAATGACAGCCAGGGCCAACCGACAAATACAGGCAAAGTACGCTCACACACTTGCACATAAACACACTCCCACTGACAGATGTAAAATAATGCACTTTCTGGCAGACTCACAATCCAAGAGCGATGATTCAAACCAATTTCTGGACACAAATAGAGCTTCTAATCCATTAATGGTTTGGTGAAAATGAGCGCTGCTGAGATGGGAGTCTGGCCCCTCTGTTAGGTTTCCCTCCACGCTGTAGTTAACCTACTATGCCGAAGACCCTTGATCTGGAGCGCATGAAGGCTGAAGATGAAGATAAACATCCTTAGAACAAAAATAGATTTTTTCTGTTACACACGTTTGCATTTTTGCACTTTACATTTATGATTTGTCCCCAAGTTTCAGTTTTTTATTATTATTATTATTATTATTATTATTACAAGATTATCATTGCACTTTCAGTCAGAGCATGTTGCCATATCTCAACGCATTCAGCTTTGGTTTGCGTTGTACTGTGAAGAAGGATTGGTGTCTCGTCCCGTCCAACTGGAGTTTAAAAAGTTTGACTGTTTATCAACACTCAATGGCACTGCCTATAAGCAGCTGAACCACGTTGTTCTTGCTAACCGCCTGGTCTGTGATTACAAACTACCCTGGGCCACCAAACCCCGAAATTACAGTCTAGAGTTCCAGGGCTTTGTTTAGCATTCATACGTCTTTTTAACAAGAAATGTAAAGCGAACCCGCCGAGGACAAGCTCATAATTCATGTCCATCTAACCTCTGCTTTGGATCGTCGATGCCTCTCTGCGTTCATACTAAGTTTTCTGTCTACTTGAAATTAGTATTGGCAATAAAGTCACTTCTTTTGCTGCCTTATTTGACTTCCCATTCTTTGGCGAGACCTGTCTTTCTCCAGTTGGACAATATGTGCAAAGTGCACAATAAGACATAGAAAAAAAAGACTTTTTTTAACTAGAAAACCCCTGTTTTCAACGTAGCAAGCTGACTGACATTTTAGGATATTCACTTGAATCCATATTATCAGTTACCCCCCCCCCCCCTCCCCCCCATCTATAAGCATACATAAAATAGCAGTGGACGTCTCTTCCTGGACACCTCACCAGCAAACAGAAGCTTCAGATATAAATTACTGATATAAAACACTTGCACATTCAAAAAACAGTTACTTGTTATACTGGACTTTTAGTGGAGATTTAGTTCAATACTGGCCGACAGTGTCACTTATTGAACTCTTTGAGATGGGTCAACTTGCATATCATTTGCTACCATGTTACATTTCGTTTTATGAGAAATTGTGTTAATTCCATATGTTTTTGCACCAAGAAGTTTACTTCTAAATGAGATTTCAGTCTTAGTTTACGCATGGTTGGTGTGTGATAGGAAAATGTAGACGGATGGATGGATGATCATGTTAGCTGTTCAGAATATTTTGTTGTATTTATTGAATCTGTGTCTTTTTGCCTGCCTTAAATGAAAAGCCAATGCATCGGCCTGTTGATGTTCTTCGATTAGCAAGCTATAGTCACTCAAAAGATATTTCAGTATTTATTAAACTAATCAGGCTATATAATATATCGTAATATAATCACTTAGTGTTTTCGTTTTCTGAAGGCGAAGACCTTTACTTACCTTACTAAAAAAAGGATTCTCCCTGGAATCTGACCTGATCTCTTGTTTTCCCACAAGAGAACTCGTCGTTTAACTATTTTAAGCTTGAAGTGAGCTAAATGCACCATGTTTTACATGATACTATAAAATATAATGGTGTGTTTGCAATCGGTTTGCTTTGAAAGTTTGATGTATTGTTACATTGCATTATTCGCACTGTTCTTTAAAATCAGGGATTCTTAACACACTGAATAATGGTCATGGAGGGACAAACAAAAAGGGAACTCAGTGGATGTACTTGGTGCATATCTTTTGTTTTTGCATTACACCAAATTGGTCTTTTATTTCATGTTTGTTGAAGGTGTAATGGAAGGTTCTTTTTCTGCCGTCACTTTGTTCTCAGTTGTATATTTACATATCGGTTTTGTTTCAGAAGTATTTATTGTATTTATATTCTTCACTGTAATTTCTGTATCAGTTTCTGGATTTTCCCTGTGCTTTCTTGTATTCTGCAAACTCTTCATTACAGACAACCTCTTATGCAACTACAAATATTTGTGTTTCAGTACTGGTGCGGGTTCCTTCCAGTTCTTCTTTTCTTTTTTTACCACTGTTGCCAATAAAGTAAATTGCTTAACACGTACTGCTCTTTTTATGCTTCAACTCTAGTGTCGTCATCTGAATTGATGTTAGGATTTTGCAAAGTAATTTCAATTCTTCACAGATTATTTTATTGGTCAGATTCCAAGGTGGCAGCAATGGAACAAATGCATCATGGCTGTGGCTGTGGTTGTGGTGTTCCCTTTTAGGTCCTGGTGCACCGGAGAGGGTCCAAGCACTGACTCATGAGCTAATCCCAAATTAAAAGCCACATGCTTGTATCTGGGTCTGTCTGGAGTTTTACCAATAACCACTGGACCTGTTAGAGACCACAGCATGAAGCTTCTAATTTTTTGCACAGTGGTACCGGGGTATAAACATTTGAAATGCAGTCCAGTGATATCATGATTCTATTGAGAACAGTTACCATGGAGGTATTTCCTTCATCTTCAAGGCATTTTAAATATTTGTCCTAGCTATCCAGGGCTCACCAGTAAGGATGGTCTGCTGGCCCAGGGCCAGTGTGAGTGAGTTTTGGGCCAGCTGACTGAAAAGCACTGAAAATGTCACATTCGTTGAACTTAAACGTACATTTTTTTATGCCTTGAAAGCATTCGGTTTTTTGAGATGTTATACATCTTTGTAATTTTAATTTTTTTTCTACATTTTGCAAATTCTGCTGATTTTTCAGTTAATGTTATTTAATTGGATAACATAAATGGGATTTGTTCAAATTGCAAAAATGACTTGTGATAGTCTTAAAGCATCAGTAAGAATGTGTCGTAAACTATTTTGTGTGTGTGTGTGTGTGTGTGTGCGCGTTGATTTTCTTTGAAGTAAAGAAAAGAATGTAAAAACATTTAATGACAAATATAACTAGCAAAAAAAAAAAGATAAAATAAAATAAAAATAATAATTTTGTGATTAAAAATCTATATATCCTCATTGTTGAGCCCTGCTAAATCTTTCTTTTATTTATTCTCTTGAAAAATACAGTTTTAGAGTTTTTAGCCAAATATATATATATATATATATAATTTAGCCATAAATTTTCTCGCCATGAAAACAGCCACAGAAGCTGGCATGGCGTTGTTGAAAATGAAGATCAACTGTATTTGGACACTTCCCACTTTTTATTCTTATTTTAAATAAATAAAAACATCCATATATATGGTCTCAGTGGGCACCTGTGTGATTTTTTTGGTCGCATATTTTATGTCTATACGATATACCTTCCATTTGAATGAAAAAAAATATTTTTGCAAACCTTTCCCGATTCTTGTCTGAGTGATGTCTCGCTTTAGCTAATGGCTGGCCACCCCAGACGCTTCCTCCCTGGTTTACTTTTTCAACACTTCCCTCATGTTTTTTCCTCCTCCCCTGCTTTTTTTTTTTTTCTTTCTTCTCTTGAAAGAGAACAGTAATTTGTCCTGGCCTTAGAGAGCTCTAAAGCCTTTCTCTGTCTGAGAATAATCCACCAGGATCCAACCACTGCCGATGGGCCAGAACATGCCAAGTCTTCCCTCCTTTGTGTGTGTTTTTGTGTGAATGTGCTTGTTCACTAACTCTTAAAGCTGGTTTTCGAGGCCAGGCTTAAAATCGAGGCGTCCTGCTGATCCCAGACTCCATTACGGTCTTAATGTGTGACAGCTCAATGCTGAAGATGGCTTTAAGATGGGTGTTTTCACACATATCTGGACTTGTCGTGTCCTTTTTTTTGGAACGGTGGAGAATTTTTTGTGTCAAGAGGATGTTTTTAGGGATATGCTGTGATTTTTTTTTTTTTTTGCACACAATGAACAATAGGGGAATTATGGTGAAGTTGTAACTCAAAGAAAGTGAAACAACACTTTAGATGCCTTGTTTATTGACTATCAAAGCAGAAATGTGATCTAATCTTTTTTCGGGAAAATAAAAATAGTAATCATCCCAAGGGAAATATCTTTTGTAAAAATTTCCAGACAAGCTGAACAGTCCATTCTTTTGTCCATCCATCATCCTCACGGTACGAGTCTCCCTTCACACCTAACATGAACTGGCTGAAGGGGTGGGAGCGTATATTTGGTAGTTGCACTCTGCTTATGAGGATAGCTGTTGTTTTAGCAGGACCGTGTGAATGTGTGTGTGAGCTGCGTGTGCACGGTCTGACTCATTTGCCTGTGATTTGTATTGAGGAGTGGGCAAATTGAACCTGAGTGTTGGTCGTGCTTAATTGTCGTCGCCAATTAGTGCATTGTTGAAAGCCACAATGGCTCCACTGTAGCGAGGGGAACGTTCTCCTTTGTGCTTCTCCAGTGGCCCACAGGCCAGTCAAGACTCATTTAGGACTCTGACAACAAGGGGCCAGAAATGCCATCAGAAAAAGACAACAAAAGGGCGGTTTAAGGAGAAAAAGACGACGGCAGAATGGAGGCAGGAGGGGTGGAGACAATAGTGACATGGGATGGAGCACCAGGGTCCAGTTTTCGTGAAAAAGGGGTTAGAATGTCTGATTCAACCCCTGGTTCCCTCACGTCCACCTGCCGCATAAAAACACAAACCCCTGATCAGCACCGAGCAATGACAAGCCTCGACGTCAGCTGTGTTTTCTCAAGCACACACATTGTGTCCTTAAATATCAATGTATAACAATCAAGCTATATACTTCATATGATTTATTTGTATGATATATAAATGTACAGAACAGTACATTGTGAGTGCATACATATTATATGGACACTTAAACCACAAATGAAAAATGTATCTTTGCATTAAATAAAATATTAAAACACAATCCATTTGTTTAAAAATTATATATAAAACAAAAAATAGGTTTTATCCATATAAAAATACTACAGTTCAAATGTTTGTGGACACTTATGCTCACCAAGGCTACAATAATTTGATGAAAAAAACTGTTAAAAATAAAGGTGCATAAAAGGGTCTTCACAGCGATGCCATACAAGAACCATTTTTGGTTCCACAAAAAAAACATTAAGTCAAAAACATTCTTACCTTTTTATAATCTGAAGAACCTTCTTTCGCAACAAAGAACCGAAAGGTTCTTCAGATGTTAAAGGTTCTTTAAAAAGATATAGTTCTTCTATGGCATTGTGAAGCACCTTTATTTTTAAGAGTGTATAATAAAATAATATTGCACTTCAAAATAACTGTTTCCTATTGTAATACATTTTCAAATGTAATTTATTCCTGTGATGAAAAAGCTGAATTCCATTCCAATTCCATTACGCCAGTCTTCAGTTTCACATGATCCTTCAGAAATCTTTCTAATATGCTGATTTGGTGCTCAAGAAATATTTCTCATTATTTTCAATGCTGTAATATTTTTGTGAAAACGATATATATATATATATATATATATATATATATATATATATATATATATATATACTTTTTTTTCAGGATTCTTTGATGAACAGAATGTTGAACATAATTTATTTATTTGTTAATTTATTTATTTATTTATTGTAACAGTATAAAAATCTTTACCACCATTTTTATCAATCTGATCAATAAAAGTATTTATAATAAATGTCATATTTTCTAAAATCTAAAATAATTATAGAATAATTATAAATGTTTGTAAGTATCTTTTTTATTTTATTTTAACTGCTGCAGTTTTACAATGGTACGGCGGTGCATCGTCATGTTAAAAGAGCTTTTCCAGTTCCATTTCCCATCGCCGTACTTCACCAAAATACAACAAAAACATCCCATATCATATCATCTTCTCGTGACAGAGACAGGAAAGCCAATGCAGACGAGAAAAGGTCAATTTGGTGAGATTGCATCACATTGGCATTGTGTACGAATTGTCCGTCCACACGCAGACATGGAGAGTCGATTATCAGATAAAAGCATTTGCCCAAACACAGGTTCAGGCATGTAAAGAAAAAGAGGAGGGAGTGGAAAAGAGAAAAAGAGGAAAAACCAACCACCATGGGATATTTTCATGCCCAGGAGACATCACAAAATAAAACAGACGGCTAGTGTGCACCACACCTCATCACGCTTCAACATCATTTGAAGCTGACAACGCTCTACTGCTCAACTAAAGTAAATCCAAGCCTGATTTATCTAGAGCATGACTGAGACTGATTTTAATCAGGTTATATTTCCTCACACAGGTCAACAGACTAGCTAAGTACTATAGATACAAGTACGCATACTAGCAATTTCCCTATAGCAAGGCCTAACATAGCATAGACACAGTATATTGAAAGGAAGTCAGTTGGCGCTCGTGTGATTCCTTAAGGTGGGGTTTTGGAGTTAATGTGTGACAATGTGTGTAGGTAACCTATGAAACAGGTGCACAAATGGCTGGAAAGATTGATTCGGTTACCATAGCATTTAAGACACAATCAAACATCTCAAGCGTTACAAGGAAAACAATGTAAGCGGCCATTTGTGGCTGCGTCTGTCTCAGTGATTGATTCCTAAGCAAGTCTGTGGCATGTAGAGTTCTGTTTACTCTCGTCTTCTCAGACTTTCTGTGAGCTGATGTCATCTAAGTGTTAATCGAGCATTAGAAATACCTGACGGAGCAGCCGGATTGGTCACTTGCACTTTTAAACACACACATATACTGGCACACACCCTGTGAGACCTTTGGACTTATAGAAAGCTGTGAGATTACAGAATACTGAATCAACAATGAGAGAGAGAGAGAGAGAGAGAGAGAGAGAGAGAGAGAGAGAGAGAGAGAGAGAGAGAGAGAGAGAGAGAGAGAGAGAGAGCCACCCTTCTGTGAAGAATTCCTAAACATGCTTCCTGTCTGAGTAAGTAACCGGTGGAGTTTGTGTAGCACCAGTGCATACGTGAATCTGTCTCACTTTTCTCTGGATAGCGCAATAATTTTTACTGTACTTTATCAGTATTATATACTATACTGCACATACAGTGGCTCCCAGACGTAGTAACTTTACCGCTTAGTAAAGTTATTTTCTAAGTGGTTTTTGCTTGATGTTCCCAAAATGATTTCTAGAGAATGTGTGTAATTTTTCCTCCGTTAAATACATCACATTAACTATGAATATGATTCACTAACATCTGACAACTTGGGTGTCTTAATTTTGAATGGTATATCTATTATATTATCATTTAAAAACTAATAAACGTCTTTTTACGAAACATTTGGCTTAAAAAGTGTTAGTGCTGTCTTTTTTTTTAAAATAAATGTTAGATTTTTTTATTGATCTAATTCAATGTTATTTATAGTATTATTTTTATACTATTTTAGTATTAATTAATGGATTTTATTTTGAAATGATTAGTTTTCACTTTAATTTTAGTTTAACTATATTTTTCATTTCTGTTTTAGTCATTTTAGTTTGTCAACTGAAACTTATTCCAGGCAACGTATTTCATTTTCAAGTTTTTCAAGTAATATTTCTATTTAATTTTAGCTTTATTACCGAAAATTTTTATTGTTTTTTTATTTTTTAGTATTTAGTTCAACTTAAATTAAAGTTAACAACATCATTCACAGAATCGTGGAACCAGAAATGACTCATTCAAATTTACAGCTGTAGGTTCAGTGCTTTACCGCAAAACAGGACAAAAACAAACATCACCTTATTTGGACTTGTTTTATTTGGTTGATGATTTCAAACATCACAAAAATGCAAACAACCTTTGAACTCTGACCTAGAGATGGCATAGTGCACACTAGCTGTTCTCAAACAGAGTATCAGTGTGGCAAGGTACTCCTCTCTGTTGCTTTCTTTGTTTCGTCGAGGCGTGAGTGATTAAGCTTGCGTTAGGAGTCATTATCTGAGTGTTTGCACAGCTCCGTCTGTCCTGAATGGGCCCAGTGGGTAAACACAAACGTAATACAGGATACACTTGCACAAGAGACTCAAGGTCTTTTCATAGTCAAACACACACATCAACACACTCACCACTAGTGCAATTCACTTCCCCCCAGATCTCCACTGACTAATTTAAACATCCTCATTACAGTTAGATGAGTAACATGTGGCATCTTCCCAGTGTTTTTTTTTTTTTTTAACTAACATCAATTTTCATTTTGATGATCTGTTAAGCCATTGTTGTAGTACGCCTAATCAGTGTAACTATCACATTTTCTATTCAGTTTAGGGTGGAAACCATGTCATAGTTCAGGACTCATTAAATTATTAAAAGCTTAATTTCACACAATGATATGAATGACGACACCTGTTACGCCAAAAACAGAAATGATATCTATAAGTTAAATATATTAGTTTCCTTCCACACAGATGACTGTCAGTGGCCCCTGGTGAAAAAGGGGTTGGGGCCTGAAAGTTGTGGGCGTGTCATTGCGGGTGGAGTATTTTCACTCCACTGAACCTCTACGGAGTGAGTAATTACTGGCTCCGCAGCCAACAGAGGGAACACACGCTCTGCCACACAGAAAAATACGGTCTCAACAAATTAGTAGAAGAGTTTGGCGTGGAATTGTGGAGTCTATACATGTTAAAGTGCGTGAAAGGACTCCAATGGACTGCTGGGAAACACTCTGAAGGAAATGGCAGGAAGCACCTGAAACCTGTTGCTCTGAGCACTAATGCGAAAGGTGATTTTATTTTTTTTTATTAGCCTATTCACCTTAATTATACTTTAAAAAACGAATTTATTTTTGGACGCCAGGTATCTTTTTCTTATTTTCTTCTTGATTTTTCGGCGTCTTTTTTTGTTGTTGTGAATCCGCCGGATTGCATTCATCGGATACATTCACCTGCCATGTGGAATTTAACGCAGATCAGAAAGGAAACCGACGCTTAAAATGTTACTTTGCTACAAAGTGTCTGCGGGAATTGAACTTTCGACCTTAACACGGTTTACTTGGTGAATGATTGACCATTTAGTCCACGGATGCGCGTGCTTTTCCATGGTACGTTCTGACGCTCAAATCTATGTTTATGATTTTCTGTAGAATTATTAAGCTATTGTTTGATTTAACTGTAGTTGTTCTCTTACTCTTTCAGCCCGTGTTTAAGATCATGGTCTGTATGAAATGCACTCACACAGTTGGAAGAAAGTGTGCTCGGGATCTGGAATGAAACTTCACTGTGATTTACAACCTTGTGGACTGTGGACATGCTGCTGGAGCAATTAAGGTTTCCTTTTGGGATTTCTTCTTTCCGAAACGCAGCAATAAATTAAAAAAAGAAAGAAAGGAAGGAAGGGGGAAAACCTGAGCTGAGAAAATACTCAAGAATTGAAATTCATAGTTTTCCAATATGAGGAAACCTGCAGATAAGCATCATTTCACCATGGAGACCTCAGGGATGCACCTGGTCGGATTTTGGCTTCATGTTCTGCTGCTGTTGCAACTGTCTCGGCTTGGCGATGCCGCCTCTAAGGATATCGTGTGTGAGCCCATCACCGTACCGATGTGCAAAGGGATTGGATACAATCACACCTACATGCCCAACCAGTTCAATCATGACACCCAGGATGAAGTCGGCTTGGAAGTGCACCAGTTTTGGCCACTTGTCCGGATCCGTTGCTCCCCAGACTTGCTTTTCTTCCTGTGCAGTATGTACACCCCAATCTGTCTTCAGGACTACAAAAAGCCTCTGCCGCCTTGCAGGTCTGTGTGCGAGAGGGCTAAGAGGGGTTGCTCCCCCCTCATGATCCAGTATGGGTTTGAGTGGCCAGAGCGGATGAGCTGCGAGCAGCTACCCATGCTGGGTGACACTGATCGGCTTTGTATGGACAGGAACAGCAGTGAGACCACAACTCTATCACCTCCTTTCCCCAAACCCACTCCCAAGGGAACGCCACGACATAGAGCCACTGCAAAATCTGCTCCGCCACAGAAGTGTGAACGTGAGTGCCATTGTCGAAACCCCCTAGTGACAATTAAACAGGACGCACATCCTCTTCATAACCGGGTACATACCGGCTCTCTACCCAATTGCGCTTTGCCTTGCCACCAACCCTACTTTTCCCTGGATGAGCGTGCCTTCACAACCTTCTGGATCGGCCTTTGGTCAGTGCTGTGCTTTGTCTCGACATTCACCACTGTGGCCACTTTCCTCATCGACATGGAGCGTTTCAAATATCCAGAGCGGCCGATTATCTTCCTGGCTGCTTGTTATCTGTTCGTGTCGCTGGGGTACATTGTGCGACTGCTTGCGGGCCATGAGCGGGTAGCTTGCGAGGGCTCCGGCAACCAACAGCACATCCTCTATGACACCACGGGTCCAGCCCTTTGCACGCTAGTTTTCCTGCTCATATATTTTTTTGGAATGGCCAGCTCCATCTGGTGGGTGGTGCTTTCCTTCACCTGGTTCCTGGCGGCCGGAATGAAATGGGGGAACGAGGCCATCGCGGGTTACTCGCAGTACTTCCACCTTGCTGCTTGGCTCGTCCCTAGTGTCAAGTCCATCGCTGTCCTGGCTTTGAGTTCAGTGGATGGTGACCCCGTGGCTGGGATCTGTTATGTCGGCAACCAGAGTTTGGAGAGCCTACGTGGCTTCGTATTGGCACCGCTGGTCGTCTACCTCTTCACTGGCTCCCTCTTCCTTCTGGCCGGATTCATTTCACTCTTCCGGATCCGTAGCGTTATTAAACAGGGTGGCACCAAGACGGACAAGCTGGAGAAGTTAATGATCCGGATTGGGCTCTTCACCGTCCTGTATACCGTGCCCGCAACTATTGTGGTGGCTTGCCTGGTATATGAGCAACATTACAGGCCAGGTTGGGAGCGCGCACTGGCCTGTTCTTGCCCGTCCGAGCGCCAGCGGCTCGGCGTAGGGCCGGACTATGCTGTCTTCATGCTGAAATACTTCATGTGCCTTGTAGTAGGCATTACCTCAGGTGTTTGGATCTGGTCCGGGAAGACTCTGGAGTCCTGGAGACGCTTTGTGGCGCGGTACCTCCCCTGTAGGACCCGGAAGCTACCTGTATCAGGCTCGTCCATGTACAGCGAGGCCAGCACCGCTCTCACAGCCCGAGCCGGAACGGCACCCACTGGGACCTATCACAAATCAGCACCTTCATCACATGTCTGAGCATTGGCCAGAAAGCCCTTGTCCTTTATAAACCCTACAACTGTCAAATGAGTGACGCATGAAGTGTGCAGGTCATGACTCTGAATGAGCAGGTGTCTTTTTGACCAACATCACCGGATATGATGGACGGAACGAATATATTATGAAGGATTTTTACAGACTATTGGTTGTTTCATTGTAGTCAAGCTCTTCTCATTCACTGGTCTAATTTGCAAAGCAATGAACATGATACTTTGTGAGGAAAAGATGATCTCTACATATCGTAGCAAGCATGGTAGCCATCTTCTATGTTTTTTAGATAGTAAATGATGGAAAAAAGATCTGAGAAAGTTAATACTTGATATGAGTCAAGACAAATTGAGGGGGTTGTGGAGAGATTTTATTTATTTGTGTATTCTTGTAAATATGCTATTTGAGAACTTTGTGATAGCTCAGATTACAGTCGCTCTGCTGTGTTTGTGACTTTTTATCAGCATTTTACAGGATGTCAGTTGGATCATTTTAAATATCGTCTCCAGGTTTCTAATTTACTCATTTGGACGTAGGATGTAAATAGGTGCTTTCATGTGTCCTCTGTAACCAAGAACAACACTTTGTCATCTTATATTGTGCAAGTGGAGGTCTAGTAAAGAAGCAGCTCACATTCACTTAAAGTTGTTGCAGGCATTTCTGCACAAGTTAATGCTGACCGAATGTTCTTCAGTGTCCCTCAACAACCACTTACCAGGTTGTGCGTTTCAAAGATATCTCTCCACTAATAGATTGTTGGTTAGCATCTGTTGGGCAGTGTTATGTATCATCTATAGAGTTGTTTGAAGAATCTGTAGGTCTATAGTGTGAGCTTGACTTCCCTCTTGTGGTCAATGGTTCAACTTTCATGAGGTTCAGGTGTTAACCAGCAGCCTAGGTTTGTTGAGTAGAAGGCCAAATATTAACTGGTTTCAAAACAAAGTTGAACAACAATTTCTTTTGGTCTGTTCGTTTCCTTGTAAAGCCTCATGATCCGGTCTTTGGTTGTTTTATGTCATTTCACCTTATTTGTGTTTTGAATCAGAAAACAAGTGTTGGGTATGCACTTTTGGCAGACAGAATCCGTAAACGTTTTTGTAGATCTGTGTGAAATCTTTCAGTGGAGCATTAAGGTGTAAATGTAAGCATTGTTTGGTTGCTTTTTACTGTCCAAGCTGTTGTAGAAATACCTTTTCCTGTGTTTAGTTTTTAAAATGCCTCACGATTTTGCTGCATGTCTGGTTGTGTGTACATACTCGTTTGGCTCTATTAATATGTAAATCTTGTAGAAGACATGTCCTTTTAAGAGTCCAGACTGCAACTCTGTACATATGTTTTGTAAAAGATATGAAATACAGTGCTACAATTTTAAAGAGATTCTTAGATATTTATGAAAAGTGTCTTTTACATGTTTCTTTTGTTTCTCTTACTGGTAGAGAATAAAAATGAGGAGCAATTTGTGAACTGGCAAGTCAAACGTTTGGTCCATCATTTATTGTGCTTTTTTTAACTGCTGTTTTGGAGAGAAAATAAATTCACCTCATTGATCTAAAAAAAAAAAAAAAATCTTATTTTTATACCTTTCTAATGTTTTGTTAGTAGAATGCTATCAATTTCAATTTCAGATTTTATAACAGGCACTAAAAACCTGCACTTTATTCAAATTTTCTTTTACATAGTTTAAAACAAATACGGTTCTAACAGTTAATTAGCCCTTAATGTGAAAGAAAGAGCTGAAAAATGTTCAAATCCCTGGATTCATTTTTCAGTGTAATGCAACAAAACCACAAACCACCATTTTAACAGTTGACCTTGTAAAACGTTCTTCAAACATAAATTCAGACGTGTTACATGATTAGTGTTTATTTAAAATACTCCATCTGCAAATGATTTCAATTAAAAACTGACAGTTCACAGCTAGTAGCCTACATAGTAAGCAAAAAACAAACAAAAGAAACCATTCAGTCTGTTTTTGTCTCTATGTTGTTCTGCATCGTTTGGGTAAGGTGTAGGATCTTTCGACCGGCGTAACGTCGCAGCCAAAGGAGGGGGGCAAAGAACGAGTTTTGTCCATTGAGCTTCGTCTTGGAGTGGCTGCTGTTTCCCGAGAAAAATCTCTAAGAAAGAACAGCATTGGATCTGCGGATGCCCACTAGGTTGTCTGCGCTGAATGATCTCCTCATGGCCACTCTGCTCAGATCCTTGTACTTATCCTCACATAGTCTTGAGATAGCCTTTAAAAGAAAGAACAAATGATGAGAATTTTTGCAACAAAATTGACCCGTTAGAAAAATCTAGTCAATTTTTTTAGGTCTGCTGCCCACCTCTAATTTCTGCGCTCGTTCGTTGCTCAATGGCTCCAAAGGAAAGCTCAGGTTGTTGTCGTCTGCTAAAGAGCGCAGGTCAAAGTAATACTTGGCGTAGACGCTGGCCGGCACATTAATGTTAAACTGTAGCAGCTCCAGAAAATGTCTTTCCATCTCATTCCTGAAAAATATTTCATATTTCAACATTTGTGCCGTTTATATTTTTGTGGAAACAGTGATAGTTTTTTTTCAAGATTCTTTGAATGTTAAAGTTAAAAATAACTTTTTTTGTATCGTTTTTACTGATATTTTGTCACTAACTCAATACACCCTTGCTGAATATAAATGTGTGTGTATATACACATACTGTTCATACTGTTCATACTGTTTTTCCACTACTTTATTATAATAGTAATATTTAAAATCTTCGACACTCCCAAATCATCCTAGAGATTGTCTGCGAGCAGGTACGGAGACTGTCACTGTGTCACCTGACTGTTTTGGGAAAAGCAGACATTAGGTTGAGGTTGGTATGGATGGTGTTGTGAGAGGGGGGGAGGGGGGCGGTTCAGTCGCTAGGGGCAACAAATGGAGTGGGCGAGAGCCTGGACCATTGTAGAGGAGTCTGAGAGCACTTGAAGCCCGCCAGCCCAGAGGCTCACAAAGACTGCTTCAATGAAAGGGATGAAAATAGAGCGAAGGGGCAGAGAGGAGAGAAGAGGGACATGGCCTTTAACATACACAATCAGGTAGAACAGACACGTACACACACAAACCCTGTCTGTGTCATTTATATGGATATTGAGACATGAGAACAAACAAAAAAACAAGGTTTTGAAGTGTGTCGCTTCATTTTGTTGAAAATCGTGCACGCTTGTTCCAAGGGATATGGGAAGTGAGGTATGTAGGAGTTGTAGACTGGAATGAGTTGGCAGAGGAGTGAAGTGACACACAGTACCGTCTCCTGACTGCAGCACATGTTGGATTTTGGATGGTGTGTTGATGTACCACATCAAGACGTTTTGTTCTAGATTATTTCGACTGTACAAATGAGCTGTAACATTTCAGCAGAACGGACAGTGACTATATCATCTCACTCACATGTCCTCAACAGTGATGTCTTTGAGGATCTGACAGTAGTCGACGTTCCACACGGCCTGATCGTCCCAGACTTTCGAGGCCAGTAGAATGGCTCCCAGAACAATCCTCTTCCAGTTAGATGGGCAAATGTCCAGCTCGGCATACGTCAACAGCCTCTCCAAATATACCTGCAGCAAAGACAGTTTTCAAAAGATGCTTCTTGCAATAAAGCATGTGTATCATTGTGTGCAAATTAGAATTAAAACACTGGAAAATCTTTTTAATTAAATTTTAGTTCAAAACCATTAGCTGATGCAATACTTATGAAATAACAATAATTAATACTTTTACAGCATTTATTAATTTCAGGAAGAAAGAATTTGTCTAGGTGATGTTATTCTAGGTTCATTTACACATAACAGTACAAATGTTTACATCTGGTACTTTTCTTTTTCTTTTTTTTTAATGTATTTAATAGTCTCCTATGGTCACCAAGGCTACATTTATAATAAAAATAATCTACGTTTTCAGCATCACATGATCTTTCAGAAATCATTCTAATACGCTGGTTTGGTGTAACACTTTGGGACTCTTTTATTCTTTTTTGGGAATACAAAGTTCTAAAGAACAGCATTTATTATATAGTAATATAATAAATGCTGTAATACAGTAATATTTAGTACCATTCTCTTTACTGTGACTTTTTGAGCAATTTGATGCATCCTTACTGTATAGAAGTAAATAAAATAAAAACTAAATAGAAATAAATAAATAAACCTAACTAAGCCCAAACTCTTGAACGGTAGTGTACACTAATTCATTATAATATGTTGTATAAATGAGCATTAACCTTTATTAACAAATGCTGTAAAAATAGTTTTGTTGTTTGTTAATGATACCTTTTAATTAAATGATAACAATTGAACCTTATTGTACAATGTTTTATCAAAATATTGTAAATAATTAGAAGTGACCGGTTGTGGACAACACTGGTTAAACAAACACATGGTAATCCATTCTCTGGTGCTCTACTGTCCTCTAGTGGACATCAGGAAACTGTACCTAAGCACCTCCATCAAAAACCAAAGCCCCTGCTATTTCTCAAAGTGGAGCAGACCAGTAAGAAAGGCTGCTATTCTCTTACCAGAGTGACGATCGCACACTCGGCTGTGAGCTGTGCAGCGCTGAACAGTGTCCGGACGAATCGATAGATGAGTTTGTGTTCGGGGTCTGTGCGGGAGTAATCATCAGGAACCTGCTCCCTCTGCCAAAGGTAGCATTCATACACATTATATGCTAGTATGTTTTTCTAGCTCAACTTCAAGCTCAAATGTGTTTCATTTAACATACGTTTTATGTTCATTAGTTACTTCTGATGAATAAAATGTCAGTATGACGCCAAGAGACCTTCTACTATCACAAAGAGTCCCTGTCATTGTGGCAAGTGGGAGAATATAAGCTAACTATATGGGCTGGGAGTGAGGAAAAATAACTGACTTTTCACAGAGCGTGTTATATGTCAAGTCCCAAATAACAAAAATAACTGACTGTTCGCAAATGCTTTTCCAAAAAAAACATTTTAAATGGATTTTAAACCACATATGAATCAGATCAAATGTACAAATCGGATTGCATAACATTTTTGCTGCTCAGACTAAACAACTAAACGGATTTGATGCACAGAAAAAAAATAGATATTGCAGCCTGTCTGAACAAAACCAAAGAGAGTCTATTGCAATTGTCCAACAGCTGCAGATGTTACTGAAAAAAGAAAAAGAAGGGGTTGACTTACAGATAAGGGGTGCATTTTTTCATCAAAGATGTCCAATGACCTATCGGAGTCCCTGAAATAGATTAATAAAAATTTTTATATGCAAAACCTTTTCAAAATTTAGGTGAAATGATGCTCGTGGAAAAGAACCTAATAAAACGTACCTGTTTTTAATGTGATAATATATTGCTAATGTGACACTGGAAACAGAGAACCGAAAGGTGGTCAACATACAAACCAAAGCAAAATAAAAACACACAACAAACAGCCCTCCACCTTTTCAATCTGCTACTCATTTTTTACATGCATTCAATGGTATGTACTCATTAATGTGTATATACTGTAGAAAGAGTTCTAAGAAAAAAGCATGCGATAACACAATGAACCTTCACTGACCATTTGATTGTGCTTTTCAGGTTGGGCTGACTGACGGTACTATCATCAATGAATATCGTAGAGCAGGAGCTGTACTTCTTCGAAAGCAGACCAGGTGAGACCTTCAGAAAGGACCAACATTTAATACGCATGCAGAGAGACGTTCCTTATAACCAAACACAACCACAAACAAACTCCAAAACACATTCACTCACGTGGTTTATGTGATTGCTTTTCCTCCTGTCCCGTACTGAAAAGAAAGGCAGGGGTTTTGTTGTTAAACATTTCTTCATCAAATATTGACAAGCTGTACCAGTGGCCATTTACCAAAGTGACTTTCCAGCTATTAACAGTATGGGTCAGGACACTAGTTAATATGCAGCTACTAACAAGGAAGTAAAGTGAAATGATTAACTCATTAGATGACAATTGTTGGAAACACTCACCATCTGTCTGCGACTTGCTGAGGAAGATCGTGCTGGCACGGGCATGATCTGATGGGTTGGACCCTAAAGCCAAATCTAGAAGACAGATAATCAATCAATCAATCAATCAACAACATAAGGGCATAATTACAAACGTCCAAGAATGGGTGGTACGGTCGGTGGGCAACATTTCACATATACAATACCATTTGCAGTTATCAAAAGATTTGGGTTAATACGTCAGAAATCTAATATGCTGATTTGGTGCTCAAGAAATATTTCTTATCATCAATCTTAAAAAACAGCACTCATTTGATGTAGAAACTTTTTCAAATGTCTTTACTGTCACTTTAATGCATCCGTAGTGTACTTTTAGTATAGCATAATATTCAATTTTTCCTGTTCACTATATTTGCCCATAACAAGGCAAAGCCAAGATTGGATTTTTAAAAATGAGCTGGAAGTGCACCGGTGGTGACATACATAATCATTCAACTGTCCAACGGAATAAATATTCATCTTTATACAGAAACAACCCCCCTATAAGGGAGATGAGGCGGTATGTCGTCCTGCTCTGAGCACTCAGACTGATTGGCAGGGGCATGCTGCTACCCGCTCTGGCCACAGGAGTGAGAGGAGTGGGGGCACAATAAGCCTATTGTATGGGCACTGCAATAGAACAACGTGAGCTCACACCCTGAGCTCCGCCCACACCGCCATGTGCCACAGGAGCCATGCCAACGGATCAAAACAGACCTTACTACACATTACAAACCATTACTGAATCTACTGGGAGATGAGTCTGTAAACGCTTTTAAGTCTACAGCCATAAAATGTACAAATATTCTACCCCAAGTGTTATTCAAAACATTGGGATTGAGGATGTTGCCCAGGCCACTTCACTGAAAGATGTCTACATCAGCCAATGAAGAGACATTCTTCTGGAATTAAATGGAGACAGGGTCAAAAGATTTGTGCCAGTGCTGCTAAGTTCTACAGAAAACACACTCCAAGGAGATGTTTGGACAGCTGCAACCATGTCATGGGAGCTACAAAACTGGCAGGAGGTGTAGCGCAGGTGCAGGACAGAAGAATTCTTGAGGAAGTTCAGGGCACCCAGCTTTAGTTTGGATGACATTACTTTACACTCTATGGCCCTAAATGTACAATGGATCACAAAGCATGTAACATTCATAGCATTACCAAAGAGTCACTGTGCCCACAAGTGGCATAATTGGCATAATTTTTTTTCTGCTTCTAATTTTTTTCCTGGCTGGTCAACAGCTATGAAACAACAGTAGTTAAAGTTAGTTAAATAGTCAAGTTTATAATTTATGAAGAAAGTTTACAGCAAGTTTATATCGATTCTGTTTAATGGTGAAGATATTTATAGGCAACTCTATCAAAATGTTACTCGAAGACCCTATTCCTGCTGCAATTCACCTTCATGTTAAACCATGGTCAGTGAAAAGTGCAGATAGTTTCTAAATGACTACATTTCAGGTACATCCAAACATGTACTCTAATAAATGAAAACCTCAGAGCCTGGCAGTACAAGTCTTGATATCTTTCTTCAACACAAAAATTCACAGCCATTTCCTACCCGAGGATACGAATGGCATGGCAAAGTGAAAATGACAAGTCCAAATTAGTTGGGCAAACCCGAAGACTTATTTCTCAACTGAACTCTTGTTGGAGCTGAGGCCCAGATTCCTTCCCCTGAGAGATCGATGGTCATGGGTGAGAGAGAATGCTGACCAATAGGGAGGTGCAGGAATGCCTGGTGACAAGGCAGCTTTAATCCAAGGGTGGCATACTACAGCCAATTATACGTTTGCTAACTCAGTGATAAAACGCAAAGCTAACGTCACACTGCTGGCAAATACAAATGCATTCTTTCTTAGTGGATCACACATAAAGATTAGATCAAAATCTTGAGGCTGTGCATTATAGTGATTTTACTCCACCTCACTTAGTGCATAAGAACACTCCTTAACTGTGGTAAAAGCCATGTAATGAGCTCCCATGAATTATTGCTTTAAAGGATTAGTTCAATTAAAAACTAACAGTTCTGTCATCATTTACTCAGTCTCATGTTGCTCTAAACCTGTGTGACTTCGGTGGAAATACAGAAAGAAAGACCAGATGCTCTCTTCGTTTTGTATTATTGTTTTTTATGAACTATCCCTTTAGCATGTACATTACGGTTCAAATTTTGGGGTCGTAAGAATATTGAACGCTTTTGAAAGATGTCAGTGCTCACTGAGGCTGCATTTTTTTTTATTAAGAAATACTACAAAAAAAAAATTGAAATATTGTTACAAGTTAAATAACTGTTTTCTGTTTAATATACTGCAATATATTTTAAAATGTAATTTATTTCTGTGACTGCAAAGCTGAATTTCAAATCTGAGTGTCACATGATCCTTCGGAAATCATTCTAATATGCTGATTTAGTGCTCAAGTAACATTACTTATTATCAATGTTGAAAACAGTTGTGCTGCTTAATATTTTTGTGGAAACAGTGATACAAAAGAACAACGTGTTTGAAATACAATTTTTGTAAATTGTTGCTATATCAATTTAATATATCCTTGCTGAAAGCAAGTATTAATTTCTTTCCACATGAAAAAAGTCAAAACCCAAACTTTTGAATAGTAGTGTATGTGCTAAACAACTGAGATTCATTCATTCCATAGGTCTCTAGAGCTCATGTACTCAACTGACACTCCCATTCCCCCACCACCAAAGTCAAAAATAACCCCTGGGGGTAGGGCAGCCGTCCTCAGAGGGGAGGAACACGGTTGTAGTGTGGCATAGCACAGTGATTCCCAACAAGGGGTATGTGTACCTCACAGATTTTGTTTTACTTAAAGAAAATTCACAACTTGATTTTCAGTGCTGCCATATCATATCAGCAGTTCTTGTCTTTCTTACACTTCGCCTCTCTTCTGTTTCGGTGCGGATTAAGGAGAAAGTTTGGGAAACACTGGCATAACACACCAGAGAAGTGATACTATATAGTATGAAGACAGTTCGATACAGGAAAACTAAGTTTATCCAAACTTAACCTCTAAGCCCCAAAGGGAACCAAACATACCTCATGGAGATTCTCAATGAGAGAGCGAGATAAGGAGAGAATGCAGCTGTCCCAAGATCTACATCAGTGGGATGCCAGGAATTCTACACATTTTTGATCGTCTCTGCCAGTTAAACTTAGAATCGTTTTTTATTCTCATGTCCAACATTATTCCAAATTAACCATGACCTGGAATGTCCCAATCATAAAGGATTAACCGCAGCCGCAGTAGTGGAGTTTACGCTGCTGTCATATGTGCTTTAAGCCAAAGATGAAGACATGTTGCTCTAAATACAGCACTGGAAGTTATTTGTGAGTGTGTGTGTGTGTGACTATATGCATCTCCCCTGAGGGTAAAATAGCTCAGGCTAAATAAACAGCAGTAAAGACTGCAAACAATCCCAAGGGGCATCACACACACATCCCAAATACTAACAGTTATCCTTCTAAACATCTCCATAAACCTCGTTTCTTTCAATAATGATACTAAGTGTAGCTAATTAGTCAAATCTGCCATTGTTATTCGGACCGAAAATATCATAGGCCACCCATTTTCAGAGCAAACCTACAACACTTAAAGTGTTCAGCTCTTAACAGAAACCCGACCCGTGAGACGAGGAGGTCACGGCATCGGATCACAGCAGTAAAGTTCCTCAAGAAGCTGTGGCACACAAATGTGGAAACACAAGTATAGTAAAGAACAGAACAGAACGGAATAGAATAGAATTTTGTGGTGACAGTCGCTGTCATGGATCAACACTTGCAGGATTCAAACCTGCAACATTTTGGTTAAAGTTCTAGATTTAGTTGTCAAATCTGGTTCTAGATAAGCCAAGAACTGCACATTTTGGAAACTAGTCAGACCTTGAAACTACTTCTAATAAACAGATGGTATATATTAGGTTAATTAGGGGAGACATCCAAAATGTGCAATTGAGAACCACTTGTCTGGATCAAGGGTGCTTAGTTTTGTTAGTGGAGATCCACCTCAAAAGTTAATTTCCAACACATGTCTGTATTATCATCAAGTAAACATTAAGACCTTGATGAGCTAGTTCAGGTGTGTTTGAGCAGGGTTAGTCTCCACTAGCAGGACTGAGCAATCGTGGTCTAGATCTTTTACCCACTAGAACTTACCATCGGGAACCTCTCGGTCACTGATGTGCTGCAAGTATGGACCGGTGTCATCGCTCAGGTCTGTGTTGATCTGATAGTCCTCCAGACGCTCCACCTGACGGGGTAGTTTGGGGCTCCCACCGGGGGACACGCAGCAGGATGCTGTATTTCCCATGATGATACACACAAGTATGTGCTCTACCTGCTCAGGTGTGTTAGTCTAGGCTGCTTCTGTCATCAAATGTGAAGCAGTGGATCCAATGAATGAACTCAAGCTAAATGAAGGTGCATGAAGGGCTGAAATAAGCAAACAGAGTCAGCATTTACTGCTGTCTTGCTGTTCCAGACTCAAGAGGTATTTTACTATCTGTGCCAGTCATATAACGGGACTCCATGCATTTAGACACAGTGCAACAGAAGACCCAAGGCTTTAGCATCCGAGCAATCAATACAACCGGATATAAGACACGTGACTGACAGCATATCACTAGAAAATATCAGTCTGAGATCATTTAATACGGATTTAGTCTTTTAAATTAGCCGCACATGCTAACTGCTAACGGCTAATATTGATTCATTGTGATTAAGCGAGTTATTAGCCGTCGTGCTAACTGAGATAAACCATCCCTTTAATCCTGATTTGAATGTCCGAATGTGTCCTAAATTAAGCCGGTTTGGTGGGTCAAATCGGGAACAGATGAAATAGCCCCTGAAGAACAGACTTCCAAGCATTTATCCGTCATGTATACGGCAGATCTGCGTGTTGGCTGAAACTCTGGATCCAATAATCACTCAAATCCTCAGGCCTTCGGGCCCGCAGCGAGGGAAAATGAAGCTTTTAACGCATCAGATGAATAAAGTCCCGTCCGTTTACATGCGCCTAATTCAAGCTCCGGGTTTGTTTGGAGTTATTAGATTTTGTCCAGCGAGTCTCGTCGGAGAGTCCCCTGTTATCCCCTCCTCCTCGCCGGCCAGTACAGCAGCAGCGATCCGCTCCCCGCCACCACCGCCATCTGCTCCGAGTGACGCAGGTGAGGGCCCGCCCCTTTTCGACATTCCATCAAATACGATTGGATGAGGGATCAAAACAAAATAAATATCTGTTTAAGGATTGGTGATTATAACTGTCAATCACGCCGGTAAGCTAAAGATTTAAACCCCGCCCATTTACACACCTCTTTGTGAATAGAATGAAATGGAATACTAGCGTACTGCGTACTGCACAGTGCATACTATTCTTTTGTGAAATAGTATATAAACTATAGAATGATAAACATTTCAAACAGTATACATGCTTAATTCAGCAAGTGCTGTTTAGTTATATGAAATAAAAAGTGTTTTTTTTTTTTGTTTTTTGTTTTTGCAGTGGAATAGAAATTTAAATACCAATAGGCTAAATCATACAATTGTTAAATATTTGTATGTGTATTAAGTTTCTGCTCACCAAGCATGCATTTATTTGATCCAAAGTACAGCAAAAACAGTCAAAATGTAAAAAAAGTTTTACTGTTTAAAATCTTAAAATGTAATTTCTTCCTGTGATTTCAAAGCTGAATGTTTAGCATTCTTCAGAAATCATTAGAAATCATTCTAATATTCTGGTTTGCTGCTCAAAAATTATTATTATTATTATTATTATGTTTAAAAACAGCTCAGTAGGTTTTTTTTTCAGGTTTCTTGGATAAACAGAAAGTTCAGAAGAATAGCATTTACCTGAAATAGAAATCTTTTGTAACATTATACATGTCTTTATCATCACTTTTGATCAATTTAAAGCATCCTTGCTAAATAAAAGTATTAATTTCCATAACCCCCCCCCCCCCCCCCTTAATAAAATAAATGCAAATAAAATAAATAAAAATTATACTGACTCCAAGCTTTTGAATGGTGTAGTGTATAATGTTACAAAAGCTTTTTTGTTTTTTTTGTTTTCTCTAGATAAATGCTGATCTTTGGAAGCATTTTACAGTTTTTTTATTTTTTTTTATTTTTATTTAACTAATTCTGCCTCTTGTTTGCCACTCCAATTGAATACTGGCCTGATTGTTTTAAACTTTAAATCCAATTTTGGGAAAAAATAAATGTAAAATCTTGGAATGTCTCTACCAAATTAACATTCAATCGGACAAAAAAAAAAAAGAAAAAAAAAAGAGTAATCAAAGAGAAAAATTAGGGCTAATAATGCTTCAGACTCATTTGGGGGTCTCATTCAGCTTCTCACAGAATTTACTTTGAAACTATTTTTACTCAGAAATGACAAGGAACACATTACATTCAAAATAAAATTTTAAAGTAGAAAGATTGAAGTATAATGCTTTCTTGTAAAATAACCGTTTTATTCACAGCTTTGAAAAATCACTCGAGTATGGTGTTAAGCACATTGTATTACAGTATTTCCAACCACGACACTCACTGTGCAGTATTAGTATTTTATTAAAGATTTACATTTGTGTACAAAAGGAAGGTGGGGGAACAACAACAAGTATACACAATTCTGTTTGAACAGTAATAGAGTGCAAAGCTTCTAAAAATGTAAGCCAAGTCACAGAGTATATACAATACACTTCTAAACTTTCGAAACACTATAAAATCCTACCAGTTCTGTACATAGTGTCCAAAAGGTGAAAGCTATCATACAAAAAGTGCATGATGTGTTTGTCCAAAATGAGTGGGATCAAACATTGCTTCAGATTGATTGGTCTTTTGTATGCATGAAGACAAACACACATAGTCGCATATTTCGGAGTTCACTTTGGCCAGCAAGGCAGTAGGTCAATCTCATTGCATACGGGGTACATACAAGAGGGGGGACAAAAAGTTAATATCAGTTCAGAAAAATGAATAAAGATTCTATCACTGAAAACAGACAGAATTTGCATTTCTCTGAAAGCTGAGGTCAGTCTGTCCTTCGACGAGCCAATTCAGATTCTTGTGTCAGAAAATAATTGGTTTTGTGAGGGAAATCAGGTTGCATGTCAGCTTGCATAAGCAGTTAGACTGCAGATCTGGACCGTGAGCGCCTGCCGAGGAGAGATTGCTTCCCTAATTTGTCACGCCTGAATGCGTAAATGACACGTCAGGCAGACGGTTCGAAGTTTAAGAGTAGCAGCAGATGATGCACTTGCCAACAGATGACAAAGGTATATTTCAGTACAGACTGGGGTTGTTGATGGGCATTTTTAAATTCATAAGTCTCTTTGGCTGCTAACATCTTTCAAAAACTTTCAAAATGTCACTACAACCAAAATCTGAACCCCTTTTGCTTTTAAACAACTTTAAAAGTCCAATAATCGACGTCATAATTATCCATCAAGAACTTTAAAAGCCTTAAACAGTTTGGGTCAACTGAGATGACTTTGTAAACAAAATACAACTTGCGTTGATGAAGGCAAACTGTAACTTAAGTTACCAACTGTTCAGTTGTTTCTTGAATTTTCAGAAGCAACTGAATGTGAACAAAGGAAAAATGAAACCAAGAGAAATCCTTTTAACATCTTTTTTTTTTTTTATGTATATTTGTATATATATATATGAAATAGCTGCCAAAAATGCTATAATAGATAACATGTACTCTTTACTTATGTTATCACATTATCAAATACAAAGACACTGCCTCCCAGTTAGTGTTGAAATGAAAAATTGATCATATAACAATATCAAAGCTAATGTAATATTTATAAAACATGCTTTTGTTTATAATGCCAGAGATAGAATGTATTGGATTGTATTTCATCCAATTATAGCTCTATGATACACAAGCATAACACAAAAGTGATCTGCCAAATATGATCAATATAAATGTGAAGAAATGTTTAACCTGAAAAATATTTTCAAAATCACTTCTGAGTAATTCTTGACATTGTAATGTGAATTTTGGTGTACATTTGACCAAATGTCTACAATAGAATTACCTTTTTATATTGTGTTTGTGCAACTCTTGCTACTGCAAAGGCAGTATTTTATGAAATTAAATGATTTAGGTAATTTTGTCATCTAAAATGAGCAAAATCGAAATATACACGGGCTATAATCTTGTTCTGTATACAATACACAATATTTCTGTTTATAAATGGCATAGATTCTGTAAATCAGCTTTCATAATTGTATATAGTTTGTTCATATTTAAAGGTAAAAATGTCAACTTAAAACACAAGAGCACTATACACCAAATAAAAGTAACAGTCAGACACGTTAAAAATCTCAAGAGGGAATGATGCCAACTCCAAGACAAAAATCTTTCTTGATGCCTACCATACTATTGAAATGTCAGTTAAATTATTATTATTGTACATTATTTGTATCTCTTTTAAAAGTTATTGACGACTTTACACCAGCACACTGGAAAAAAAGAAGGTAAACATTTTCCCACAAACCCCTTCTCTGAGTTTCGGTTTGAGTCCGGAAGTAAAGATGGCTGAGAACGTACTTGTGTGTTTATGTCCACAGTAAGGTTTTCAGCATTTTTTTTTTTTTTTGTCTTTAATGACATGATCCGATATTTCTAGAGATTTGTGTTGGCCGGGGGGCTTCTGTTCAGTTTCCTCACGTTCTTGTGTGTTCATACAGGCAGTCTGCAGCAATTTAAAATAAGAAAACATTTAGAAAACATGCGTCCGTGTCTGGCTGACTCGCCCTTTAGTCTCTGTACACGTAAGTCTGCCAGAATGAAGGGAGAACGGGTGGTACATCACTCTGATTTGTGACAGTACAGGTCTTTGAGTGCTTTGAGTTCCTCGATGAGAGTTTTGTTCTGGTTCTCCAAAACGGCCACACGGTTCTCCAGACACTTGACATATTCCTTTTTCTTTCGACGACATTCACGAGCAGCCTCTCTAAAGGGGGGAAATATATTTGAGATCTACTTGGTTTTGATGAATCTTTTTGGTTCAAAATGAGGTTGACAAAATATAAAGTCAAATACCAGAAATTTCAGAAATGTTACAGCAAAAATGCACTATGGAACATCCCTTTATTTAAAGATAAATATTATACTTGCATGTGCCTTTATTTAAAGAAAAATGCTATTATACATATTAACAAACTACATTAAAACAATTAAAATTACATGTATCCTTCAGATATTACATGTCCTTAATCTCTTTTTTTGTCGATGTTTTATGTTAATCATATTTTTTCATGAATATTATCAACATAATGAAAAACAGCAGGTATTTTAGGATGCATTTACTATAAATTCTAATGTGCAGATCCAATATTTTGATTTCTGAAGGATCATGTGACACTGAAGAGAGGAGTGATGGCTGCTGAAAATGCAGCTTTCCCATTGCAGGAATAAATTTCATTTTAAAACAATCACATCAAACACAGATATTATAAATCGTAACAATATTTCACAATATTCCTGTTTTTACTGTATTTTTTGAATGCAACTTTGGTGACCATAAGACACTTCATTCAAAAATGTAAAAATAAAAATATTAACAACCCCAAACGTAATGTGCATACATGAGTATCAACATGCTCAGAATGTATGACCATAAGTGATAAGGCCCACTTTAAGTTTGCTTTTACCAAAAACTTGTTTTGGTTTTTACCTGTTCTTCATGAGGCGGACCTCCCTCTTGCGCGTGGCCTCTTCAGCACCTCCTTGGCTTGGCAGGGCCGGAGAGGACGCCATGACCACACCTGGAGCAATAGTGCTAGTTGGGGCAGTACGAATTTGATAGGCCTGAACATCTCCAGAAGCAGCTTTAGGACAGACAAAATGCATCCAACAAACAATTAATCTAAATTTTGATGAATACCTTTAACATGGAGTAACACCGTAGGCCAAAAAGTTGAAAACAATATAAAAATTGATACTATTTACTAACTTAAGCAATTTCCTGATTTGTATCCTTAAAACTGGATTGTATCTTTGTAAAAAAAATCAGGGGGAAATAGTCCAGCTCACCTTGTACCACCACTTGATTGCTGGGCACCAGTATCTGTTGACCGTCACTGGTCTGGGCGTACTGCAGGATGGTGGTCCCCGGCTGGGCTGCTGCTGCATTGGTCATGGTTAGAGTCTGCAATCCCTGCACTCCATCTGTACCATTATTTGCTAGCTGAATGGCTCCACCCTGTGTAATGGCGACTGAAAGAGAAACAGCAATCATGAAGTGGTCTGGTGACAATTTGCCAAAAAATAGAGGTCTTGATTTGGTGACAGCTATAATTACGGTATAATGGTGCGCCAGACATGTTGAGCAGTGCTTATAAAGTGGGAGGTGTAGGTCTGAACCCCAAAATATCTCAAAACTTCAGTCATGGACTTACTGTACTGGCCGCTGCTTGTCTGATATATTGGAGTTGGCACGGTCACTGTAGTGATGGCAGGCGCAGCGTCCTCCTCGGATTTCTCCTCTTCGATTCTCGGAACTCCTGGAGCGTCTGATGATAGGTCATTCAGGATTTTCCTGTAGATCACAGACAGCTGTTGACTTTAAAATGTCCTTATCTCATGCGAAACCACTGAAGACCGTATACGTACCTATATGAGGGGCGTCTAGAAAGGATCTCTCTTCGTTTTTGAGAGTCGGTCACACTGTCCACTGACTCCTGTGAGTCCTCACTCTCCGCTACTGTGGAAATCTGATCAACAGACAATTCTGTCATATTTAGTAATTAATTTCACATAATTGCATGTTAAGAGAACCATGTGAGGTGAATGGAATACATCAAGAATTAAATGCATCTCTTCACTTAATAATCAGTCATTAAAGGGGTCCTATTATGCTTTTTTTTTTTTTTTTTTTTTTTTTTATTAAAGAATAAGAATAACAACAGAACTTGACAAACAGTTGACTGGTCACCTTTGCATCTTTACATAGACCTTATTAACAGATACATACAGTGGTCAAATTGCAGAACATAAAGACATAGACACAATCCATTTTTTCCCAGTATTGAAGATATGTGTCCATCCGTAATTTTAATGCAAAAGTGATTATTTCCATATTTTGTACAAATATTGTGTATTACCTCCAATGGTTGGGCAGCTCCAAAATACATGAAAGTGATCTGCTAGTTGTTCCCCACATTTCCTCCAGCACAAACCACTACCCGTCTGACCATTCTGAATAAATTTTAACTTGGGGGTTATAAAGTATCTAATAAGGTTCCTCCAGCAGAATTCTCTCCACATACCAGAACTAGTAGAAGTAGCCTGAACAGAACAGATATTCAACCACTCTTCTTCTGAAATAGCAAGACTGGCTTCTGTCTCCCATTTTAACCTAACCTCCCTAGTTGAGTGTTCTTTATTGGATTGAATAGATAAAAAAGTTTTGAGAAGTTTCTTATTATCCTTATTTTTATAGACATCACTAAATAAATCTACTAAATTGGGGTCATGCTTCTCCAAATATCTTATTTCACTGTTGAAATAAGTCCTGGTTTGCAGATACCTAAAGAAATCACATTTTTCCAGACCATACATATCAGAGATCTCATGATAACCATCTAATTCTCCCTTTGAGGAAATTGAACTAAAAGTAGTGATGCCAAGCCTATACCAAGATTAAAACTTCCCATCAGACTTTGCCGGTTTAAAGTCAGGGTCAAAGGTGACCCATCTCCGTAGTCTTGACTGTCTTTCAAGTAAAGGCGATTTACAATCTTTAAACCAGATTCTAAATGGAACTTTAAAGTCCATTGATTTAAACTATTAAAATACTGTTTATACAAAGTTTTGCTACCCAAAAGTGATTGCAATGGTATAACTAGCTGTGAAATTTCCAGATCTTTCCACTTTGCTATATAATCTGGGTTACAGCAGCACACTAATGATCTTAACTGAGCTGCCTTGTAATAGTCTAACAAGCAAGGCAGTGCTCTACCCCCTTTCTCTTTAGACAGTTTCAGTGTTTTACATTTAATTCTTGGCCTCCTACCCCTCCAAATAAATCTTGAAATCCACTTATCCCATTCTCTAAATTGTTTTAGAGGAACTTCAACTGGTAGGGATTGGAAGAGGTATAAGAGACGGGGAAGCATGTTCATTTTTATTGTATCTATTCTATTATGCATCTCTAAGGGCAGCTGGGACCATCTATCTATATCTGATTTAATGATCTTATTTATAGGGCCATAATTACTATCAAATAGTTTTGTAGTATCTTTACTTATTAAGATTCCCAGGTACTTAATACTTGTTGAGTTCCACTTAAATTTAAATCTATTCAACATATCTCTCTGAGGAGTATAATTAAAACTTAAAATTGGTGTTTTTTGAACATTTAGTTTATATCCAGAGTAGGTGCGGAAATTTTTTTTTAAATGGACATCAATCTAGGAATACTAACCTCTGGCGTTGCGACAAACAACAGAA
Organism: Acrossocheilus fasciatus; assembly: GCA_036784905.1. Classification (NCBI taxonomy): domain Eukaryota; kingdom Metazoa; phylum Chordata; class Actinopteri; order Cypriniformes; family Cyprinidae; genus Acrossocheilus; species Acrossocheilus fasciatus. The sequence goes on along the minus strand of CM071946.1, from coordinate 18,334,588 downwards.
CATCATCTGCGTATAGACAAATATTTTGCTCTAAACCTCTGACTCTTATTCCTTTGATTCCCTGATCATCTCTGATTAACTGGGCTATGGGCTCAATAAATAAAGCAAAAAGGGCAGAGCTGAGAGGGCAGCCTTGAGTAAGGCGACTATTTATCCTAATTCTAGCATTTGGTGAAGAATACAAAATTTTAATACCGCTAAGGAACTCATCTTTGAAGCCAAATCTTCTTAATGTCAGATATAGGTACTCCCAGCTGACTGAGTCAAATGCTTTTTCGGCATCTAAACTAATACCTACTGCTCTGGTATTTTCTTTGGTGATATGATCAATTACATGCAGCACCCGCCTAATATTGTCTTGTGTCTGCCTATCACGCACAAATCCCGTTTGATCTAAATCCACTAATTCTGGTATTATATCTTCCAGTCTTTTAGCTAATATTGCTGCATACAATTTATAATCCATGTTTAAAACAGAGATTGGCCTAAATGCACTACACTGCTTCTTATCTTTACCCTCTTTAGGAATAATCGAAATGATTGCCTCACTCCATGTTCTTGGTGGTTCGCCTCCCTTAAGCATATAATTGAAACAGTCAAAAAGCATGGGAATTAATTGATTTTTAAAGGCTTTGTACCACTCAGCTGGAAAGCCATCAGATCCTGGTGTTTTATTACCTTTTAATCTTGAAATTGCTTTCCCTATTTCTTCCTTAGTAATCTCTGCCATCAGAGCCTTATTTTGTACCTTGCCTAATAGAAGGCAAGTCCAGTGATTCTAAAAAAAAGTAGTTATTTCTTCGGAGCTAGTCGTATTTGTTTCGCTATATAGATTTCTATAGTAGGTTTCAAAAATTTTGTGAATATCATCTTGTTTGTGGGAATTGTTTTTGGTTTTAGGGTCTCCAATTTCAAATATAGTACTCTCTGCCTGTTGCTTCCTTAGTTTCCATGCCAACAACTTCAAAGCCTTTGATCCATTTTCATAATATTGTTGTCTAGCAAATGTAGAGAAAAAAAAGCTAATTCTTCCTCATACAATTAGTTTATTTCCTTCTTAACATTATTTAATTGATTTAGAATATGAGGTTTCTTTTTCTCAATATGTTCTCTAAGATCTTCAGATCTTCCTGCAGATCAACAAGTTTTTTTACGTTTTTCCTTTTTTTATGCGATGTAAGAGCAATTAGTTTACACCTGATCACTGACTTTGACGCATCTCATAAGACACTTGGCGATACTTCCCCATTATTATTGTTATCAATATAATCCCTTAGTTCTTTTTGAATATGTTCTTTGCATGCACTATCATTCAGAATGCTTGTATTAAGCCGCCACAATGAATCCTTCTTTTTATTATCTAAATGCATAGTCAAATAGACAGGTGAGTGATCAGAGATATCTCTGGCTCCTATTTTGCAGTCTGTAAGTCTATGTCTATCTGAGTTATAAACAAAAAAATATAAAACATAAGTGGAAAATATAAAACATAAGTGGACCTCCATTCTGAAGTAATGAGCACTTCTAAATGTGGGGGAACAGTCCAGCTAAACACCAGAGCCCCTCTACAGTGCAACCTGTTATTCCCAATATGGTGTTTTGTATGCACTTACAAACGTCAAAAACAAATATTTTTCCCCGTGTTTTTCGGTCAACTACATTCTTACTGAAGGCGATTCTCTCCATTCGCGAATCAGGATTGAAAAATTTACTCTAATGGAAGTAAAGACTTGTTGTCCATTACGTTCTATATAAGAGAGAAAGAAAAAAGAAAAGGGAAAGAAAGGGGGAGTAAGAATCAACTTAAACAGCAACTGCAGTCTTTACTCCCATGCACTGAGGGCAAACACTATCCCTTGGTACAAATCAAAACATAAGGACGAAAACCGATAACTCTCGTTCGCCCAGTTCTCTACCTTTACAGTGTAAAGTCACTTATCAGTCTTTTATCTCCCAATCCCTATACCTCCAAGTCTATCTTGGTCGGCGAAAGCTCCGGAGCTTCTATTTAATCAATCCCTGGCGGGTCTGCCGATTTGCCGTACTCGTTGATTGCTGAAAGTCTGAACTTCAGCAGTCTTCTCGAGGCCAGTCTGGAACCCTCTTTTCTTCAGATCCTCTGCCGCTTCATCCACGATTCCATAGGTAACCGGCCCACTCTCAAAAAAGACCCGCAGCTTCGCTGGCGGCGGTGTTTGAAACCGTATTCGCTTTTCTCTGAGAGTCCTCCTAATCTGTGCGCACGCCTTTCTTTTTGCCAGTGTTTCTGCAGGATAGTCATGGTCGAAGTAAATCCTTCTGTCGCTGTAGAACATTTCCTTTTTCTTCCACGCAGAGTGCAGAACCATCTTTTTAACTTTGAACTTTTGAAAGTACACGATCACCGACCTTGGCTGCGCCTCACTGGGCGGTCTAGGGCCGAGTGATCTATGGCATCTTTGTATTCAAAGTTCAACTTCAGCGAGTTCCAGCTTTTTTTTGATGAAGTTCTCAATAAATTGATGAGTGTTGTTTTTCTCAGCTCCCTCCACAATGCCATAAATACGGACATTGTTGCGCCTTGAGCGGGCTTCCAAGTCTGTTAACTTCATCTGCAAACTTTCCTGGGCTTGTAGTGACTGGCTCAGAGCCTCTCTTGAAATCCGTGGACCATTCTTCAACATCGCCAATCCAGGCCTTGGCCTCGCTCATTCTGTCAGTTGTGGTTTTTAGATCGGCGGTGATTTCGTTTAACTTCTGGTAAATTTCCTGTCGTGTTTCCGACAACTCCCATTTGAGATCGTCTCTGATTCTGTCTCAAAAGTTATTCAGTTCAGACTTCATATCCATGGCCATCATCTTTATGTCTGCGTGAATGACAGCGACATTATCTTCCATATCCATCGCTGTTAGCTTCAGAATTTCTTCTTGTTCCTCGGCCATGGCGCCCTCAATCATTATTTTATCACTTTTCTCCGCTTTCCCGGGCTGTTTTCCCTTGCCCTTTCTATATTTCTCCCCTTCCATCATCAATTCGATCATAAATCTTACTCTTATTCAAAATTGGGAAATAAACTTCGACCGAACAGGAGTCAGCAATTAAGCAGCCATTCGCTTCAGTTTACCACCGGAAGTCCCCTATTATGCTCTTTTACAAAGTCTTGATTTTGTTTTGGGGGTGTACTATAACATGCTCTCATGCTTGGTGGTTCAAAAAACGCATTATTTTTCACATAATTTACATTTATTACAATACCTTTCTCCCCAGCCTGACACAAACAACTCGATTAGTTCCGGGTTTGATGAAGATCCACCTTCCGAAAAACTAAATGTGTTGTGATTGGTTAGCTGTCCCAGTGCTTTGTGATTGGCGAGCAGCTTAAGCCGCGGTCACACTAGACTTTTCGTTCCATTGACTTCCATTCATACGCATGTGAATGCATCCGCAAGCCTGAGCAATGCAAAGTTAAAATTTGGTGAACTCCGGCCTGCGAATTCGCATCACGTGATACCATGTGAACAAACGGCAGATCGATACGTCATAGTATAACCTACATACTACACACTGACTAAAATTCAAAAAGTGAAAAAGCATAATAGGACCCTTTTGAAATCTAAAGATATTGAAGTTTTAATTTGTCTTACCTGGACAGTTTGCACCTGTGGAGACTGAATGACTGAAGGTTGAGCAGCTTGAATTACTCCGTGCACCTGTACCGTTTGACCATTGGGCAGCTGCACCAGGGTGACTGTGGGTGCTGTGGCACTAGCGTGTCCCGCAGCCATTGTTACCTATCCAACATCAAACACAGCCATCCTGTCTCTAATGTCAGACTCTTGATTCAATGTTTTAGCTCTTCATGTTTCAAAATAAACAGACTACAACAAGCTCTGAATTCATTTGACGTGCTGTATAGTAAACAATCGATTGTGTTCCTACCTGTGCAAGAGTGGCAATTTGGGCCTGTGTGATCTGTTGGTTCTCAGTTTCAGAGACCGCAGTGTCTGCACCCTGCTGGGCATCGGCTCCCGACTCCATGGTCATCGAGTTAGCTGGTAAGAAACGGGATGAAAATAAGAAAATCTTGAATTTACATTTTTGCCACAGGTACAAAGAAACAACGTGCCATTATTTTAAAGGAGGCAAAAAAAGTCAACATGGCAAGCAAGTGCTGATAATATTTTTGGTAACACTTTAGAATAGGGAACACTTATTCACTATAAACTACGACTTTTCCCCTCAATAAATTTGCTGCTTATTAATAGTTAGTAAGGTAGTTGTTAAGTTTAGGTATTGGGTAGGATTAGGGATGTAGAATAAGGTCATGCAGAATAAGGCATTAATATGTGCTTCATTACTACTAATAAATGGCTAATATTCTAGTAATACGCAATAACTAGTTAAGAGACCCTAAAATAAAGTTACCATATTTTTTAATCGCCATATTCCTATATCATGTCATCCCACCGTAAAATTTAATTTAGTGTTCCATTTTATATTTTGTACGAGTATCTTTCTCTACTGAACACACACACACACCAAAAAAAAGAAATTAAGAATGTTAGTTAATGGCCCACTTTGTTCAAAATATATACTTTTGTGTTCAAGAGAAGAAAGAAAGAACAAGTAAATGATGACAAATTTTGGGGTGAACTATCTCTTTAACATCCTAAAAATCACATAATTAAACTTAATTATAATAATACTTAAATAATTACACAATTATGTTGTCATTTGCTAGTTGCTGTGATTGTTTCATGTGAGCAACAAATTGTTGGAGAGGTCTGAATTTTAAAATGATGATAAGCAGGTTTAAAATAATAATGATAATGATGATGATATTAATTTTAATGAACACTGCAATAATCTATACTAAAATAAGAAATTTGATTTCACGGTGACTTGAATTACATGAATGATTAACATATGTTAAGTAAGTTAACTCCTGCTAATTAACACTACTTTCACAGTCTCAACCTGAAACTTTGGCTGTGGCCTTGAAGATGAAGTGCACATACCTATAAGAGGGAAACCCAGACAAAAGTCACACGTCCACCGACTCTGGTAAGCCTTCACTCTCTGCTACTGCAGAAATCTGATCAGACAGACACAGAAAAGTCACTTTACTAGACAGTAACTTTGACATTTCTACTTTGAAACCATCCCTCATACTACTGAAGAAATACTGAGGGATAAACCTCTGCAAACACTGTTGCTGGTATGCAGCATCTAAAAATGAAGTAATGACATCAAACGTGACATTAAAGAGATAATTTACCAAAATGAAAATTCTGTCATCATTTACTCACCTTCAAGTTATTTTAAACCTGTATAAGTTTCTTTCTTGATGATAAAAGTTGGGTAGAATATGGGTAAGTAACTGTTGATGGTCCCCACTGACTCCCATAGTATGGGAGAAAAATAACTATGCAAGTTCTGCAAAAGAAAGACATTCATACAGGTTTGGAAAAACTTGAGGATGAGTAAATGACAATATTAAGTGCGTGATTGTTGCAATGTAAAAATACTTAATATACAGAAGCAAATCTAAGTGATTAGTAGATCGATTACCCAATAAAGTATAAAGTCTGTGGCTCAGTTGCAAGTAATATCAGATTAGACAGAATTCCTTTCTTCCTTGTCATTGACTTCTATAAATAAATGTGCATAAAGTTTGATATACGTACCACTGTTTCATGGCATCCTGGTGCCATCACATTCATTGCAATGCTGTAAGAATCACTGCATCCAAGCCAGTGGTATTGTAATACTAATAGGTATCATAATATAGTTTAGCTGGTATAATATTGTAACATGATAAAGATATGAAAACTCAACTCAACTAATATTCAATAAAATGTTTTGTCCAGTTTTATAAGACAAGCTAATGAAAATGAAGCTCTAGACTTTCTTGGAAAGGGAAGCTAATTTTAGAATATACAAATATAGCCACACATTAGTTAAGTATGACTAAATCGTTCCTGTGCTGCAACTCTATATGGAGTTTTAATTTAATCATTTGACATTACGTCGGAAATAAGGGCGCAAATTTCCTGCACTCGAGACAAGCACAGTTATGAATCAATACAACGGCCGTTTGGTCTAAAAACTGAGACTGCAACACTGCATGTCCACTGATAAACGTTTTTCTCAGAAACCGTTCTTGTCCAGGAAAGAAAGTGCATCAAATATTTAAGAAATTTAAAATTTAAGATACAGAAACAAACTGCTGAATCCTTGCTGAATATTTGTACGTTCAGGATACAGTGAACTCTGACCTTTGATGATTTAGCACAGAATACTGGCAGGTCTCTTGAAACATACGCCTGCATATGGCGATGCAATGCATTACAGTGCACAGTAAAAATGAATCAAAATCCCAGTGTGAATTTAAAGAGTTTGTACGTTCTCATTAAATAAAATCCCAGTGTGTAACCCCAAGGTGCTCTGAAAATCTTTATTTCTGCATTGGTCTACAATAACATCTAATATTAGAGTGTAAAATTACTAGTGCTCTGACCAGTGATAAAAAATTAAGTACTGCAATAAAGGTGTCATCATACAGCCTTTTTTTTATTGAAAGTATATCACAATATGCTGTGAATGCAGTCCTGGCTTCCCTTGACTGTTCAGCATTTGTAGATTTTGGAGTGCCTGACCTCCAGGCCTCTTCCTCTGGAGAGGAACAGTTGGATTAATTTACCCCATATACAGCTAGCAAGGCTATAGGTTTTAGAACACGCGACTGGCATCAGCCCTCTTGGATACAAATCCCACTCACACTGGAGGATAAAGATTTCAGTTGCGGAAAGAGGTGCTTGCAATGTCCCACCACAATTTTTTAAATAACATGCTTTTTTTTCAAACGTAACATCACAAATAATAATGCAACTTGCAGACTCAATTACAAAAAAAAAAGAAAAGGAAAAAAAATGAACAAAACCAAAAAATGTTAAAAAAAAAGAGGATTTTCAAAAATAGTTTAAACAGGTTTTTTTTTTTTTAAACACTCCCTTATTTGCCATTGGCTGAGCCAACAAACAGTCCCCTAAAATTGTAACATTTTTTTTTAGAGAGAGAGAGAGACATCTTATACCAAACTAAGCAATGCTAGTAATATCATTAAAATAGCATAATGTTTTGTGATCTATATAATGTGAATATAATATTAATATATAATGATAAAATAAATGTATCAGAAATAACACTGTTTAACACTGTTTTTTTTTTAATCTTTATTGTATGTGAAATAAGGCCAATAAAGCACTTTAAAAAAAAAAAGAAAAAGATAAGGAAGGGAGCCAGCGAGCTCCAGCATGGCAGAAAGCGTGAACTGATAGTAATGTGATCTCATGACGCTCAGAGTCTATCTGTGGTTTGATTGGTCATGCATAGTTCTCCCTCTACTTTTCAAATCCTATTTTCTGCCAGACAGATTATTCTAGGAAGCATGTAGCTGTTTATGTGCATTTATATATCTTTACATCTAAAACTATAAGTGTGCATCCAAAAGACAGCCTACAGTTATTAAAAAAAAATAAAAAATGCTTATTTGCTTTTTTTTTTGGCATTGTGGAGAGATCAGGAGTAATGTCTTAAAATTCATAATCAAGTTGACTTGTGTTTGAATAGATCTGTGGAATTTAATATAAAAATATGCAATATAGTACTGCATTTATTAGTCATGTGCAATGTATAGAAGGTAAAAGGTTTTCTATATTGTGTATAAAAATGTATTTGTTTGAGGGTGGGCAATCACAGCTCGAACAGTATACAATGAAACAGTGCAATAATAACCCAATCCTAAAGATCTGCAATCTAATCTGAGTGTGTCCAATAAATCGCACAATGCATCATGGACATCGGAGATTAAATTATTCCTGAATGATATAACACCATGTATTACACCATGAATCCACCCAGCAGCACACATTTTGTCTAGCCAGTGTGTGAAAGAAGCCAACAAGAAAGGGGAAAACCCACATATATGATCTGCACAGATGCATTGAGAAACCCAGAGATGTCGTGCATCCATATTTCCCTGCATTTTAAATAATCAGCCATGCATCAAGAGTTCCCACCCTGGGTTTGTGTTGCTCTCCCGTTTGCCTCCCCTCCCTCTGCATGCAACAACTACAGCCGCCATGATCTCTTTGTTTCCAACGGGCCGAACCCAAACCAGACTCTTATGGCATTCGGGGCGAGCCCTTTCCCTCCGGACACTTGTCTCCTCTTACCGATACAGACTCCCTCCGTCACTCTCGAGCCCTCGGAGCTCCACTTTTATTCAGGCCGACACGTAAGAGACCGCGTCAGGCTACACCTCCGTCGCGTCACCGAGAACAACAACACAGAGAACGAGACGAAAATCCGATCATCAACCCCACTGCACTGAGCGAGAGCTGCCGAGAGCGTGGCGGAAAAAGTCGAGTGGTGACGGAAATAGACGAAGCGCTGCCGAAGCGTAACGAAACAGTGCGAATACGACACATTTGAGCAAGACTTGAAAATGAATCTCGGAAAAAGGTTTTTAAAACGGAACATTGTTCAGCGTACATAAAAAAAAAAAAAAAAAAAAAAAAAAAAAAAAAAAACAAAACAAAACCGAATACATATCAAAATATAAACGCTAGTTTTACAGCCTGGCTTAACTGGTGTTCCAGCTTGTTTCAGCTTGGCCGGCTGAAAATTCCTTAGATTCCTTTAAAACCAGACAAAAGACAGCTTGACCAGGCTTGGAACCACCAAACAATCTTATCTCTTATTAGCATACGTGAAAATACCAAATAAATGTCAAAATGCAAACGGTAGTTTTACTGCCTGGCTAAGCTGGTGTTCAACTGGTTAACGGGTATTCAAGCTTGCCCTGAAAAGTACCCTAAATTCCTTTAAAAACCAGCCAAAACACAGCTTGACCAGGCTTGTATCAGCTGGAACCATCTTATCTCTGGTGAAAATAATAGCTTAAACCAGCATATTTCATTAGAAAGCTTTGCAATCCATCATATGCAAAATAATGCAAAACGTCATGTTCATCAATTAATATTTAATTCAACATAAATTATCAAGACAGAAAAGACAAAGCACCCCTATTATTAGCACTATGGTCGACTTTGGTTTTTCCAAACGAATATGCAGGGTTGGCAAACACACTGTCATTGTAGAAGAGGGAGAAGAATAACACGATTGACAATTTTGTTAAATTGCTATTACAATATTCTTATTAAATGACAGTATGTGAATTCATAGCATATCCTAGAAATGTATCAACGTCTAGATTATTTTTATTTCTCTTTAGAGGTGAACATGAAATACAGTGACTTCTGGAGCCACAGTGCAGAACATGTTAATATTAATAATAGCCTAATAATAATAATAAACCCAGATAGAGAAAGACTCAAAATGAAATAAAACCTCCTAACTTCAAAACTAGGAACAGCAATTACATTCAAATTGAATTCTGATGGCAGACAATACATAACTGTATAATATCGAGTCCATAAATGTATTAGCTGAATGTTTATTGTGTCATGATATTGTTTGTATATGATGTTGATTCAATTTAATAAATTACATTTTGACCTAAATGGATGACTCAATGTTTTTATGAGGCTTGAAAAATATACAGTATGCTCTCATGAACCTAAACAAATGCCTCAAAAAATCAACCCTTGGGGCAAATATTGCCCTTTAATCATAAAAAAAAGCTAATTTCACCACAGGTGAATACAATATACTGAATATACAATAAACTTGTTATACACGATACACAGAGTACACACAAACTAGACGACAAGCTGCATGGAAAAAGTCTTTCAGCCTTTTTACCCACAGCGGAGCATCTGCCAAACAAATTGAACCAGTGATGTTGGCAGTCTGGATTCTTTCCACACAAGTCTGTTGTGTTCATGCTGGCTGTTTTGAGTCTCTTAGGAAGTATTGGGCATTATTCGACATAAGGGGGAATAATGGGCACTGAACACCGTGAAGTCTAAAATTGGGTTTTACTGATATTAAGAGATAAATTGTTATTGCTTCAGCAGAGCACAAGCTGTTTTGTTGCTTCGTCTCTATTTGAAGAGTTCATTTGCAAAAACATAACTCTGTTTTTAAGAATTTTCAAAAACCATGTTTTTTCATTGTGCGTTCCAATTAATTTAAAACAAACTGCAGCTGGGTTATTTTGATTAGGTAAAAATGAACTTAAAAATACAGCTAACTAACGCAATAAAACACAGTAAAACATGATAATATAATAATAAAAAAAACATGATTTTTGAAAATCAAAAAAACTTAGCTATCTATTTTTGCAAATAAACTCTTAATTTTTCAATGGGCAGCATTTCAAATTGTATTATTATCAGTATTATAAGGTTAATAAATATGATTTCAGCTGTATGTGCATTTTGCACATCAATTTATTAATAAATAAATCAATATTTCAACTTTGGACACAATTACATTTCTCTGAAATTCTCTTATGCGAAATGTTCCAATTTTGAAGAGTTACTTAAAGTCACACACTTAACACACGGGGGCAGGAGTAAACCTCTTTTGAGAGAAAACTCCTCGATCTGCGTGGTGTCGCAGCCGCTGCGAAGTCTTCCTGAAGGGGGCAGCATTTCCGCAATTATTTCAACATGCACTCAATAACCCCTCTCTCTGAATGGCTATGGGTTTGGGGTGTGTGAGTTTATTCGTGTGGCAGCCCTTTTTATAATCCTCCAGATGCCCGTTTGGTGTGCTTTATCTGTTTAATAGCGCTTTACTGCTACAAGCCATAAAACCTGCTTTTTATTGTGACATGAAGCACATTGTTTGGGGAATTGACCGTCTTGTTAATGAACAACCATGAATTTGTGCTCGGTGGATGTCTTCAGGGAAAAAGTGACAAATCTGTGCAATATGTGAAATTATCTTTACGAGGCTGCGTGGGCTGACAGTAGACCTATAGAGTGATGATAAGGGGAAACTCTTGTGATATACACCAAAATCAATAAAAGAATTTGCTCCGTTATCACAACGCCAGCACGTTAAAATTGCCCACGTCGTGCACGCCGCTCAGCCCCGATGATACAGAGGCAATGGCGGCTGTTATTGAAAACATAAATCTAAAAGAAAGCATCTTTTGTAAAGCTATTCTCACTTTCCAGTGAAAGTGCACATTGTATGCAGCCTGTTTTTATTCTGTTTTTGTATAACCGTTCCAATGTGTATGAGGTTGACCTTGAAAAAGAACTACATTCAGAGTTGGCCATAGAGACTCTCTCTCCTCCCCTCCTCCTCCTCCTCTTCTTCACCCCCTCCTCCCTCCTCCACCACCACCTTCTTCTCTCCTTTGAGCTCCTGCTGTGCATCATCCCTCGAGTGAACGCGCACTCTCGCTCAGTCTCTTGTCTGAGTCTGGCACGGTTGTATCTCCTCTCAGCCTAAGAGGACCCATTAGGATAAGCAGGAGTTAGTGTGCTTGAGTTTGGGGAACTGTTCCATTGATTGTGCAGTGAGGGTGCTCAAGGTAAAAAAATAAAATGAAAAAAGAAAGAGAGAGAGCGAGCGAGAACGAAACGAAAAGAATACGTGATACATTAAAGCCTTTTCAATACTGCAAACCCTGCACATCACCAAATGAAAATTCATCAAACGTCGTCTGAGGAAGCAGAGGAGCCAGTGGCTAGTTGTGCTACATTTGTGATGTGAGACGTACAGGGCTTCAAACACTGCTACTCGGGCTGTGATTCGTAAAGTTTTATTAATGAAAAATTAACAAATTAAGTCTGTGATCATCTTGGCTATTTGCATCTTATAGAAAATTCTCTTCAACATAGTCATTCAAAAAGAATCAGAAAAAATGCTAATGCGCTTAGCACTTAATGGCCTATCGTTTGGAATTGCAGATTGGATTTTATTCACTGATTTATATTCAACTAATTATGCAACCCAAACAATTCGAGGAAACAAGACTGAGCTCTCCCAATCGAGCAGCAACCCACACTGCATGGTGATTTAACACAGTCTCGTAGAAGGTAATGACAGCTCTGAGTCAGTGTCAGAAATGAACTTTTCTGTAAAGAGGTGACATTTTCCTTTCTGGGTTTTTTTTTTCATATACACTCTTAAAAATAAAGGTTCTTTATTGGAATCTGTGGTTCCATTAGGAAACATTTCCATTGCACAAAAGGTACTTTATAGTGCAAAAAGGTTATTTAGATTATTAAAATGTTCTTCACAATAAGAATAAACCTCTTGCAACGTATTATATACCTTTAAATCAACATGAACTCCATATATTGTTGCATATACAGTAAATATATTTCTGACCCTTCTCTGAATACACAAATAAACTTTAGACATGCGCACACAAATCACAAGAAAATTGAACTAGAAAAGATTTTTACATAAGTTTCTTCGTCCTATTATTTTAAACAAGGAAAAGTTTGTTTTTCTTGCTTAGCAATGGACTTTTACTCTTATGCAGTGGGTATGTACCCCAGTTCTCAGTCATGTCTTTTTCTCTCTTGTTTGTGTCTGCAGTGTTGATATCGGTAGACTCAGAGAAAGTAAGAGCCACAGTTTTTATTGATGCGTGGGCTCAAAGGCTGCCTCAGTGTAGCTGTCAGTGAAGTTGCACTCGCTTTTTATATTGTGCTGTTCCTTTTAATAGGCACTAGAACTGCAATGGTGACAACAGTAAACAGAGTAGAGATTTTGTATATCCGGAGGAAATTTCATTGGCCTTTTCTGTTGTTTAAACACAAAGTTGGTAGTGCATGCAAAGTTACCACTCACAGCCCCCACAGAAACATCAACCTGAATATGTAATATGTAAAACCATATCAAGTTACCAGACAAAATATGTATAACAAAATGTATCAAGCAGAGTTGTTTGCATTTTTCTCTACACCTCGGGAACCATTCAGAAGGTGAATATGACCACAAAGGTGTTTTTAATAATAAGTAAGCCATAAAAAGCTTGGTGGCTTGGGATCTTTGACATCTCAGGACGATGTTTCCTTGAGCAACCTGACCCCTTCTGATCTTAATATCTCTGGTAAGATGTCGTGTGTGTGTGTATGGGTGTTTGAGTAATAACCGTCTGAGCTCGGGAGCGAAGGAGGGCGGCGCAGTCGTAAACAACGAAGCATGAGCACCGAGGTCTGCGTTTCTATTTTTACTGCTGCGCAGGAGGAAGCAGCATGGAAATGCAATCGCTGCATAATGCATGGCCCCTGTGGAGCGGCACTGGGGTGTTACACAACCAGGTGCTCTCTCTAGACCTGAGCATCATGCTGTGCTGACCGAACCTTTGCTTTAGACCCAGTTTACATCTAACTGGAGGTGTGAAGTGCAAGCCTCGCTGGATATTAATTCAAAGTTGGTACAAACCTCAGTAGATGTTTGTTTTAGATGGACTAAGTTGTTGGAATTCAAGGCAGTATGCTCTTCAAGGGCAATAAAAGTTTGTAAGAGTCTGCACTGTACGCTGCACTCGGAGTCAGCAACGACTGAGTCAGATACAGATACAGACACATGATCCATTAATATTCACAAGGGAAATGCAGCAGAAATGCTCTGTTAGCTTCATTCGGTCTTATCCTAAGCCGTTCACATCATGACAGTCATTCTGTGTCAGTGCCTATGTATGGAAAATTAACCCAGAAACAAGCTGTTTGCTAGTCTAGGCTACTACAGACACAGAGAGGGCCTAAAGGTTAGTTAAGAACTGAATACAGTCTGTTAAATAGCCAGTGCTTAAAACAAACAAACAAAAAGTATGGTGCAGTACAGGGATGGTATCATTGGTAAACACACTGGTACTTTGATATACTGACTTGTTGTTAATTAACTTTCTTAAAAACACTTTTCACAGTAGTTAATTTAATTTGCCTTCTAACAATGTCCAGTGGTGTATATTTGCATCGCAGAGGGAATTTTGTCATGTTTTTTCTGAAAGCCATGAATTTTTTCCTCAGATTATGTATTGTTTAATAGCAATTAGTGGTGGAAATGACATTTTACACTTACAAAATAAATAAGTAAATAAAGCACCTCCTTGCTAAGTCTAATTATATATCCTGCATATACACAAAATTACATCATATTTTCACACATTTTGCATAATTTGACTACAGCTATGTTTCACTTTTTTATGAATTATGCATAAAAGATTCTTTGTTTTTCCCGCACACATCACATATATTTCATCTCAAGCTCTTCAGTGACACAGTTGTATCCTTATTAAACATGTACACTGAACAACTTTATTAGACAAAATCATTTGTTATGGTGGGAATGATGCCACAGCAGTAAGACAATCTTTATTTGATAACATAATTAACAACTAAAAACATTTTCACACAGTAAATATTTAAATAGTTTATTGTTATTTAACTTAGAATAAAGTTATAGTGGGGCTGGGACAATAAAATAATTTCACAAAACAAAATATAAAAACAACAACAAAATGTCATGGTATTTATGATCGCTGTATTTATGTTGAATAATTGAGTAAGTATAATATTCGTCTTGAATATTACGCTTACTCAATAATATACAGAAAAAAGCCTTAAGCTCTTTAGTGAAGCAGTCACTTCTCACAATTCCAAATAATGCTACCGGCGGAAATTGGCTTGCCTAAGGTAATTAATTAGGCCTAGGCGGCGTTTGAAAACAGTTCTGAAAATGAATAAATGAGATTAAACTTTAAGAAATGGCATACATTCACAACTCCACGTATGGTGAGTCGCTAGTTTGGGTTTATTATTAATCTTTTGCTGTGTTCTTATGGTTTGTTTTAGTATTTTGTTCTGGTATTGAATTAATTCAGTGTTGATTGAGTAGGTCAATCAACACAGTTGTTTGACACAGTTGCGTAATACGTTTGTTATTCCTGTTAAATTAAGTTAATAAACCGTGCAGGTTTTAAAAGAGAGTGATGAGCGCATTCTGCAGCAAAAGTGTCTCCGTGCAGGTGCATTTGAGAGCAGACGGTGTTGTTGGTGTGTTTAGGCGACGCCACTTTGTTTGTGACACAAACGTGCGTTCAGTGTCTGTCAAGTCATAAAAATGGTAGAAAATATGAGTATTGAGCTGATAAGGGATAGAAAACACGTTTGCATTAATTTAAAATGAGTTTTTCTCAATGTTTCTGAAGAGATAACATTAATGTAGCATAACTGAGCATGGTGCTAGTAACGGCAAAAATAACGGTAAAATACCTGGAAAGCTGCTGTGGTTACATGGAGAGAATTGTTCCGGGTTACCTGTCCACAGGCAGCATTCATTTTACTCTTGTCTAGTGTAAGACCTAGTGGATTTCTGTGAGAAAATGCATTTTATAATTTTTTTTTTTTTTTCCCCACCAACTAATTAAAAAAATAAGACTGTCAATTCAGTAAGACGTGTCTGTAAAATCAGAACTTGAAGCATGTTTTTAAGCATGATTTTCTTTCTAACAATAGCCAAATTGCCTATTTCTCATTTTCTTTCTGGAAATGAACAAGTAACTATGGCAACCTCCATGGTTTCTCCAAGATAAACCACACCCCCTGTATATGATGTGTTTTGATTTCTATGCTTGCAGCAATTGCTGTGGTCTTCATTGTAGGGTTTTATGCTTGAGTTTCGCTTTGCACACAGGTTTTTGTTAAGATGTGGAAATTTGGTGTTTGTGATTTGATCATTGGTATTGAGTTAATAAAAAGCTGGGCATTAATTAGTCAACTTATAGTGAATCTATATGGGAATTTAATATCAAGTGAACACCCATATAATTTTATTGCCCGTCCGAAGGTTTTGTTTGTTCCAGTAATAGTTAAGGTCATGACTTAGTGAAAGCGGGTCCTAGATCAGCATATTAAGGGCATCTAGATAGGAGGTCATCTGGATCATAAGCTTGACATGAATAATATATTAAGTTGTGCTTCTGAATGTGATAAAAATCTGCAGTAACTCATGACTCATAAAAATAAGAAAGAAATGGTTGTATTCAAGTGCATCTCAATATTCAGTATATGCATGCCTATTTGGACATGACTGTTGACCATTGATCATTTGTCTGTGATATATGAATTCATTTCAGCACTCTGTGAGTGTGACCTTGTAACAGATCAGTCAGTCATGTCATGAACACTTTAGACCCAAAGGGATTTGAATTATAAATTTTGCTATTCTCTCAGCAGCACATGCTGAAAATCCCTCTGACTACAGTCGTATTCTTCAGCTAGGCTGACAGAAATGTCAAATACTCTTCTGAACGCACCACCCAGGTAGAGCTCATTAAAACCCAATGTATTTATAAACAGCATGCCTTCCATGTGCTGTTAAAAAAAAAAGATTAAAAATATGCACAGGTCTCAACAGCAACATAGGGCTCCAGACAAAAAAATAGCAAAGGAGCATTGATTTATGCCAAATGACTTAGCCTATTAGTTGACAGATTAATCCTTCATTAAATTGTTCAGAGGTGCTTCAGTTTATTGTATACACCACAGCAATTGTGTATTGAATTGGACATTAAACAGAAGATGAATTGTGGTTCATTAAAGGAGTGGCTTGTTAAGCCAGTTATGGCTCTGAATCATTTACTGGGTGAGTAAGTCTGATTCAGACTGCTAACTAAAATAGGAGCTTGAGTCAGTGCAAAAAGATTCACAAAAGCCTCATTAAATAGAATTGGTTGGTAAGAGGAATTTGCCCTCTGCAACGTTTGCTGCATTTGTTTTAGAGTGGAACAGTTGGGTTCCTGAAGTAAAAATCCCATCAATGTCTTGTGACGCGAAAAGCTGCATGTTCGAAACAAATCCATCAATAACAGATTCCTCCGGGTAAAATATGAGTAAGATAAAATATCTTGCTTTCTCCAGTGAAAAAGTCATCTTGTCCGAATAAGGAGAGAAACACAGCTTTTCGCCTTCACAAGATGTTAACTGATGGACTGAAGTCGTGTGGATTACTTGTGTATTATTGTGATGTTTTTATCAGCTGTTTGGACTCTCATTCTGACGGCACCCATTCATTGCAGAGGATCCATGGTGAACAAGTGATGTAATGGTAAATTTCTACAAACCTGTCCTGATCTTCAATGGCCAGAGGATGAGTAAAATTTCAACAAATTGTTATTTTTGGGTGACTTATTCCTTTAAGTGTGTAGTGTTGTACCTTTTGTATTTTTGGGCAATTTTCATTCCCCATAATTAAAGTTTGTAAAGTTGGTTCATGGCTTACAACTCTTAAATTGCACTGCACTGTTGCATTCTATTGCATGAAAATAACTCTGGCGCATACTTTAACGAAGTAACATCTGAATGATGTCGCATGGGATGAACGCAAAGCTTTCCCAACTGACTAGATTTCAAATTATAGCTGCATATTTTTATTTTAGTCACAGTCTGGAGCCCTGCAACATGTAAAAAAAAAAAAAATGCATAAATGGAAAGGAGAAATACATGATTTACACTGTCTCTAACAGGTGTTTATCACAGCTTCATATCAAGATAAAAAAAAAAAAAAAAACAATTAAATCTGGTGGCAATTACTGAGCAGCCTGCAGCATGTGCAGTGGTGACCTATGAGAGTGCTGACTATCTTCCATGTCAACTGGGTTTTAATTACCACAGGTCTGCCTGACACTTTGTTCGATAATTGGAAATATTTAGACCTTTCTCTGCTTTGGGCACTTCGTGAATGAATACATTATAGTCAGCAAGGAAACAATACACAGCCAAAGTGACCTACAAAGAGGAGATCGACTGCATGCAATGTTAGTTTTATATCCTGTGGCGTCTAATATGTTTAGGATATCCCCTCTGGTCCGAAGGAAACAGGTAGCAGGTGTGAGATTCAACATTTCATTAGGAAAAGACACTTGCACCAAACAGATGCTTGCTTTATTGCCTACCATATCCAGTGTCACTAAAAGAACAGTTTGAAATCTGCTTCCTAAGGCAGTTAATCACCAGGCTTTATATTAGAGGCCTTTAGGTTTTAATGTCTGTATAGTTAAACATATGGTGCATTACGGCACAGTGTGTCCGGTGTTACTGCTGCATTGGGATTTTAAGCATTTATGAGATTTTCATATTCCGAGCCATGTGTGCTTCATTCATGAGACAAAAGCTGATTGCTCATTCCTAATTAAAGTGAGCTAGAATGAAACATGTAAATCAAGCCGTACATCATCATGCATTGGCACTCAGATGTTCTTAGATCCTTTAATTCACAGTGTGCCATGTGGCTTCAACATGCTGTTGTGATGCTATCGCGGATGGGGAGCATTCCTCCAGAAACCCCCCTGTAGAGGAACAGAGTGGTTTGCATTATCTGCTTTGACTGAGCAAAACTCTTACCGTCCCTGTGGCAAGAATATGTAAGGTGAAGTGTGCACTGTATCATTAGTCACTTTCACACATGAAACCCGTTAAATTGCAGTCAAACTGACACGTTAAAAGCTCACACATGCAACAGCTTTAGACTTTTGTTAAATAGCAGAAATATGTAAAGTGATTTTTGAAAATGACCTTTAAACTGCTGCACCGGAAACATGGTAAGGTTGTCAGATAATTTCTGTTCAAGTAATATGTTGACAAATATGTTGATCAAATATCTTCATCTGTTCAGATAGTGAGAACTATTTCAGCATCTGTCTAGTTTCATGAAATTTCTTGCCTTAACGTAGATAATCATGATTCCTGCATCATAGTCTAGAATACCCAAATTCCGGAGATGCTGGGAATGACGTTTTTTTTTTTTTTTTTTTTAATTTGAATAAAATGAAGACTTTCAAACCACATGCGCCAATATTTTATTCACAATAGAACATAGAGAACATAACAAATGTTTAAACTGAGAAATTTTACAATTTTATGTACAAAATGAGGTAATTTCAATTTTGATGCCTGCTACAGGTCTCAAAATAGTTATCTCAAAATAGATCTCGTATGACCTCGAAACTGAAAAATGCTGTAAAAGTTACAGAAAAGGCTGTATTTGTGAAAGTACCTAAAGTTAGAACATGGTATCAGTTTAATGCTCAGAGATAGCCAAGACATTTACAGGTTGACTTCGTTAACTCTAAAAAGCCTAGTGTATCATATTTGATACATGAATTTGTAGGGCCTTTACATTTAAAAACATGAGCTAAATTTTGCTGAAAAAATTGTACGCAATCTACTGCCTTCTGACATCTATAGGCCTAGACTGGTATTACTTTTTAGTCAAATAAAAGGGCTTGTTTCTAACTATATTTCTAAAAATGAGGTACACAGTTTTTTTTCTCTTCTTCTGTGAAATATTTAGGAATTTTATAAAGTAAATATAAGAGTAATAGGTTACACTTTATTTCGATAGTCCACTTTAGACATTCTACTAACTATAAGTAACTTTGTAACTACATGTCAACTAATTCTCATTAATTTGCAACTACATGTGTACTAACTCTCAGTAGGGTAGGTTTAGGGTTAGTAGAATAAGTTGACATATACTTGCAAAGTTTCTGATAGTCAGTATGTTGTATGTTGTGGACCCATCAAAATAAAGTGTTAGAAGATATTACCCAGATTGTCTACTAATACTCTACCGACTGCTAGTTGCAAAGTTACTTACTGTTAGTAGAATGTCTAAATTGGACTATCGAAATAAAGTGTTACCGAATAATATATTATTTTTTAATATTATAGTATATTTTATATAGCCTTTAAAATTTAAAGATGAACCATCCACCCATTTGTTGATCTGTCTGAAAAATCAGGCTTTTATTTCATTAATATTTATTAACCTACATGTATTATCATTTTATTGAATTACAGTACATTTCCCCTCACATTTAAAACTACAGAGCTTTTTAGTATAAAATAAGCATTTAGGGGTGTGCATAAGACTGACATGACACCTTCATAATCATGACATGACACGTCATGAATATGAAGGAGGTTTTATGCATATTTATGTCATTAAGTGTCATTTGCTCAGTTATGTAATTTTTAATGCAAAGATGACATTATTTGACCTAACCCTAACCCTACCCTTACCCCTAACCCTAGCCCATAACAAAGACATCTCAAACAACGTCATCTTGGCATTAACTGAGCGAATGACAGTTGTCATAAACATGCATAAAAAAACCTTCATATTCATGACGTGTGTCATGTCATGATTATGAAGGTGTCATGTCAGTCTTGCACACCCCGTCAAGTAAAGTGTAACCATATCATCTTTACTAGGATATATTATTAGGAGATACATACATTTGTAAGCATTTCATGTATAGTCTGCTATAAAAATCTCAGTGATTTACTGTACATTACAAGCATTGCAAACTTTTTTTGCTCAGATTGGACCTGAATAAAATTGCACCAGTATTAAAATTCTAATCAATTCTGATAATTATTTTCATGTAATGTCTGATAAGGGGTGATAAACGTGTTTGGGAACCTGTTTGGAAACTTTTGCAATTATGTTTTGGGCCACTGGTGGCCCTTCAGTGACACACTTAACATTTAAACGAAGTCTTAGCATTTAAAAATGATGATCCTCTGTGGGTGAGTGTTGTATTTACAAAGCAGAGATCACAGCAAGGAAGATTCTTCAATATAAAAATCCTCTTTTGTCCAAGACTTTAATCTGTGGCATTAATTAATAATCATTAATGTTGCAGCACATCCCCTACAAAGAGACTGGTGTCTTCTATGAATAGACTCATGCTATTGGACACAGCCCCATCCTGAGCACCTGCAGTGTGTTCTGTGGCTATAGGCTTGCATGTGGTATCCATTTCCAGAAGCTGTGCTTGTAGACCCGGCTCGATGCCAAGATAGTGTCCTTAATCTGCTCCCGACAGCCTGCCAGAGATCTGACAGTCCCTACTGATTCTTAAGAGCAGATAGACAGAACGTGTCTGATAGGAGGATGCAGTGAATTACAGTGTGCTGTTTTGTCCAGCGCTCCTCCTTGCTTGCTCAATTTATGAAGCTTCCCCCAAACCGCTACTGCAACACTCTCTCTGTTTGCTGTAGAGTGGTACTGACAAGGTTTGTGTTCACATTTGATATGGATTGGACTGATAGTAATACAGTTTGAAATGTTCCAGATAGGTCAGTCTAACAAACCTGATTTAAACCTTACTCCTATTCAAGAGTAATAGGCTTTGTTCAGACAGGCAGAAAAAAAAAAAATGTAATTTATTATTATTTTTTTTTATATGTATCTTAGGGGCTGTGGTGTGTAGGGGCTGACTGTAGGCCTATATACTTGTATATACATGTTGCTGTTTATACCATGTTAAATCATTGGGCGGAATGCCTCATAAAACTGCCAACATGGTCATGGCAATTTTATTTACAATTTTAAGTGAATGAGTCGATGAATTCATAATCACATTTGTACGACTTTGTATCTGCTTCTGCCCCATCAGAGTTAGGTGTAGCTTTGGGGTTAGGGATAGACCTTTTTTCCCCTAAAAATAGCAGGCTATAGTTTTCAAATCATACAAAATCCCCAATTCGTAAATAGTTACGTTTTCTCATGCGATTAGGTTAGAACATACAGAGTTCAAATTGTTAGGCTTGTGGTTTTGACTCAAGTGAAATATAATGTGTTGTTTTTGCTATACTTACTTATTTTTAGGTTTGTGGGTTTACAAAATAACAATAACATTGTGGTTTGCACCGTTAATAAGATAAGATTTTGGTTTTGTAGTTTTCGTAACCCCAGACCACATTTGTAGGATCTGCATAGTTTAGCTCCAACCAGCTCCAAATCACACCTGCTTGGAAGTTTCTAGTGATCCTGAAAAGCTTGATTAGCTGGATCAGGTGTGTTTGATTAGAGTTGGAGCTAAACTGTGCAGAGCTGTGGTCCTCCAGGAATTGAGTTTGAGACCAGTGGACTACACCATCTGAATAAACATACTAATTCATTTGAAACATGCGCATATTGCCTACTCCTAAAGATCAGATTAAAAAAGAAAAACAAATCAGTTTTGATTGCAATGTGAGGCTGTTGTTTCCCAGTATAGATTCAGTTTTAGTGGATTGTTTGGTTGTCTGTGTTTTTAAAAGTCGCCATCTTATTCTGATCAAGAATAACACCCTTCCAGACTTTCATGCGTTTTTGAAGCACAAACACATTGAAACACATTCCTCATTATTGGGGCTGAGAGATTCATGACAAATGAAAACAATGTGTTCTAAAATTGGAGTTAAATATGTAACATGTTTGATATCCTTCAACTGGTAAAAAAAAAAATAGTCTGAAGCAAAAAAAAAAAAAAAAAAAGATGCAGTGTGTGCCTATCATACATACCCAAACTGGCTCTGATGCAAAATCCAGACTGCAAATCAGGACAAATCTGGGCAAAAGTTGTGCAGTGTTTTCCAGCCTTTAAGGTCATTGCACACTGAGTCCGAAATTTTCACACATTGAAAAATAAATACGACCTCACGTTTTGTCAATCATGTTTAAGGTCCTCGCACACTGAGTTCAAAAATTCTGTATGTTCTTTTTCCTATTCGTCATCCTTTCCAATCAAAATGCTTGCTACGGATGCAAAAACGCATGCATTTTGAGAGAGGACTTTTGACAATTCAGAGCCACCGTACAAGCAAACGCCAAAATCCAGAATGGCGATTGTTCATCCACTTCGTCTCGCAGCACAAAGCACTGTAAAGATCCTTGCACAGAGTTCACAGAAAATGGTGGTCTTCTTTTTAATATGTGGCTCTAGTATCGCTAGCAAAGCACCAAACTGAGCCGCTGACATCCTGAAGTAAACTTTGCATCGCCCGTGATAATCCCACTGCTCCTTAATAAGGAGTGAACTCTCCTTCCCGTCTATATCTCAGGATTGGATGGACCCAATATTTCCTTTCTTTTTCTCTTTTTAAGAAGCGAGAGGACAACAAAATCATCTTCACTGCTTGAAGACTCCATTTAGTACTGTTTTGCATTAATTTATACGCATCGGGCTCAGTGTGCAAGGTTTCTGTGGATGATTCATTTTTAGGATGACGATAACGAAAAAACACATATGAAAATTTCAGACTCTGTGTGCAAGGAACTTTAGTGTTCTGCTTACTCTTATTTGAACAGTAGTATGTAGTAATGTTTCCTTGTAATGTAGAATGTAGTAAACATTTCTTTTATCATTTCAAGTTAAATCTTTTTTTTTTTGGTCACAGAAACCACAAATATATACATTTTGATTTTGTAGCTATTTCAAGTGAGATTTCAATTCCAAACAGTAAAATTTCATACAGGGCACATTATACGAGAAGCATGCCATTTCAAACAAATGTTGTTATGCTCTCCATTTCTGTCTTTCTCTGTATGATGGGATGCAGCCGGTGGAAAATGGAGACAGGAAGAGGGCAGGTAAACAGTCATTATCGTGACATGACTGTGAGACGCCCCCATGTGTGTTCCAGTGACATAGCTTGGGAAATTGGCTGTCTGTTACTACATATGCAATGCGAGTCGCACATGGGGCCACGATAAAAAAAAACCCAGAATCATCTTCTGGCATGGCTTGCAGTGAGCAGTCTCTTGAAAAGAGAAAAAAATTGAATATAATTGTGTGCGACAAAATCTTGCCGTTCCACCCTCCTGCTACCTATCACTCCGCAATCTGTCCGGAGCGTGTGACTGCTGATGCTTGAGTAGCAGGTGGAATGTTTCGGTGAGCCCCATGTGGTGGACGGAGAGAGGAAGAGACGTGTCCTCCTCCCTCAATCAAGTGTGCTTGAGTGCACAGCACAACAACACGTCGTCAGGCAGGGGCCTCTAGGGCCATCTGTGGGGACGGGGACGGGGACGGAGAGGGGACCGCTTGCTCCAGACCTGGTGCAAAAGATGCCGCCTGGTCCACACATGTTCTCTCAGAACGGCGGGAGGCCAAGATAGATGCTGGCGGATGGAGAAAACTTTGAAGGAGGGATGCTCTTAAATGAAGAGCCCAATCCCTGTGACATCTTTGTTTTGGGAAGGATATGTAATTTGACAGAGAGTTGAAGTCGCATGCCAAGCCCCAGCATGCCTGGGTGGGGCACATCCCCCAGTTTGCCTAGCGCTCCTCCTGATTCAGATGTCATTTGTGTATTCTCTTTGGATCAAAGGCAGGTCACGTTAATTAGCGGATTTCACACTCCTCTGCCAGCAAACACCCCCATCTCCCCCTTCTCAGCCGTACTGTCACTGAGGCATTAGACAATTTAATCGCCTGCACAAGCCTGGAAGCGTAATAGTAACTCGTCGATGCACGCTTCTGGAGGTCATGGTCGAGGCACCTTTGTGGTCCTTGATCAAACCAGCACAGGTGTGGCTAGGTCAGTCCATCCTGTGGGCTTCCCATTTAGGATCGCAGGGTCTTAAAGTGTCGCTTTGATCCACACCTGGGCTTCTGGGCCCTCCTGCTGGGCTGGAACGAAAGCCACCATTGCTTTGGGACTGGTTCTGGAGGCTGGCCTGAGTGCAGGAGCCCTTTGAGAAATTTTGCTCAATCCAGTCTTTTTGGCACTGAAGTGTCTTATATCCCTCTGCTTGCTATGGTGCATCGTGGAGTATTAGCGCCTTGTTGTGTCACATGCATCAGTCCAAGGGCGAAGTAGAGGACACAGAGGAGGATCAGAAAGTTTCATGCTAACCTGCTGTACCAGGGGCCTGTTTCGTAAAACAAGTTTACCAAACAAGCCAGGTTTGATTCAGTTAGACTGACTTATTGTCAGTTGATTTGATTCAAAATAATTCAGACTATCTGAAATAAGCCTGGCTTAACTTGTTTTATTAAACAGGCCCCTGGTCATGTAACTAGTCATGGGCAAACTTCAATGTGGAGAATACATTAAAACATACTGTACCATTCAAGAGTTTGGGGTTGGTAATTTTTATTTATTTATTTTTATTTTTTTTAAGTCTATTATGCTCACAAAAATTGCATTTATTTGATTGAAAATACAGTAAAAAATTGTAATATTGTGAAATATTATTACAATTTAAACTAACTGTTCTCTACATTAATACATTTTAAAGTTTTATTTCTGTGATGGCAAAGATGAGTTTTCAGTACTCCAGTTTTCTGTGGCACAGGATCCTTCAGAAACAATTCTAATATGCTGATTTGGTGTTTAAGGAACTTATCAATCTTGACAATGTTGTGTTGCTTCATATTTTTGTGGAAACTTTGAAACATTTTTAAAGGCCTTTACTGTCATTTCAATTTAAAGGGATAGTTTACCTAAAAATGAAAATTATGTTATTTAGCTTCTCACCCAAGTTGTTGCAAACCTGTATCAGTTTCTTTGAATAAATGAGAATTTTCAAGCTGGGTGAATGCACCTCTTGCTGAAAAAGTTTTTTTTTCTTTTTTTTTTTTTTTAACAAATTCCAAACTTTTGAATGGTAGGCTATTTTTCTAAGGCTGTCAACTGAGAAACGTCCCCAATTAAAGAGTCAAAAATGTTACAATGATGTTACAAAAAGTTGTTGTAGAAGTCATGCTGAGCTTCTGAAATGTGCAATTAATACAGTGACTGCTTGGTAAATACCAAGAAAATGGTTCCTTGTGTTAAATTGTATTTGTTTGACAACACCAGTGTACAGTAGCTACACTAATTTGGGGTCAAGTTGATCTACATATTTTGCCTATATGTCATGATCAAAAAAGTAAAAAAAAAAAAAAAAAAAAATTAATGAAAACTTTAATCTAAACTGATATTAATAAAACCTTGTAATTAAGTGGTGTGCACTTTCATATTGATCATTTTTGATACAATGCACATATCAACTCAAATCAATACTCAGTTGGAAGGCGACATTCAGACCAGCATGTGTGTGTGTGATTTGGGAGTCAGCTGCCCTCCAGCACTAATCTGTGAATAGTTCAGGCTTTGAGGTTGCGATAATGGTGCTGAGATGCAGCCAAAGCCCATGAGAACATGGGCCCAATAGAGAGAAACCCCGGAGCCCTCTAATCCCTATTGGAACCTGTAAGTCTTCCTGGATGTGTATTTCCTTCCTGTCAGTGTGAGGAATAGTTCCGCCCAGTATCTTCATTAGGAGCATCATTTCCATTCCAGGTCTGTCAGGGTGGTGTGAGACTGCCATCTAACCATTCCCAGCTGCAGGTGAATCAGCGTGGCAATTAAGAGAGACAATTAGAGCCCATTCACTTCTGCAGGCTACGGGCACAGAGATAAGCTCTAAGCCTGAGCTTAATTGGATCATTGTCTCTGCAGAAACACAAAATACTAGAGGAAAAAAAGGAATTAAAATGTGATTAGTTCACTGACAAAAACAACATAAATAGGTTTTTAACTTCTTGGAAAGCTAGTCATTTCTTGCGGCTTTTTGGACTTTTAGTTTTACCCAAGTGGGCGAAAATGTGCATTGAATTTTGTATCACATATCGCCACCACTTCTCTGCCCATGGCGTCATTTTGTGTTGGAAGATGAAATTAGACAGTCATATGTGCCCTGACAATTAGATAATGGAATAATTACATCCTCAGACTGACTCTCCTTTGCCCTAGCCATTGGCAGCTTGGAATATTTACTTAATGAACTGTTTTTTTTTATGCCCTATTGTTTTGCTGGCATCCTAAAATAGATTATAAAAACAGCTGTAATTGTATTTTTATTTTTTATTTTTTTGTAGCCTCTCTGGACTTTCTGGGATGGTCCTCAAATGGTTCAGATCATACTTAGAAGGGAGAGGTTATTATGTGAGTATAAGAGAGCATAAGTCTAAATGGATGTCCATGACTTGCGGAGTCCCACAAGGCTCAATTCATGCACCACTCTTGTTTAGCCTGTATATGGTCCCACTAAGTAAAATAATGAGAAATAACCAAATTGCCTATCACAGCTATGCAGATGTCACCCATATTTACCTAGCCTTATCTCCAAAATAACTACAGCCCCATTGACTCCCTCTGCCAATGCATTGATGAAATTAACAGTTGGATGTGCAAGAACTTTCTTCAGTTAAACAAGCATCTGGAAACAAAGATGAAGTTCTCAAGGTGAATGCATACCTTGACTCTAGGGGTATAACAACTAAAAATCAAGTCAGGAATCTTGGTGTGATTCTGGAGACATACCTAAGTTTTAGTAGTCATGTCAAAGCAGTAACTAAATCAGCATACTATTATCTCAAAAACATTGCAAGAATTAGATGTTTTGTTTCCAATCAAGACTTGGAGAAACTTGTTCACGCCTTTATCACAAACACGGTGGATTATTGTAATGGTCTCCTCTCCAAAGAAGACCAGTAGACAGCTGCAGCTCATCCAGAACGCTGCTGCCAGAATTCTGACTAGAACCAGAAAATCTGAGCATATCAAACCAGTCCTCGGGTCCTTACACTGGCTTCCAGTTACATTTAGGATTGATTTTAAAGTACTTTTACTTGTTTATAAAACACTCAATGGCCTAGGACCTAAATACATTGCAGATATGCTCACTGAATATAAACGGACCACTCTGATCATTAGGATCGAGTCAGTTAGAAATACCAAGGGTTCACACAAAACAAGGGGAGTCTGCTTTTAACTATTATGCCGCCTGCAGTTGGAATCAGCTTCCAGAAGAGATCAGATATGCTAAAATATTAGGCACATTTAAATCCAGACTCAAAACTCATCTGTTTAGCTGTGCATTTATTGAATGAGCACTGTGCTACGTCCAAACTGACTGCACTGTATTTTATGTATGATCATTTTCTATTTTTTAACTGTTTTAAATACATTTTTAAATCATTTAAACAAGTATTTTTTTAATTCCTTGTTTTATCGTTGATTTTTTTTTTTTAATGATTATATTTTCTTTTATGTAAAGCACTTTGAATTACCATTGTGTATGAAATGTGCTATATAAATAAACGTGCCTTGCCTTGCCTTACTTTTTGTAAGTTGTGAAATCAGATACAGGTATTTGCTGAACGTTTTATCACAAGCTGCATTTCCATTACAGATTTGAGCAAAACTTGCAATATTTTATAAATGTTGATTAAGAAATTGCCACCGACGGCATTTCTATTTAACCGATGTTATGTGACAAAACGTCATATCTACTGGTGGTATTGCCCCCTTATGCACTTACTGCTGATTGACACTTCCCGAAGACTGTGGTGTCTAACACAGCTTGTCTAAGTGAATGTTCCAAATCCATTTGCTCTGTTGTTGGAAGAAGTGCATATCAGGTGGAGAATGCCCGAAATAGAACAAGGCATCAGTTTACTGTCTGTGGCTTGTTGCTCTGTGACATTCGATGTAGAGAGCATCAATGATTATTGTTGTTACCCAACTCGTGTCCATTGTAGACATGGTGTAACACCCTATCTTTTTAAAGAGGTCATCGGATGCCCATTTTCCACAAGTTGATATGGTTCTGTTTACTTTAGCCGCATTTAGCCGTGGAACCTGCTTACTAGCACATTATTAGGAAAAGTGGTTTGAAAAGATTCATAAAAACCCCTTATACTCACTTCATCTGGAGGTGAAGCTGGATCACGAATGATTTGCGGAAACATAAATGCATTTAGCTAGATCTGGAGGCACATTCACTTCAAAAACAAACATAATCCACTGCGTCTTCAGTGGCACAGATGTTGGAAGTAAATGACGATTGCTATGTTCATCATTACATCCAACAACATAACACCTCAATCGCTTAGGAGCCTTTCTTCTGCTCCGGTGTCGAAACAATGGCGGACTGATGACAGCTCACTCAGGGTGGGTCTAAGGTAAAACAACAGAGTCAATCAACATTCGTGGGAGCAGTCTGGGTCTGTGTGACGTCACACAGCCAAGCATCTCAGAATGGCTTGATCTGAGAAAGGGGTTATTATTTTTTGGGGATTTAAAAAAAAAAAAAAAAAACACTGGGTGAATTTTTATCATTATAGGGTGGATGTGTACACAAACTGTCAACACACATTTGTTCAGGCAACATGTAAGTGAATTTTGCATCCGATGACCCCTTTAACAGAATCCAAACTACTCGCTCACTGATGAGGTGGCTTGCTTTTTTTGTCATCTCCTCAAACATAATTTTGAGCTGCAGTAGTAGCTACACACTGTGTACACACTTTATGGTGGACGACAACTAGCATTAAGGTGCAATACTGTCACCTACTATGTTGAAGTTTCAACCATTTACTGATGCTGGATTATTTATGGTATTATCATGTGTTTTAACATAATATTGATATTTCATATTTAAATATTGCTGTTATGGTCAGTACCGGTATACTGTGACACCCCTAGTATCTAGTATCCAGCTTTCTAACCATATCCTCATCTTCACTGGACAGGCAAAGTTTCTGAATGGTGAATATGTTGGTGGTTGATAAATGTTTTTTTTCCCCCCACTGGACAAAAGTTTGAAATTTCTAAAAGTTCCAGTATGTGTTTCATAGTGCAATGAACCCTTTTATCTCCAGAGATCAAGGAAAAGTTTTATTTCCCATGATGACCCCTTTAAGTCATATTAAAAAAAAAGACTTCCATTTTGGCCAGGGCCTTCATTATAATTCTTCAAAGGACGTTTTCCTTTCTCTCTTCATATCGCTCTGGTCTTGTCACTGTAGATTCGACCAGTGAAGAGTGGACTGTGCAGAATGCAAGCCAGTAGCTTTTAGGGTGCAATTTGTTATTGGTCAGCCTAATTGAGTTTTCAGTTGCAATGCAGACTTTTATAAACATTTAACTTAAATTATATTATTTGTATATAATTGTATATAACATTTATATATAAATAAAAACAATGTATTTTATTTCAGTTTGTATAATATATAATATAACATATTTTGTGAAAATGCATAACATAGCATTTTTTTTAATATGTAAGTGGTATTGATGTAAATTATTATCTCTGAATGTCCATATATTAAATATATATCACTATTACCTAGGCCTGTAACTCTGTTATGGTGAGTATGAGTTTGTGTGTGACACACTAGCCGGGTTTCCATCCAAAGGGGTGAATTTAACTAAGCAATTTAAATAAGTATCGTTTCCATCCCAAGAGTCAAAGAGAACAAACTCGTCACTTCCTGATAAACTGGCACTAAATATGACAAAGAAAAGTGGGAGAAGCCACTGAATGCAATAATTTTAATAGCCTGTACATTAAATGACTTGTGCCTCAGAGCGAGCAGACAGAACACAATGAATTCGGTCATACTTTGACGACAGACTTTGCATGGCCATTTCAGAATGACCATAACAACATTTCAGGTGCTGTGCAACAAGATTGCTCCACTGGTTAGTCAAGTTACACCATCCCATTGCACAAAGTCACATAACTTTTTTTGATGCGCATGGAGGAATTTATTCGGCAAATGCATTTCCATCTCCCATTATTCACATTAACCCTTTTTCGCACAAGACAAAAACCACCTCAAGTGAGCGTAAAAAGTTTTTTGCGAATTAGGGATTTATTTCCATCATTCGTTTTTGATGCGATACTTCAAAATTTGCATTAAAACAGGGTAATAGAAACATAGCTTCTGATAGACCAGAGTTGGAGAAGTGTGGAGGCATTGTGCATTTCATCTACAAAAAGTGTGACAGCACCGATTGTGTGAGACTGAGACTCAGATGCAGCATTTCACCAGGTCCAGCACTGTGAATGGTATTTGACCTAGCTAGTAAGGGAAAGAAATTGCGGTTTTTGGCCTCTGCCCCACACCTGTGGCCACAACAATACACACAGGCCTTGAGAAAAAGGAAACACGTGTGACTGTCAGCAGACCTTTTTCTCTGTGCGTGTATTTCCTTTTCCTCTGCCCTCTCAGGCTTGCTTGATAAGAGGGGGAAAACAGGATGAAAGACGAGACAAACGGCAGTGGGGCTTTTTCTTTTTACACTTTTTCTGCCAAGGGTATTAGTTCTGAGGTGAGGTTGGTGACAAAGGAACATTGTTCACCTCATGCTCGATGAGGCTGTATGTGTGTGCAGTGCTGTTTTTCCCGCTAGAGGAACCAGGTCTGGGGTATTACGATTTTTTTTTTTTTTTTTTTTTTTTGAGGCGTACTTGTGAGTGGGACAAGTTCCTTTTAAGTTCATGTTCAAAGGCTCATCTAATAGTTGAAACCTGATTCAAGGGAAATTAATGGCCCCACTCTCTTTTTGAAGCCTAAGAAGATGGGGGTGTCCATTTCATTGGCAAATTCTGCAAAAGATTTGACATTTTCTGTAGAAAATCTGAGCTGTGTTCTGAGTGGCAGTCTGAAACTCATTTTGCTATATCATTTGTCATATTGAAGTTAGATAATAATCTGCCATATAAATATAATGCGTCAAAATAGTGAGAGCTTAAAGTGGAGACATTTTTAACATTATGCAAATTAAGAGATGAAAGGTGGCAGGCAGATTTTAAATGCAAATGCTTTATTGGACATTTCAAATGCATTTTGGATTCATGCGTTATGGCGATGACTGAAGCCAAGCCAACAAAAGTTTGAGATATAGCACAAAGGTCGCTTTTTTCAACTTGAAAATGATGCGATTGAAAGCTAAGGACTGAATGTGCAGAAAAGCACCTAATGTAATTCCCTGATAGACAAGACGGCTATAAAGATAGCATTAAAATCAATGTGGATTTGCTGCGACAGAGAGCAAGCTGCAGATATAGTGGCCCACGGTTTGTTCAGAGACACAGGATGATCAGGAAGATTCCTTCCGACATGGACCGAATTGATATGCACTGAGAAGGGAACATGGAAGAACAACAGGCTGCTCTCTGAGATAAGCCTCCTCGGTCCTCTTCAGATGTGCATGTGTTTACCCTGAATAATTTAAGCAGTACACTCCAGCAACTGTCTGATAAAGACTGCGTATGACATTAATGAGTCCGAGCAGTCAGTAGATAGCAGTTGAAGTGCTGGTATTGGCTATTTGAAGCTTGTTGATGTGACTACTCAGCAGAGCAAGAAATAGGCCATAATGCTGGATCTCAGCAGATTTACTGAAGGACCCTGATACATATCTGAAATCGAGCAGAGAGAAGAGAGACATGATGAGGTCAATTTGTAGTGGACTTTTTTTCTCTTCCGTTTCTTTACCTAGGTTGGGCAACCATTTGAAGCCGCATTTTGCTGACAAATTTAAATTATCTGTCTAAATGTTCTTCTAATTTTTTTTAAAAAATTGTAAATAATAGAGAAATTGATTTTAATGTATCAGGGCTATTTATTTTTTTAGTAATCAATTAATTTATTTTTTAAAATGGATTTGGTTTGATTTTTTTTTTTTTTTTATCCAACACCATTGATTTCAGTAAGTTGTTTTTCTTTTTTTATGATTTTATTGATCTGCAGCACTCTTGTTGTGCTGCGGATTTTGCAGTGGTGCAGGAAGCGCTGCTACACATGAACAAAAACCCACACACAAACTCCATCCAGGAAGTTTGCTGCTCAGAACTGATGCTCAATGGAATCTGCAGATGTTTGGTCTGAACTATGGGGGAATTTTGAATGGGCTGAGTGGTTCTGACCCCGTGCGACCCGGAGCGTGAGTCACTGGACTGGACTCAGCTGCTTTTAAGATTTTTCTTGAGGAAACCGAGAGAAAGCGTGTGCAGGAAAACGGGCAGGAAATACTCTGTGTGTGTGTGTGTGTGTGTGTGTGTGTGTGTGTGTGTGTGTGTGTGTGTGTGTGAGTCAGTCAGTGAGTTGCTGAATGAGTTTGAAAACCAGGCTAAAAGAGGACAATCTAAATCTGCTCTTGAGTTACTGTCATCCTGAGATAAGTTTGTATTGTCTCGAATCCTTATACACCTTTTGTAATTACTTCTCTTATCCTGAGCACTTTATCTGGATTAATGGTAAGATCTGGCTAAAACGCTGTGCATATGTGACCCCCCTCTCTGACCTCTGACTCTGCTGAATCTTGACCTTTGACACTGAAGTAAACAGTGGCATTTCTGGAGGGCAATCCAAGGTGTCTGGACTGTGAAGATACCGGTGCTGTTTCCCAGAGGAAAACTGGCAGACTGCATGTTGTTATTCACAACAAATTTGTATATTTTTTTTTTCCTAGTAAAATTCTGGTGCGATCGTATATACATTTACAAAATTTGAACTAAATTTTGAAGAAAGCGTTAGTATTCAGATGTTTAGCTGTCAATAGGACTACTTTAAAAACATAGATTTGGAAAAATATAGATTTCACGATTTAATCACAATCTTCTTTTGAACATTCCTTATATCTATTTTGAAAATCCCAAGATTAAAAACAAATAAATAAATGTTTGTACAGTGCATCCTGTCCTGCAGGTGTCACTGCGTTCTGTTGAATTGTGTGTTGTGAGTATGAATTCGCAGAATGTGTTGTGATTTTAAAAAGTGCATGTAATAAATAATCTTTCTGTTGAGGTTTCCATACAGCATACAGTCAAAAACAAACAAGCAACCAGGGTAGTTCAATTCACAAACAAATGGCTCTTTATAAGGTGGCTCTTTTTAATGAAACAAAAACATGATTGAAATATATAATTTACAGCATTAGCGGAGAACGTATCATTATGTATGCATCAACAAAATGGGCATCATAACTGAAAAATAAATTGTTGATTTAATGAATTGGTAAATTAATTGGAATTGAATCTGAATTTGAATTGAAGTGTGAAATCTGTATGGAAGCCCAGCCGTAGCTGCCAGTAGCTTAAGTGTTGTGTCTGGTTGTTCAAAGTGTATAGAAGTGGGTTCCGAAAGTAAAAACTCCATTTATTGGCTCTATAGGGAAATTGATTTTTAACAATAACTTAAAACCTTTAAAACAGATCTACTAAGTTCCAAGGTTGTTAATCGATGCTTTTGTTGAAGCTTGTTAAAAAAAACTTCATTACCCATGAAGCTGGACAGAAAATTAAACCAATCAGACTCATGCAAAGCAATAAACAATACATTAATAAAGCTTACTAAAATGATTTTATTTAATTTGATAAAATAATTAGCTTTATATTTTTTTCTAATTTTCTAATATTTTTGCTTCAAATAAAATTTTGTAATACTGTGATTCACTTTGTCTCTGGTCTATAGTTGGCTTGTTTCATGGCCTATCATGCTTTAATAAAGACTTAAAAAAAAAAAATCCCTGTAAGAAAATGAATGGGGGAAAAAAAAAACACTTCTGGAACCAACACAGCTGAAAAAGTGGGCAGGCACTAATGCACTTTATTGATTTGTGGTTGCTAGGGTGTTTTGAGTGGTTGCTAGGTGGTTTCCTACTAGCCCGAGTCTCCTTAGACTTGGGTTTTATGGTTTGTGGTATTCATTCATATTAACATGAGCCAAAGTTTAATTC
Source organism: Acrossocheilus fasciatus (assembly GCA_036784905.1). Taxonomy (NCBI): domain Eukaryota; kingdom Metazoa; phylum Chordata; class Actinopteri; order Cypriniformes; family Cyprinidae; genus Acrossocheilus; species Acrossocheilus fasciatus. Next base: position 18,300,313 of record CM071946.1, on the reverse strand, counting down.
TAATAATAATAGTAATTTTTGCCTAAGCAAGCACCGCTAATTATGTTTTAATCCTCAGACAGTCCAGCTTCAGATTGAAATTTTCCAGACTAGATTTTTTTTTTTTTTTTTTTTCCTTCTTTGAGTTGTAGACACGTGGTTGGCAGAAGGGTGATGAATACTATTTACAGCAAAACAGTGGCAAAGGACAGACAGATCTAGCACAGTCACTTCAGAAACAATCACAACAGATATTTGGAGAGAGTGCTAGAAATGTGTTTGGGTGTGTGTGTGTGTGTGTGTGTGTGTGCTTGACAATCGGTGGGGAAGTGTTTACTGTGTTGTGTTTGCACGGCTGCTTGTGAGATCATAGTTTTCCTTCCCTCTATTCTTGGAAGGCGGAAGTCATTTTACAGGGATTTCTCTCGCTCTCTTTGTCTGAGCCACCAAGAACGTTGCTTTCCTGTCTCTTTGTCAGGTGTTTAGTTCATTCAAAATATTAAGCTGACAATGTTTTAACAATTTACCATCAAATGCAATCCGTAAAACCAATTTTTCAAACACTCCCAGTGCGTGTACCCATCGCACTGAATGAAGTGGTATCCATCTACATGGAGGCGGTATTGTTCTAAGCACATGTTAGTTAAACTACCATGTTTGCCATTATTTTCTGCTTCCAGCCTGTCAGGATACAAGTATTTCCTGTGCTGGGACAACCATGAAACCCTTCAATTTATGCCATATCCCACTCCAAATACCATCTCCTCTGGCAGTTAATATAATTCCCCTCCTCCATGGTTAGGAATAAATTGCTGGCTTTTATGGGCAAGCGCTCATTGTGCCCTTACAGCAGATATTTTATATGTGAGCTAATGAAACAAAAGCATATTTATTGCCATCTTAAGATTAAAGGTTTAACAAAATGTGATCATCCCTCTTCAGACAGCAAAGCAGACATTAAATTATAGCCTAATACAATGAATTTGTTTAAAAGGGCTTTTAAGAAGTTTTTATGAGTCCTTTGACATTTTCACCATTTTCAATCAAATTTGATATTTCATTGAGGTGGCAGTAATTTTTTTTGTGTGTGAAATTGCTGGTGAGTGATAAAGCTAAAATTCAAGGCTATTAATGAAAGGCATCATATTTTGACCTCTTTCATGTTTATAAATTTGAAACAAGACTCCCATTTTATATCCTTTCAGTTCAGCGCTCCCGTCTGCTTTTATACACATTTATATACATCTACAGTATGTATGTATGTATGTGTGTGTATAGATCAAAAATACAGTACTGTTAAATACAGTACTGTTATGAATTAATATTACAGTGTAAAACAACTGTTTTCTATATCTTTTATTCATGTGATGGCAAAGCTGAATTTTCAACAGCCCTATGCTGCTTAATATTTTTGTGGAAACTGTGATACTTTTTCTTTGATGCATGTAAGGTTCAAAAGAACAGCATTTATTTGAAATATAAATTTTATAAATGTCTTTACTGTCACTTTTGATCAATTTAATGCCTCCTTTGCTGAATAAAAGTATTCATTTCTTTTTCATATGGCTCAGATGAATATCATGGGAAACTAATATTCAATTATTCAATACCATGGTATATCAAAGTAAAGTGATATTATAATCTGATACAATTTGTGTAAGTGTAGAAGAGTGGAATCATGGGAAATTCCTTGTGCTCATGCCTTCTGCTATGTTTGCTTACATCCCAGAATGCAGTCTTAAGGGAAAATCCAAGATTGTTTACTACCGCACAATCAAGGGGTTCACGAGAACATGTTGTGCACAACAAAACATTGTTTTGCTGTCCCCAGCCACCTCAAGAGTCCTGTAAATTCCTGATTATCTTCTGCTATCACTTCCTTAATTAAGTGACCTTTTGTTAGTTAGCATCAGTTACAGGGGTTTAGCCCTATTAAAGCAATAATCACATCAGTGGCATAATTTCCATTTAATCAACACACTAATTTTAGTACCATTGTCTAGGCGCACAAGGGCATGGGGACGTATTACATTAATAAACTTGGCATGGATGAATGTCTTCTCCGCCACCCAGACGATTCGACCCCTGTGCCAAGAGCAGAGGGGGTGAGTGGGCTGGTGAATGGAGGGGGCTGGATATGCACATTAAGCTACTGACACGGATCCCGAGAGACCGAGCAGGAAATTTGCAGCCTGCAGAATTCCCCTTTTTTCCCCTGATTAGCCTAGGTGAGATTATTCAGCAGTCACTGACACGTCTATTCCTACAAATTAACAATGCAATTAATTGGATTTACTCCACACATTTGACACCAGATGTGCTGTATATCAGGTTGCCGCTGTTGAGATGAAACATACTGGCGTTCGAGAGTCTGTCAGGAGTAAGACTTGCATCAGGAGGTGGATGACGCATAAATCTCACATTTGCTTTTGGTTTGAGGCGATGACAATGTGAATTTCAATTACCAGCATCAGCTATAATAGAGCGAAGCTGATGGAGGAAATCTCACTGGAAGACATTTACAAGACTGTGAGAATGTGTGCTAGAAGTACCTTTTCTTTCACATAATTACTCTCTAATTAACCATTAGTTATTCGATTAGCCCTTTTAATCCTTGAGTCATGGGTACGAGTTTCTAAATGGTGGCTTAGTCATTGGCAGCCCTGTGACGACTAATTAAAGGATGTGATGCACAAAATGGCCCGCAGAGAGAAGTTTGAGGAGGGGGAGGGTCATTAATTTGTAATAAAAATTAAATGATAAAATGGACAGTTCTGGTTCGAAAATCTGATTGGATGAGTAGTTGTAAAATGGCCGACATTCACACACCTGCAGAGCCAATGCTAGTATCCCTAAACAATTTTTTTATGGGCGAGTAATCTGTACTGTAGAGGATCTGTAGGGACAACAGGGCTTCGTTCAATATACCGAATGAACAAAAGTAAGTAAAGGGTTACTCCATCTCAAAATGAAAATTTTGTCATTAATCACTTACCCCCTTTTCATTCTAAACCCGTACAAGCTTCGTTCGTCTTCAGAACACAATTTAAGATATTTTGGATGAAAACCGGGAGGCTTGTGATTGTCCCATTGACTACCAAGTAAATACCACTGTTAAGGCCCAGAAAAATATGAAAGACATCGTCAAAATAGTCCATCTACCATCAGTGGTTCAACCGTAACGTTATGAACCAACGAGAATACTTTTTGTATGCAAAGAAAACAAAAATAACGACTTTATTCAACAATTCATCTCCTCCGCTTCAGCGTAGCGCCATTGTGGAGAATATCCACTGGATGCAATCAGCGTATGCTTTTCTGTGTAAGCCGTGCCACACGGATATGTCTTCTACATTTATTACACTTCGATTTGAACGGAAACAGCGTATCTGTGTGGCGCGGCAGAACAGCGTACGCAGTTTGCGTCCAGCGTATACTCTCCAAAATGGCAGTACGCTGACACAGAGGAGACGAATTGTTGAATAAAGTTATTTTTGTTTTCTTTGCTTTCAAAAAGTATTCTCGTAGCTTCATAATGTGAAAACGGACTATTTTGGCGATGTCTTTCATACTTCTTCTCTGGGCCTCCACAGTGTTATTTACTTGGCAGTCAATGGGACAGTCACAAGATATTTTGATCCAAAATATCTTAAATTGTGTTCCAAAGACGAACAAAGCTTTTACGGGTTTGGAACAACATGGGGGTAAGTGATTAATGACAAAATTTCATTTTGGGGTGGAGTGACCCTTTAACGCAGCAACCAGACATTGCCTATAACTAGGCTAATGAACTATAATACTTGGAATGGATTTATTTTTAATTTGTTTACATATTTATTGGTAACTGAATTATTATTATCAGATTTTATGAATAATTTATTTGTTACTGTGAACACTGGTAAAATCAATTGAAATACAACAATATCTGCAAACAAAATGTGATAGTCTTCGACCTTCACAGTGCTGTTGTTGGTGATTTGTGTTTGGCTTTCCAATTCCAATGAACCGTGGCCACACAAAAAAAGTAATTTTGAGCCAATGTACACAGAGCCATTGTCACAATGTGGTGATTTCTGTGACAAAAACGGTCTAGTAATGAGTCTTGGCTATTTGAAAGAACTCCACCAAAGGTTATAAAAGGTTATGACAAGACTGCGTTTCTCTCACCCGCTGTCAAAGTAATATTTCTTCTTTTTGGTCACAGAAAATGTCAGTCTGAGGCATTCAGATTCTACCATTTATTACACTTATTACATTCTTAAATAAAAATGCTCCACTGAACAGTTCTTGCATAGATATCTTACAATACCAATTTAAAAAAGAATTATGAAACAGACCAGTAACAAAAATAAATTTCATCTTCTTCCTTAATAAAGAACATTACCATACTAACATTATATCATACAAATAATAATATTTTAAACACTTTGTACAGCAAAAGAACCAATAAAGAAAAACACACAAGGAAAGAACAGAATAGAAAAAAAACGGAGAGGAAGAGTGTGAAGATTACAGGAAGTGAGGGGGTGGAGTGTTAGTGATGTGGCGAGGGAAGAGAGGACAGTGAATATGAGGGTCCCTGCTCTAGCGAGAAACTACATGCTTCAGCCTACATATGGCAAAATGTCGTCCTACTTCCATACAGATAAATCAAGATGGCACATAACTGTTCTATTTTTTCCTTTCTTTCTTTTTTTCAGATTTGTATCTGCTCTACCAACTGGCGGCTGCCTGCGAGATCCATGTTTGGATAAGAGAGAGAGAGCACCTGTGAAAGCATTGAGGTCTGTTGTTGGCCGGTTGCTCCCTGGTTAATGATGTCTAGGGACGTTCATAGGTAAGAGATCGCTGACAGCTGGTAACGCATAACTGCGGGATGAAGCTGAAGTGATAGAGTTTTCAGGAAGTGACCATGGTTCTGCAGGTGCAGGGTGGGATAGATGGGGGTGGGAGGTGAGGAATGCAAAAAGCCAAAGAGAGAGACCTGGTGAAAACCTTATGTACTGACATATCAAGTTTGGACAAACACAGATACAGACGCACTTCAAGATGCAGTATATCTCAAGACAAATAAGTTCTCACCTCTGTTTGTGAGTGACTGGGAACCTGATGGATGAGTATTTGAGTATATATGAAGAATAGGAGACTTTATTTTGATGCGCTGTTGACTAAAAAGACCATTTATGTTATGCCATGAACCTACAAGCTTTATCTATCAAGCAGAAGAATGAATTGTTCCCATGTTCTTGTGATAAGTGCATCTTGAAATGCCACTAAATGTTATGTAGACAATCGACAGCAGTGTCATTTAAACAGACTACGCTAGCTGTAAGAATGAAGAGTGTTATGCAGTGAAATGTTGTTCCAATACGGACAATAAAAAATGAAAAGGTTGTCACCTCTGACCTTTTGTCATAAAATTCCCTTGTGATGTTTCAAGCATCTTTTTGTATAAAATTTAAGCTGCCAAAAGCCTCTTTGAAGCTAAAAAGCAAACGGCTTGGGAAGGGAGCTTCACTGGAAGAGTGCCCAGATCTAGTACACTTAAAATTGTTCCCTTAGAATGTTTTCAAACATTCTTACTGTCATGTAAAATGCTCCGTCACAGAATTATCTCCGTTTCAAAGTCATACGGAAACTCGCGGTAGATAAAGTGGTCTTCTGTACAGCTAAATCAGAATTGTGATTTTAAGTGAACAATCGCTTTAAAATTGATTTCTAAAGACATTCCTGACCTGCACTGACTATAGAAGCGCTAGAACCGATGCGACTAATTCGCTGTTTGAACTTCACGTTAGGCTCTAAACTCATCCTCAACTTTGCATTCAAACTGTATTTTACAAGCTCACATACTCGAGACCAAGTCAATGGTCTCCTAGACGTTCAAGAACGAATCATAGGAAGCTGGTGTAGGGCAGAAGAGATACTGTTAGAATAAAGTTAAACACAAATGTCTCTCTTTCATCACCCAGCAGTTTATTTGCAAATGCGTAAATCTTTGGGCAAAGTATGCATCAGACACCTGTACGATTGCCTGGACCGCTGCCGTCGTTCTGAGAGTGAGATATTAGGGTTTTCAAATGGCACTTGATATGTAAGGGGGATATGTATGGCATGTTGCCTGCTAATGAATCTGATTGGCCTATTCCGTATTTATTTGGTAACGTCTGGAGCACATTGGCAAAAAGGAGTACTGTTTGTAGTTTTGCATTTAACGTTGCTTTGCACTGTATCTTCAGTGTTGATTTGAAGATTGGCTTCATTGTTTGTTTGTCGGTGTGTCAAAAATGATATGAAACATTTTTTTAGGTTGCTGCATTCCTGCTGTTCTATCCCATATGGTGACTGAAGGAATAACCAGAATCGTTATTTTGTAAAGTAAAGTAGAGCAGTGTGAAACAAACATAGCTTCTCATCACTGCTACTCGCAAGTAAAACGGAAATGTAACCCTTTCAAAGCGTTAAAGTTGATGTGACATGTAGAATGCTGTACACTGTCAATAATTGCCCCATTTGTGAAACTGTGGGATTTTAGAGAACATCATTATGACACTGTAGCATTACATCCTGCTTGCTTGCTTTACAGACACTCATACATACAGTCGTCACATACACAGGCCGCTTCTTGCGGAAAAAAGTGCCACAAACCACAACTGATTGTACATTAGTGGAGATGAACCAATTCACCTCCTGTTTCGTCAATTTTGGCATGACTTTGCAATTCAATGGAGAAAATGACATGGAAATAAAAAGAAATCAACTAATAATGGCGACTGAAATCTAACGTGTAGTTGTGGTCAAACAGAAGTGACTGCGTGTGTGAGTCTGGGTCTGTGTGAGTGTGTGTACGTGTGATAGAAGAGCTGCCTTCAGCAGGCCTCAAACCAAGAGAAAGGCACCAACCCTTCACTCTTAGAGTTTCGGCATCGATCGTCAAACTCTGGCGGTCCCCCGAGGGATGCTCTGGGTTCGTTTAGTAGAGTCTGCGATGACTCCGAAACATGTTACCGCTGAATCGTAATGGCTTTCAATCTCCCTTCCACCCTTGCAGCCATTAAATCAATGCAGAAGAGGAGGGTCGGCAGGGAAATGCCCTGATTGCGACGCCACGACAGGCTTCACAACCTTGGGAACGATGATATATATTTCGTCCCCGCGATTTAGAAGCTGATTGTTAACGGAGCTAGACCTAGGCCCGGTTTAGCATAATTTACTCGAGTGTATCAACAAGCTTTCGATTTAACGTCTGACGTCTGGATGGAACGCAATCCTACAAAACAACAATTGCTAAAACCCTGCTGTGAAGATTTCGGTGCAAAACAAATAATGCTGAGAGGCAAGCTGTGCATGTATGTGTGCGAGTGTGTGTATCTGTCTGAAAGAGGCTGCCATGCAGTGTTTCGTTTTAATGCTGTTCATTAACTTGGTAATTATTGTTCTACTTTTTTTTTCTTCTTTAGTTTTTCTCAGGAAAAAGCCAAGAGCAAAGAAACCGTTCTGTCTGTGGTGTGTGTGTGAAGTTGTTGTTGTTTTTTTTTTTGTTTTTTTTTACGCATTTTTTGTTTTCTGCTTTTTTCCCTCCAAGTAGTTTTTTTGTTTTTATGCTTTTTTTATTTTGTTTTTGAGCTTTTTTTGACTGTATGAAAAAAAGCACAGAGAACATTGAAAAAATCAGTGCAGACAATGGATACGAAACAGGCAAAGTTTTGTCTGGGCTGATGCCACCAAGTTCTTTTGGATCCTGATCCCAGCAGGTGCTCCAAATTGAGAGTCAAACGTCCTGCCAGCTGTCCCCCCCCCATAACGTCTCCTCCACTGGCTTCCTCTGGGGCACCGGACTACTACGTTCTTACATGGGTGCCAGTATCAACACAAAGCAAAATAACTTTTTCCAGTGTCAAGAGCGACACACAAGGTCCGTGCTGACGTGCTCTGGTTGGTTTTTCCCAGATCAAATCAGAGCAAAGCAAAATGAAAAACAGAAGACTTCTGTCCTTTCAAACCAAGCCAGCAATCCCGATTTTAGTTTTTTTTTTTTCTTTTTTTTGGGGGGGGGGGAGGGTGTTCTGTTCCCATCTTATGCTTCAAACGTTTCCTTTCAGTGCCAGATAGCAGTCACTGAACCTTGTGCATACTGAGAAGGGCTCACAATTCCCTCCCATTGCCCGTATGTGCACATTTATGCTTGTTCACAAAGCAAGTTTTTACTTTTCAGAAGTTTAAGACATTTCAGCTCAGAAGGAAAACAAACCATCTTTTTTAACACTGTCTTTAAAAAAAAAAAAAAAAAAAACAAAGGCAAGAAAGTGTCGCTGCGCATCATTTCGGTCGCCCGTGAGGTGACGGGCGTGAAGAGCAGAGAAGAGTTCGCTCCTGAGCGAAGAGTACGAGAAGTCAGCACACATCCTGAGCGTTGCCGTATTTTTTTTTTGTTTTTCATTTTTCCCCCAAGTAGAGCCTACTTCGGGGGCCGGGCGTTGCGTTTGGCCGCTTGTTCCATTGGTCACTCCTCAGAACGTATTGGCAATGTTGTTTTCCGTGTTTGGTTGTTTGCTGTATACGACATAGCTGCAGGTTGGTTATTGTGATGTGTCCTTGGAAAAAGAAAAAGGAAGTTCCAGAATGTACAATGAACATGATTCTCTAGTAGAACCGTTATGTTACGTGATGAATGACATGTGCGTTTTCGGTTTTATACATGTAGAGTTGAGTATCCGTTCCATGCTAATGGTTGATTTACTGTACACAAAGAGAATGACGGAAAAAAAACGGTGGTGTTTGGCAGTGTCTGACCTCCAAGCTAGCACTCGGTAAGGCATGGCTAATCGCTGATGAAAAGGAGTTTTAGACTTTCAGAATCCAACAACGTTTGCCCACGCTGCCTCACATGTTCCTCCTGGTGACGTTTGCGGCCAGACCCCTCATGTGCACCCAAAGTCTGTTGTGAATGTTCCCGTCTGGGCGGTGCACACCTGTTCTCCTCTTCGTTCTCACTCGTTTTCTCTCACTCTCTCTCTCCCGTCTCCCTCTGCCTTAGATATGTCGCTTCATGTGCAAAGCCAAGTGATCAGACCTGGAAAAACATCTGTGAAGAGAGAAGGAGAGAGAGTTAGCTTGGATTCACTTAAGGAAACACAGTTATCATTGCACTAAAGAGGGACCCAGTCTGAGTTTCTTGGAAGACGTGTGGCGGCTTTGCAGATGGAACAGAGAAAACAACATTTGGCGTTTGGGAAAAAAAAAGTGAATTTTTAAGCATAGCCAGCTTTTTGCTCTAAAACTGGTGACAGATCGTTTCGAACGCATATCTTGCCAATGCAGTTAGCAGGGAAGTCTGTGCCGAGCCTTGCGAAAGAAATAATTTTTTGGGAGTGCAACCACAAATCACGCCGAGCCTGTTTGAATTAAGAAATTATTTCGTGGCTGGAGGTGAAATGCTATTGTTTAAACTGTGCGGCCACATTAGTTATGTAGCACTTGAGTCATGGTGGTTGGTTTCTCGTTGTGGGCCGTGGGCTTTTTTGTGTCATCATCAATTAAGCTCACATGTAGCTGCTTCTGATAGGAGCAATACATAACTGTGCTTGGAAAATACGGGGTTGCGATTCCATTTCTGTTACATTTATGCGGCTATGAGATTCCAATATTACAGCTATAGTTTTGAAAGTGAATCTTAACTGGAATGAATACAAACTCAGAGTGTAGAGAGTTCGAAAGGAGTGGAGAATTATAATTTCAATTTGCCTCTGGCTGTATCCATTATTAATTAGTCAAGAGCCACAGTGTTAACTCCTCTGTTGCTTTTTTGGATGGGAAGCAGCCAAGATAGAAATTTGGGTGGAAGGAGGATTTACATCTACAGGTAGACACAGTTGGTTTTCAAATGAGTCATTTTGATCATTTTCTATATTATATATCAGTAAGATGGTTTCTGGTTTTCCCCAGTTGCTTTGCAGAATTCTATTCTGAACGTTGAACAAATTTACAACCATTTTTCAGTATTTTCCTTCTTTCTCTGTATGGCCCTTCAAGATCAAAAAATCCTTTGATCATATTTGCAATGATCAGTCATACTTGTATGCTAAATGAGGGTTTAAGGTCTATGGAGTGCAAAAACCAGGTTTTAGAAGTTAAAATCCCATTCATTTTCTCTATAGAGGAACTGTTTTTTTTTTTTTTTTTTTTTTTTTACAATTCCATAGAAACCTTTCAAGACAGACCTACAATGAGCTCTGAGGTTAAGAGAAAAAAAAGCTCAAAAATTTTATTTAATTGACATTGTCCAAGTGAAAAAGCGCAGTTCACTACTCACGAATCCTGAAAAAGATTTATGATTTATAAAAGATTAAGATTTATTATGATTATTTTTACAAAATCACACATTTCTACAAATCAAATTATTTTTATATTGTACCATTGTTTTGGCGTTCACAGTTCTTCCCTCATAAAAGCCATATTATTATATCCATTATTGAGTGTTTTTTTATTTTTTATGGTCTAATGGTTTCTAATGTTAATGTTCTTATGTTTTCGAAGTTCTAATGTGAAAAATGAATGGGGAAAAATATTTTCAGAACCAAAGCCACTAAAAAGTGGGTGGTTACTGTGGCATTGTTGACATTATTTTCACGGCAATTAAGCCCATATCCCCAACCATTACCAGTGCTGCTATGACAGTTTTTTTTATTTTATTTCTTATATTGCTTAATTTAACACAGCTGGACTGCAGTATTGACCAATCAGCATCTGGCAGTGGATTCATTTTATGCAAATGACAGTTGTACGTTTTTCTTTTCATTCAGGTATGTGAATTTTTAGCAGAGCCTGATGACATTGTATATTACACTCGGTTAAATTTTCGTTTGTGATTTGCATCGATCTCGGTGTGACTGGGATTTTAGGTGTGTGTGTGTGTGTGTGTGTGTGGAGGCAGGGCAGAGCGACTGGACAGATGGTCCTGTGACTCACTGTAAGTGGCTGCTACACCAGCTGGCACACCCTTAGATCTCATAACCCCTCCCCCCACCTCTCACTCAACCCCTCTCAACACCCGACAGGGGGCTGTGCTTGATTAGGCAGGATTAATGATGCCCAATACACTGGTGTGTGTGTGACTGTGAGACAGTATGACTGTGTATGTGTTGGCTGACTGTATTTACTGTTAGACTGCCCATGACTGTTGCTCCTCATAACCCATTGTGACGATAACACAAACACACGTGCAGTCAGCAATTACAACTAGAAGAGAGAAACATGCTATTCCAAACTTATGCCTTTCCTTTTATCTTAATGTTTAAACCTTTTTTAAATGCATTTATTTTCTTTATGAAAGTTACCTATTTATAGTAATTACTTTTTTAGTTTCAATCTGCATTGTTCTGCCTTAGTAATACTAGTATTACCATACCACATTTGAAAATATGGATGTAAGAATGATATTTTAGAAGAAAAAAAATTCACAAACTTTTTTCCTTGTTCAAATTTGTATGGCTTCAGAAGACTTTGCATAGTGATGTAGTTGAGTCATTTTTGGAGCCGGTATCATTTTAGTATTTATATACTATTATAGTATTTATTAATCAGTCAATCAGAATCAAATAATTTTTATATTTGTATATTTAACTTTCATTTATCTTTCTTTCAGTTTTAGTCATTTTAGTACATGAACTTAGCTGTACAGGTTTGGAAAAATATAAAGGTGAGTAAATGATGACAGAACATGCCATTTTGGGTAAACTGTCACTTTAAAGAGCATGGGTTATTTAAGCTGAACTAAAAGGTTGTGGGTTCAACTATCACTATTATGCCCTTGAGCAAGACTTTTAACCTCAGTTTGCCCCAGAGGGACCATCTATGTAACGTAAGAGAGTTACAAATGTCTGGCACTATACCATAAATTGTAGAAGAAATGCCATATTGTGTGTTAATCTATTCTATTCCTATTTGTATTTCATGATCTGATCAGGAAGTTCAGCTCTGTTACTGGACTCACCCCAAACTGACTGGAGGCAGTGCCAAAGAAGAGGACAGTTGCAAAACTGAAGACCATAATGGACAATTTTGCACGTTTTCAACCGAGTGCACTCTGAATCACCTTTAGCCGCTGGCTTATTCCATCCAGATTCAACTGGGCATCCTTCCTGCCATCAGATTGTACAGTACTGCCTCCTCCTGTCATTCCAACACATTACTCTTGATTGTTGTCCCAGTGAAGAGCAATAATGCTGCACAAGGTCACTTTCACATCCCAGCAGCATCACTGTTCACACTTGTAATACTTTTTCCACTCTATATACACAACACCCATAATGCAATGCACAACTACAAATGGATGTGCTCCCCAAAGAGATTCTTCAGTGTTTAGAATTAAAAGCGAGTAACAGGAGGGCTCAACTTATAAATGCTTCCCAGGGAATGATGGGGCTCTATCTGTGCAGATTCTGCAGCGGAGCTAAATTGCTTAGGCTAAACTCCAAATTCAGAAGATGCCCTTGTTTATACCTGACATGAGGGAGAAAGAATTGCCAATGTAGATTTGCTTATCCAAGCCGGCTCCTCCTCCTTTTGTCATGCAATAGCTGCCAAACATGGAGTAATGAGTGTAGGGACACAGATTTCCCCATGCCTTCCCCCAGAGAGTTCACGTGCTCGTCTGTGCCTGAGGGAAAACGGCGCTGTTCAGGTGTCAGCAGCAGTCTGCAGAACAGAGGCCGTCCCAGCCACGTCTCGTCCGCTGGGATCGGTGGAGCTTCATTGTGATGGAGCAGCAGAGAAATGTTCAATGGACAACTTTCAAAAGGCTGCAGCGAGGTTGGTTTGATGCCGACGGCGAGACAGGGAGCCGTGTCTAATTGTGCTTCCACCTGGAGCTGGCTCAGTGGGCACACGGCCTCCACTGTGTAATTGCTGCCTGCATGCCAGGCCCGAGTGACAGCTTCCTAATACTGTCACCTGACAGGCTATCACTCTTTCTCCCCATGCTAATGCAAATCTCTCTCTTTCTCTGCTGTTCCTGTGTCTCTTCACCTCTTTATCACCAACAAACACGCAAACACATGTTCACCACACTGCCTCGGCATCGTGTGTCTGCCCTAAAATAGCCCTTAAGATTTCAACGGGGATCCCACAGTCACAGAAAACCTAGAAATATGAAATATAAGGGAATTTTAAACTTGTGATTTTCCTGTCTTATATAGAATGTATAAATGTATTTATTATATGTTAAGCTATGAAATTTGCTCTTCGGAAGTGCAATTATGATTTAAGCAATTTTTTATTTATTTTTTTTATTCTAGTTATCATGAACAATTCAGTGTTCAAAAGGTGTGGGAACATTGTTTAAATAATTGAGAACTTCAATAATATATTATAGTTATTGTCATTGGCCCGTTTACACCAATGACAATAACTATAAATATAACGATAAAGATATAGTTCACACCACAGCTATAACAATAAAGGTACAGAGAAACGATATCGTTGGAATCACCTTCAGAACAATTTTTTTTCCAGCTGATGAACAATAAAAACATTTACACCCAATCAGAATCCATCCTGCTATAAGCTTGTGCTTAGAATAAACAGACGATATCGTTCGCTGATGTGGATGCTAATATCGTTATCGTTCTTGGTGTGAAAGGGCCTTTACAGTTTGATTTAATTTCTTTACACAAAATGCATTTCATTTATCATTTGTCAGCAATAACATCAGAATAATTGTTGGCTTGTTGTATTGACCAGAATTTGAATATCATTGCATTTCTAATAGTATGCAAATTGCGATTAGTTACTCTACATAACGTCCTACAAAAACGCTTACTGTGTGCTGATGTTTCAGTATTCACTCAAAAAAAAAAAAACCCTCATCAAATATGCTGTGTCTTTCCTCTAGAGCCCTACGTGCATCCATTTCATCCTGTGCCTCTCCCCAGCTCTTTTATATTACTGTTATATAACTCTCTTACCTTGGAATGCACACCCATGCCTGTAAACTTCTCTTTCTCCCTGCACTCAAGCCACAGTGTGGGCATACGCTGTACCGATGGGAGGACGGAGGAAAGTGGAACAGAATGTGAGAATGAGATATTCGCAGTAATTCGGTAATGGGTATCACAGGACCAGACTGTGAATGAGTTATTCAGCAGGGAACTGGGCCTGCAGTAACTTCCAATGAGCCCGTTGCAGTACGGCTATGTGCGTGCCATCAGAGAGAATTCGAGAAAACAAGAGCGAAGGGAGGGGGTGATGGGTTCTTTTTAAGGGAGAGAGTTTAGTCTTGTGGTCTCATAACTTGAGGAATTTGTTTATGGGTGCTTGAGGACTGTGGACTAGTATGCTTGAGTGTGTGAGTGTGTGGGAGGGAGGGTGTTAAAGAACTAAAAAGGGTTAAATATGTGCATACATTTATTGTGAGCTAGCTTTGCAGCTTTTGCAGTGTGTCTCTTACCTGTCGCAGTGGTTGCACTTGAAAGGTTTGGCACCAGTGTGTTTGCGGTAGTGCCTCGTCAGTTCGTCGCTTCGTGCGAAACGCCATTCACAGCCTTCCCAGGAGCATTTGTAAGGCTTCTCACCTGCATGCACAAACACACATCATTTAATCCCTGCTTCACCATTCACACACACCTGTACACAGATGGTGCACCTCTGGAGCGAGGCAGCTGCTGTGCCACTGTGAGCACCGTCAGCAGTTCCATTATCTACATCATTCATTACTGTTTCTCTCAATCACACATCCAAGCCAGCCAATCAGATCGCTCGCTTTCTCTCCCAGTCAACCATTCGCATCTCTGTAGCCTAAATCTCCTGCATGCTCCATCGTCGAAACGTGAAAAATGCTGTCTTCTCAGGCAATATATGGAGGCGATCATTTTCAGACACAGAAATTGATTCAATCAAGGGTCATTTTCCATCTTTTCTTAAATTGAAGAGGAGCTGCCTAAATGTGCTCAGTCACCATAACAGAACGAATTCATAACCCAAAGTCAAGTATCCAAAATGAAGCCATTTGTGTTAAATGTTCTCCACCCTCCCAGTGAGCTCTGAAATTCAAATGAAGTTAAACAGATGGGAAAGGAGATACCAATTGTTCCACATGCCGTACTTTTATGCCTCAGATTTAAAATATGGCCTTGAGTGAGGGAGGGAGGAAGGGGGGTTTCAGCACCCGAAGACAGGATCCCGGCACAGTTGCAGTGTTCCTGGGGAACAGAACGGGCTTCAGCCTGGGGCCTGGGTGGGAATGGGGAGGGTGTCGATGGCACTGATTCAGATCCGGAGGTGGTAATGATAATTGGGGTCTTAATGACGCTTAATGGGAAACAATGCCATATTCACAGCGCAAGAGCTGCCAGCTTCTCCAGCAAACAATGTGTGCACCAATCTTCCTAACTAGAGTAAGGCTCCATTAAATTTGAAGTTGCCCAATTGGAAATAGTTTCTATTGGGCACGCTTCTAAACTAGGATGACCACCAAGGTGGACATTTATTTCTTCAATAAAAACACATGATATTAGGCATGTAGGCTCATTTTAATCCTTTAGTTCGATTTAGGTTTTTCAAGACATGATGTTGGCTTGTCAAAGCATTGTCTGAAAGTTTAAAATGATTGTTAGATTTATTACAATCAGTCAGACAAAGTTGGTAGGTTGCTAGGGCATTATGAGCAGTTGTTCGAGGATTACTAGGGGGTTGCTTAGATTTTCCAAGTGGTACTTTTCTATGGTGTTTGTATCTATGTGTTTCTATGTGCCTTGGATAGGCAGTCCAGACATATAGATGGCTGGACTGACGTATGGCTAGACAGATAGATGGACACAGATGGATAGACGAGCAGGCAGATAGCCAGATTTTTGCTTTTTGATTATTGATAAGTAATCAAATGATCTTACTCAACCAATCTAAGAGCATCCTAACCAGTCTAAACCAGTCTGGACCAGCATAGAAACTCATGCTGTTCTATGCTAGTCTTCCAGCAAGGAAGTGCCTGGACCTCCACGACTGACTCTGGATACTGACGGAGAAAATCATAGAGAGGAATGGAAATGATTACAGGCTGTTATTTTCCTTTCTCCTTTTCCTTTTTTTGTGAGGAAAATATGATCCAATAAGATGCGGAGAAAGTGGAAGGTATTTGCTTTCGCAATATTTCATATCCCAAAAATGTATGCAGTTGATATGAGCATACATATTGCTGTAATGAAATCAAAGTCTGTTCATCTATTTATCCCATCTCGTTTTTTAGCTTTATGATGCAAGATGAGGTAAAGGATGACATAACGTCGGCTTTACCACTACATCGCTCGGTCGGTCCTGGAGTCTTATGATGCAACACAAAGTAAAGAATGACATGGCAGCGGCGACTAGGAAAACGACTCAAAGTAAGATGTCTGACCGGTTCCTCTTTCCATCCCCCATAGACATATTTCTTGACTTTCGATGACAAAGACAGGAGGATTTTTAAATATAATACAATGTACTTGGCCTTTTTTCCACTGGTTCACCTCTGGGAATACTGCAAACAAGCAGCAGGCCTTCTTTGACATCTCTCATCTTTCTCTGCCAGGCAAGACGCGCACAGACAAACAGCAGGTCAAAGTGCCTTGAGGTTTATTTTATTATGTTTGCCTGTCCTTGAGCTCCTTCAATTTATAAAATCAGTTGGAGAAAATATCGCCACATCTCCCCTCGTGTCTGTGACTGCTACAAGTGCGCAGGAAGAGCATCTCTGTGTCATTTAAAGAGTGGCGGGGCCGCAGGTGTGAGACGGCAAACGTTTCGCACTACACTCACAATAATTGGCCAAAGACCCCCTCACGCACTCTCCCTCCTTATGCCGTAGCCCCCTTCCTCCCCCTCTTTATTTCCTTCCCTCTCTTGCCGTCTGACAGCAGCGAGGCAGGCTTGGACCTGCAACCAAGGCAACCATAACACAGGCCAATTATAACTTGGAGAGTCATGGATGCATGATGGAGTCGCCTAGCAACCAGCCGAAAGAGGTAGAGAGAGTGTTAAAGGAGAGAAGAGAGAGAAAGAGCCATCCAGTCGGTATGCAACCTATGGACACTCCGCAATACCAACCAATTATTGCTCGCTTTAGATATGCATGATGTAGTTGCCTGGCAACCCCAACTGTACCCAGAGAGGGTAGGGGAAAGGTGGGATTGATTTGGCATATTGGCGCTTCAATTGGTATCTACAGCTGCAAATAATCAACCTATTACAGTCTTTTGATATAGTCTCCTAGCAACGAACCCCCTCCAAAACAGCAAGCTCCTTCCCTCGCACCAGTGTCCTAGGTGTGTACGGTGCGGTTAATTACATTTCCTCTGGACAGAGTGGCGGAAAGCTATTATTGTCTTCGAAGTTTAGATTTCAGAGGTACTGCCCAATTATCATCCATTTATTTCGTCTTCTCCAGTGGCTCATGTTGCATTTCAAAATGAGCTCTCTAATTCTAACCCAGTTTTACCCTCCAAATCCCATTCAGGGATGTGCTATTAACTTCAGCAAACATTGTTGACGAAGCAAAGTAGGACCATGTCATCAGGCTCCACGGCTGCTCTACACATTCATGAGCATAAATGATCAAGTGCGAACGTGAAAAATTACTTGAGCGACTTCTGACACCTGATCAAATGTATTTGTATATTAAAACAATCAGAATAAAACTCCCTGATGCAGCTAACCTTACATGCTTCAGTATGCTTTTGTTTTCTATCCGAGAAAGCGTGGCTGTATTTTTTTTCAGCATTCTTTGGCATGAGGGTTGTGGATTCTTTTTTTTTTTTTTTTTGGAAAAGACAGCTTCAAGTTAAAAATAGTTCTAAAAAGATTTCATACATGTCAAGATTTCAGCATTCTGCTCCATCCGTTTCTCCCTGTCTAGATGTTTTTGAACACAATCCATTTAAATGCGAAATTTTAAAACTTTTGGACATGCAGTGTGTTCTTAAGTAAACTTTTGGCAGCGTCCAGTCAAATCTAGACATTAGCTTTGTTGGATTTGTTATTTCGCCAGCTGATTAATGTGCTTAACAACATCTGTCTCTAACATAATGCAACATTACATTATTAATATTCACGAAAAAAGCCTTCACCTTATTAGGATTTGTTAATTGCAGTCTATAGATATCTCCAATAAAACAAGAGGTGTGCTAATAACAGATATACACATTTTCATATTTGTCTGTTCATGAACTACTGATTTGTTAAGAGTCCTATAGATGTTCGGATGTTAAGGGTATCAGTCACGTCTGCTTTTGTTTAGTACCACCTCTCAAGTTATCTTAAAATATTCAGTTTGGAAAAAAGTTATGTATGTCTTATTTCTACAGAATTTAGAAACATTCTAATTCAATTTTACAACAAAAATATGTAGGCTTCCCTTAAATCCTGTTGTAATTTAATCTCCCTGTTTTAGTAATCTACGGAAATGATAACCGAAAAAAAAGGATTAAGCCAATTAAAAGAATAAATCTGTCTTCTGATAAACACATAATGTGATGAGCCAGCAAGGCAAAATGTCTCTTCAGGCTTTTATTTTCCCCCTTTTTTTCTTGCTATTGCCCATTTCCCCTCATTTTCAAAAGCGAAAGTGCCGTCTATACGCTAGAATCAGCCCAAAAGCGATTAGCATCACCAGCGCTCACAGGAACCTGCCGAGTCAACAGCTGGCCACAGGGGCCAGATACGCCGCATTGAGGCCACTGTCACAGTAGGTTTCGGGGCCACGGCAGAGTGCAACACGCTCTGAGGTTCAGCGAGAGGGCAGAAACGATGGCACTGGAGCGTGCAAGCCCGAATTAGCTGGGAAACGAGATTTAGCTCAGTCGGTCTATCAATCATCTTGCAATTACTGACTGCACTGGCAGGTTTTGAATGGTGTGGCTGGGTTCATTTTAGTCTGAGATTAAGGTGCAGGAGAGAGAAAACCAGCTATCTTGCTGTGGGGTTGTGCTTCAAAAATCGAGTTAGCTTCACAAGATCCCTTGTGACCCTTCTGTAGTATCAGAGGCTTGGCAAAGAAGATTTTCCAAACTCTGAAACTTCATCTCATTACATGCAGAGTTAGACTTGGTATACTAGAAACCTTTCTCCAGGAAAGCTAAAAATGCTACACGTGGTGCTAAATGCTAAAAAAAACATATGTCACTGGTGCAGTTAATCACCTGTATGTGTCCTCTGGTGTGCCTTTAGGTGGGAGCTTTTTGTGTAAACCTTCCTACAGCCATTAAACTGGCAACGATGGACCCTCTTTTTGTTCTCCGGAATGTCCCCTCCGCCTACCGTTCCCAGTCCTCCCTCTCCGTCGCTCTGTGCGCCGCGATTTGGTGGCGAGGGTAGCGAATGTGTCGCCACCAGCTTTGCCGCCCCAAGACCGACTTTCTTGGCCACCAATTTCAGCGTGAGCGTGCCATCGGCTGTGGCAGTAAGAGTCTGCGTAGGCTTGACAAGATGGCGTCCCAACTCCGGCGAGGAAGGCGGCGTGAGGGACGTGACTGCGTTTAGCTGGGCGGGATTAACCCCTCCGCTGGCTTCTTTCAGCCCTGCCTCGGTATTCTTGGTGTTGGCTGGGGCATGAAGGTTTTTAGGAAGGGATACGAGCAGAGGTGGTGGGCTGGGCTCATCGGATAAACTGGGCAGCAGGGGGTCCATCAGGTCCTCGTCGCTGTCTCCCTTCATGAAGGCTGGCGTTAGGAGGCAGTCGAGCTCCTCGTCGAAGAGTTCCGAAAGCCTTTTGGGCTCCGTCTGTAGGTACCTCTCCAGTTCCAGACATGTCTGCAGGAAAAACAGATATGCATAAACATGAGACGGTAAGGCTCAGAATACTCTTTAAGTCCAGTGATGTTTACAGAGGGAATGCTAACCGTCTGAAAAAACACTGTTGGTTACAGCTGAACGTGCTACAATGAAACACGTGGCACATCAACACATTTCCAGTTGGGATTGGTTCAGTTGGTCGCACCATGGAAGGTGTAAACGACTAAATCTGCTACATAGAGACTTTTGGACAGAAAAATTTCAGAGTGCAGCTGGGGGGCAAGATTTTTTTGGAGAGAAACTGAACATCCGTGGAATTATTTCACTTGCTGCGGTTGAGGGAACAGTATTTATCCGTGTAGCATAGGGCATTTCGTACGGTGCTTATTGAGCGAGAAATGACCGTCTTATTACTTAAGATACCTTTCCCCTTACCCTGGTTTTTCTTCTGAATACTTTGGCAGACAGAGGGAGGACGGAAGAGAAAGACGCCGCTATCATGGCTCACTGACTGCTCACTCAGCAGTTTCTTTTTCAGTGGTTTAACATTATTGTTCCCCAGTCACAGTGGCCAGTTTGGATATTAGAGACTTCTGTTCACTGTGTTGCGGTAAAAGCACTTTAGCAGTCAAACAGCAGTACAGTAAACCTTCCAACTCTTTACTTCATGTCGGCTGTAAATTACAGTCGCTGCACATGCCCTATCTTAACTTATTCTGTCATCTCCTTTACCTCAGACCTAAATAAATCGTCCAAAAATAAGATTTTGCCTAGCATCTGTTGTCTGCTGATAAGCTGCACTTTTTATTCATTTTTACGGAATTGAAATATGCATTTGTATGAGGTTTTCAAACTGGGGTCTGGGGGCCACTAGGGGGTTTGAAAAAAAGCTTTTTTTTATGTAAACTCAAGAAATTAATGAAATGTTTAACAATTTTAGCACATTTGCTTATATTAGAAGAGAATTAACAGTAAGAAAAACAAATCTACATGACATATAATATATAACCTATTTGTTTTATATTTTAGGGATCCCTCTCAATAGAATCATATTTGGGGTCCTTGGCATCAAAAAGTTTGAAAATCCCTGTGCATATAGGCCTTTTTTTTAATTTTTTTTAGAGGTTGCTGTTTAAAACCTAATGCAGAAGTGTTAGAAACAGTATCAGATGAATTCTAATGCAATGCAATCCCTGCTACTGCTGCAGTGAAATATTGACCATTCAATTAACCTGAAGCCAAATGGTTCCTGTGCACTTTCTCTGACCTCATTGGTGACACCAAAAGAACAGCACTAATACTATAGCTACAATTTGACTCATGTTATGCAATATAGCAGAGCCTTCAACAAAGACTAAAATAACTGAAATGCAGTCCACTGCAGCAGCTACAATTTACCACTGCAAGCTCTCCCTGTGAGCTCTGCGTTCATTTATGATTCTGAGCACTACCTGGAAAGTGCATGAATTATCCATACACTGAAGCTTTTTTAGCCATGTTTTAGCGGGCAGGAATTTTAGCAACCGAGAGAGATCATGCTCCTCTGGAATTATTCCATTCTTGTGCATTTTGTAGGCCTTATTACTATAATAGATGCTCTGAGGACGTACCCAACCTGCATTGATAAGCACAGAGCATAAATTCTCTATGTCATGCAGCTTAAAGCAACATGCCGTTGAGAGATGACAGAGGGTTGAAAGAACTTGGCATAAGCACACTATATTTTCACACGCATCTGTGCAACAACATAAAAAAAAAAGGAAATGTAGATGAGGTGAATCAACTCTTCTGGACTGGCTGCTAGTGTAGAAAGCCCCTTCAAACCCTGCTTATATTGTACGCACTGAGCTCCATCTATTATAAATGCAGTGCCAGGGGGTTCACAGGCAGCGCTAAGAGGCAATGTCAGACAAAGAGCGGGCAGAGAGAGGCGAGGGGGAGAATCGCAAAACTGTTATTAGCAAATGTGGATACAGTCCAAGTTAGACACAAAGGGGAAATTATCGCCAATCTCAGAGTCAGTTCCTCTCGCTGTCTCCGCTCCCTGCTTGGATAATAAAGTCGGCACATTATCTAAACTAATGTGTTTATATCTCCACCCGCATCTAACAAAACAGATTTTTTTTTCACACCCTCTCTATTTTTGGGGTTGAAATTATGATGATTTTTCGCTCATACAAATAGATTTTAATTAAGCATTTTGGCTTTCATCAGATGTCGTTTGAAGTTCTACCTCTTGATGCAAAACCGATCTCTCCTGCGTTCCTCTCTCTCTCTCTCTCTCTTTCTCACTGTGTCTCTCTCTCTCTCTCTCTCCCTACACAGCATGCGCTGATGACTAATTAGCCACTCAAACGACCCAGCAAAGAGAGGCTCTTTATTCAGTTAATTTGCTGATGGGAAGCCTAAGTGTGTATGTGTGCGTCTGTGTGCTTGTATGTGTGTAAGATGTAGTGACTAAGAACAACACTTGAGTTAAAAGTGCTGTATTTATATATTTATTTAACATTTTTTAGGACCGTAGGAAGCGCTGCTGCAAAGCATTCCAAAAAAATGTTTTTAGAGTCTAATGCAATAGAAGAACCTTTTTTATTTTTCATCCCTGTTGGAAAAAAAACAAAAAAATGTTTTAAACCAGCAAGCATGTTCCCAGCCTGCACTAGTTGGTCACCAAGCTGGTCTTCTAGGCTGACCAACTGAAAAGTGTCCCTTTTAAATATAGCAAATATGCTGGCCAAGCTAACAGCAGCAAACCAACAGAGGCTAGTTCTATCCACATACTGATGCTTCAAAGAACCCAAGAGAGCTCCAGTTTTCTTCTTTTTCCACCAACATGCTGACCAGAAAGACATATCAGTAACTTTTTTGTAACCCTAGTCAGCACAAGAACCATACATAGTCAAAAGGAACCCAAGAAAATGGTTCTTTGATGTATGTTAAAGATTGTATATCATGCAAAAATATGAACAGGCCAGTTGTTCCTTCCTGCAAAACCTGTCTTAAGCTCTGGCAATGTTTTGTTCAGTACAGCACAGGCATTGTTAGTGATCTGGCGATGAAATCTGTCTATAATATGCCATCATTCCATACCCTGCAGCGTTCATAACAATTTCCCAGGGTGCTGTGATTCCACCATGGCCATTAGCTCTTTTACAACCATAACATCCCCTTGTAAGACTGAATATGCGTCCTTCATGTATTGAAGGGCTTTTGGCCTGTTTGCACACCACATTCATTTATCTATATTATTTCAAGTATTTTTTTAGGGATCCGCCATGGCTCCTGCACGATTACCTCCGTAATGATACAACAATTACCCAGGACCCCTCGGAGATGACTTTTGCCAAGTGACACGCACTCGCCATCAACCTCAAGAAGTGTTTCGAAACTCTATAGCCCATAAGGACCTCCCTCCAGGATCCGTCTATCCATGCACCAAGAGAGATACCGAGCCGCCTGCAAATCTGCAGTCGGAGGCATATCCTATCTGTCCTGATGACATATAAACCATCATCACAGCAGGGTGGACATCAGAGTCATCTGAGGCCCTCACCGTCATGGATAGGATTTCACGGATCTCGCTCGCCTTTTCAACTGCTCTCTCTGTTTGATTCCTGCACCTCGCTGGCTGAGCTCAGGGAGGGGAGCTGTCACTGCTGTCCTGGTGTTGGAGTGTTGGGGTGAGTAATGGTGGGGAGGCTGACAGGGGTCCAGGGAGGGGGAAGTGAGTGTGGAAGAAAACAGCTGTCAAACACACACACACTGGAGTGAAGCTTGAATCTCTTCACTTCATCTACTGTCATCGTCCCATCCCCCTGCACCCCCGCTCTGGGACTCCTGACATTTAGACAATACAGTTACAGCATGGGGCTGTGCACAGTTTGTGATTTACTGCGGACCTCGGTGTGCGTGTGTGCGTGCGTGTGTTGCGGATGGCCAATTGATAAGTGGCCATAAAACCAATGAACTACAATCTCTTACAAGCAGACCTCCTAACAAAAGGCCCAACAAAAGCATGAAAAAGCAGTTAATAACCAATAGAAGAGCTCTTATGTGAAAAGTAAACATCAGTGTGGTATGATCCTGAGCGGCTACCGCACCTCCTTTTGATCTCGCTCGTGATTCTCCCCATCAAAGCCAGTGCAGTCAATAAACGGCCGCTTCCATTGCAACCTCACTTTTACAAAAGAGATGTCAGCAACTTGTTAGGCGTCTACCGAGACACGATTGCATCTGAAATTGTAGCCCTAGCCTTCCCACAACCCGTCACTCTCACTAAACTGCAACATTTGGACAACAAACAATCCGTGTGTCTAGCAGTAGCACCCGACGCCTGCGGAAATGCATTCATCTGCTACTCACCAATAAGTACAAGAACAGAAAACATTGGGATATGGGTCGATGAAGTGACCCTGTTTTTTGTATCCTATCTATTAATTTAAAAATACAAAGTGTTATTTTTTATTTTAAATGTGACTTTTTATGAGGCACTGTTACCCAGTTTGTAAAATGGATAATAATAATAAAAAAAATAAAAAATCCCTGAATTATTGTAAAATAATTACAATTTGTACATGCACATGTAATCCAAGTATAAGCAAAATTATGTTTTCACTTTTACATTTTTACTTTGTCAACATGGCTTTCTTCGAAAAAAAATAAACTGAAACTTTTCTTGAAAAGACAACCATATGAATACAAACAGTAGATTTCTAAGAAACAATTTTTTTCCCCCAGTGTTTTATTGCGGACACTTACACGTCATTGACCCATAACCCTACACAAATAAAGGAAATCCAACTATTTCCACTGGCCTCCATCCACTTCTACTGTTTTACTACTACCTACAGCAGACTCGCCCCTTGGCCCCCTCCAATGAAATTTTAATCAGCGGTCTGTGATGGAGTGACTTTTTGCAGACTCTCCCGCTGTGTAATAGCCCTTCTTTTTCCCTGTTTCTGCACCTGTGTCATCCCTCCCTACCCCCTCTTACACTTCCACCTCCCCCTTTTTTGCCAAAACGGTGGGCTCCTCTGAACACACACATGCACACACAGACGTTCTCGAGCACGGAGAGGCAATTAGCGCCCGGGCGCCACTCCTTGGTCCCCTCTGCCCCACTTCGGCCTAGTCAGTCTGATAAACACAGATTATAAAATGAATGAATGGCATGGACACATGTGGGAGATAAATGCTAACAGCTGTTAGCGGGGACAAGACAGATATGCTCTTTTAATTTGGGTGGATAATTTAATCCCGTTTCCCTTGGCCCTTGGCCACTGTTGCAGTGGATGGAGGCTCATTGCAGGTCGTTTGTCAAGTCAGGGTCCCTGTCTTCCGATGTGCAGCATTTGTTTGCTGAGGAGAAAGATGTAAGTTGGAGGATACAAGGAAAATGTTTTACTTATAGAAGGCTGAGAATGTCGTGCCAGTCAGCATGCAGTTTGAGAGTGTATTTATGCATTTAAGATCAGATGCTTTCAGCTTATCCGTGTGTTTGAGCGGCAGAGAACGATCTTGAAAATTGTGTAATTTTTGTGAAAAGTGTGATGCTTGAACACCATGGCTAAACCATTTGTCATTCTTCAGTGACGTGCTAATGACCACCTGCCACCGATTTCTCCACTGCTGCTTCTGCTTCATAGCTGAAGAGTAGGCTGAGATGGGTTATGTGCATTGGAGCTGACTATCTGTTATCAGGGGAACGCTGGTAACATGTTAAGAATTATCCATTTTAGAGATCTCTAATATCCTGCCTCTGCCAAAAGAGACACCAAAGCCCCAAGAGAAAATAATGCAGCTCTTGCCATGGCGAAATTAAAATGTGCGTCTTCAGAGCTACACTAAAATTCTGAAAAAAAAGGGCCAATTACTCACTGAAGATGCTGTCCTATTAGCGAGTTGGCAAAACTGGACATTCGGTGACGAATGGGCCACTGCAAATAAGCCTGAGGCTCTGGCAACCCGACTGCCTGAACGTTTTTAGGGCCAGATTTACTGAGCAGCTCTTTAGCGGAAGAACCTCTGCCCCAGATTTCTCTGGAGAAAATGACTTGGTTTTGTGTCCTGCATTTACATATAGGTTTCATTATTGTTGTGGTTGCCTGGGAACCAGATTATATTTAAATCCCTCGTGTACATCTGCAAATTTAAGTTGCATGGCTTGTCAGGAAGCCTTTCTGCACAAACAAAACGCCAGATTCGGCAGGCTTATGCTGCAAATGCATCTTCACAGGCTTGTCATCAAGTTGTTCAAAACCACCTCTGCACTATACAGGGTCGTGCTTTTAGAAACAACACAACTTGATTACAAACAAGTGCTTTTTATGTAACAGCAGTGTAGTTCTTCATTACGGCATCTCAAATTATACATCCTAATTGGAAATTATATCTTACAGAGAACATTTCAATGCTGTAGTTATGCCAAGTAAAACCTAGCTTCAGAAGCCGGGTCTCCATCCACGAATGTTTATAAAAATTCTGGATGGAACCACCAAGATATAAATACTCATATACCCTGACTTGATATCTTAGATATCTTGTGTATTTTGTGAGAGGACATGCACATAAACTATGCTGTGTACATATTTACTGAACAAATGCTTAAACGTGCATTAAATTTTCTGGAATTGTGTTGCTTCCAGACATAAGGCATCTGTCACCGATTACTAGCAGATGTTGTCAGAACATATATCAGTGGATCGTGTCATATCAATTGTTAAAAAAAAAAAAAAACTTAAAAAAAACTTATCTTTATTTGTTAATACTGAACATTTAATAACAGATGCTCACTTATTTATACATTTTGACTGACCTTTAAAGACATCTCTCACTTATTTAAAGAGTGTATATGCATTCACTGCTGGGTTCTCTGTTGTAGACAGATGCACAAGTTTTTTTTCTTTATGTCTAGTGGCCTGTCTGCCTGCCAAACCTGTGAACGAGTGCGTGTCTGAGTGCTCGGTTATGTAATAACTGCTATCGCCTAATACGAAGACGTTGGCTGCAGTTTAAATCATTATGTCTTGAATATCTGTGTACCGGACTTGACCTTGCTCAAATGTGTACTTAGAGTAATTGAATCACTGGCCCGGTCCCAGTGCCCAGAATATTTTGTATTCGCCATTATTTTACACACAACAAATTTGACAGGAGCAGCCAGAACAAAGTCATATTTTAGGGAGTCAAACACGTTTGTACTAATACTGTCATCTGGAACCGTGTGTATCGAGATTATCGTTTTACCTCTCATTCCAGTTCTTTGACCCAGAACAAAACATGTGGTATCTGTGCTACTTAATGCTCTGTTCATCTGCCTAGCTCATATCTATCATGTTTCCAATCTTGGATTATTATATATTGATGAAGGTAATGTCTGGAGCCGTTTTCCTGATGTGGCTTCTGTTCGCCGCTCCTGTCGAGTCATTTTTTTCCCCTCATCTCAGCATGTTCACATCTGTTCAGAAACAATA
This sequence comes from Acrossocheilus fasciatus, assembly GCA_036784905.1. Taxonomy (NCBI): domain Eukaryota; kingdom Metazoa; phylum Chordata; class Actinopteri; order Cypriniformes; family Cyprinidae; genus Acrossocheilus; species Acrossocheilus fasciatus. The sequence goes on along the minus strand of CM071946.1, from coordinate 18,273,104 downwards.
TTACGTGACTCCACTGAGAAATCAGATACTTGTCGTAAGATTGCTTTGAAGTGCTTGCATTGTCCCTCTTCTCGAAAACCTTAAAAAGCACCATGCAAATACAATGTAAGGATAATGTCGCTGAGCATAATGGTCGTACAGAGCGCTCTCTAGAAAGGCTAAGCTTGGCTTTGGGTTTCAGATTAGTGTAAACTCCATGTACTCATTACTGTGTGTCAATATTTACACTCGCACACAAAGCTAATTACATGTTGACCGTGTAATGCGATTTGCAAATTTGTTTTGAAATCCTCATCCTTTCCCTGCCCTCCATTTTCCTTCCTAGTCTTCCTTCTTGCTTTTGCAGCTGCACCTTATGTGAGAGAGGGCCTCTCCAGTGCTGTTCCTGCTCCTGTGTCTCTCTTTGGCTGGTAAACACAGACCAGCTCCTCTGGGAAATGAGAGGAAACAGACAGACAGGAACTCGGCCAGAGATGAGCACAACAGGCTTGGCAGCTGTTTCCATAGCAGCCACATTGTTGGGTTTTGAAATTTGAAAAGACAGCAGGACACTGGTTTGGGACGTTATTGTGAGCACTGCCTGTATCAGAGAGACACATTTTCCTGTTTCCATTATCAAGTGAGGGCCAGAACAGTGAGACCAGAGTCTGGTGAAGCACTGAAGTGTAGAACGTCCAAGTAACTGGACACCAGAAATGGCAACTCGGACGCAAGTTACCAAAAAAAAATTATTTCGAGATTCGACTTAAACTTTAAATTAGTGACTCGTACACAACACAAATTACACACACACACAAAACACACACACACACAAAACACACACACACACACACACACACACGTGTATATTTTGATACAAGTTAATTAATCGTAAATGTTTTCCTGGTTACACTTTATTTTAAGGTATCCTTGTTACAGTGTAATTATGAATTTAAGTACTGAATAATATTAATTAACTACATGTACTTAGTATATGGTTAGGGTTAGGATTAGGGTTTATTTTAGGGTTACTTGCATGCAATTACGCCTAATTTATTGTTATTATAATAGTAAGTACTTGTAACGTGCAACAAGTACACCTTTTTTCACAGTTTTCCCAATTGCCAAACTTATGAGTAAACTATTAATTTATATATTATACATATATAAAAAAAAATCATAATGATCTAGATTTTAGACAAAATAAAAAAAAAGCATAATTCATACCATGATAAAATTACCAGGTGGATTATTTACTTATTTACAGGTTGTTCTTTTTTTTTCTTTTATGGATGCTATAATGTGTGTGTCTATATATATATATATATATATATATATATATATATATATATATATATATATAAAATATACACACACACACACTAGCATTCAAAAGTTTGGGTTTGGTTAGATATTTTTAATGCTGTCTCTTATACTCGATATAGTAGAACAGTGATATTGTACAATATTAGTTACCATTTAAAATACACAATTTCTATTTTACTACATTTTAAAATGTAATTTTTCTTCTCATGGCAAAGCTGTATTTCAGCAGCCATTACTCTATTCTTCAGTGTCACATGATCCTTCAGAGGGATGAACAGAAAGTTCAAAAGTTCAGAATTTATTTTTTGTAACATTTATAAGTCCTTTTGTAACTTTAGACCAATCAGAAAAAACATCTTATTTGATCATTTTCTCCACCTCTAGAATCCAAAGGTGTTAATGCTTGCAGTTGAGAATCAACTTGGACTTGAGACAAAACACTTGAAACTGGACTTGGACTCTGTGTCAGAAACTTGTGAACATATCTGCTGGCCAAATATTTAGTTACATTTCTCTGGACTGAATGGCAAGGTTTTAGTCATCATGAATTGTCGCTGCAGTCACCTAACCATCTTTGGTGAGAAAATACAAGCTAATAAAAATATTTGGCAGATTCGTTGTCTAGTGGGGGAGTGCAGGGATAAAAAGCATTCATTAGCTTTAGTTGTGGATGAATTTATTCCCATTGACAGCTCCTGGCGGAACATTAGGGCCCTGATCAGGTTCATGACATAACGGAGACAGCTTTATTATGACAAGAACACTTGTGAGGTCAGAAACAGGAAATACGCACCCGTTGCTGTCCACTCCATCAAAACAATTGGCAATATCACTGAGCCTATTCTCTGCAGACACATGGCCCATTTCTCCACAATTCGCTGAGTGAGCATGCATGTAATGCGAAACAAAGAGCAATGCTAATCATGCAAGATAACAACCAAACATTATCTGTGCACTGTACCCTTAGAGGCAGGATTACTTCACAGATGGATGCTACTACAAGCAAAGTGGTGAGAATTATGACACACTTCGCACCAAAGATCAGCAAGCCAGCATTGACTTGTATGTTTATAGACTTATATATTCAAGTCTTGTCCAGTGAAAACTCTCTTTGAACACCAGCTAACTAATATATTGCATATGATACTGCATTCTAGGCCAGGCCAATAATAGATCAGCCAATAATTTGACTGTTGTTGTCTACTTGTTCTTCTTTAGTTGTTTTGCAATCCTTTTAGGCTAGATCCATGCATGCCAGACTTCAGGGCCTCGTCCCATCAAAGCTTTTACTTGATAGGACACTTTCAATAATTTAGGATTGACAGTGAAAAGACAGTGTCTGCCGACTTCTCCATCTGCATCCAGCCGCACAAGGAGACTTTAAGTCTGACATGGTGCAGCTGCAGCTAATGAATACCTCCATTTAAAGATGGAAGAGGCGGCTTGGGTGCCAATCAGCCTTTGGGTGTGCTTGTATGGGGCTGCTGAGAGCTATTTCTGTGTACACAAACACCGCTTTTGCTTTTAAAGTATTGTGAGACTTCAGTAACAGAGGTCACAAAAGGGACAAAGAAGCTGTGAAGGAACAGAAAAGGCACTATGGCGTCTCTCAATAACTTCATCAGCACAGGATTGTAGAGGACATAATGCGACCTTGATCGTGTTCCCAAATGAACAAAGTCACTATTAACTCTTTGTGAACTCAGTGAAGAACACCTGATGGATCTGTAGGGGGGGAGAGGCGCACACATGAAGTTGCTGTTGTGCTGTGTGTCACAATGTGAAGTCTGTGAGACGACAAAGTATGATTTGGTTAAACAAGCTTGGTATTTTAAAGATTATGGATTCATGTTCAGGGCTTTCCTGTAGCTCAAATAGTAGAGCATGGCGCTAGCAACGCCAAGATCATGGGTTCGATTCCCAGGGAAAGCAAGAGCTGATAAAATGTAAACACTGTAACTTGAATGCAATGTAAGTCGCTTTGGATAAAAGCGTCTGCTAAATGCATAAATGTAAATGTAAATGTAAATGTTTAACTATAACCTGAGTGTATGTTGTGATCTGGTTATTTGTCCTTGCTTTTTGGTTGTTTTTTAAATAAATTTATAATAATAATCTATAAAAATATGTTTAGTTAGAACAAAAATGTCTTGCTATGGTGGTCGGAAATATTAGTAAAATTTACATTACTATCTTTGATCTTGAAATATTTTATATATATATATATATATATATATATATATATATATATATATATATATATATATATATATATATATATATATATATATATATAAATTATTATTATTTTTATTTATTTTTTTGCCAATATTGGAGATTTTTGTTTTTGAAAATACTTTTTTGCTCATTTTAAGTTTTAGATTTTTTTGTTTAAGTTTTACGTTTTAGCAATATGGCAAATATTTAACCCTTTAAAAGGATAGTTCACCCCAAAATGGAAATTTTGTCAGCATTTACTCACCCTCATGACATTCCAAACCTGCGTGAGTTTCTTTCTTAAGTTAAGCATAAAATAATGTTTTGAAGAATGCTTGTAATCAAACAGTTACTGGTCCCCATTGACTTCCATAGTATTTCTTCATTATGGAAGTCAATGGGTGAGCAACAACGGTTTGGTTCTTCAAAATTCTTCAAAATATCTTCTTTTGCGTTCACCATAAGAAAGAAACTTATACAGTTTTGGAACGACATGATGGTGAGTAAATGCTGACAAAATTTTCATTCTGGGGTGAATTATTCCTTTAAGAGCGATTTCCCTTTGTACAGCACGTTAGACAGCAGAGCTATTTCTAATTCAAATTATACTATACACAGAAAATTATTTTTCCATCCATATAAAAATATTCACATACAATCTGTTGGGAGATGTAATCACTCACATGTAACAAAAAATCTTCTAGTATAGATTTAAATATTTGGAAATTATTGAGCGTAAATAACAGAATAAAAAAAAAACACATCTTATCTTCATCACAATTTCAATATCAGTGCATCTAAGATTTACCATAATGAATGCATGCTCTTTACAAACCACATAAATCTTGCTAACAGATATGCCGTAGATGATCACGCTCAGCAGAATGACAGAGCAATAAGACAAGCGCAATAATGGCTATAGAGAGGGTACAGGAGGACGTGAATGAGTCCTCACCATAGATGTGCCAAATGGGGGATAATCCCACTGACAAAGGGAGTAAGACTGCAGGCTGGTAAGAGGCGAGCTGAGCCTCAGAAAACCTCTCTCCGTCTTCCTTTAACTGGATTTGCGGAGCGGGGCTGCTGTTTATCTGTGTACGGGGTCGGCTAATGGCCACTGGCTGGCGGCACTGGGGTAATCTAATCAGGATACAGCGATTTTCATTAAATCGCTCAGGCTGGATTATTCCCCGTCACAAGCCGATTGAAAGGGGACATTTTTAAATGGGGTTAACAGCTTGTTATAAGATTGGGGAGTCTAAGTAAGGGATACTAGTGATGGGGGGGGGCTCTATTGTGACGGACGCCAGGCTAATCTTCATTACTCAATGCAAAGAGAATGCCACATGGGTGGGGGGATACAACACATGGAGACAAAAGAGAACAAGAGGAAACAAAAGAGAGCTGGCCGTCAAGGAGCGAGTTGGAAGAGGGGGCTGAGTTGGAGGGCGTTTTGTTTCATAAGATGTATGGCCCTCTGGGTATTGTATAGAGATCTCTGGTTACATACCATACTGTAACAGGCAACAGACATGACTAATAGGCCAAGTTCTCCAAGGGAGTCAATTTCAGCTGCAGTCCCATTATCAGGCACCGGTAAAGGTCTATACCCCTAGGAGACATAAAGAGGGCTCTTTATTTCACCAAGAAAGTCTCTTATCTTGGTTGTGGCGACAAACACAGGAACGTATTTGAAGCACTATAAATGATTCTGGCTATTAACTTGATGATATTTCACACAAATCCCTGCAAACGAGCTCCTACTGACCTCATATTAAACATAAAACTTCTTGAGGGAAGCTGTTTGGATTTAAGGCTCTTATTGCATTCATATATTCTTATCTTGATCGATGTGTTTGTTATAATCATTAAGCATACTTGAGTGGTATAATGATTCACGTTAGAGATCTGTCTTTCGGATCGACCTCTCACATCGGCACTTCTGTGCTGTGCATTACGAGTGGGAAGCCACATGGAGAGAAGATTAAAATTTCCCTGGAGTGATGACTCTGGCACTGGTGTGAAAGGGTTGTGTTCTCTCATTCTCAGTTATGTCATCGCAAAGCAATAGTCCACATGACTTCAGATTGCAAGGACCTTGGGTTCACTGTGTTACGTTGTCTGTCTCTCTCTGCAGGACGAGGCATCAGCCAGGGACCCAGCAGGTGCTCTCATTACGCCTATCCCACTGTGGGGACTATCAGTCAGGCTTCCCTGCTTTCTAAACTCTGCAGTGTGGCATAAAACCATGGGAAATTCACATCTAGACAAGAAACAGCAGGGGAGAAGCGAAGAGGCCAGTCTTATTCATTGACCACAGAGTCAGTGGTGGGGACTGATAAATGGACTGATAAATGTCTTTGGTAAGAAAAAGAAAGAAAAAAAAATAGCAGTGCTGCCAAAAACAGGCTGCATTGCAAAACCCTTGTATAAATGTAAAATGAATTTTCTGACCAAAAATGGTATCAGAAACTGTGACTTAAACATTTAATGACAATCTTTTACATGTTAGAAAGGATATACAATAAGGAATCCCATAAGCTGAATATATTTGTGTACAATTATTGTAGGTTATTGGTATGCTTCTATCAGTCAAGAGTCAGTATTTCCATCCACACTACCGTTCAAACGTTTGGGGTCGGTAAAATTTATAAATGTTTTTGAAAGATGTCTCTTATGCTCATTAAGGTTGCATTGATATGATCAAAAATACAGTAAAAAATAAATATATTTTAAAATGTCATTAGTTTCCTAAAACTGAATTTTCAGCTGCTATTTCTCATTCAAATATGCTAATATTATGATTATTTACTATAATTTTGTTTTACAAACAATTTACTTTATTTTAGTCATTTCCGTTTTTTTAGTTTCGACAGCGTGTCCAGAATTTTCGTTTCCGGCCAAGAATTTTTGCTTAGGTGCATCATGATGTTAAACCCACATGCTTCACCATGCTTGGTTGTCAGTGTATCCTCATGCTATATATAACCCTGGGTGATTCTTTTGTAATAAACCACAGGATGTGAGCTGCAGGGACAGTGCCACAGCATTGACAAGGAGCCCTAGTGGAGAGGAAACACTACATCTATCTGAGCTTCCCGTCCCATGCGAGTAGCACGCACGACGGCCCAGCCAGCCAGCTGAAAGGAAATGGAAAAGGAAATTGCATAGATGGGATGCAGGAGTCCATGCCTTTCTGCAGATGCTACGACTGGAGCAGAGAGAAGTTACGTAACTCCGTTGGGCCCCATCCTCTGGCTGCAATCCTGCCGATAAGCACACATAAAAAGATCGGCACGAACAAATTTTCTGGCTGGAGTCGTTGCGGACTAGTGCAGGCACGCTACCCTGAGGGGAATGGATATGGTAACCTGTCCAATCTCCAACTTAGCCCCTGGATCAGGCCGCGGTGATGGACAAAGGCAGTTATGATAACAGGAATTCAAGACCCCTCCCAACCCAGCAGCTGCCCCCACCAGGCTTTGTGCTACGGGGATTTTTCACGCACGGAAGGCTCCAAAACAAAATGAAGAATGCAGATTAGCAAAGCCGCTTAAAAAAAATTAAACAACTTGCTCGAGCCTGTTCGCGAGGCTCACCTCCAAGAGATAGGAGAAGGCCGGTCGTTTCTGGTTTGTGTGATAACTGGCTGCAAGGATTTCCAGCCCAATTTCTCAGTGCCGGGATAGGCATCCGAGTTAATTGCCATCGCTCACTTAAGTGCACGTAAATGGCTTTTTCATCCCTGCATCTGTCCTCTTTATAATTATCCTGCAGTGTGGTAATTACACAGACTTCGCACAACTGGTATTTTATGGGACAACAAACTCCTTTGCTCTTTTCTAGTCTCTATTCCTCTCGCTTTCATGCACCAGGAAGGTAAACATAAATCCTGACTTTGAAAGCCCATCTCTGGGGATGTTTACGAAAATCACAGTATTGCTATTTGCTGGATGCTTCCGAAGTATGTAAGCTGGAGTGATGAGGATGTAGTCTGTCATGAGCGGAGAGTTAGAGCTTTGACGACTGCAGTAAAAATCGCAAAAGCAATCTCTCAGAGAGCCTACTACGACTTTGTTTCATGCTAGCAGCGAAATTGTCCTTTCCATCTAGATGTCTCATTACTGACACGTACGGGAGAATTTACAATGAAACAATAGCCTCGTGTAGCTTCTAAAACGCTGGCATCGATCATAGACCCCTCGAATCAGATGTCTGCTTCACCGATACCTCCTATGATCTGATACCGCTCCAGCACGTGCTCTGAATACGCAATGGCAAGCCGCCACTGCGTTGTGACGTCTCAATCCTCGCAGACTGCCCTGTTTTCTCCACGTGGCTATCAGCCCAGCTCATCTCTCTAACAACAGACACAAAGCCCTGCCACTCTGCCAGTCAGCCATAAATGGAGCGAGGTGGGAGGGAGCATTTGATCGTGAACTGATGCATAAAAGCTTTTTTGTGAAGAATGAAACAACAAACCGCAAGCAGGGGCCGGCGAGAATTTTTTTTTTTGCCATGATAAAACAATGTCTGGATGAAATCCCTCAGTGTGGTAGAAACTAGTTTTCTTGTTTTTATATTTATTTATTTATTTAAAAAAAATGGACTTTGTAAACTGATTGGTTTAATGGTAATGGTTTAATCGTTTTTAATTTTTCTAAAAATCATTTTTGTATTAAAATTCATTTAGACAAATATGTTAAATATAAACAAATTAAAATATGAAATAAAATGTCAAATAATTTAAGACAATAAGTTCAGGTTGTAAAATATCGTGTGTGTGACTCTCCCCAAAATGTGAATTTCTTTCACTTTTTACTCATGAATTTTATTTATTTATTTATTTTTTAATTCTATAAAACTAAAAGTTTTCCAAAAATATGAAACCAACATGAATACAAAGAGCACATTTCTTTGTGTTCCCAACTAGATTTTTCCTTTTCTTTATTGTGGACATGTTACTGACCGATATCAAAAACTAAGCTTTTCGTTTAGCATTTCATTTTTTTTGGTTTTATCAGCGTCACAAAAAGTAAGCTCAGAAATCTCCAGCCTTATCACTTCCAGCGTCTATCGTTCATGCATGCAGACACGCACACAAAGACACCTACGCAAATCCAGCCCACACACTCCCAGCGAAAGAATGACCTCATCCCCCACCTCCTCCCTCCTCCCTGCACTCTGGAGCAGCTGGGCCGAGAGTGAGGTCACCTGAGACGGCGAGGTTCCGCCCCTTCTGACTCACTCCCACAAAGCTTTTTACTGTGATGGCACTTTGAACCCAATTACCAACATCTGACAAGACTGCTACAGTGACATAAAAGGAAACCTAACTGGGACTTGATGAATGCCTTTGCAGTCTATTAATTCCTGACTACAATAAAAACTGCGGAGAGGGAGACCTTTGCCAAGTGCGCATGGAGTATGTGGGCATTCGGAGTCGCACCTCTCCGGGACTGGCACGCTCGCCCAGGAGTTGGGGTTTTTGAAGCCACCGGGCTCGCAGACGGAGTGGGACGGCTGAACGGCAGGTGCCCCTGCTGCCATCACACCTGTCTGCACTGCGGGGAGCCCCGTACGGGAGCTCCGGCAATACCTTGCCAAAATACCCCAACCCTTTGCTGATTATCACAAGGTCATGAATGCAATGACAGCATCGTTGCTAGGACGAGGTAGAAACTCTGAGATGGATCTCAGGCATTACCTCATCATTTTACTGGAATCTACAGAGCAGTTGAGCGCATTTAGCACTTTGCATTTGACAAAGTGGGTGATCTCATCCTGAATATTGTAGCTCACGAGATGAGTCACAGGCACTCAAAATGTAGAATTGAGCTGCTGGCCTGTCTGAAGATCGCCTGAGGGGGGAGGGTACCGTAAGAGCGAGAGTGCCAACGCAACGCTGGCTAGTCTGTGCTGGGTTTGCCCTGGTGCAGTGGCCCATGCCTAAAAGCACACATATACGCCGCTTGCTCCACTGAACCTAAGAGGGTACGAGAGGTGCCCAGTAGGCATCTCTCATACTAAAGCAAATCTTTATACAACCTTTCCGATCTGCACGCTCTAACCCGCCATACCTATGCGTACACACGCAAACTGGCACTTGCACACAGACAAGCCCCCATTCCAACAGAGCCGGGCTGTTCCCCCAGGTATTCCCGGCAACATTACAGATTAAAATAGCAGCCGACCCACATAGCTGTACACTGGCTCAGCCTCCCCTTTGGAGAAGGCAGACTTTTTACGTTCTTGACTGCAAACACCTCACAATCGCTGTCATTTTTGCACTCCTGTTTCACTGCGTTCGCACCAGATGGTGAGAGCGCTGTCATAGCATCCAGGTGCCTTGAGAAAATGGTGCTAAAAGAACTCGGTAACACCACCAAAAAACACTTACAAAAATGCATATTACAGCCATTTTTGTATAAATTATAATGAGATGATTAAGACTTGGGTGCAAATGGTGGAAAGTGGGTTTTTCTGTCTCTGTGCAAATTAAACAAAGAAGGCTGAATGTCTCAATGAGCAGGACACATGCTCCAAGGTCGCTGGTCCTCAGCGCATGACCTATTTAACTGAGCCATAACAAACTGGAAGGACTAAGAGCAGCACGGTTGTTCTGTCTCCTTCCCAAAAGCACTCAGCAGGACTCGCATTGTACAACCTTCAGGACGAAAGCGCAGTTTAGTGTGGACGTGGTGGGGAGGTTATTGTGTTTGTAGGGCAGCTCCAAATTAAGAGAAGCAAAGTTTCTGCTGCTTAAAAACATACCACACTTTTTGAGACGAGCAAGATTTTAATTCAATTATAAAAGCAGTTGGGCAGTTTTGTAACTTTAAGACTATCACACTTTTATTTAAACACCTGACATTATTTTGCAAGACATTGATGTAGTAAATGTAAGTATTTAATGAATACAGAATATATGGATTCTATGGAAACCCATTTCTGCCTGTCCAAAACTTCAAAAGTTAAGTTTTTTTAGCCCTTTATGCTCACCAAGACTGCATTTATTTGAATTCAGTAAAACGTAATATTGTGAAATATTATTAAACCTCAATAACTAATACAAAAAAATTACTTTACATTTTAAAATATATATTAATTTATTTCTGTGATGGCAAAGCTGAAGTACTGCAGTCTTTAGTGTCACAAGATCCTTTAGAAATCATTCTATTATGCTGATTTGGTTCTCAATAAACATTATTATCAATGTTGAAAACAGTTGCTTAATGTTTTTGAGTATTTACTATTAGTTTTGATCAATTTAATTCATCCTTGCTGAATTGAAGTCTTAGTTAAAAAAAAGGGGAAAAAAGAAAAGACAAAATGAAAAGAGAAGCTCACCCCAGTTTTTGAATAGTAGTGCATATTTCCTAATTGCGACTCAGCATTCTCTGACTTGTCTTAATGTGTCACAATACTATTTCTTACAATATGTTTCACAATTATGACTTTATATCTCATTTAACAGTTAACTTTCTTGTTAACTATGGCACAGCTACCCATTTTAGTTTTTACTCCGCTTCCATAGGATTCAGCTTTATCTGAGTTTGATGTGCCAGCGATAGTGAACAGGTGGGTCTCACAGCAGAGCAGCTCAGAGCAGCCTCAAGGAAAGACAGCAGTGCCTGCAGATCCTTAGCCAGAGCTATATCAGGTATACAGTATGGCACCTGGCACAATTTACAGAGGGTCTGGCCTGCCTAAAATAAAAGGCTTAAAATAAAGCTTACACAATATGGCGCTTGCACCAGCTTAGCAACCATCACCAGGGGCTGTAACCAGCGTAACTGTAACAGTACGGCTATTGGGTTGATGAATGGAGAGGATGTTGGCAGTTGTCCATATGGAGCGAGTGACTTTCGGGGCATGGGGAAGGAAAGGGGGGCCTGTGGGCTGGGGGGGGGGGGGGTGATAGTGGAGAATCCCGACGGTAAACAAGGGCTTGGTTTCCTCCACTGAATTGGCAGCGAATGGGGAGGAAGTGGTAACACGCACTTAGAAACTCGCTTTCTAGGAGAGGAACCGCAAACATTCTCTGTTTGTGCTTGATGGGGCGGTCCTGCTTTCTGAACTGTGCTCAAACTCAGCTCTCTAGAGTATTTGCGTCAAGCTTCTCTGCTCGCTGGAGCAAAGAGTCAGGCGTGTATGCTCTTCCACAGCACCAGGTTGAACACACACCGGTCCTGTGCCCGGTGCCAGGGGGGCATCTGCCCTTTTTATTTTCTCCCCATGTAATTACTGAGCAGAGCTGTTAGCTAGGTGGAGGGCTCTGCGAGGGTGATGTACACCAACCCTGCCTGCGCACCTCTCAACATAAGTGCCATACACCTGCTTTGACCTCTACACGAATAGATAGCATCACAGAGATGCAGTTTTACTGCTTTACTAGTTTAATAATATTCTTTTTTTTTTTTTTTTTTTGCATAAAACATCTCAAGTACATAATATGATGATTGTTCCATGTATGTAATGATATGCCTTTTATTTTGTGGTGTACATTGTATCTAGATACGCGTAGGATCTTGTTTTGTTTTTTGCATTGGAACAGCCCACATCATGCAAATTGTACGGTAATCATCGGCTGTGCTCTAAAAGGTCAATGTGAACAGGGTCAAACTGGGTGAGAGAGCAAGAAAGAATGAGTTACTGGAAATGAGCAAGTACAGTCAAACTGGAGGCTGGAGTGACGCCAGGTCATGTGGCCATCAGGGAGAGACAATATGCAAATAAGCACATGCACATAGATGTTTATTTTTCTATCATGGGGGAAACTTTCTATTGACTGCCATTGTTTTTATATTGTGCTAATTGAATTTTCTTTCCAGTAACTTTACCCTCGTTGAATCTTGAATATTTTTTTTTTTTTAGTCCTGACACAATACACAAACAATATAGTTCAGTCCCATTTAAAAAGGAAAACTGGGTATGATAGGTTCTCAAACTCTAAACTGTATCTTATTCAAATGTATATTTTCCATGTTTTATTTAAAATATCTGATAGCAGCTTTAATGTCTTTTGACTTAAGACTTCTGCATATCTTACAGCGGCCATGCTGATATGTCTACAACAGTTCTGTTTATGTGCATGAAAGAAACCAGACCGAAACTGATTATTATTCTGTTTGCCCTAATAGTGAGTATAGGCTCCTTTTGAGTCAGAAAAACTGGATTTAGTGGAGAATCACATCAATAATTAAATCTTCTACACAGATGATATGTTTTAGCATGGAGTACATTGTTCCAAATTCATAATATTTTATTTATAGATATCAGTATTGCGAAACGTCTATATATTGCTATTGTGTATGTGTTGTTTTAGATGCTGCTTCCACAGATCTGCAAAGGGCCAAACAAGTATGCTTCAGCTGGTAAGTATGCTTATTAAACAGTATGATTAATCTTTACTACAGGACTATTGATATTAATCAAAATTATATAAATAAAAACCCAATTGTGTCCCTTTGCACTTTAGTTTTAATTCAAACAGCTCATTATGAACCAGCCCAGCCAATGTTCATTCATTTACAAATTTTTACTTCAGGTTATTTCAAGGTCACAAAACATACCCTGAAGGCATTTTATACCTGGTGGAAAAGTACCTGTTGTTGGTCTTTGTGTTTGAATAGTCCTTGTGACCCGTCCTTATTCATTGTATGTCACCAACACCAAAACAAACAATGAGCTCACTACTCTTGTTTGGCAGCTTGACAGCAGGTGTTGTGTGATTCAGACCTGAGCTTCCTGCCACTCTGAAACCCAATCTGAAATCACAATCTCCACTAGACAAAAGACTCCAAATTCCTCTAGAGGAAATGCATCGAATCAGATTTGCCAGTAGTGTTGCTACAACATCTGCGTGCAAAACATGACAATTTCCTATTGATGGAAAGATATCTAGATACAAAGAACTGTGATGAGAGTGGGCTGTGTACAGTTTAGTGCTGTGATGTCAAACAAGGTGACGTGGCTTGAATTTGTCATTATGAACATTAGCCAGGCTAACAGCAGTCTTGGATTTGCAGTATACGCATTTCCATCTGGACAGTGTCAGTGCAGGGAATTTCCAGAAGGCCAAAAGAGGATAGAAAGAGTGCAGGACCATCAGCACCGCATCTCATGTCAAGAACACTTGAATAAACATGAGAGACATCCTTCATTGCCCTCCTCTGCCTTCCTCTCCGGCTCTTTCCTCTCTCCATTTCTTTATTTTTACCTTGACATTCTGCAGGGCTACTTATAGATGGTTAGGAATACACAAAATACCATATTTATTATTCATATAAAATGCCCTCCTGGTTTATGTAACTCTCACATTTGCAGAATACTGAGTGCTGCAGTCTCAAATAGCGTTGAGGTACCATTTGCAATGAGGAAGTATTGATTTCCAATCTGCCGTGTTTTTTTCAGGGTGGTGTGAGAGATATCATCAGGCTGTTAGTCGGAGTTTGTATGCGTGTGTGTGCACTTAGAGAAAAATGGCTGGTTCCTCTCAGCCTGTTAATCAAATCCTTGAGTGGCTAAACTGCCTCTCCATCGAGACCAAGGGGGACGACAGGCCTCATGCATAAAGATGCATTCCAAACACTCATCTTTCTCTGTCTTTTTCTCTCTCTGTCCATCCTAGCACTGCTCCTCGTCTCCATGGGCTGATAGGCTCTCGAGAAAACGGCAGACAAATGACCCTCACCATCCTTACCATCCAACAGCTCCTCAATCATTGCCCCTGAAAAGCTCTTGATCCCTACATAAAAAGACCACCTCCATCAGCAATCACTCACAGGCGTGGGGATAATTAGCACATCGGCCCCTGTCTGCAAACTGAATGCGTGGACAGGGTAGGTATATTCCGTTTAGCATGTGCTACCATTGGGTCAACTAACCACAACCTTTTACCCCAGAAAGAATTGGTTCTACACAAGTGTTTCCTGTAGAAATGTATCTGTGGAATTCTGTGAATCAACTGCATGCTGTGAATCTTCTGCAGTTCCTTAGGCAGCATATGCAACCACACATTTTCTTGTGCCCACAGCTACATATTGTAGGTGAGACACTGTTAGACAAACAACAGACACCCTCAGTGAAGATAAGCATGGCCCATTAGTGCCTCAAAGCTTGCGTGGCCAGATCGAGAGTGAGATCACTTCCTGTGCTTACTGGAAACGGATAGGCTTTAACATAATCAGTACATTGCTCAGCAAATCAGTGTTCCTCATAATATTCACTTTCATGATCTCATAATTAATGCACTATTTTTGGCTGCTGAGGTGATATATTTGGCTCAAACTAAACTACAGTGCTTCCTTGAAATGTAGTCACAAGCTTAATATTAAACTTCCATAGCTTATAATAGTGATCACTTTTGAACCCTTGTTTTCACACATTTCCTCACCTGTTTAATGTTCCCGACTGTTTTTGCATGCAACATCTTCTATACAATTCTGTTTTATACCTTGGTGTGTTTGCAAAGAATACCAGTTTCTTCTCTTGTGACATTTTAAAGTCTTTGTAATGGAAAATCATCTCATAATATCCCTTTTTTTCCTTTTAATATTTATACTTTTTTAAACATATGACATTATTATATATTTTTATATTTTTTTCATCCCTTGACTTTGTTGTAGGTTGTGTTCTCTGGAGATGCCAATTATCCCCCAGTTTCTCATTTCACCAAACCTATGTTTGACTGTTCAAAAACCTACCAACTGCCAGTTTGATGCTGTCTTTGATCTACCTCTAGCGCTGAGAATAAATTATAGAGCAATTGCCAAATTTCATGGTGTACGATATTTGGTAAACAGCACATAGTGTATATGAGGGTGAGCTAGGGCTGCGCTTCAAATGCTAATGATCTTGTAAAGGCATTTCATTTTAATGTAGTTACTCAAAATCACAGAATAATAGTTAGTTCAGGTACTGCTTTTTTCTGTATAATTTCCACAGCTAGTTGTTTATTAGGTTGCCCAGACCTGTCATGCAAGCTTGTGGTTACAGCTTTATTTTAACAAAGAGATGGAATTCAACATTAAATTGATGTGTTGATTCAGAAACAGCCTGTGTTAAAGCCTCAGTATGAACTTTACTCAAACGTAACAGGAGAATGTGACTGAAAGGTCCCCACATCAAAGTGAGACCTGGTTCAGCCCTATACATGAAAGACCCTGCTGCACCCTCACTACTGCCTAATTACTGTCAGCTGTCTGGGGGCTGAGTGATCTGCTGTGTCTGGGGCTCCGCTTTTGCTGTAGTTACTAAGAATATTTATATGCATAGTTGTATTTGAGCTACAGTGTTTTTTTTTTTTTTTGTATTCATGTAGTAGTCGTATATCTGGCTTTATTTGTCAGCCCAAGTACACATGACACAACGTGTAACCAAATATTTAAAGGATTAAATACATGTTGCACCTTTGGAGCAACTGCACAAATCTAAGGCAAATTGTAGTAGATTAATGGGTATACATGCTGGAATG
The DNA here is from genome assembly GCA_036784905.1 of Acrossocheilus fasciatus. Lineage (NCBI taxonomy): Eukaryota > Metazoa > Chordata > Actinopteri > Cypriniformes > Cyprinidae > Acrossocheilus > Acrossocheilus fasciatus. The sequence goes on along the minus strand of CM071946.1, from coordinate 18,257,104 downwards.
AAACTCAGATATAATCACATTAACCAGGTCTGTTAGTCCAACTTTTCAAAAATGTAATCTGCTAATATGATTTATATCTGACTTTAGTGACTAAAAATTGACATAACATTTTTAAAAAGACAAATTATTGCTTTAGTCCGACTGAAACAAAATGTTCAAAGTGCATGTAAATGCACTTACTCCCAAAGACTGCACATCACAAAATCTAAATCACAAGAGAGATATAGGTAGGCGGGAAGAAGAAAAATAGACAGCTCTTTTGTAATCTCAGACCATGACTTGACAATGATTCAAAGTGTATACTAAACCCAGACAGCGCTTGATTTTGACCTGTCTAGTCACTGGCAGGGGCAGCGTACAGGAAATGCCCAGAACAATGGGTTGGTTTATGATGTCACACTGATAACAACACAGTGATGACTTATGAGTGTCTGTCTACTCGCTGATCCCAGACATTTTATGGGACAGTCGATAATCCAGTGGAAACCAAACAGCTGACGAGATCAATTAAGTTCTAAAAAGTTCAAATCAGTAATAGGATCATAAAGCGTGACAGGTACTTTCCATTGTGGGTCAAAAGTATGTACTGCCAACATAGTGACTAATGGAGCCTGTTGACTGGTTCAGCAGGGGCCACTGAGGTCAAAGCTGTAGGATTGGGAAGGGAGGTGTCAAAGTAGTCAAGCCTCCACAGATGCACTGCATATCTGCTTGAGATAACTTAGCTTATTTGTCTTGACATGGGAGTCCTTATATTTCAACAAATGCCTGATCATCAGCATGTACTGATAGACCTGTTAACACTTCAAAGTGGGGCCGGTCGAACAGGTTTGAGATTGAATGCCAAGGTGGTTTCCTCAGAGTAAGGTCAGCAAGTGAGAACATCACCACTGACAAAATTTAGGTTCAGAAAGCACAAAGCTTTGAGGGAGTACAAGGAACCTTCTTTGCCTGGACCTGCAAGTCTCCCAGGAGATAAGGAGGAGTATAGTACAGTATCTTGGTCTCTGAAGACATCCCAATATTACCACTCACTCCACAACTTCAGGGGAGTTTTCTTTGGTGCCGTCAACAAGGTAATGTGTTTGCCCATTACTTTGGTGTCCTGGAGCTTTACCAATTGCAGAAAGAGACCTGAAAAGGGGCTTGAGAATCCTCTGTGCTGTCAGAAGATATACTGTGAGAAAGCAGCTGTGTTCCTCAGGGTATTACATAATGCACATTTCAGTGTTCACTGCCCAGAGAAAGCTTGAATGCCTTCTGCTGGAACGAGCTCAATGTGGACAGTGAAGGAATGCGATAAAGGGATGGATGGCCAACTGCCTGCACCATAGGCTGCAGGGGAAAATTAGCAAGAAAGCATAGGGGCAAGCTAGTGAAGATGGTGGGCTCCTGCAGGCCCGGTGTGGAACCTCCACAGGAGCATTGACGTAACCCAGCTCAATGGAAATGCATTTTTAATGGTATTATGTAGATACACCACCTCTTTCCCAGCCCCCATCCACTGACCCAACTATACAGCCCTTTGTTTCAAAAAGTTACTGGGCTGTGAAATGCAAAAACTCACAGCACAGAATATGCATGCAGTGCGATTCATTATCTTGTCAAACTGGGCTTCTCTGGGACAGACCGAGCTCAACGTTTGCACCGCCTTCGCCTCAGATAGCTGTTGCCTTCAGCTAGTCTCTGGGGCTTACATGACCCTGCTCAGACGTGTTCCAGTTCTACTGACTGTGATGTGTTTCTGTGGGTTAGTCGTCTGCCCTCCAGCTGCCAGTGAGCATTGAGAAGTTCACCACATCTCAGATTCTATTTCTCAACCTTTTAGCATTAAAGCTATTGATAGAACATGGGAAACAAAAAGGTAGGTTTAAAGTTTTGCTGTGATTGTCAGGACAACCAGGTCTCATGGGTTTGGACCGCAATGCTTACAGTAGCAGTCCTAGAAAAGGTTTGAGATAGGTGCAAAACAATCAAACCCTGCTTCTGAAATTAGAACAACGTCATTTGGAATTACTGATGCTGATGGAAACTTTCCAAACAAAACACTTGACGACGAGAAGAAGAGTGCTGTAAGGACAGGTCTGCCAGACTTTGTAGACAAAGAGACAGAGAGTGACCCATTTTCGCTGTGACCCACAAAAAGGCCTGCTTGTCAGAGGACGACACACCAACAAAGGCGCCCACGTGGTGCACTAGCTGATGGAGGACAGATGGATGGATGCAGACAAACAGACTCAGCCCCCCAACCCGTCTCTTAGGTGATCCTTACTAATTGGCCAAGCTGCCTTGACTGCCTCTAATGGTGTTGTTTACTGCCTCTGCCTCATTCCCCAGGCCACTCCACCTGCTCTTCCAGCCTCCAGTGAGGAGCTCTGAGAGTCGTACTGGGTGGCACTGCTTTGGGAGGGGGGTGAGAGCCAACAGGGGCTCTCTTGTTGCACAAACAGCCGCTCTTTGAATTAACCTCACTTGCGGGTCACCGCCGAAATAATCCCTCCCTTCTCTGCCCCAAGAAAGGTTGGCGAGCTGTGATTACAGCGAGCCGCCTGCTCTGTCTTTTCCCTCTGTGTTCTTTTCTCTCTCTTCTGGGTCTCGTCTTGACAGTGAGAGATAGCGTCTTTGTTTAAGTTGGGAGAGACAGTGCCAGCAGCCGGCGTCCCTTGTGGGGAATGGATGCAGTGCACGTCAGGCCCGGGAGGACTTCATCACGTTCGACGGACAACCCCTCGTCATCCCTTAGCACATCACCTCCGTCACCCTCCCCTCCATGGCCCCTGCGCCCCATCCCTGGTCTCAGCCTGAGCTCTGAAACTCAATTCACCCATATCGCATCCATTAAGGTCTGATTCATGCTCCTCTCGCAAGGGGCCGAGCACAGCTATCCATCTTGTCTCCCACTCAAAGGGGGCTGTTTACCTTGCACTGGCAGATCTAGGGCTACACTTTAAAACCATCCCAACCTGTAAAAGCATCAAACTTTATCTGTGATGTCACTCAAAGTAAAAAACCTTTATATTTACCTGTCTACAGCCTTTTTTCTTTTCATGCTCACTTTCTTGTCATAAATTCAACTTTTATTTTTTTTCCGTTTCCATGTGGTTGTTCCCCTCCTCTTCTAATGTGAGCTGATACTCTCTCTGCTGTCTCTAAACTGTATTTGCCAGTGGCATATGAACACATCTGCAGGTTGTACAAGCTCACAACAGCTTGTTTTCTTTCGAATCATAATTAGTCTGGTAAACTAATCTTAATTCGAATTCTGTCTCTCTCTTTGTAGAGCAGTAGGAGTAAAACTATTTATATATATATATATATATATATAAAAATAAATATTATATATTATATAATATAAAAGAAGCAAAGAAGTGTAAAACTGTAGTGCAAAATTGTGATCCATTTGTGCTTGGACAGCCAGTTCACGACACCACAGGGAATTAATGCCCCATGCACACAAGAGCCATTGTTTGATATGACCATGATGTTTTAAGTTAATTAATGCCAGAATTAGCTGATGAACCAGACCTGTCTGTCTTCCTGCATGACATATTACTGTTCTAATCATCAAGATGAGATCGCCAGATCTGCATTTTCCTTCTATACTCATGCCAATATGTCTGTATTTGCATTTGCTACCAGATAATATGTGTGTTGGTGTAGAAGTGCCAGTTAAATTGCCAGTGGGGGTAGATCTGTTTCAAGTTCACACACCAGCGATAAATAACCACTCGCTGCATTTCCCTGCAGTTGAGCACATGGAATTGCAATGAGCTGAAGACAGCCGGTGCATGCGTGCAGAGGCGTCCGTCGTCACATCGATTACCAGATGTCCTTCTTACCTCCAACCATAAATCTTGGCATTACATTGCTACGGTTTAATTTACAGAACTTCCAAACCCTGTTGCTATTATTGCTGTATTTGGCTACTAAAACAATTATTGCAATTTATTTACATTATAAAGACCACATCACTTAAAAACATTACCCTGATAGATATTTCCCAATTTGCACATACGTGCATCACTTCTAAATCGTCCAGAAGGCTTAATTGGGATGTCATAAAAATGTAAAACACTACTATTATCATTGATTATCTATACCCCTAAAAGAGTAAGCAAATTGTCATACAGATGCACACCAGCTCTCAGAGGCAGAGGGATGCATTCTCCTCACATCCACTCACGCGCGCACCCTCGCGGCGGAGGTAATACATAATACATGACGATCGGGAACTGCTCTTGATATCGTCGGGCAGAAAAACACGAAGTAATCTGACAGATGCGAATGCATTATTTAATAACAAGTCGCTTATTGTTAGCCAAGCCTTTATTATTATTTTTTTCTGGCCACATTGCGTTTGCCTTAACAAAACGCCATTCAGTCAGTTCCAGTTAGAAGTAGCCTATAATGCACACGAATCATCTCGTGTCTCATTCTGTCATTGACATCTATTTTGCCTTGAGTGTACAGCAGAGAAGTGTAGTAAATGTGCATTTCACTCCTTAAAGCATATTATAGATTATTCTTCAAACTAATAATCACTTTCGCTCGGTTAAATAAAAAGACAGGAGTTCTAGCCACGCTTTAGCGTGAGAGAAGCAAAACAGCGCTTGCATCACTAAAAACCACTACGCGGAATAATTTGGACAAGGAAAACAGCGTGTTTGGGCATAAGCGCGCACTGTGAAGTTGTGAATGTTTCCATTAGATACATGTGCGCATTTACGCACGGCTTATTTATGCGAACTAACAGTGCAAGTAGTTACGCGCAAACTCTCTCACCTGCTGCCAGTTCTCCTCCAACGACGGCATCGCCGAGAAGTAGCCCGTGTCGTGCACCAGCTGAAGTTCCTGAAAAATACTGTAATTCGCCAACACGTCCATGTTGATGCTCACACGAAAAAAAGTGTTGCTTTGATCCTCAGGTATAATTTGTTTTCTTCTCAGCCCAATGTCAAAGGCAAAAGAATGCTTCAAATCCTCCGCGAAGTGTAGTTTAACGCTGGTAATTTTAAGCGCTGAGAAAAGGAAGGGAAAATAAATATAATTCTTGTCACTTAATTGCAATCCCCGCGAACTCTCAGATCCTCAGCCTGGGAGTGGGATGCAAACTCGGCGACATGAACTGTCCACCTATTTCCGCATTGCCTCTGTCTCTTTTGCGCTATAAATTCCAGGTAGCCTTTCTCTTGAATGCCGTGGATCACCAAGGCAAGTTGCTGGGCTCGCTGTCTCGCGAGCGAGAGGAAGCCAAGGGAACTGAGGGGGCGTGGTTTGTTGTCAATCAATTCCGTGCGTGACCATATACGGTAAATAGGGTTGATGATCTCACTTGAGTCCAGTAAGGCGGTGCTTAAATGGCCAAAGAGGCGGAGTATAATTTGAATATTCTAGCGCGATTGGCTCATGACACCTGTCAATCGGGCCGTAGAAGGCAGTGAAAGGTGAGCTATTTTTAGAGAGCTATATAGCAGCGGCAGCGCTCTGGCGTCGCTCATACGGCCGGAGAGAACGCAACAAACAGAAGTAGAAGTTGCAGTTTGTAACGTGAAGCAATTCTACGCCTATGTGAAGTCAGATCAGTTGGAAATCACACATTACGGTAACATACACCACAGAGCTGGCGATAAAGTCGGAAACAGTAGTTCAGAAAATTAGAATAACGTTGTGATGTAATAGTTTGGCATAAGCAAATGTCGAAAAAAGTGCGGAGATCCTCTCAGATATTCCACAGGCACTAGGATTAGGTGCTTCACAGACAAGATCAGGGCGACTTTAAATATTTTAATTCTGAATTAAGAGGCTTAGGACATAGAAATGAGTTTTAGCTCTTTTGATGGCGTAAATTACCTCAAAGAACATCTGTAATTGCAACTCTTTCTGCAACTGATGGCATTGATTTGCAGTACTGATCTGGTTATTGTTGTGTTAAGGGTAATTGAGTCATCAGGATGTTTTTCATCCCTGTGGGCAAGCCAGAAACACTTTTAAAAGCAGTTAATTCCTGAAATCCATATAACCCAAACCTAAAAAAAAAGCATAATATCTCTGAATAATGACTTTTGCCCATGGCAGTGCTCTATAACTGACCACTCATCTTGCAAAACAAAGTTTCCTTCATAGATGTGCTTATTCTGTCTACATGCCAATAAAGAAAGTTCAGTGTTTAATAATCATATATTAAATTATTTGATTAGTAGTCCAAGTCAACCAGTCGTAAAATAAGGACTGTATCTTTACTTTATTGTGAAATATGGATACACTTCTATCCATCTTATGTTGACAGCATGGAAAATATTTCTACTTTTTTGTTTTGTAAAACCTATTTTCCCTACTGAAGTCTCATTTACACATTTGTTGTTAAAAGACAAATCCTAGATCGATGATTATTGTAAAATCCAGCAACCCGCCAAGTTGAGTGAAGCAAGCCAAATTATTATACTCTTAAAAATATAATAACTGACACAAACAAACATGTGACTTTGAATTCTGTCAGAATAGAAGTGTGTAAGTTGACACTTCACAAGTCAGATCTTTTTTTAGCTTTATAAACAGTATACACAACTATACGTTCTATATAAATATATATGCGTCTCCCTGAGAACTCACCTAATTTTCTATTGTTCGTCATCTATAAACCGGATATTTTTAGTTGTTGTGGATCTGGTATTTTTGGTCTGTTTTGGAGGTAACAATTCAACTGAATTTGCTCTGTTTTACTAGAAGCTGCCATCATTACTTTGGAAATCGAATAGTTTCCATTTCAATTAATTAGTGACATATGGCAATTAAATTACTGTAATCTGTGGACTGAGTGAGAGAAAATGCCATGATAAAGAATCATTTAATTACATGTTTGATTAACAAAGCATTCACTTTAAGTTCTGATAGCACAACAGCAGCCAACACAGGTTTATTGTTCGCTCTTAAAATGAGTATATAAACATAATCTTCTCTTGCTAGCTATAGTTCGTAAGAAAGGTTCTTTGAAATGTAAAAATAGCAAACACACCCCCTGACCTTGTTGTCACACATATCAAATAACATGTTTATATAAATGTAAATACTACTTTAGTTAAAATTACTGTCAGGCAGTCAAAAAGCCTGACTTTGCAATGTGAAAGTGTTTTAGTTGTAGTGAGTAATTGAGTTTGTATGTGCGTTGTGCTGTCTGTCTCTTCCGTCACTTTCCCATGGGACATTGGTCTTTGTCTCAGTGGAGTACCAGGGCAGATGGTTGCTAGATTGGCTGTTTCAGGACATTTTCCCTATTGATTTTTACAGGTCTCCCTGCCAGAGAGAATTAGCCAGAGTGGGGGTTGGATGGAGGGATGGAGGCTGCTCCGTAAGACACGCAAGCCTGTCTATATCAAAAATCTACACTGAACAACTTGCAGCTGAATGTCGAAGTGCATGCGATTTCCTCCACTACAGATCCAAGCAGCAGGTCAGATGCCCGGGGACAAGATCGAGTCCTGCCTCTTCCTCATTGGCCAGAGAACTCTACCGAGGGACAGAGCATGCTGGAAAGAAGAAGCAGGTGTGTGCTTTGGTGTTATTGCGCAGCGGGTTAAGGGCAGGTGCGAGTCTGCCAGGCTCGGTGGCACAGCTGGGCAGTGTAAGCCCTGATGACTGGCTCATCGCTCCCTCCCATGGCTAACCCTCTGTCTCACCAAGTCTGAAACAGCTGGTTCCAACTGAGCCTAGCCCTGACCGGGGCAAACCCTGCACCTTCCAAACTGGGCCATGGACTTAAAACACACAGGGTGCCCTGCAGTTCCTACCTCCCACATTTACCTTGGAGGCTGAAGCGTTAAATTTTAAAGGCTGTATGACGTCAACAGGGGAATAATTTGTTATGCCTAGACACAACTGCATGTAAGATGCATGATATTACATGCAGTTGTGTCTAAGCATAAGAAATTATTCTTGAGTTCATACACCGATATTAAAAGGGATAGTTCCCCACAAAATGAGAATTTTTACCTTTTTTATTTTATATTCTTTTTTTTTATTCATTCTCATCTTGTTCCACATTTGTACTGACTTTCTTATGTAGAACAAAAATGAAGAATGTTCACACTCTATCTCTTTACTGGCCATGCCAACATTTTCACTGGCCCCCATTAAAAAAAAAATAAGAATGAGTGAATGAATAAATAGTAATATAATAATTAATCAAATCTAGCAGTGCATCGTTATATTTCCTGTATTAGATTTCTTTGGTTTCTTAATTTTTTTCTTCAGAAATATTTTATTTGCTAAAAGATAATTGGCAACTAGCTGAAATTATACAGCTATAATTAGCTTTACTGCATCATTTTACGAACAATTTGTTGCTGAGAAATGTCATATGATGGAAAGCATCACAGATTTTTTTTTTTTTTTTTTTTTTTGTATTTTTCATCACATTTGTACTGATGCTTTCAAGGATATTCCAAGTAATTTTTGCAATTTTGGCAAAACCTCATTTATGCTGGCCAGCTAGAATACATGATCTTTGTGAGAAATTGGCAGGCAGCATCTGCAACAACAATGTTGAAAACATTACATAAAACCAAATGTTTAAGGTTGCAAGGCATACAAATGGATGTACAAGATCAATAAACAATGTTATTGCTGGGTCTTAAATAATTCAAGAGCTATCTTATGGCTTCAGAAGACTTGGAATGTAACCCACTAGTCATATGGATTACTTTTATGTTTTTTTTTTTTTTTTTTTTTTTCTTATCACTGTATGCTTTTGTTGTATGGAAAAGAAAGAAAAAAAAACTTTCTTGGAACACAAATGGAAACCATGCTAGAATTATATTTTTAAGGTAAATGGCTCTTTTAAACAGTGTGTTTAATCAAGACATCACCAGCGTCTCTGATTTGTGGGTGTTATGTTGATAATCCTGCTTTGCATGGTCCTAAATTAGCCGTGTTTCACTGTTATTGTTTTTCCCTCGCCGCCAAGGTGACATCATGTGAATCTGCCTCTGCTTGGATAGTCATGGCAACTGATCTGTTTGCATAAACACATGGGGCTGACTCTCCTACCCTGCGGTCCCTCGTGTCACTGGGATTCTCACAGATCCTAGCAGCTACAGGGTTGTACCATTACTGCACCCTGCTGCTTCACAGACTCACAGGGGAGAGCCTGGCGCCACTCCTGTCTGTTCAGCCGGTCCAACTCCCAGAGCGACCCCTACCAGCCGACCCCGGGGCGCTCTTCACCCAGCACCCCTCATCAGCGACATCCCCCCAGCCTCCAGCACTTACATCACAGCCCTCCACCCTCTCATCTGTGACCTGTGATCACACTCGACTTTCTGACATCCTTTTAAGTGTTCTTGCACAGCGGGCGCTTACGGCTGCAAGCTCACAACGCAGTGGAGTTGCTCGCAGCATAACATAAATGTTAGTGAGATGAAACAAGAAGGCAAACACAGACTCATTTTTAGTTATGATGAATCCTGCTTGCTCAGTTGTGACAACACAAGCTTACCAGGATAAGACGATAGCAGAAGTTGTATTTCATGCACCGCGCAATGTTTTACGAGTGTATTAATTTGTCAACACCGATTTTAGATGAGACGCTGGACTTTCTTTTGGTTGTAGATCAAACCCCAGTTGGCAGTGCAGCGGTCGCCGACGTGGCAGAGTGCGGGAAGGGGAATCAGAGGAGAAGTAAGAGGTTGCAGCATGAGATCATAGGAGTCACACTGAGGTAGGAATGAAATTATATCACTAGTGGGAATTGTCCCAATTAGGTTGGACTGGAGCTCTGCCACTGAGATGAAAACGTCCACTTGCATTAGACTGGCCCTCTTGTAGATGTGCCGAGATTCCCCTTCTCTTGGCCTGTGTTGTTCTGCCTCATTCAGCCTCACTTCTCTTTCTTGTCTAGGCGTGTGCACTGAAATGACCCTGACCTCTAACACCTTTGCTCTTGCATGAGAGAACACCTTTTTGTGATGGAAGAAGCAAGAGGAGGAGATGAGAAATGAAGAGCACGGCGCCGTCCTTCACCATTATTATCGGGTTTTTGGAGGGGGCTCTGCTACGGCACAAGAAAAGGTCCTCTTTGAAAAGAAGTTTTTCAGATTCGGACCCCTTGAGAACAGAATGATTAATTTAGCACAAGGAATACTACTTTGGATGATAAAGGGAATACATTTATCTTTTCGCTTTCATCCAGTCGTCTTTGACTGTGTGCGGGAGAGCCAGGGAAACCTTGAGGTATTGCGCAAATTCAGTTGCAATTAAAATAAAATCGGATTGCATGTCTTCCAGAAGCTTGTTTTTCATTACCTGAATTGTTAGCCAAACATTCCTGCTAAACATCACCATCTTCTTTTCTTTTACTAGGGAAATTGAACCGTACAAATTCAGTCTGGAATTCCTCCAAATTGATCCAAAACCATGAGAGTGTGCTGGAGCATCGCTGGTTTAGCATGTATGGAGTGAGGGGGATTCAGTGCAGCTCTATTGATGTGGCACACTGGGCTGTAATCTCATTAGTATGCTATAAGGCTGACCCGGCAGTGCTCGCCATGCTCACGGCATTATGGGGGAGAGGAGAGTGGGCCACGCAGCCCGGCATCACATCCATCCATTTGACACATTTAGAACTCCCTCACACTGTCCCCTCAAACACTCTCCTCCTTTTCCCTTTTATATCAGGCCCTTAATCACATGTTCAGATGGTTAGACTGCTCATCTAGTAGCTCTTTTTTGGTATTTGTTCTTTTTTGCATCTAATCTCACTTTTATCTCTCCCTCTTTTATCCCCCTGTATCACTATACTTCCTCCATCTTTGTCACTGAAAGTGTGTCTATGAAAGCTTGTTGTCTTTCTCTCCGTCTATCCCCTCTCTTCTTTCTCGCGCTTTCTATCTCACACCTTTTATCCTGATCAGTCTCTCTGACTCAATGTTAGTGTGTGAGAATCAAGATAAAAAACACACAGTAACACACTGATGGCGAATTGCCTCCCTATACATGTTCGCTTTACCACGTGGAGGTGGCCGCCTTCTCCATCGCATCATCTCTGTGCCTTATCTCTGCTCTGCCGAGTGTAAATATTTAAAGAAGGCTCCAGGAGCAGCGCTGGTAGCATCTCTGCAGACCGCACATCCCAACTGCCCACACTATCCATAGGCGATGTGATGGAGAGTCCAGTGTGCAAATTATAGAATCACTTTGAGGGTGGTCGACTTTTTAAAGGAAATGTTATAGGACATTTTCCGTTTAGGTTTGCTTAAATTGTCTTTACTAGCATATTCTCTAACAATCTTAAAGGGATAGTTAACATATACAAATTGTATTTACTCAAGCTCATGTCACAAACCTGCATGGCAGTCCAGTCAGTCGGTTCAAAAACAATATTACACCCCATCGACTTTCACTGTATAGACAAAATACAGAGACATTGTTCAAAATTTCTTCTATTAGATCGACAGGAGGGTGAAATATCTATTTAAATGTGTTTTTCCCTCTAATGACAGTATTTATAGTTTTATCACAGTTTAGTCTGATAATAATCCTAACTAGAAGGTGCTCAGGCAGCCTGCTGTTGCTATGGTTACCTCAGGCGAACACACAATCTTCAACTTTTGTGTTTGTTGAAAAGTTAGAAAACCATGTTTAAGCATGTATTTATATAAAACCTCCTCCCACCTTTTAGTTTTTTTACTGCCTTTGGGGGTCCATACTTTAATTAGCAGGGTCAGACCTCATAATTTGCGCCCATGGAGAACCCTAGTCTTGCCTCATCATCATGTGTTATGGGCAGGGCAAATGAGGTGGGATTTGGGTTGTTCATAGCAGTCATAACCATGTCCCCTCTTCACTTCTGTGCTGTTAGCAATGAGGACCGCGCTGAGCCTCAAGATATGAAACCTGACACTTGCCTCAAATACACACATAAACATTCTTTAAAGCAATATAGTGCTCATCCAGCCTACAGCCACTGATATTACACCCCAGCCCCCCTGTGCTTGTGATTTTATTAATAATAGAGAAGAGGCAATATATCCTTCTGCTGTGGAAGGTATATGAGGTTAAGCATATTCTCTTGCTAATTCTACGTTGAGATTTTAATAAAGAAAAGATGCATAAGCCCGTGTCATAGAGGCACTGCAGTGCAAATAGCACACAGGGAGGCACGTTTGGCTGAATACTGATAATAATGGTGGCTGTTACGACTGGTATTTACATAGAATTAAAATGAATGGCTAATGTCCTGGGAATGTGCAAACATTAAATCTGTGTTCACAACTTTGTGTTGGTGAACCTCTTAAAACATTCCTCAGAGATGCATTTGTGCTTGAACATTTCCAATTTTCTTATCTAAAGTGGTGTCAATATGGAAGGTGTTAAATAGTTTTAACTTTAAATATTTCCATGTAGCTCATTTTAGTAACATTTAACTACTTTTTTAAAAGAATAGCTTGACTGTACTTAACTACACTGTATCTTTCCTAGCTACAACTGACTTATGGTTTAGTTTCTAAGTAGGCACTCAAACACTGGTGTATGCAGAAATATTGAATGATCATATTTGTATGCATAGATTTTTCAGTCTGTTTCTGTTTGCTTTGACTGTTTGCCTGTGTATGTGTGTGTGCTTGTTTACCAACAGATGTTTGTGTGTGTGTCAGTGTTAGCGTGTGGGTGCATGTCATCTGGGTACACTGATACACAGACACACGCACACACATGCCCTGTGTTGGCGCCCTGTGCTTGCAGTCGGATGGCGTTTGAGCTGGGGCCAGGACAAAGCTGTGCACTGGTGGACTGTCACTCCAGCTTAAATCTGCTCCCTGATCAAAGCCCTCCCCCCTCAGAGCTGGTCAGTCCCCCCCCCCCCCACCTCTCCTCGGCTCTCTCCTCTCCCCAACCTTGACTCTTGACTCTAAGCCAGACGCTGGGCCACCGCGCCACCACGGACACGCGGCCTGGCACTTTGGAGAAAGAGGGTGAAAGATCGTACTGTGATATAGACGGGATGCTGATGGTCCCGTTGAGACACGTTCTTTATGAAGTCATAAAAACGAACGCTACGGGCAGACTGTTCATCTATTAGAATGACCTTCCTTTTGATGATCGGCCCTTGTCAGCGGTGATTTTTACTGCCTAGGTAATGGCTGTTTATACATACACGGTGTATATGGTCAATATAACTATGTAATTCCACATAACCATATAATTAGAATTATGCTGCTGAGTAGCGTAATCCCTCTGGTGGGGTGGGTTTTACAGCATGATTGACATTTGAAAATAAATCTTCTTGTTGGGTGTACTCACAGGAATTAATTACGTGCCAATTGTGTCTAACGTATTAATTTGGTGAGATTATACGAAGCATTAACCAGGCCCTTATTAGTCATGGTTATTCAGTCTATTTTCAGCCTTGAAATCTCATTGCAGTAAAGCCATTTTTGTTTCTTTTGACTTTTTTAGCGATTTTTCCAGGATTAGCCCGCAGCATTAACTCACCCAGCATCCCCAAACTCCCATTAGAGGTTGGAGCAATCCCATCACGCTTTGCTTCTTTTCAGTCACTCAGCAAGGCGTTCGCCACACGACAGACTCGTGCACCATTACTTTCGGAGCACTGCGCGTGTTTGTCATAAAATAAATCGCAAATAAATGAATTCATAATTGGACGCGGGGCTCACGCTGGGAAACAAGCGCTGTGCCGATGATTAAATTTAGTTTTGTGGGTTTGTCGCTTGGTGGTGGCGATGCTGTACTGTGCCTGTGTTTTATTTTTTTGATGGAGGGGGATGCTGCAGTGTTGCAGTAGGAAGTCCCAATTGCCTTGGGAAAACTTAGCATGTAGCTCTAGCACACTCGTCTCTCATTAGCAACTGAGTCCGTGTGGTTTGCTCTAGCTGCTAGGCTGTATACTTGGGTCTAGAATTTTTTCTGTGTGTTTTTGGTCTTAAACAGCAGGGGTGATGTCTGGTATGTCCGGGGCTGCGGGTGGGCTTGCTCACAGGGTTTCTGCAGTGACTTTTTTTAAGCTTCAGTGCTAGAGAGAGGATACAGTAATGTGCTCAACCTCTAAATACTGATTACCGATGCCCAGTGAAACCATCAACACGTCAACTTGTGACTTTTTCGCTGTTGTCCACTGGAGAAAGGTTTATATTGCCTGAAAAAAGCTGACAAACCTAAACTATCATATCCTTATTCCATTAATCTCCACTCTCTATGTTGACAGTTGTTTCTGTTTTCATTTTCTTTCATCATATGTCATTTTATAAGCACTGGACAACAAAACACGGGATGGTTGGAAGCCAGATGTTAGGAATATCCCACATATAACTTAGAATGGAATATAATACATTTGCTGCCTTTACCTTAAGGCATGTCAGGCTATGTGCAGGGCACCTTTCTTCAATGTGCCATTATATTTTAGCATGTTTGTATGGTAAGTATTTGTGTGTGTGTGTGTGTGTGTGTGTGTGTGTGTGTGTGTGTGTGTGTGTGTGTGTGTGGGAAGCAAAACATTTGTTAGCAAATCGTGAGTATTTGCAAATTAATTGTGATTCTAACTCAAATACGTTGTTTACTTACAACTTCGATCATGCAAGCATCTTATGAACAACTTTAGGGACAGACATGCTTAAGAATCCTTGTAGGTTCATAGAATATCCTGTTCATGGAGTTAATAGGTTGATTTTATTGTATTTAATCGATTGTAATTGTATTTAATTTTAGATTTTCATCACAAGTTTTCTTAAGACGTGCTTAAATATATTTACGGTTTAGATGTAGTCAGTATGTCTGTGTTTCAGGATATATCTAAATGTACAAAATCATGTCTGTAAACATTATCCATGAATACTAATCAGGCTGCGTGGGAGTGGCCAGTCTGATCACTCTTGTTCTTCATCAGAAACCTGAAACTCAAATGTATTTCTAATGTGAGTGGAGCGGGGGGAGTCTTTGAGCAAATAGCAGTGCAGACAGGGTGTGCGTGGGTCGATAAGACCTATATTTACCGATGAAGAGAGGGCTACAAATCATTCATAGGAGGAGTTCATCAGAGCATTATAGATACACTCACTGATTCTCAGCAGGAGGGATTTGGGGGCCAGTCATTTTCACTGCTCCCCAGGGGTAAGAGCGAAGGTCACAGGCTACAGCCTAGATGAGATCGCAAAATGCCGCCTGGTTTAGGGTGAAGTTGAAAGGAGAAGAGAGAAATGGTGAGAGAAAGAAAGAGGGGGGAGAGAAAGTGTGAGAGAGAGACAGTCAGAAAGTGCGTTCTCAGCGGGGTCAGTATTAGTGCTGTGTTGGTGTTTCTTGTGCCAAGAAAAAGAATAAACAGCAGAAAAAGAGAGGAAAGAATGTGGAAAAAACGGCAATAGAGTACACACAGGGGGCCAAGAAGGGCATGCATTTACAGTGCATTAACAGGAATGGATGGAAGGGAAGGACAGATAGAGAAAGACAAGAGTTTGACCATCTCTCCTCTAACTTTAGCTTGTCATTTGAATTTTTTAATTTATTGCTAATGTGACCTGTCTTCTAAGAGTGATCATGAAGAAAGAAAACAAACACCTGTACCATCATGAGTGAGGTAATTTGACTTTAAAGGATATAAAGAATGAATCTCGCATGATTCTAACATGTATATAGGTTGACATTTTTTTCCCAGAGGAAGATTTTATTACTTGGTAGTTGCCCTCTCTTCACCAAGAGCTCAGTTATGTTTATTTTAAGTTTTAACACTCAGATGTTTCTACCAAAATTGCCATAATATTGTAACTCCCATAAAGTTGTAGGCAGAGTGTATTAAATCTGGATTGGTTGCCTCCAAAATGCAAATCCAGAAAGATGCAAAAGTAGCAAATGCACATGGGTAGTGTGTATATAATATATAAATAAATATATATATATATATATATATATATATATATATATATATATATATATATATATAATAAAAAATAAAACTCTAACATAGAAGATAAACTTCTCTCATACTATTTGTAACTCTAAGAATGAAAATACATTTTTCTCATGTTAAGTTTTTTTTTTTTTTTTCCCCTACATTTTTGCTATGTCACACTGTAGGACACAGTCCAATTTTTATTTGTCAACTACCCACATACGGTGACACACAAACTTTTATTTATAATGGAATTTTTTAAAAGAAATATAGCACAAACCTTTTTAAATTATGAAATAATTTTTACTTGTTGAACATTAATGGAACATTCATAATGGTTATTCTGCTAGGGCACCTGATGTGTGAACTTGAGAAGAACTGACTGTCATAGCAAATTGACTCAGAAATCTGCAGTTGTGTCTGGGGTTACTGTACAAAATTCACAATCAAGAGAAAATAATCTATCAAGGTAAAATAACATAAGAAGAGTGATGATTGTCATGACAAAGGTTTGATGCAGCATTTCATTTACATATAGTTACATAAAATATATGTGTTCTGCGCATAGTAGCACACAGACAAAGCAGCGGTCTTGAAGAATTTTCTTTCTTTTTTTACCATTTAAGATTGGTATTGTGGTTGGCAAAATAGCTGAGAACTCCCCACTTCCAAGAAATTGCCTTTAAAAAAGGCCTGTAATCACTTCTGCAGTTAATTTTCCTGGAATGAATTTTGCTTCTTTAATTTCATAACCACACTAAACATTGGCTCCTGATTATGACTGTTTGGACCTTTGTTGTGAAGCCAATTTAGATGCTATTGGAATTTTGACTGAATACAGCTTGTACAGAACTATACAAAGAATGTGTATGGCTCAGAT
Organism: Acrossocheilus fasciatus; assembly: GCA_036784905.1. NCBI lineage: Eukaryota > Metazoa > Chordata > Actinopteri > Cypriniformes > Cyprinidae > Acrossocheilus > Acrossocheilus fasciatus. The sequence goes on along the minus strand of CM071946.1, from coordinate 18,240,332 downwards.
AATTTGTTCTTAAAAGAATTGATAAGAATTGTTTGAGGTAATGACGAAGTCTGACTTTTGCTTTGAAATCTGACCACAATGTGCAAAATTGTTGAGAATTTCTGTGAAATTCTAATGGAGGCATGTGAGATTGCTGCGGCCTTTTTCTTGATTTAAGTCTTATTTGATCTCCTCATTATTTCTTATTTGAAGAAATTATTAAGATATTGAAAAGGTCTCATTTGTGATTTTTCTTTCAGGTTCTTCAAAACAGGAGATGGTATTTTCCCATTCAAATTTGAGCAACTTTGGGACTGTACTGAGGTTACTGGGGTCAATAGTGCAGGGATTGGTCTTTCAATAAGGGAGCCATAGCAACAGCACAGCATGTTAGCTGCCAGGTATCGACCTCAATAACTGGTGGTGCACCTTTAAAAGCTGCTGGAGCCCTGGCCCAGGAGCGGCCTAGATCAAAGGAGCAGTCCATCAATATCATCTTGACTGTCAGCCCACAGGTAACTCTTCACCATCACACCCAATCTCACCCGCTGATCAGAGACAAAACCACTGTCAGTTTGGATTTGATTCAACTTTAATTTGTCATTGCACCCTTGTTTTTTACCCTAGAGCACCGAGATACTCAGGTGGACCAAAGAAATGGAGAAAGAATGAGTGAAGGTCTATGGGAAACAGATCAAAGAATGCTGTTTTCACATAATGGTTAAGAATTCAGACATTGCATTCGTCTTTTCTCAGTCCTGTAAGTTCAAGTTACATTTGGTTAAATCATAAAGGTCAGTTCAAACAAAACAGTCAAGACTGGATTTAAAGCTCTTGTTGTTTAATCACTACCATGACCTGCAACCCACCCAGAACATAGGTGTTACACAAATCGGTAGAGATCTCAGCCGGAGCGCTGCTTCAGGTATTGACCAAATGCTGCTGTTCACATCGATAACCACTGCAGTCCAGCCGAGTGTCTCTGGAGCTGCACAAACGAGGCAGATAAAGGGCCGCTTTTGCTCATCCGAGCTCATCTGAGCTTGTTTCCTTCGACACACAACATTTCTCATGCATTACTACTGTTTCTCAGGAACAAAGCTCTTGCATTATGGTTGAAGTGAAAAATTTATATTTCTAAGGTGTCAGTTACGAAGTTGAGCGGTTTTTCTGAAACAATATTAAGTTAGTCTGACTCATTACATTGCTGCAAGACAGGCTGATGCAAACCATTCAAATAAACACTTCGGCACACCCTGATTTTGAAGAGCAAGGCATGTTCTAAGGTTAACATGTTTTGTTGGTCCTGGAATAAAATCCTGCAAAAAAAAAAAAAAAATATATATATATATATATATATATTAATAATAATAAGTTTTAACCCAAACCCTATCCTAACCCTTAAATAAAGTCCAGTCCTGCTCCTGGAGGGCCATCTTCCTGAAAAGTTTAGCTCTAACCCCAATTAAAGACCTAGCTAATCAATGTTTTTAAGATTACTAGAAATTCACAGACTGGTGTGTTGTTGTAGACTGGAGCTAAATTCTGCAGGACATTAGCCCTCCAGGTGCAGCAACATGACTGGTATATAGCATAACCATAAAATCAAATTAGTTGTCAGGAATGTTACTCCATCAACATGCCATGCTATTTTAAAATTGGTAGGTAGTAGTGAAAAGGTTAAGCACGTTGTACATTGTATGAAAACCAGACCCATGTCAGATGCCTTGTGGTTTTAATTTGTAGTCGTCAACACCAAATTCTCTTGTCTTTCAATGATTAGCACATGCACCTCGCATGAAACAATCAATCAGCCAAAGCTCACTAAGGCACTAGAATTTGTAGAATTATTGGTGTTTGCATCAGAGATACCATCTAATCGCCTGGTATTATCCTCTCCTTTCAGGTCAATTCCATCTCCCTCCGTATCTGTAATGCCTGAAAGTTTCTAATTAACATGTTCCAGCGTGTTGTTTTGCTCCTTCATCGCGTTCTAATTTGCCTAATGCTATGATCTCCCATTTGTGTTTTGTGGGCAAGCTAATTGAATCGCTTTTGATGTGTTTATATTTTTAGGGAGGGAGACCTGCCGTTAGTTTCATTGTGCAAACCGGTGCTAATTGCTAAATGAGAGCCAGTTAGCGCCAGCTGCTAATTTAGAGCAACGCAGAGCAGATAGAATGTAGTGGCGAACATGAGGGATGCACTCAAGAACAGAAACTAATGTGTGATTTGGAGGAAGGAGGCTTAATAAAAAGGCTTCTTTCTCCTGGGCGAGGGAAGGGGGTTGCGTTGCCCTCAGCTGGCATTTGCTTCTTTCCAATCCAAAGAAAAGTGCTTCAAATGCATGACAAAAATAATGATTCTCAAGTGGGAACTGTTGTCTCTCCATTCTCCAGGAGATCATCTGACGAGCTTTGCTGACTCTGCTTGATTCTCTTGTACCTTTGTTCTCACCGGTCCACAAAATCGTTTAGTGGACTTCACCTCGGAGCCCGGCGGCCCAGCAAGTTTGCGTCACGTTGGGCCCTTTTCTAAGCAGCTCTTGGATGAAAGCGAAAGCCAGGCTTATTTCTTTAATTCTTTATTTCATCATTTTGTTCCTTGCAGCCGTGTTCAGGAAAAAAGGCTTTCCAGTACGCTCCCATGGGATGCTCATCTCCTAGCTTCTGTGCTAATGTGGCGCTGTCAATTGAAGTGGTTTCTGCACCAGTCCCAGACTTGGCAACTCTTGTGGTTCTTTTGCCTGTTTTTTTTTGGTCCTTGTTTTCTCTTGTGCATGGATGCATTCATAAATAAATGCAGAGATCCTGCCCAAAAATAAAATTGTGCTCCCCACGTGCCCCCCACCCCTTTTTTTTTTTTGCACTGTTCTTTTTAAGTGTGTCGACAGGCAGGGGAACGGCGCTCATTTCATTAGCATTGACATTAGCAGATGCCACCGCAAGCCTCAGAACTACAAAGGCTCCAGGGTTCAAAGCCACCCTGCCTGGATAAACAGATCCCCTGGAAAAAGAGAGAGAGAGGGGGAAGAAAGAAAGAGATCATCGTAGTTTTTGCGTGGAAGGTTGCCATGCGTTCTGATCATTTAGTGGCTCCTTGCTCGGCGTTCACCCCTTTCACACTCTCCCCCCAGCAGAGAGTTTATTCATTTAGATTAAGCCCCCTGCTGACTTAGGTACATCTGGGCCTTCGTTTTCTATTAGGAGTCCCAATCTGGTTCCATGTTGTTTAAATTGTGCTAAATCCATAGAGATAAACGAAAACATCACATCATATTTATATTTAAGACTTTATTTATCATTATACATGCATTTGAGAAAGTCTGAGCATGTGTTTTGAGCCCTATTTTAGCCTTGGGAATTGTTATACATGTGGATGTAAGGTAATTTGAACATTTAGATGAGTTATTCAGTGGTTTTATTGCTCTCCAAATTGGAAATGTCTGTTTTTCTGCGACCACCCACTACAATATTCCCAAATTACCTACTGATGAACACCAGAGTTGTGAGGTAATGTAATTCCTATTTAAAAACAGTTTGGAAATAATTCTGACCAAGTTCTGTATGGTTCAACTTCATTGTAATTTGTGTAAGTATTTATGTTGAACTAGGAGGTTCTGGGATGGAGCAGGAGATCACAGTTGGACACTCCCCCGAATATGATTTTGGCGCCTTGCTTTGAATTGAGCCCATATGCAATGCATGTTTTGCATTTCCCGTTTTGCACATATGCATAAACAAATATTATAATTTATATTTTACTTAAATGAATATATATGATCATACTTGCCACATGTGACTGACTACATCAAAAACAAATTTTTAGTTTGTAGGATGGCAGAACTCGCTTGTACTCTGTGAATTAAATTGTCATCCAATCGCGTAAGTTTTATCGCTGCAGAGCCATGCAAATTTTCTTTTACGGATGTCACCCTGAGAATTACCATCCGAATAGTGCTAATGTATGTGATTCTGTGGGGGCATGAGCTGTGGCTGTAATATCTTAGTATTGTAGTGGCCTAGTAATAAAGTGGCCTCCCTGATTTCCATACACAGTGTTTGCAGTGATTTAAGGCTTGATGAGAGATGATTAGGTGACAGGCTTATAATGAATAAAACTGTGCGCAAAAGGGATACGGAGGAGGACGGGTTGCTCCTCTCCTCACTGTTTACGGGATCTGTGAGATTGCAATCTAATATGTGATTAGACCCTCTGTTATTTATTCTTCAATTTGGAGGGATTTCTATGTTTTGATAATATAATGTGAATTATTTATTGGCCTAATCTCTGAATTTCCTCTCCTCTGCATGTCATTTTGCTCCCAAAGACAAAGATACGTCATCAGAGATTGCAAAACAGAATTTGTCAATACAGTGAAGGGGTTACACAAGTCAGTGACTATAATACATTTTCTTTAGATTTACACTGAGAGACTTTACTGCTAGCATTGAGAGCAGGAGTCATCCTTTGAGCCATTTCAAAGTCCCATCTGACCCGGTCTTAAATTAAAAGCGTCTCTGTGTAGCCATGGAAATTTGTGGTAATTAGACCTATTTAGCAAAGGTTAATCACAACTGACATGAGCAGATGAAAAGGCGAATAGTAAGTGCTGCCTATGCAGCTGGTAACCTGCACTGAACTCAGTGGGTAATTTTGTTCGCACTGTGCCTAACATTTATGTTGAGTACCCAACACTCAACACTGCTGCTTTTTCATGATACTAATACATAAAATCATGCATGACCTACAGTCACATGAAATCCCTTTATGCTGGTTATTTTTCACTGTGCAATATGCAGTTAGTAGTGTTGTGTTGTACCATATATTGAAATTAATCTGGTCTTAACTATGTATTAATCACTTTCACAAGACATTTACTGTTATTTTATTTAAAAACTGATATTAATCAGTATCTTAATCCATTATGCATTTATTGTTTTAGAGTCAACAGTTTTAATGTTTAGTATATACTATTTACTGCTTGAATTGGTGTATTTTAAAATTTAAGATCTCAATTTCAGGTAATTTATACTCCATAGATAAATATATAGTGGTTTATTTCAGCCTTACAGACTGAATTTTGGCAAGTGAGACTTAGTTCACATTATTTATTGATGGATGTTTACATCAACATAATGATTATGAACTGTTAAATACTTTATCCACTGACAGGCGACTGGGAAATTATGTTTTAAACGTTCATGATGTGTTTGTTATGTGAGCTTTAGCAGTTTTAGACCCTCCCCTTCTGCTACGTAGGGAATGAAGTTACTAAGTGCATGGTGAGCAGCATTCCACACCTTTTTGATTTTAATGCACCATCTGGGTATTCGTAGTGACTATAGTCTTGCTGTTTTTTTTAAAAACGTCGGTAATAAGAACCTTACAGCAGCTACACCTCACCACTTTACCCACGATTACTGCACTTTACCTTCATTTTGTGCTTGATCTTTCTCCTATTGGAGTTCTGGATCTCCCTTGCTATCACAAGAAGCCATCTGAGGCCTAATGATCTGCGGCCATGTACACAGTTTATCTTCAGTCCAGCAGTGTAATGAGTGGGAAGAGCTCCACTGAGTGGGCCCGCTGGGCCAAGGGATTCCATTAGCACGAAAATGGTGTGGCCATTTCAACTTCTTTGTTCACAGCTCGGCAAACAGATGTTTTCTTGCGTATTCATCAAGTTGTCCAGGCGCATGAAGCGGATGATGCTTCTGGAGATGAGTTAATGTTGAAATACATGCCTGTGGGAAGTAGATTGAGGGTCATCAGCGAGAATAGCTTTCAAAACCAAGAAGCATGCATATTGCGAGTCTATATATTGGGATTGCTGTACCCAGTAATGTTTATATTTTAGAAAATGGAAAAAAAAATATGTTGCTGATGAAGAACAAACAGTAGGCGTTGTTTGTTAAAATGTCAGAATTTATGCGATGAATGCATGGTTACTGATGCAGATTTACAGAATTGATTCCAATTCACAAGCTAATGATTCAGTTTTATTTCTATTTCAATTTGATTTGAATTGGTGTATTTTATTTACAATGTCCATTTAACTTGCATGCACAAAAACTCTGCTAATGCTGTAAATCATAGCAAGCAGTGATTCAGACTGATTTAAACTGGACACCTGTCTTTTTAAACTATTCAATAATAGCACGTTCATAAGAGTCATTTGTTTGTGAATCAGACTGCATTGATCACACAGTATGTAATGTTTTTGCTTGCAACCCTTCACTGTTTGGATGGAGACGATTTTGTTTTAAGACTAAGGCAATAAGACTATAGATAGAGAAGAGAATACTATAGAAGAGAATAGATATGGTGAGGTTGCAATATGGAAAAAGCTGTTAGCAAATTAGCCAGTCATTCTAACTAATTCATAATGTGTTTCCCCCTGTTAAATGTCCATGCGGGTCCCATCATGTGCATATATTGATGAGCTCAAATGCAATCTGATGCTATGCCTGTGCTGTCAACACTTGTCGTTGAGGTTTGGTGCAGCTTCCCCTTGTGTAGTGCTAATGGAGGATGCTAAAATGAGATAATTAGGGAACCAAATAATGCTGCACTTAGACAACCACTGGGGGTACAAAGGAAGACTGTGTGTATGTGTGTGTTGGTGCGGAAGCAGTGGCTAGGAGAGCGAAAGAGGGATTAACAGAACTGATTTAAAGGGATTAGCAAGTCCCACCGAATCCAAGGAGCCGCTAGAGCCCCCTACCACACGCTCCTCAACCCGTAATCCTTTTCAAGTGTGCCACAGAATTGGTGTTCCCTGTAATCTGCCCGATTCATATGATGAAACCCAATACACTTGACAACCTCTGTGAATGGGGGCAGACGGAAAACAATGACTGTAAAATGCCGCTCAGCCAAAGCTGGATTAGTACAGCTGCAAGTGTTACACTGGAGCTCCTTTCACAGATGGACTTCATGGAGGTACTTGTGTCAAGAGCCTTCGCATGACACCACTGTTGTTTTTATGATGGATACTACTTTTCCTAGATCTGTGATATGTGTCTCTGATTGCATTCATACCTCATGCTCATGCTCATGCTAAAAGGGAGAGTGTGGATCTATGCTAATGTTTCTCATCCATCATGTGGATATTAAATGGCAATCACCGCTGATAAGAGGAGCCTGAATGTGCCTACAGCCACTTAGAAAACAAAAGGAATGTGTGTCCATCAACAAAAATTGGCCCGGGGATGCATATTCAGTATAAAACATACATTAGTGCCTCAAATGGAGCTGGGAGGAGGCTGTCCTTGCTATTTGAGCAAAATGGGAAATTTAATTACACGACCATTTGGCGCAAGCAATGGTAACATCACTTGAGGCGCTGCCAAGTCCCATTCCCCTTCCCCTATCCAAAGGGAAGGTTTTGAAGAGGAGTGATTGGATGGCTTGAAGACCAATGGAGTCTCAGGTATCGCTTTAATGCGATGGACTGGAGGACTCATGGTGCCTGTGGTAATTATTTTGCTGCCGTTCTGTTGAGAGTTGGGTGGTGGGGCAGCTGTAATTAACGCTGGGCTGATGGATCCAGTGACTTCCTGCTCTAGGCGTACTTCAGGGATGGCACGAGAATAAGAATAAGCATCGTCTCCAGAGGGCGAAGCCTCTATACGTTGGACCTTTAAGTTATTACAGAGATGAGTGATAGCCCATATCCAGATACGAGGTGAATGCAAACTCGGTTTTAAAGGGATAGTTAAGCTAAAAATGAAAATTGCCATCATTTACTCTAGCTATCATGTCATTTCAAACCTATATGACTTTATTGTGCATATGTGCATACTTCTACTGGCAAACAAGCCGCAGTGCATCCAGATTCTGCGACAGAATGCTGGCTCCTGCATCAGCAGCATTACATGAATGTGTCGTAGTACTGAGGGGAACGTGCGGCGAAGACTGACACGGAACACAAGAAATTGTTGAATAAAGTTGTTATTTTTATTTTATTTTTGCGCAAAATTATTCTCGTATAGCTTCATAACATTACGGTTGAACCACTGATGTCACATGGGCTATTTTAATGATGTCCTTGCTACATTTCTGGCCCTTGCACGTGATGGTTGCTTTGCAGCCCATGGAGGTTCAGAAAGCTCTCCGATTTCATCAAAAATATCTTAATTTGTTTTCTGAAGATGAACGAAGGTCTTAGGAATGACATGAGGGTGAGTAATTAATGACATCATTTTCATTTTCGGGTGAACTATCCCTTTAATTGAAAGCAAATATGACAACAGTTTCTACTTCTAATAGAATTGCACTTTTTTCTTATTTATTTTACATGAAATTAACCAGTCATTAAACTCTCCTTCCATATCTATCTCCAGATGAACACACAAGTGGACTGGCCACAAACTGAACAGTGAGATGTTTAATTGATTCAGAGGTTAACGATCCAGGCTTAGCATTGCGCTGTTAGTTTTTAAATGTCAGATCTCTCAAACCTGCCCTTTGTGTCAGCGGCAAAGAATGAGAGCGTGCGTGCATGTATGTGCACAGGTTAAGTTGTAGCTATCTGCAAAGGTCTGTCATAGAGTACATTGTTACAAGTCCAGTCAGTGGTTCAGCCTAATAACACTGAGCCTAATTCATGTATGAAATCAAAGCCATGGCAACATTTGAAGCACTACCCTTGTGACAGTATAGGAACTCTTTGGTCTTTGCTCTGTGTCCTCAAAATGTCGGTTTCTGGCCATAGTGAGAAGAATGTTCCTGTGGCTGTGGTTGAGCACTGTCTTTTGCTTTGAGGCTTTCTGGAAAAAAAATGCATTTAATGAGCTGTGAAGGTGGGTAGAAAAAATATACATCCAAGTGATCAGATAATATCCTCAGCAGGGTGGTCACAAGCTTTGCCACAGTCAGGTTTCTTTTGGCCTCAAATCCATATTAGAAATGTCTGTGTCATATCAATGCATGGTGAGGATTTAGAAAAGCATCCCAGGGTGAATGGAATCAAGGGTTGTACGCTGGTTTTATCTTATCCCTGTCTGGTGCTCAAAGGCTACTCACGAGGAGATCGGCCATTTCTCTGAAAGATCTGTCTGCACAGATTGTCCTGCCTCTGTTAGCTAATGAGTACTTATTTAAACCACTCATACACGCTTTGGACATTAAAGCACAGACATCCAGCAGCTGGTATGCAGGCACACAGCATGCTGGGATACGAGAGCACAGAGTTTTGACATGATGATATTGTTAACCAAGACAGTACTTTTGATAGTACTGATTTTTTATTTATAAATCGTTTTGGTTTCTGTCAATTTTTTTTTTTTTTTTTTTAATCGCAGTGCACATATCACAGTATAAATGGTACAGCATAATTAGGAATTATTCAAAACTGTATTGAGACTGGCTTTTAAAATTGTAATTACAGCAAATGTCTCTTCCTGACATGTCAGTTAAAAGTCCAGTGTAAAGTCCTGTGTCCAATATAATTCAAATGTGCAGTTCTTTAAAAAAAAAAAAAAAAAAAAAAAAGAGACAATTCTTAAAAAGAATAAAATAAGAAGCCATGTTTGAGGCGCATAGGCCACAAAGGATAATCTCGAGGGCCATGTGTTGACTAGTGCTTCTCTAGTTTAAAGCTGAATCTATTTTCTCCATCAATGGGATGTATATCACGTGTGTAGATTGAACTAATTGCTGCATTGTTATATAGTCAGTGTAAAATTGTCATGTAAATCTCTAATTGCAATAATTTTGTTGCAGTGCTTCAGTCTGGTCAGTGTGATCTACAGTAGGAAAGACAAGTAATACCGCTATATTTTACAGTGTACATTACTTTCTTCGACACAACAATTATGGAGATGAGATTTTCATCCATGCGTTCCAATTGCCTGACTGTGTTTTCATATTAACGGCATATTGATCTCAGATTGCTGGAGCATGTTATTTGGCTAGATACATAATGGCCATAATGGCTCCATTTCTATTGCAATGGTGTCATCTGCCTTCTGAGATCACAAGATTGGAATATGCAGGTTTATCATGCAGGAGTCTCTTGTATATTTAATGGTCTCACAAGCTCATGTTGTATGTTTAGTCTCTGTTTCATATAAAGTTTGACAAGGTATGTTTGGCAGAAGATGAGAGGAGGGAGAACAAATTGTTTACTGTATCATGTGCAGTGTTGGTGAGTGTTACTTTTAAAAAACATGTTTCATTGAGACATCGAGTTACTCACAAAGTGATGTTGCTTTTTATTTGTTTTATTTATTTTTTTTATTTTATTTTTTTTGCTGTTTAGCAGTGCAAACAGTTTTGATTATAATGGGAGTTTAGCAGTGTTTGTCAAGTATTTATTTGAAGCATATAATATGAGGTAAATTTAAAAAGTAACATTATTTCCAAACAGCAATATGGTATTGCTATCGATCGATTACACACTCTATTTGTTCACATTATATTTGCTTAAACCTTTGAAAACAGATACTTTTATTTTATTTACTTTTTTATAAATTTATGGTTTATTTTACTACATTTTAATTTTTAAATGTTTATTTTATTATTATTAAGATTACAATTGTGTCACATCACTAAGTCATTAAATAAACATTATGCAAAGTGGCTGTAGAAGTCAGTATATTTTTTTTATTTTATTCCTATACTGTGTTTTGACATGTCTGTCAAGCTGTCTGAGACAGCATCTTTTCATAGAAGATGCATTCTTGCATAACATTTTTTTTTTCAATGCTAGTCTATGTAGGCATGCAGATTGACACCTTTGACTGTTTTGTAGCATCTTGCACCATCCCACATTTTTGTCAAGTAAAAAAAAAAAATATTTTTTAAAAATGGGTCTCAGGACCTCCGTGTCATTTTGTTGCATATCATCTAGCTGTCTTTGAACACAAGAAAGTATTAAGCATGATTAATTGCATTTTTCTTTTTAATCATGTTTTTTTTTAAATTAATGAATTTAATTGACAGCCCTGCTTGTAATGCTGTACTCCAACACTGATGATGTGTCAGATAGATTCAAGAAATGATCCCTGATGTAGTTTGGTTAGTTAACATAGCTGAGAGCTGCATGAATGCAACATGGGTATTTATAACCCTTACAGCAAAATGTTAGACATCGATGGATCATCCTCTGCACAGAAAGTGAATGAGGTAGGGCAAATTAATTGAGACAGGGAGAGATCGGCGCAGTTGCTCAGCCTCAAGGGCGAGTGGCCAAATTTAAGTCAGATTCCATTGAAGACGCCGTGTAGCCTAATTATTCTGGGCTTCACATCTGCTTGTGTGTCTCAGTTGCTTCTTCTGTCTTTTCAGTTTAGTGAACCTTGGAGGCCCCTGCCTGTTCTGAAAAATCCACCCACCCACACACACACACACACACACACACTAGCAGACAGTAATGAGAGGCAATCCGTGAGAAAAAACGCGGCAAACTACCCACAGCCACTGCAACTTTCTTTACTGTTCATCGGCAGAACGTTTCCAAACTGCATTCCGCCTCCACACCTCATGTCTCCTCGCGCTGCCTGTCTTCCCATGATCCCTCACTCCTCCCCAACCCCCCCCCCCCCCCCATCCTCCTCAGTGCAGCGCTGATGTTTCCAGCATGGCTTCTGGGAGATGGAAGTTGTAAAAAACCTCCCGATTGGCCTTGCAGAAGGAAGAGACAAACAAAAGGGGAGCTGAGAGTTGTTTGAAGCCTGTTGAGAGGAAAGAGAGAGAGCGAAAGAGATGGCAGAGATTGAGGAAGCTGTGGAGCAGGGGCTCAGCTGCTCCCTGGAGGGCTGGCAGAGGGTTTTTGGGCAAGGGAGGAGAGATCTGGGTTGTGAGGAGCGAGCGAGCGAGAGAAGAAAAGAGAGGAAGAGAAGCATAGCTTTGCCCTCGGTGACTGGCAGCGCAAATTGACAGAACTCTGTCGTAGCCACGTTCTCCATCCAAGGCCGGGATGAATTTGTGTCGTCCCCTCTCACGCTCTTGTTAGTTGGCCTCCAGAGGGAACGGCTCCGCCACGCGCCAAGAAAAGAGAGCTCAAACTATGACTAAAACCGTGTCTGAGCTAAGCGGCAGAATGCTGACTTCTCTCTGCAAGCCGTTTGAAGCGAATAGTACCGGCTGGAGCATTTCTTATACTTATAGATTGGGCTCCGGGTTAAGCCTCGACCATACAGTTTCTTATTTTCTCGAGAAAAAGAGCCCCGGGTCTGTGCTGCTACTGCAAACTCATTGTTTCTCAGTGTATTACACAGCCCTTTTAGCCTCTGTTTCCCCTGGGCCATGTCACCTTGTCCGTTTCTGTGCCCTTAACTCATGCTGAGGCCAAGGTTGACTGCTGTGAGCAGCTTATCTATCGATCCCGCCGGAAATCCAGCCGCGTTCGAGAAAATATGTTACAAATTGCATTATGATGATGAACATTTTCCTCTGTAATGCTAATGCTATTATGCAGACAGCTCCATCCAATTTAATCAGCAAATGTGTGAGTCTAGAGCAGGACTGTGTTGGAAACAGAAACACTGGGTTCAGTAATGTTGTGTGTGCTAAGGATCCACGATACATTAATAATGATGTTTCTTTAAGATCATAGCTGTCATTTATGGTGAGGATGTTCACACCACTTTTTCCCATGGGCCATTTTTCCCAACATGTTTTTATGAGAAAATGTAAGTATTTTACATGTTGGTGATTTTGTATCAATTTGTACTATGAAAGCTATACTTAAACTTCAACTTCAGAAAAAAAGCACAATTCTCCAAACCAAACCTCACTGTCAGTGAAGTGTAAGAAGATTATACGAATATGAATTAATCACCAATTTGCCAAAATTGCTGTGAGATTGTTGTTTTGTCCCCACAGATTTAGGAAATAGCTTGTGAATGTATCTAATACAGAATAAGCATTTGAAAATTTTGCTTGTTTATGTTATAACAAGTGGTGTTAGACGCTTGAATTATTTTTTTGCGAATGTTGTATAGTTTTGACTTGGCAAATACTCTTTTACTTTGTGCATTCATACTATAGATCATCTGAATTGAGTGCTGTGTGCTTGTGAGTGCTTTGTAATATTGAGATTGTTTGGTTGTAGAAGTCATGCACTCACAAACCCTCACAAATTTTTTCAATAATATATTTCAGCCTCAACCCCTCTATTCACATCCACCTTGACTGTCTTCTGTCTGACAAATTCCCCACATGTAACCGAGTCTCTACATCTTCCTCACTCTCCTGGATTTCCTCTTATCTCCTCTGCGTGATATACATCCAGGCAGGAAGCTGCAGCCTCTCAGATTCTATCGCGTCCTGTGTGCCTTGTTTGAGCGAATGACTGAACCTTCAACCTTACCCTGTGGAAGAAAATGAGATCCGGTGCTAGACCAGAGAACGAGAAATGTTATCTCCGAGTTGGAGGGCCCAATCCACCAGTCCGTCAGTGTTTACCTGCCAGGTGACAACATGATAAGACCCTTAAAGCAGAAGAACAGCCCCTCTCACTTCTCCTATCACGTTGCCATCAAATACTCTGACTTGTATTATAAGAGCATTTAACCATTAGCAACCATTTGTACCTTAGAAATTTATAGTGAGGTACAAAAGATTGTGAAGGGCATATGGTATGGCTTGCTCTGATTAGAAATGTTTATATGTTCGATTTTATCTGTTGTTCCCTGATTGTTTTAAGTCTCTTGTAGCATTAAAGTATGACAAAAATATAAACTACTATTTAGTTGGGATAAGATTTTTTTTTTTTTTTAAAGAAATTAATACTTATTCAGCATGGATGCATTAAATTGATTCAAAGTGACAGTAAAGACATTTACACTGATAAAAAAAAATACAGTTAGGTCCATATTTGGACACTGACACAATTTTCATAATTTTGGCTCCGTATGCCACCAGAATATAATTGAAATGAAACAATCAAAATGAAATTGAAGTGCAGACTTTAATCTTTAATTAAAGGGGTTAAACAAAAATATAACATAACAAGCTTAGGAATTACAACCTTTTTTATACACACTCCTCCCATTTTCAGGGGATCAAATGTAACTGGACAAAAGACTACCTGAAGTCTGGTACTCACGGACATCACCAAAGACTGGGTTTCCTGCTTTGTGATGCTTTGCCAGGCCTTTACTGCAGCTGACCTAAGTTGTTGTTTGTGTGTCTTCCTGCCTTTAGTTTTGTCTTCAGCAAGTGAAATGCATGCTCAATCGGGTTGAGATCAGGAGACGGACTTGGCCATTGCAGAATAATCCACTTTTTTACCTTCAAAAATTCCTGGGTTGCTTTTGCTGTGTGTTTTGGGTCATTGCCCAATTGTACTATGATGCACCGTTCAATCAACTTTGCTGCATTCGGCTGAATCCGGGCAGACAGTATATCCCTATACACTTCAGAATTCCTCCGGCTGCTTCTGTCTTCTGTAACATCATCACTAAACACCAGTAACCCAGTGCCACTGGAAGCCATGCACGCTCATGCCATCACACTGCTCCACCCTGTTTCACAGGTGATGTTGTATGCTTTGGATCATGGATCCCTATACTTTCCCTATACTCTCTATACTTTTTTCTTCCTGTCATTCTGGTACAGGTTGATTTTAGTTTCAGCCGCCCAAAGAATGCTTTTCCAGAAGTGATCTGGCTGTTTTAGATGACAATTGTCAGTTTCACTTGTATGGAGAGATCCTTTGACCGCATGATGTGGGTTCACAGCAACAGCTTCCAAATGCAAATAGCACACTTAGAATCAACTCCAGACCTTTTACCTGCTTAATTGATAAGCAGTATCAATTTACCTGCTTGAAATAATGAAGGAATAGCCCACATCTGTTCATGAAATGGATTTTGAGTCAACTGTCCCAATTACTTATTGTCCCTTTAAAAAGGGGGAAGGCACATATTAAAGAGCTATTAAGTAATTCCTTAACCTTTCCTACAATTGTGATGAGAATACCCTCAAATTAAAGCTCAGAGTGTGCACTTTATGCATTATATAACTGTAACTTGAACGTTTTGGTCAACAGCTAAAATAATAAAAATTGTGCCTGTGTCCAAATATATATGGACCTAACTGTATGTATTTCTAATAAATGTTGTAAACATTCAATTCATTAAAGAATCCAGAAGAAAAATCATGTTTTATATAAAAACGTTAAACAGAAAAACTATTAAAAAATGTTATTTGAGCATCAAATCAGCATAATATAATTATTTATGAAGTATTATGTGTGGCACTTAAATTCAGCTTTGCCATGACAGGAATAAATAGCATTTTAAAACGCTAATGAGAAAATTCTTTGTTCGACCGGTTGTGAAGCACGTGTCAAACACGCCAAGAATTGGCTTAAGTAACCTCAGTGATGTCATTTGATTACGTGCACCTGCAGGTTATAAATAGGCATGAGACGTACACATCTTCAGGTTTCTTTGTCTTCAGAGACCGCATTGTGTGTGTGTCACGCTGAAAGCAGTATTATTGGAAAGTGAAAGTTAAGTTTGTCGAGTTAATCCGCAAGAGATACGTGCCTTAGGTCTTCACGGGTCCAAAAATTTGTACCTGAACCCAAAGAGACCCGTAAATGTGCTGCACCGAACCGACCCAGACCCGTGTTTTATTTGAAAGTGGGAACCAGTGCAGACCCGAGAAATGCCTTAAATGTACTACCTGGACCCGGCGTGGACCCAATCATTATTCGAAAGTTGGACCCGAACCCGGCCGGGAAGACACAGACCCGACTGCACCCGATCGGCACATATTGCCCAGCAAACTGATATTAAGTCAATAACAAGTTGCGAGAAAAAAAACATACTGAAAGTCTACATGCTGTCACGGTCAGTGACGGATGACTAATGCAACTTCGCAGTTTTTTTTTTTCTCCATCTCGAGTCAACTTCGACTGTTGCGTTTCCGCAACAATAACGATACTTTTTGTTGGTTGTAATAAAGACTCGGAACAATTATTTTTTAGCAAAAAACGTGCAGAACAAGAAGTGCGTTACACTTTACTGCGTGCCTGTTCAATAACAGGTGCGTCTCTTCTTCAGTTTTGTTTCAGCTTTTTTTTTTCCCAAATCACTCATGAAGGAATCCATGATCACTGTCCGCATGCAGTAGGCTACATTAACTCCGCCCGCGCTCTGCTTCTGGCGGCTGAGGTAAGGCGTGCTTTCTGTTTTTGTGTTTTTTTTTTCCCCACCTTATTTCCGGCTCACAATTTTCTCATCCTAATTTTACAAACTGCAAGTTACAAAACACACGCATGATGACTGACACTGATCACTGGCGGGTGCGGTGTTCACCGATCGACTCAGGTATTACACACAATGTTAAACAGACCCGGGACCCGAAGATTAGGACCCGACCCGGACCCGGCTGACCATTTAAAATATAGACCCAAACCCGCATGGGTCCCGGGTCGGGTCTCGGGTCCTCCGTGAAGACCTCTAACGTGCCTCCTTGTTTACGGCTCATCTCTGAAGATGACTCGCATGAGTTTTGTTTTGAGTGTTCGGGGTTCGAGGGCGGCGACTGTGAGCACTGCGATTCACTTCCTATCCGTGTGCTTCGTGTTCAACTCGCTTTCTTTTACAAAGAACGAGCCACTGCACCCTCGTTAAGATCACACTTTGATCTGGCTGAGGCTAGAGAGGCGGGTCCTCCCCTTTCTTTCTTGCTCTCGCCAGATCGGGAGGTTTTCGTGCCTGCTTCCAAAGCACGCTTTGGCATTTCTTCAGATCAGGCAGCAAACCCTGCAGCTCTTGATTCTGTAGAAATGGAAATTGAGAGCGCCGCCTCCCGAGCGCTCCTCTAGTTATTGTAAAACGAACGAGGAGTTGCTCGAGGTGGTGTTTCGTGCAGCGTGATCAGATTAAAGCTGGAAGTTGGCCACAAGAGCAGTAGACCCCTAGACGCTCCAAACTAGATGACAGGTTTCTGTCAGGGGGAGGGACCTCAGTGACGGTCTCTCCCCTTCTTTGGTGACCTCCATGATGAGAAAACTTGTTCATGAAGGAAGCCATATTTGTCCTGTGTTTTTTGTGCCTTAAACTTGAATTTTTCGAATATTGTGGATTCAAAGGCACAGGACTACATGATGATACCCCAGGTGGAAGAGACACTAGCGGGCTATCTCTCCCCTGGGGGTGCATCATCACTCGAAATGTCAACCCTCCCTACCAAGCCATGTAGAGCAGCATCTACACTTGTAAGGAGAGCGTTTCATGCAGCAGGTCATGCTGGTACACCACGGCGGTTCTGCAGGCATATCAGACTTATGTTCATAAAGATCTGAGTGCAGGGAGGCAAAGAAGCTTGAGAAAACTTTCAATAAGTTTCTCCCTCACCGTGCTCTAGTGTTGGGGCTGTCAGCCACCCAGTCCCAACACGGCCCAGCTCCTCTGAGGTGAGAAGCCCAAAAGAGAGTGTGTGAGCCATGCGTCCCGTCATAAAGACTGGGGAACAGCTTGTAGCACTCAACAGCCAAGAGGGAGCCGTACCTAAAAACGTTTTTTACGACCAGAAGGAAGTCCTGAGGCTGAGCCCAGGACAATGGGTGTGTCCCCTCGGGGAGGGCCACGGAAAACTCCAACAAAGAGAGTAAGGGCTCCTTCCCGGCACCTTTAGGGGATTGCTGTACAACTTCCGCCACCACTGGTGTTTTGGGGGTCAGCGATCTCCAGTGAGATCATACATGTTCGGTTGTTTCCTGCCGTGTTTCAGGACACCAAACATTTAACATTCTCCCCAGCAAAACAAAGTGTCACAGACAGTCTCCTTTCCAGAGAATTTGGCAGTGTGGAAGCTACTGCCAAATAATCTCTCCTTGGGTTTTAAGGACTCCACAAGGTTTGCGTATTCGTTGACACAGGAAATGCAAGCTCTGCTGGACAAGGAGGTCTTTGAACATCTCCCCTCCTAGACAGAGAGTCGAGCTGCCAATATTTTCTGTTTCCCAGAAATGATGGGGGGTTGTGTCCAGTCTAGATCTTTGCGGGCTGAACTGCTTTCTAAGTACATGCAAGTTCAAAATGCTGACAGTCTATGATTGTTTTTATCAGATCCAATCAGGGGATTGGTTATCAACAAATGATCGCAAGGATGCATACTTTCATTTAAAAATTTTTCCACAACGCAGGAAGTTCCTGAGGTTTGCTTTTGGGGGTAGAGCTTACCAGTATTTGGTTCTTCCATTTGGCCTAGCCTTATCAAACCGCACATATGCAAAATGCATCTATGTGGTTTTAGCATCGGCGTTTGGCTGATTTGGCCCAGTCTTAAGAGCATGCGTTTTGACATCAGGATGTTGCCCTCACTCATCTTAACTATCTGGGAATGAGACTCAACGCCAATGAAAGCGTTTTCTCTCTTGCCCAGGGGACAATGTATTTAGGGGTTAACAGGATTCTGTCCTAATGTGGGCACAGCCTCCTACAGTCCTACAAGTATCAAGTCCATTCTGAACACCCTGAAGGATTTCAGACTAGACCAAAAAGTTACTGTACATTACTTTCAGAAAGTTCTAGGTCTCATGGCGACTGCATCCACGTGAAACCTTTGGACGTCTTGCACATGAAACCATTACAGTTGTGGCTCAGAGCCAGGGATTTAATCTAAGGGCCAATCCCCAGAGGCATATAAGGGTTACACGGTAGGGCCTTGTACCCTTTCTAAGTGGTTCAGACCCTGGTTTTTGACTTTGGGTCCCACTTTTTTTGTGTGTTGTCGTTGCAAAATGCTAATGACAGACGCTTCCCTCACGGGCTAGGAACATTCTTCCCGATCGCTCTGCTCCCAGGAGGTATGTCAACTAGGGTCTCACCTCTTACAGATGGTGCTCCATTGAATGACCAGAGTGTGGCTCTCAGATCTAATATCTCTCCTTGACGGCTCGCTGTGGGCGATTCCTCTATCTCAGGCACAGGGGACAGTATTTCATCCCCGGCCTGAGTTCTGGAACCCACCTGAGGGGGACCACAAGAGATGCTGGGTTTCCAGCAGATGTACTACAGACTATTCTGATTGCTAGGACTCCTTCCACTAGAAGACGTTATGCCCTCAGATGGTGCTTTTTCAAAAGTTGGTGTGTGACACAACCTTGCAGACCCAGTTCACTGCCAGGCTGTTTCAGTGCTGGAGTTCCTGCAAGAAAAATTGTCCTCAGGCACACGTCCTGGTACTTTTATAGTCGATGTGGCTGCCATTTTGGCTTGTTGTGTTCTGATTGATGGTGTTTCTGTGGGAGAGCACCCTCTAGTTGCCCGCTTCATTCATGGAGCTCAGCAGTTGAGGTCGCCCACCAGAGCGACAGTCCCTTCATCGGATTTGGCCTTAATGCCCAAAGGGTCTGGTTGGGACCCCATTTTGAATCACAATAGTCAGCGCCTGGTTTCTGACTCTAAAGATGGTTTTTCTCATGGCTATTACTTCTCTGAGGACAATTGGGGATTTGCAAGCTCTGTCAGTCTTGTCATCCTGTTTAGACTTTGCCCCTGGGCTGGTCAAGCTATTTTGCATCCTCACCCTACTATTTTCTGGTCATTCTTGAAGCCTTCTGACCTTCGCCGTTCATGACACTGGAGCCAGAAGGACTTAATTTACTGTGTCCAGTACATGCTCTTCAGATTTACCTCCTCTGCATTAGCCTGTGGCTTAAATCAGAGTGGCTTTTCATATGCTATGGTTGCCACTAGACAAACAATGTCACATTTGGTGAGGGATGCTATTGCCCTAGCCTACGAGGCACGCGATCAAGCTTCACCCCTAGGAGTTAAGGCCCATTCAACTAGGTGGGTTGCATCCTATGCTAAGGCTCTGGCAAGAGGTGTACCCTTGCATCAAGTGTGTGGTGCGGCAAGCTGGTCCTCTCCGCACACATTTGTCAGAGTACTCCGGGCTCGCATGTCCTCGAATCAACATCCCAGAGTCATGTCTGAGACCTCTTCAATGTTTATGCACACACACTACACAACCTTGGGGGCTCCAGACACTTCCAATGCGGCGGCATTGGTATTCTCGTTCCCATTAGCATTTTATACGCAGCATCGAGAGTTGCTTTTGATAGGGAACGTCTCGGGTTATTTGACTGTAACCCTGTTCCCTGAAAAAGAAGGAACGAGATGATGTGCCTCAATGACGCACTGTAGGGGTCCCTGGACGTCTCTTCAGACAAAGGTTTAACCTGAAGTTGTGTACATCTCTCATCTATTAATAACCTGCAGGTGGACGTAATCAAATGATGTCACCCACCCAGGTTATTTAAGCCAATTCTTGGCGTGTTTGACACACGTGCTTCACAACCGGTCGAACAAAGAATGTTCTCATTAGCGTTTGATACGCAGCATCTTGTTCCCACTTTTTCAGGGAACAGGGTTGCAGTCAAGTAACCCGAGATGTTTCTGACTGTAATAAAGTTTCACAATGTTTCACTATTTTTACAGCCAGTGAGGTGAGGTTTTTAAAAAAACTTCTTTCAAATACATTTTTAAAAATGACCAATCTCAAAATGTTGTGTAAGAAATTATCAATTTCTATGGTAATGAAGAGACTTAATATTGAAATTTGAGTTGAGTGTTTTAAGTGAGCATTTTATACTGTTTGTAAATGCATCAATAATCAACTTGTTATATTCGATAACAAATTTTTGATAATATGCTTGTGATCAGGCTTGCCTTCAAATCATAAAAGAACAGTTTAAGGGGTTTACATGATTTTTCACATTGACATGTTATTAAGCGTAGTTGACATAAGCTTGTGCATGCAAACATGCTCAATAAAGCACTGTGTGATTAGAAAGAACACTCATATTGCCTTTGTTAATTTTATACACTAAACAGAATTCAAATAGAGAGGAAAAATGGTGTGATTAGCACAGTCCCATTTGATATTGATGAATACACAAAGAAAGCGAATGAAGCACAAAAAAATGCTTTGTTTTCAACATAATTACAAATCAGTCTGTGCAGAAGGGAGCCTCTGTTTTATTTATGCTCATCCAGTTGTTGTTGTTTTTTCCCCCACCATGCTGAACAGTGCTGCTACCAGTCATGTTATTGTCAGCTTGTGTCTTCTGGATGTCTCTATTGATCTGAGATGTGGTGTTACTGGAATCCTGTTGTGGCCCCAAGCAGATACATGCTGAATTGGCTGCGACCAACCGGCAGCTGAAAATCTGGAGGGATGAAGTGCGGCCAGAGGCAAGTGAAAAAAATGCAGTGAGCAGAACCACATGATCACATGCACTTTTAATTACGCACAGTCTTTGAGGGGGTTTTTAGCATCTGTGTGCATCAAGCTCAGAAGAAAAACAATATGGATTACCTGCGGGATGGTGTCCGGGCTAGACAGAAGTCTGCTGTCGATACTCAGGGACAGTCTGTGAAATCTTGCTTAAGGGGACAGCGTACACCAAAATAACAGGGCTTTTCTAGTGACAGAGGCCCCACTGGGGACATTATAGAGTTAAGAATGAGGGGGTGAGAGAGGGATGAGGAAAGAAAGATGTTGTAAACATTCTTATCCCACTTGTTCTACTGACATGCATGCACAGGTGTATGTTAAAACAGTCTTGTATTATCCAGTGAAAGAGAGGACACCAAATAACCAAAACACTGTGATGTCTGGAGTACTTTACTCTGCTGACGTCTGGGCTGGTCTCCTGCTGAGCTGTGGGCTCTGGGACTGGTGTACTCCCACCCCTTGTGCCCACCTTCTCCACCCACTCAGCCCATCCTGTAGAAGGAAGAAGAAAGAGAGAGAGGGAGGGATAGACTCTTTGTGAATAATTTATTCCACTCCTGTGCATGACTGCTAGTGTGTAGCCAGGCAGAAAGAGGACAACAGAGGCAGGACAGTACCAGCTCTGACTAACAGAATGACCCACTAGATTGGCATGAAAAAAAATTACACACACACACACACACACACACACACACACACACACACACACACACACATGTTGGTTTTACTATACTTGTGAGGACTTTCATAGACTTCTATTGTTTTCATATTGACCTAACAATACTTTCTATTGCCCTACACCAACCCTACCCCTTACAGAAACCTTTTTGCATTTTTACATTTTGAGATAAACTTCATTCAGAATTTTTAATAATTTATTTCCCTGGTGAGGACCGGCCAAATGTCCTCACAAGTCAAAAATGTCAAGTTTTACTATCCTTGTGGGGACATCTGGTTCTCAAAAGTATAGCAAAACACGCCCACACACACACACACACACACACACACACACACACACACACACACACACACACACACACAGTCCATGCATAATTATTATGCAAGTTGATATTCTGGTGATTATTTTTTTTCAAGCATATTTTTCCAATTTCAAACCACATCTATCTTAATAACTACTATTAATTTAGTATTTAATCATATGTGTGTGTGTGTATACTGTGTGTGTGTATGTATGTATATATATATATGTATATATAACTGTGCGGCTTAAGGAAATGAACTCTTGGAAATGAACTTAAAGGATTAAAGGGACAAGAAGAAAAAGAAACACTCAGAAGAGCCAAAAGTCACTCAGAATTGTTATTAAAATTCACAAACAATTACAAACAATGGAAAGTAACGTTGAATTAAACACAAATTTTTAAAGTAAAAAAACTGAGATCGTAGTCCAATAATGTTTGTTTTATTACAACTTTTCATATCCAATATTAAAATACATTTTAGGTTGTTTTAAAATATACATTTATTTAAAGATATAGGACAAATTAAGTAAATATAAGTAACTATCAAATATTAATTTTCAACTCAAACAATATATTTTTACCTATTTTATTTTATACTCTCTCTCACACACACACACACACACACACACACACACACACACACACACACACACACACACACACACACACACACACTGACTGTGTGTGTGTCCTTGTTTATGCTACATTGAGGGGACCAAATGTCCCCACAAGGATAGTAAAACCAGTAAACGTTGACCTTATGGGGACATTTTTCAGGTCCCCATGAGGAAACAAGCTTAAAAATCATATAGAGTGAGTTTTTTTGAGAAAGTAAAAATGCAGAAAGTGTCCTGTAAGGGGTAGGTTTAGGTGTAGGATTGGTGTAGGACAATAACACATACAGTAAGTACAGTATAAAAACCATTACGCCTATGGAAAGTCCCCACAAGGATAGCAAACCAGACGTGTGTGTGTGTGTGTGTGTGTGTGTGTGTGTGTGTGTGTGTGTGTGTGTGTGTGAGAGAGGGATCTGGGGTGTGATTCCCAAAAGCTATCGATTTAACTATGGTCGCAAGTTCAGTCATTACCAATAGCATTCAGTTGAACTAACGACCATAGTTTGCTAACGATTCTTTAGGGAAACGCACCCCAGGGTTTATTTACAAACATTCTAAGGTGTGCAATTCTTTTCCCAGAAATGCATAGCTCTGAAGTAGTTTCAGGTCTGTTAAAAAAATCACTGCATCCTTATAGCCTACAACAGCAAAACCAAAACCAACAAAAACATTGACCAAGAAAACAAATGTGATCAACAAAGGACAGTTTCAATGTTTTTTTTTTTTTTTTTAACTAAATTACCATTTATTATCTATGCAAAGTATGCTTGCTTTCTCCTGCTCTCTCTGTCTCTATGTGCATGCACACATACACACAGTACAGACACGCGCACAGAACGTTGTTTTCAGTGCTACCCCACAGTTTTTCAGTAATATAGTTCACAACTGAAAGGCTAGATGACATTTCTTGTTATGTAGGTAATAACATCACTGTTCTTGAAGCAGGTCAACTTACTGTTTTGTTATTAATAGAGACTCCGCTGTTGAACACTATTATTTTATTTTTTGCCTTACAGGAAAGTTTATGTTTGAAGAAGCATGCATGTATTTTTCTAAGCATTGACTAAATATACAGCATGTAAACAGTTATGGAGCAGTTATGTTATTTGTAGAGTGCGGCTTTTATTTCAACTCTTGATGCTGCACAGTTCCCTCCTGTCACTCTGCAAAGAAATCAAGGTCAACTTGGACCTCCCGCCGGGTGATAAAAGGTCTCTACCTGCCCACCACACAGCTGGATGTCAGACACAGATAGTAATCAGGCCACGTCCTTCTACTCCTGTTCTGAGGAAGATTTGTAGCCATGCTGTCAGACACCTGTATATTCAAATCATATTCATTTAGGGAGAAAGAAAAAAAAAAGCTCAGAGAGTTGATTATTTGATAGGAGAATCCATTAATGAGTGTAGTTTTGACACATGAAGGGATTTGATGCAGAATGAGATATGGCGTATTATCTGCTGCTGCCGGGGAGGAAGATGTGCCAGAGTTTCTTAGGAGAATGAATAAGCTCTCATTCACTAAACCCCTAAGTCTCTCAGTATTCTACGTAGGATGTCAGGATGTCTGTTACATTAATGGGAAAATGACCATGCGAGGGCAGGCTGGTCCCAGTGCGACAGAAAGAAGCGTGGACAAGAGTTGATGGGGAAGTCACGACTGCAGACTTGTTTCCTGTCTCCTCTGTGAGACCTTTTTGTGGTGTGATAAATCTTACTGAATAGTCGTTATTGCCCTTCAGAAGATTGCATGGAAATACAAAGGTGACCATGGTTCTAGAATGTGTGAATATTTGTGAAAATGTGTACACTGTAAAACACGACCATGATTTTAACGGTAAAAAACTGTGAAAAAGCTACGGTAAAAACCTGTTAAATGGTTAATGGTAAGTTCCCCTAATATATACAGTGAAAAACTGTAATAGACATTTCAGACAATTTTACGGTGAAATACCGCTTTTGGAAGTGAAAAAGAATGTAATTCTTGTAAATTTAAGTTAAAACCTAAAACGTTGCTACCGTATATTTTATGGTAGAATTCCAGCAACCACAGCTGCCGTTTTTTTACCGTAAATTTTTACGGCATTTTTTTTTTTTACAGTGTAGTTGTTACCTAACAGAGCTATTTCTAACCTAAAAAAGAAAAAAGATTTTTGTTGGTATATCCCAAGGTTTCCCAAACAGGGGTTTGTAGGGAGAATGGTTTGCAGCATTTCACCTATATTCCAGCAAAATAAATTTATATTCCATTTATCTATCCATCTGTTTTCCATAGACATGGAAAGACCCTGGATGGATGGCCAGTCTATCACAGACTCATATTCATGATTTATAATTAATATGTCTGACTTAACTAGAGGTTTATTTAGATGTAACACATTTTCTTCATATGTGTCTGGGGCCATTTTTGATTAATTGTTTTGATGTGTTTAATGATGAAAAATTCATTCTAAAATGTTACATCAGCTAGTAGTCATTTTATAAATCAACAAATCTTTCAGTATTCCTTAAGTTAAAAGTAAATATAGCTGCAAGCAGCAATTAAGGGATTGGGTATGAAAGCAACAGTTCTCATAAGTAAATTCAGTCATCCCTAATGATGATTTTAGTAAAGCGCAATTAGTTATAAAGTTAAATATTTTGTCTTTTGACCAATAGCTGGCTCAGTCACTACACTGTTTTTTTTTTTTTCTTCTTTTTTCATTGCATTTTAAAATGACAGTTGTTGAGATACACCCTTGGATCTTTTTTGACATCAAATTTCTTAAGTGAAACAATGGTCTAATATATATCTGAGCCTAATTTAATGAATATCTCATAAACTTTGTAGGCCAAAAAAAAAATGTCATGAAAAGTGGGTGGTGGTGTTCTTAAACTGCTGATGTACTTCATTTCATGGTAGTGATGAAATATACCAAGTTTCATTTCCATACCTGAAAGCATTGGGACAATGCAGTGCCGCTTTCTGTTTGCGTCACTTTTATCAAATTAGTTGAGGTGTTAAACAAGAATGGTTTGGACTCTAAGATGATCAACATGTAATGAACAGTTTAGGAGGAGTTCGAAAAAAGTAGGTTCTTCAGGAAATAAGGTGAAAAATCTAATTAAAAATTAAATTAATTGGAATAAATTAAAAACAAGTTATGTGTTTGATTGAGTATGATCACTTTGTTCAAAAGTTCAAAGCAGAAATAATTTTTTAATCATTATTTGTGTGTTTGTTTAGCTATTGGTTACATTTTTTGCTATTTTGAGTGACAGACACCAAACTTGAACTAGGCCCCTTTCATGCCACTGTTTTTAAGTTTGTTAGCATGAGCACTAAAGTACATGGTTCATTCCTTTTAATAAGAGATTTGCAAGAACCACAAATGGCCAGTCTTATGGTTTGTCTACGGATCTCTTGAGCTGTTAAATACCTGAGAGCATTTTGGCTACCTATTTCCACATGTAGATAAATGACAAATTGGAACCATATATCACTAGTATAACAAAACTATACAGCAACTTAATAAATGGCCAGCTTTCAGGCGAGAGATGGATCTCAAGGGTTTATAGAACTCCAGCCTTAATGTGGCAAGGAGACATGTCAGTGCTTGAGAAAATATACATGCCATTCTATATCACTTACCCTGCTGTCATGCGAGGGAGTGCCTGTCTCCAAAGGCACTATGCTATCAAAGTCATCCGTCACCTCCGAGAGGGACGTATGCTCGGTGCCACGGCATTTTGCTCGCTCTGCTCATCTTCGCAGTGGGCAGTGTGAGCAGATTGCATTACCAAAGCACTCATTGAGGAGAAAGCTCTCCATATAATCCAATTGCTGGTGGAGTGTGACGGCCATTCATCTGCGCGGAGTTGGAGGGTGGGGAGGGTGTATCGTACGACTGTCCCGCCAGAGTCCACTACTCATCCTGTTTCACTGATTACTTCTATATAGACAATGCACACACATTCAACCTCTTTCTTCTGTCTGATTCATGACTGATAGCGCTGGGTATCGTGTACTAAACCCTGTCAGACATGTGGAGCAATTGTTACTAGTACAGTACCCTGAAAAATAAACATTTTTGCCTTATCTACACCTAAAAGGTGCATACCTCTTAACATGCTAATATGCATCATTTAATGTTAGAGAGTACCTTTGATCAGTGGTTCTAAAACTTTTTTGGTGGTGCGTCACTGTAGCAGTAAAACAAAATTAAAATAATTTTAAACATTTTAAAATATTGTGTATAAATCTTTCGTATCTTGAAATATCTACTCAGTTCCCAAATAGGATGTTTGTTGTTCACACACTAGCATTATGAGTTTCAGTGTTTGTTCAGTTTCCATGCCCTGGAGGCAAATTGCTTTACTTTCCAGCTTGTTTGTATTTTCAAGGGTCTTATTTAGCATCCTTTATCATGTCTTGAGCTACCGATTCATAATTTTTCCAGACTGTATTTAATGATCATTTCTTTGAAATTAACTAGACTTAAATTAACCTAAATGATCCTGCTGTTTGGTAGTAATGGAAAACACTATTAGTCAATTCACTAAATGACTGGAATTGATTTTTAGATAATTAATTCAATGTTGCTTATTTAATGTTAATTCAAAATGTGCTTTTAATCAATTCTTTTAAATTAATTTATTTAATTAGCGACAATACACATTGATATTACATAGAATCAGTGTAAAATGAGCTAGATTTAGCCAAAATAGCTAGTTTTCATATATAGTCTCTGGGCAGGTTGATGGAAAAGGTAAAAACAAAACAAAATCAATAGATAAATACAAAAAATGGTTAGGATGCCTATAAATGTTTGCAATTTTGATTTGACAACATTTTAATTTTATTTATTTATTTTTTTTTTAAGAGAAGTAACCATCATTTTTAATTCTGATAGAAGTCTATTCCATTCATGGGCTTCCCTGAAAGCAAATGATAATTGACTAAACATACTTCTTCTCAATTGTATATTACAAATAATCCTAACTTATAGCTCAAACATAAATCATAACTATAATTTTGAATAATTATTACTAAAATTACTTAATTATAACTAAAATATATTACTTAATTCGGACTAAAATTTTATTTTATTTTATTTTATTTATTTTTCAGCAAATCAACCCGTGGACCACTTTGAATTCTTCACGGACAGCTGCCTTTGAGAGTACTGCAAAAAAAAAAAAAAAAAATGTCTGGCTGTGAAGGGACACTGTTTCTCCAGAACCTTTAGACAGGAGTATGATTATGGTTAGAGGTTTGGACATAGGAGGTTGGTGTGGCCTATGTGGACGAAATCAGACGCTGATGGTAGAAGCATCGGGACGCAGTGGCATTCTGCTCCAATAGTTTTCATATTCCTCCGTTTCAGGTCACGAAGCGGGACAGTCGAGAGCATCAGGATATAAAGACCATCCCGCACCTTCCGTTAGCGTTGTCTAACAGAGCTCCATTACTGGAGCCTTTTCGCCTGGCAACAGCTGTGAGGCTGGGCCGCTTGCCATCCTCATATTGATCGGGCCTGCACCCGCCTCCATTAGTGCCCCTGCCTGCCCCCTGAAGGAGGCAGACTGTCTGTGGGGAGCTATCACTGCCAATAAATTACCATACAGGAATAGTGTATCAGAGCACATACTGAACAACTTTACCTGCAGCGGTTTCATCTCAAAACCCCGTTCAGGTTTATGTTGTGTGAAATGCTTCAGAAATGAATGAGGATGAGTTTTTTAGTTTGCGTTTGGTGTGACGTGCATGGCTGGCTCCATTTATACTGACCCGGATGCTACGCACATACAGAGACGCACATGCTCAGAGAGAGCCGGGGTTGAAGTCTCATTAACATTTTATAACCTTCCTCCCTCTGAAGTTCTTTTTTATAATGGGGCCTAATTACTACATGCATATTGATTCAACCCTTCCCCTGCACTTCCTGGGTGTAGTATCATCTCCCCAAATCAAATCAAGCGGCTCAGCAACCCACCCTCGCATCTCATCTCATCGCAATGGCCTCGGTGCTGGCCCTTTTGAAGACTGCGACGGCGTGAAATGCAGTTTAAAAGCACTCAGATAGTCTATATGCATGTAAAGCAATATGGGGAAGTTATTTAAATGGGGTAAAGTTAATGCCTTTGTTGTAAAAAACTAAGAATTGTGGAGGCAGCTGAAGTGAATCAGGATTAAGGGCTGAGGAGATAAACCTCTTTCCGGCTGTAATAAGGCCTGATTACCTCTGATGACTGTGCTGTAAATTAATGCCTGAAATGCCAGAAATGCATAAAAATTGACAGTTAAACAGGAGCTGAGCTCATGAACCCAGCGGCCTTGAAATCCCTGATAAGCACAGCTGTATGTTTAATTTGTTGGTGTCTGTGCATGTTTAAAAACCTCTCTGACAGAAATTGACCGGTGCACACACATGCAAACACATTAATGCAGCAATTGGCTAATGTGGCTTTTGTAACACCTCTATGTAAAACTGTGAAGCACAAAAAGAGCACATAATAAAGAGTGCAGAAGAACTGAACCCCATACAAATAACATGTTTAGGTGAAAATTTGGTAACGCTTTATTTCGAAAGTCCACTTTAGTTAGTTAATAAGTAACTTTGCAACTACATGTCAAATAGCAGTCATTAGAGTATTAGTAGACTGTGTGCTTAATATCTTCTAACACTTTATTTTGATGGGTCCATAACATACAACATACAGACTATGAGAAACTTTGCAAGTATATGTCAACTTCCTCTACTAACTCTAAACCTACCCTAACAGTCTACTCTGAGTTAGAATACATGTAGATGCAAATGAATGAGAATCAGTTGACATGTAGTTGGCATGTAGTTACAAAGTTACTTATAGTTAGTAGAATGTCTAAAGTCGACTACCGAAATAAAGTGTAACCGAAAATTTGTGTATATTAATAGAGAAATGTCTTGCTGTGATGCTGTGGCGGTCAGGTTTTCAGGATTTTTTTACCACCTCCATTTTTTGGGTTTCTGTAGTGTGAATTTTGACAAGAACAAAAGTACAAATATTTCCTGTAGTCTGTCAGTTAATAGGAGGCTGTAAAACTGAATGTAGTCATTTAACTGATCAAAGATACAGTTAAATGACTCAGTGGAGTCATTTAACTGATCAAAAATACAGTAAAAAAAAAAAAAAAAAAAAGTAATATTGTGAAAAAGTATTTTATATTATTAATTTAATTCTAATATAATAATATTTAAAATTTTTATATATAAATTTCATAAATAATTCCACGGAAACAGCGAGTAACTCTGAATTTAAAGGGGTCATCGGATGTGACATGCACTTTTACAAGTTGTTTGAACTGTCATTATAGGGTGGTTGTGTACACACACTGCCAACACACATTTCAAAAATCCACCCAGTGTTTTTTTTTTTTATCTCGTTAAATCATTTCCCCTTTCTCATATCAAGCCATTCTCAGATGCCTGTCTGTGTGACGTCACACAGACCCAGGCCACTCCCACGATTGTTGATTGACACTAGCATTTTACCTTAGACCCGCCCTGAGTGAGCTGTCATCAGTCCTCCATTGTTTCAACGCCGTAGCAGATGTAGACAAGAAAGACTCCTAAGCTATTGCTTTGTTGTTGGATGTAATAATGAACATAGCAGTCGTCATTTACTCCTGACATCTGAGCACCTTAAGACGCAGTGGATTATCTTTGTTTTTGAAGGGAATGCGCCCCCAATCTACCTAAATGCGTCTATGTTCGCGCAAATCATTTGTGATCCAGCTTCACCTCCAGAAGAAGCGAGTATAAGGTTCTTTTATGAATCTTTGCAAATCGCCTTTCCTAATGACGTGCTAGTTAGCAAGTTCCGCGGCTAAAGTAAACAGTCTCATAAGAACGGCTCGTCACCCCACGGAAGAGAGGGGCGGGGTGAACAGAGCTCATTAGCTTTTAAAGGAACATGGACTAAAACAGCTTGCTGAAAACAGAGCTGATTTTAACAAGGTAAAAAGGGTGTTTTTTACACTACCAGTGAGAAATTTTAACCAAAGTATGTTACATGTGTAAAATGGGCATCTGATGACCCCTTTAAAAATAACATTTTAAAGTAGAAAGATTCTAATAGTATTTTCTTGTAAAATATACTTCTATAATATAGAAGTATAATTTTAATATATTTATTTATTTATTTATTATACACACACACACACACACACACACACACACACACACACACACACACACACACACACACACACACACACACACACACACACACACACACACACACACACAGAGAATGCTGATTTTAAACTGATTACTGAAAACATTTCCAATCATTATCAGTGCTGAAAACATTTGTGCTGCTAATATTTTTGTGGAATTCACAGTTTCTTCAATTCATCTTCTTTGATGAAAAGCAAGTTTAAAAGCAACACCATTTATTTGAAATAGAAATCTTATATCTTAAATGTTTATGATATGTGCAGTCTTCTCCTGACTATCTCACTAATAACTCTCAAGCCTTTTTTTCTCTCTGGCTGAGATCATCATCAAGGTTATTATGCATCTAAACACCACTATTGCTGCCTCCGGCCACACTGGTTTCTTCTCAGCAGGCAGCATTAGCTAAGGAGATTCAGGAGTAGCGAGACCGTATGGTGGTGCAAGGAGAAGATGGAGTGGTAGCTTTTACCAGGTACCATAAATTTCAGTGCCATGAAATAGGAAGCAACTACCCAGCTCCCAGATGTTTGCAAGGCTTCATATATGGCAACATGAATAATGAGAGGCACTTGGAGGGAACTCAATTTCTTCAGCTTTACAAGGTTGCACCTATATATGTGCTGAGAGCTGGAGGTGAGAGTGAAGGCCTTGTGGGAGGGCCAGGAGGCTTTGAGCCACTCTGGAGCCTCTTGCTATGGAAGATGCAGCTAGTGAAGTTGATGAGAGGAAAGGAAGTGAGAGCGAGACCATCACATCAAACCCCTCCGCCGGGTCCCCGACGAAGGCTTCCCCTCAAATGTGGGTAATTGCTTTCCTTCCCAACACATCCTGCACCTTCCTCCTCCCCTTTATTCTGAGCTGATCTCCCAATCTCAAGCATGCACAAAGAAGCACTGTGGAATAATGTAGCGCAGATGTCATCCTGCTTATCAGAGTGTTGGCACTGGGGCTGAGGAGTCAGCCGGCGCTTTCATACATAACAACCCTTCAGAATCAGACAGAGGGATCTGTCGGCCTGGAGCGATGGAATGTGACAGGCTCCTGTCAGAGCGATGGATTTCCACATTTGCCCGGGTCGAGTCCGACAGAGCAGTCTGAGAAATAGAGGAGAAATCTACTTTCTTGCAGTTTCTCTCTCTTTAGCGTTTTGCTTTTTTCTTTCTTTCTTCCATATATAGACGGAGGAAACGTATAATTCATTCATCTCGCATTTTTTATGTTATTTTCTTCCCCGTAAGTGAGGATAATTACACACTAATGAGTGGTACAATGAAGCACGCTTCTCCATCACACCAGTCTTTGCCTGCCAGCCAAGTGGAGAGAGCTGGGGCGCGATCTGTGGATGTCCCTCACTGTAAACATTTGCAGCTTATTATAATGCAATTAGATGAATGTGCATGGATTTTGCACCTGGGGTCCGTTCTTCGTACCTCGCTTAATACATCTGAAATGATTTGAAAGATGCCAGATCTTCTAATCGTGATAACTGATCTCTGGCTAATTTGGTTCTTCAAATGAATTTGCGGATTTGATTAAAATATCTGGATTAAGTTGTCTAAGATTACTGCGCGTTCTCGTGTTCCCTGAAATGGGCAGATGTATCGATACTCGAAACCACGATCAGCAATGCAGTGATTGGCTGGCGGCAAGACAGCAACGTAATGACATCATATAATTTTAAAATAGACACCTTACGAAAAACATTTCTGGACCTTTATAAGGAAAAATAATCAGCCATGTGAACAAAACTACATTAAATGTTATAGATGAATGAAATCTACACTGTTTTTATTTTATTTTATTGTATTTTATTTTTATTTTTTTGCATGATTTCCATTTATTTATATTCACGATTTCTAGTATTTGTACAGGCTTTACATTTTAATTCAATGTTGTAATTAGCAATTCATTTAATTTGATCTTTTAAGCAGATTTGTTATGTGACGGCATTAATAATTATTACCAGCTACCGGGGACTACTTTCAGGCGCTACGTAATATCACTACGCCTGCTGCGGCCATGTTACGGCAGCAAAGTTCCTTGATTATTACGCCGGAATGAGAGTAGTTCCTAATCATATCAGCCTAGAAAATCGCAACTTTTCATTTTCCGCCGATCTTAGTACATGATATAACTACTGAAGAGTCAAGTTTTAAATAGGACAAATATCGAAACTCTTTGATTGTTTTTGAACGCGATGCTACTGGTCTAATTGGATTCAATGATCTATGCTAAGCTATGCTAAAAGTGCTCTCGCCAGACCCGGAGATCGGCTGAATGGATTCAAAAACGGTAAAACTCAACTTATTAACTCTGGGGGAGTTGGAGAATGAGCCTATTTCCAAAAAAAGTGGAGTGTTCCTTTAAGGGTCAAGATCAAGTTATCTGCATCAAGCCACTCCCATAATATCTGTCACCACTCAAATTAATGCACAGCTCAGATTAACTGTATAGCATGTGTGTAAGACTTCAATACAATTATAAAGTAATTATTTTATCATGAATAAATATTTCAATGAGTAAAACTGGCTGTGTCTATAGTATTATAGACTACACAACATTATTATATTATTTTTCAATTATTATTATTTTAAATTACTGTTCCTGGATCAGTAGGGTACTGTTCTAATAAAGTAGCAGTGGGTGGGACAGATTTTAAGTATCAGTTCTGCTTAAAAAGATGCAATCTAATCCTGTTTACATGAAATAAGCCTGCTCCCGAGCAGGTTTAAGTTTGCTATGACAGCAACTCCGGGAAGAGCCATGAAGAACCAACCAATCCAAGATCAAGCGAAATCGTCAACAATCAAATCCAGCTAACTGAGTTAGCGACGTACGAAGAATGGACCCCTGGACTTGCTAGCTGAATTTGTTTATTTGAATTTATTTATTAGGATTAACCCCTTGAGATGTACCATCTCGTTTTCGAGGGGGTCCCGCAATGTATCACAATCACAACATAGTAACAAAACAAAACAAAACACAAATTAACATTACATCCATAAACAACAAAACACAAACATTAACTGGGAAAGAAAAAAAAAAGTTTATGATTTCATCTTTGAAGTTTGATTCAGAGTTGTCGTCATAGCAACAGGTCCATATGCTCCAATCTGTTCAAGAGCAGGTTTATTTACCATAGATTGTGTCTTCATAATTTGATGTAAAATCAGAAGTCTGTCTTAGCAATAGTCAATCCATTCTTATGAGAGTACCCTGTTGAAACAATTAAGTATTATAAGTAATAATAATTATTAGCAATTTTAAATCATTTATAATTTACTTTGTGAGGTTATAGCCTAGCCTATAGCCTTTTTATGTTATAGAGGTAGCAGGTTTACCTCATACATTTTGTGTAGCCTGACATCCTTGAAGTTATATAACTTAATTATATAGTTATATAATATTATATAATATATAATTAATATAAGTTATATAATTTAATAAGTTTTGTCAGGATTGTGCGTTAATAATAACACAAACTGTAAGTTGTTTCTTTTTTCGTTATTCTTAGTGCAGGCAATGCACATTAAAGAGTGCTCTCTGTTGTGTCGTTAGAAAAGTGTAGCTGGCATTTATAAATTTATTATGATTTTGTTTCCTGACCACATAAGAACTCAGGCATTTAAAGAGCACTTTTCTGTCAAAGTGCAATTTAATTGCATTATCAAAGTGCAATTAAATTATTACGAACTCAACAAAGTTCAACAACTCTAATACTGACATTAAAAACACCAGAAATGTGTTGAAATGCAAAAACAGAGGCACAATGACAAGGGAAATAATATAAAAGGTAAACACTTATTTATCTGCAACTTTCTGTCAGCTTTCTCTTTGTTTTTGGCTTTTTATACTATTTTACGCTAACGTGCGTGTTTTATATTGTATTTTCTGTCTCAGCTTTACTTGAGTTAGTTTTAAAAAGGTGTAAGGTTCACTTTATTGCTATTCAGCACTTCCATACAGGTGTACAGGGAAAACTGAAACTATTTTATCATTGGTGGTGCATCCAAACTGAACACAAGTAGATTTTCTCCCCTTGTTTTATGTTTTGTTTTTATTCACTATTAGTTTTATTTGTCATGCCT
The DNA here is from genome assembly GCA_036784905.1 of Acrossocheilus fasciatus. Taxonomy (NCBI): domain Eukaryota; kingdom Metazoa; phylum Chordata; class Actinopteri; order Cypriniformes; family Cyprinidae; genus Acrossocheilus; species Acrossocheilus fasciatus. The sequence continues at coordinate 18,205,249 of CM071946.1, read as the reverse complement.
TATACCACAGATTGTTCCATTAGCCTGCGATGACACCCAATACATTATCAGAAAATGCATTATGCTCAGAATAAAACCAAATTACCATCACAGCATACTGCAATACAACAAAATGTGCTATACAGTAAATGTGCCATAGCTGCTACATTTACCAGTCAATTGTAAGATCACTCTGGCATCTCCTGGGCATTTATGACTCAGCAGTGTTGACTGAACCACTCAGGTTTAGTCATTCACAGATGTTTTGTTTGAGGCAGTATGTAGCAACTGCTTTACTGTATGTGATACTAATTTCTTTTTTGTTATTGTGTCACTATTTAATGGACTCACACTTTGTTGCACACCAGTTCTTTATTCCCCTAGCTAACCACCACAGTTGATTTATCATTTAAGATTGTAATTTAGGTTATTTTTACATCATATTAAAGAAGAAAAAAAAAAAGCCTGTGGTGGCTCATGTCACCAAAATGACCCCTTCCGTTATTAACTGCAAGTATGAAAACTAAAATCCTTTTTCTCTATAATTTAATATGCTTTTTATTGGTGTTGTAGCACATAATATGATAACAGTCTTGTACTGAGTAACTCTTTTCTGTACCATATGATGTTTTCCTGCTGTAGTGGGTTGATTGTAGTGTCACATTATCCTCTATTATTATTCAGCTTTTTGCAGTGCTTTCTTCTCCGCCATTAGTGTGTAAATAGTTTACATTATTGTATTGCACATGTCTGCATTTAGCTACTTCCTTTTCAGCTCCCTGTGCTGAACACAATTACCACTAGTCTGGCTGTTTGGACAGTAATTTGAATATTGTGTAAGTGTGTGTTTAGTGTCTGTGGGAGTTAAGGCCGTGGACTGTGAAGTGCTTGAAATCTGTTGTGGGGTCAGGATCAAACGGTGGACGGTTACGGTGTTGCTTTGTTAATAACAAACGCATGGCTGGCACGAGCCAACTCTTTCATTTCAGGTGGTGTTTGCCATCCCATTAATGGTGGGGTGATAAAACTAAAGTGCACAGTGATTGCATAATGGATGCACTTTTTGTCTGCAATGCTTTGGTGCATGACTTTTTATTCCTCCTATTCAGGGTAATGATCTTACTCCATTTCCATTTAGTGTAGAGTGTTTACAAGCGTTAAAATAATCAGTTTACACTACTGTGCAAAAGTTTGGGGTTGGTAAGTTTTTGTCTGTTTGTGCTAAGACTTATGTTTTTTTAATGCCTCTTATGCGCAGTAAAAGCTGCATTTATATGATCAAAATACAGTAAAACATTGTGAAATATTGTTACAGTTTAAAATAACTGTTTCCTGTTTTAATATATTTTAGAATGTAATTAATTCCTGTGATGGCAAAGTTGAAGTTTCAGCAGCTATTACTTCAGTCTTCAGTTTCACATGATCTTTCAGAAATCATTGTAATATGCTGACCTGACAAGAAATTTTTTTAGTGGAAACCATGATATATATATATATATATATATGTATATGTGTGTGTGTATATATATTGACGGTATATTCAATTTAGTGCGTCCTTGCTGAAAACGGTATGTTTGTATTCTGTACAATCTTTGCTATATGATTATCAGCCAATATTAGAAAGCTGTATTACTTGATATTGGGTATTGGATGTATTTTGCCCATTTACCACCCGATTAAGTTTTAATAGTTTTTTATGTCTGGATTAGCTTTGCCATCATTTAACTCTAACTTTGATTCTTTAAAAACACTAATTTATTACAATTGTTGAATGTTATTCTCTAAATTAATAGTCTTTTATCATTACATTATAATGTGATTATCTAAATTCACTTAAAGCATTTAAGACAATTATTTATTTTGGTAAAATAGTATAGAATGTTCATGTCTGATATTTATTGGTTATTGTGTATAATATGAAACTCATTATTAAATTTTAATAGCGTTAGATCCCTACTCCAAGCATTTTATGGTACAAAATCCCTCTAGAATCAGATTCTTTGAACTTTGTGCCCATCTCCTGTCCGTCACTCAAGAGAAATTTGGCTACCTGTGGTTACCCATCTCTCCCTTTGCTCACCTCACTGTGAGACACACTGACAGCTTGTCACCCCGGCACCCGTCCCCTTCACCGGCATCGGCCAATCCCTCTGACACTTCTCCCCTTCGCAAAGGTGCTACCCCTGCTGACTCTGTCATCCCAATGGAATATAATAGTCACCGTCCTTGACGGAAGGCAGAATTTGAAGAGCATATATCCTCAAACACGCCGCCACGTTCTCACCCACTTTCACACCGACTCAGAATCACAAAACTTAGCCAGTCGTTTCAGATCAACTCTATGTGTGGGATTTGAGAGTTTCTCTGTTTACCGTTTGGACAGATTCAAACACTTCAGTCACCTGTTTTTTCCAGTTTAGCAGTGGCGGAGTGTGTGAAGTTGTTTTTTTTTTTTTTTTCTTTTCTCTCTGCTACAGTAAACTGCCTGTCAGTCAGGATTTCTCATCCCGTTTGTCACAGATTTTCTTTCTCTCTGTCTTGTTTTGCAGCTCGCCCCAATACTCCGCCTTTCTTCATCTCTGCGTCTCCCGTATGCAGGCAGGGACCACTTGAGGTGATAAACGTTATGACTGCTATTTTGGGCTCTATCACATGGATTACAGTTATTCGGCGTCTTTTTTTATAGCCTTGCGCATAGAAAGGCGCAACTTAATCGTGTGGAAGCGGCCTGCCACTCTACCTGCTATGATAGACTGCACGGCTGTAGGTTACGGAGCTCAGGAGAGCGGTGACTCAGCCATATGTCCCGGCTCTGTTTCAGATCCCCCACTGTTTAAATTGAGTCTTAGCGGGTAGAGATGCACTTCCATGCCCTGCCTCGGGATGTCTGTAATGAATGGTTACACTCCAGGAAAGGTTGCTTTGCTTGGAATTGAATCCCCATCGCTCTTGGCTTGATTGTGCACACATGTGGCGTTCAGCAGGACGTCTGCCTCATTCTGTGGAAATGACATGGCAGAAGTGAGTTCTTCACTACATATAAAGAGCACTTCTGATGACTTGTATCCTAGTTTGTTAAGCAGGGCGATGTAGTGCTTTTCTAGATTTTTACCTAATGACAGATGACTAATGTCTCTCTGTGTTACCTTACTTTTACAGCTTGGCCATTTGTGGAATATCAGCTTTTGAATTTCAATTTCATACATCAAATTTTTATGCAGGGCCTTCTGTTTCTGGAAGAAATGAATTCTTAAGGAACTGTATGTGTACAGTAATGTGAAGCCCTTGATAAGAATAATCAAAGTGGAGTTTGGCTTTGTTCATATTGCAGGGAAATCTTTTTTTTTTTCCCCTATATGGACTGCTGTCACTTTATTTAAATTGGGATGGGAATGCAAACCTGCGTAGATTCAACATACGTGACACTTTATTGTAGAAAACAGCATAAAAACAAAGCAAGGATGATGTATGCAATGTTGTAATGTCTTTAAGTCTTCTTGCACAACGAACGATGGCGAAACCACATGAAACCTGATCTGACCGTTTAGACTGAGATGCATTAAAAACCGTGTTTAATCAGGTTTCAAACCACTTATGATTGATTTTCATGTGTTTTTCTCCTGATCAGACTATCAAACAAAAAAAAAAAAAAGACTTGAGTTGTATGGGCAAATAAATAAATAAAATTTTTACATCCAGCGCACTAGTGATAAAAGCAGGCATCAGTCTAATAATCTGTGTGGGAGAGAAACAGTTCTGCTTTAAATGAACACCATTAGGCTTTGCTTTTCCAGCAAATTAGCTCTTGTAGGGTCAATTTTGTGAAACATGTTTAGCATGTTTTGATTTTATGTTTTCACTTCTTGATATTAAGTGCCATTAGACTTATCCATATTTGTTGTTATCCAAATGCCCACCCGATTTCAAGTAAAAGTGGCCTGGTTATCAACTATTTTGTGGTTCGTAATAATGTAAACAATAATATCATGCATATGCTGAGGTTTTAGTAGTGTTAAGACTTTTTTATTATTCTGAAATATTATAGTATTTATATTATAATAGTTTATTTGATATTGCAATATTGTAACATAGCAATATCAAATAAAATTAAACAGTTTAAGCTATTAAAAGAATTATATAAAAGAAACAGAAGTATAGCAACCAATCTTTTCTTCCATACTGTGGTGAACATCCATGTGTATAGAAAAATAAAACAAATGTAGGACAAGACTTCTATCCAATGGTTGTTGACTTGAATTTCTGGTGTGGCTGTTGCACCCAAAATGAATGCAAGCTTGCAGTTGATTGTGAAAGTATTGGTTTAAAAGGACTAAATGTTTGGAGAAGTCTATATTTTTCACTGGGAGATGGAATTATGACATTTTGGTGAAAAATGTTGAGGTTGAAAACAAAATTTAATGATCTATAGCATGCATTTTTATTTGATGATGGCTTCAAACTTCAGCATGTGAATGTTGGCTTGTTAAATAGAAGTAATATAATACTTATAGCCATGTCTAGGGGCCTGAGTATGATAGATACATATTGGTGGGTTTTTTTGTTTGACTTGGCCCAGTAAGAATCCACCCACACCACCCTAGCGCTTTCTTCATAAAATGTAAAAATCTAGTTTTGATAATATGATTGCATTTTAAAGCTCAGTTCTCCGAGTCTGGCACAGGAGGGTCCTGGGGGGCTTTATTCATTGTGTCAGTGGACAGTAAACCGGCCAGTGTCTAATTAGTTTCTTCATCCATGAACAGGAATCAATTCCAGGACCAGGGCTTTGGCAAATAGCTTCCTTTGAAGCGGCGCTATTGCAGATCTCAGAGTTCAGTCCGGCCGAAAATAGCTCGCTTCATCACGTGTCCTGTATCGGACGGTTTGCTGCGGCTATAACGTTACTTTGTTTTGAATAAAAAGCTCTACCTGTATTCCTCCCAGGGCGACTTGCTCCCCCCTGACAACCACAAACACATGTAAACCGCTTTTGCTGAAAATGCTGCCGTGGACAAATATGTCTCATAAATAGCCTCCTGTGTACCACACTACCCATCAGCCTCGCCATAAACCGCTGCAGATTCAGCTGGAGAAAACAGGCGAGGAAGGCCCCCCGGGCCAATTTACTGGCCCCCCTGATGCGGCGCTGTGCTGTGATCTGTCAGGCGGTCACTGGAGCCTCGCGGTGACAGACAGGCCAGCGTTCCACTCGACCCACTCCTCAACAGAGACCGAATTAAAGAGTCCCCCTTTGGCAGACAACCGCTCTTACTTTTGCGCTCTCCGTCTTGTCCTTTCTTCCAGTCTTTCTCTCTTTGTCTCTGTCATTCCTAAGCACACTTCATGATCGTTTCTCTTGCGTGGAGCTGCTGGAATGGGCTTACTCGTCCTCATTAAGTTTGAGCGCAAGGGGGCTAATCCTCTAGCGAGCAGCCGTGGATTTGTGCTTCCCTCAAAGTCTGAGCTCACAACTCCAAATTTTAGATATCGCTCCGGAAAGTTCTGATGCTGTCTAATCCCCCGCTCTAGTCTCCTTCTCACAGAAGGTATACTCTCAGACTCATCGCTATTGGCAGAAGTGGAGTCAGAGCTTGTCCTTGGCCCAGCGAGGGGCTCACAGCGCGCACGGTTGCGTCAATGGGCTGAGAGCCATCGCAGCGACTGTGCTAGCCTTCCATTAGTCGGTTGGTGTGTGCGTGTGTGTGGCGACAGTAGCCAGAAACCGATTGGAAAGCTTTAAGGAGCGCACTTTTGACACGCATTCCCATTCCTGCACTTCCCTAAGCTGTCAGCAGGGCTTGCCGTATGAAATTATGGCGGCTGATGAAGTGTTAGCCGCTTAGCGGGAGCGCTGCGTGTTGTGGTTCGCTGTGTCTCCACGGTATCCTGTCGATGCAGTGAGATGAAGGGCCGGGTTGGGTTTCATACATAACAAATCCATTATCTTGGGCGTCCAGTGACCTTTATGGAAATGGATTTGTCATGTTCCAAAGCCCCCTTTAATCTTTGTCAGTATTATAGCTAATAGATAACCAGTGACTGATGCTTTGCTCACTAGCGTATGGTTGGTTTATGAGGCCACAAACTTTAAAGAATCCTACTGATGCCAATTGAAGATATGTGGGTGTTTCTTCAACTATGTGGACTTAGTGAATAAATTAAAATGTTGAGTGTAAAAATAAAACTTTTAAGAGAGTGTATTTTCTAAACATCTGCAGGAAAATTTCTGAATATTTCCACCTCCACATCTCAACAGATGTATTGTTTAATATCATTCTGTGATGAAAATGACTGATTTTGTTTTATACATTTTTGCAAAAGATCTTAAGGATAAATTTATAAAACTATATATAAATGTGTGTGTGTGTGTGTGTGTTCCTTAGTTTTAATTTTATATATATAAATATGTGTTAATTCAACTTCAACTGGTGCACTTACTCTGTCTCAAATGATTTGATTTTTTTAAAATAAAATAAATATGTAAATACAAAAATAACAAACTATCTGTTTTTATGAAAGAAAAAACAAATCAAATCCTTTGAGGTGTACAGCAAGTGCACAAAGTTGAAGTAACACCCATATAGGCTAGTTTAAACTCTTCAAAATACTTAGCATTTGTTACAAAGGCTGTGCACTTTTTTTCTATTTTTTAACCTGTGTCAACATCTGTTTTGAAATTTATGGTCACGAATCATCACTAAATGATCTTTGCTGTCTCTTGCCCATTAAGGTTTGCCTGAGGTTGTGGCTTCTGCTGGAGTCCAGTGTTTGTTTTCCTGTTGGTGAAATGGTACGGTGACCAAACAATCTCTTGACCTTATATCCTCTCCCTCTCCCATCTTCTCCCACCAAGTTCAGCCCCTCTAATGGAATCAGAGGTGACAAGTTCACATCCTCTTCCAGAGAGCCCTCACTGCTGACCTAGTTTTCCTACAATGCACTAGCATTGCTCACATCCGCCACACACACACACACACACACACACACACACACACACACACACACACACACACACACACACACACACACACACACACACACACACACACACACACACACACACACACACACACGCGCGCGCGCGCACGCATGCATGCATTTATGCACAAGAAACACAACTCTGTCCTTCGTGGGCATTAACCCCACTTTGGCAAGTGAAGGGGAAAATGTGTACCCATCCCATTTCATCACACCCCCACCATCCATTCCTCGAAACACTTCAGTGCTGGGCGAGATGCCAGCTGAGGAGGCTGGTATGTGTTGGTGATGATACACCATGCCAGTGCTCTTCTGGCAGCAGAATAACTATTGAACCGTGAAGCCCTGGAACCAGAAAATTTAGACTAACACTTATAAAATATTCACAAGATGATCCTGATTAAAATGTCTTTTTATGCTTTTTCTATTTATGAGGATTTAATAGAGACCTCAAGGAGGGATTTTTTTGCATTACAATGATGTATCATATTTTGTGAATAATGTGAAAATTACTAGAATAAAATCACGGAATTATGAGATTAAAGTGCCTCCCCATCAGTTTATTGTCAGATTTTTCATTCAAAGAGTTTTAGAAGAATGTCCTCATGATATTACTTTGAACCTTTTTTTAAATTGTCTGCTTTGTATCTTACTTTCCATTTCAAAAGTTTTTGTAAAACATTTATTTTTCAGTTTTTTGAAAGAAGTCTCTTATGCTTACAAGAGCTACATTTATCTGATTAAAAAAAAACAGTAAAAACAGCAATATTATGAAATTCTATTAAAATTTCATTGAACCTGTTTCTATTTTAGCATATTTTGAATGTAATTTATTCCTGTGATGGCAAAGCTGATTTTCAGCATCCATTACTCCAGTGTCACATGATCTTTCAGAAAACATTCTAATATGCCGATTTGCTGCTCAAGAAACATTTTTTATTATCAATATTGAAAGCAGTGGTGAATACAAAGTTCAAAAGAACAGCATTTATTTGCAATAGAAATCTTGGATAACATCTCAAATTATTAACAATTATTAACAATCATTATATTTATTTATTTATTTATTTATTTATTTATTTATTTATTTAGTTAGTTAGTTAGTTAGTTAGTTAGTTAGTTAGTTAGTTAATTATTTATTTAATTATTTGGTGATTAGTATTTACATTACTTTTTTCTCTCTGAAACTTTCATCGTATTATGCATAGTTTTTAATTATACATTTATCTCTTGCAGCCTTGTCCTCATTCGTGAAAAAAATCAATATGGCATCTATCATTCCTGACTAACGTCCATGGCTGTTCAAACCCTTTCTGGAAACATTCTTCAAACCCTCATGTTGGTGAGTGTGGACATGTCCTGGACGTTTTCCTGTTTTGTGATTGAGAGTATTTGTGTGCAGGCATGTGGGTTTGTGCTCTGAATGCATCCTCTCTAGACATCTGGTGCTGAGGTTACAAGTTTAGGGTAGGGCAAAGTTTGTTCTTTGACATATCTGTACCCCTTTTCACTCACTCACTCACTCACACACACACACACACACACACACACACATACATATACACATACACTCAAGCATGCAAACACACACACACCCACCCTGAGGGTTGAATCAGAAATGTGGGTGAGGCGTGTAAGTGTCAGCCTAGGGCGAGGTGAAGCCATAAACCTTCCCAGAATTCCATCATTCTGCTCCTCTAAAGATACTGTCAGACTTCCTGCTCTATTGCACATGATGTTGAAACAAGCTGTTGACGCTCTTTCATGGCTCTTGCGTTTCATAGCGGCTTTAGAAGTCAGCCGGTTGCGCCATGTACCTACTAGACTACATACAGTATACATCACACTGTACTGGCTGTACGAGATACTCTCATTACTGCTCATTTAAATTGATCAGACCATTCGATATCGGGGAACTGCGAAGATGGCTTAGCTAGTTGGTAAGGCTGGTCTTTGGGCTTACTTGCATCCTCAGCAAGATTTCAGAGCAGCGCTACATGGATTCAGAACTCCAGATGGCAATACCAACCGCCTAGATCAGAGCTGTTTGATGTCAGGCGCATATACAATAACAGAGCTCCAGCAAGAACACAACTGAATGCTGTAGTCTTCAGGCTTAACCATTATGAGAAGATAACTGGGCCTCAGGGCTGAATTTCGTGAGACCACGAGTCTTGAATTACTAAGAATGTCATTTTCAAACATTATTCTTCCAGATCTTTCCACTTATGCTGCATCGGTATTCTCTGTGATGAACAAGCTGGAGAAATAGAGTGGATAGAATAATCTAGAATAATCATAAAATAAGGAACACATTCTGTTACCATCAGTCTAAAGGGCTATTGACTAAGTTCTCATTGATTTTATGCAACTGCTTGGCAGGCATCCATAAGCAGAATAGTTTGGGTACAAGATCGTAAGGATGCTGAAAGTGGTACAAGTATATTTAAATAGAACTAATGACTTATTTTCCTCTTGAAAAAAAATGAAACTAAATTAATAATAAATATTAAAGGAATATTCTGGATTAAATATGATTTAGAAATATTACAGTTAAAATTAATACATTGTATAGCCTATTTCTAATACTATTGTGCTGTGCTGAATAGCTGAACCCCCCACAAAAATATTAAGCAGCACAACCGTTTCAGCTTTGACAATAAGAAGACATATTTCTTGAGCACCAAATCAGCATATTCCAGTGAATTCTGAAGGATTGTGTAGCACTGAAGTCTGGAGAAAATAAAAAAATGACATTTTCATATATAGTTGAAAAGAAAACTTGTGTAACAATGTGTAACACTATTTCACAATATTATTGTTTTGCTGTATTTTTGGTCAAACAAGTGCAGCCTGGGTGAGCATAAGACACTTCTTTCCAAATCTTACTGACCCCACACTTTATGGTACAAATACCATATATGGTAACATATATGGTATTTATAAAAGTATATTAAACATTTATTGCAGTACTGTATGATTGTCCCATAGACTTTGACTGTATATGCTGTACTTGTATTTAAAAGGATAGTTCACCCAAAAATGAAAATTGTCATCATTTACTCATCCTCATGTTGTTGCAAACACACAAAGGAGATATTTTAAACTCTGGACCACTTTGACTGTAATTGCATGGACAGCAAAACACCAAACATCTTTTGTAAAGACAAAAAAAGTCATACAGGTTTGTAGCAACATGGGGGTAAGTAAATGATGACAGAATCTATCTTGTTAAGAATTAACATACAGTACTAGAAGCCATGAGCATCCAGGACCAGAACTATCTATTTTCTAAATATACAAACTGCATTTATGCAATTGTTGTAAACCAGTTACTCTGCAACGAAAATCATACTGTTGAGTAAAGATTAAGAATCTTAAACACACATTATATTTTCTTGCATGCAAGGCTTTACATATACAGTATGTGTACATACTGTATACCTCCACCCATATATCCTCAACACCCACCTTAGTGACTCATGTTTTCACACTCAAACCCTCCCACATCTGAGCAATATTGCACAGTCCATCAGAAAGCCTCTTTAATTAAAGGAAGCAAACTGAAAACACGGCTGACACACATTGTGTAAACAAAGACTTATATATTATTACCCATCTGCTTGTGCTCTTGAGCAAAGCCTTGAGTGAGACAGCCACCTTAAGCAATCACAGTCATCCAGGTGTAAATTACCTGAACATTACTCAAGTTGATACAGACTTGTGCAACCACATATAGATATGTCTTCTGCAAGGGAGGGATGGTGTACATGTAGTCAAGCATTGCTCAAGTTATTCCAATGCAGTGTTAAGCATTGTGCTCTTCCAATCCAAACGCATGATGTGATATTGTGACATAAAGTCCATAAAGTTTTTTTTTTTGAAGCTATCTGTTCACATTAGTTCAAATTTCTTTAAAAATAATCACTAGTAAAATTCCTTAACAATACAGAACCAATGTATTGTATTAATATGAAGACATTTTCCATATTAATTTGTTTTTACTGTTGTTTTACTTGTAATTTGAATATTTTTGTGAATATTGTGTTTTAGGGTTGAATGCATTGTCCATAAACTTACTGGAAAAGGTACTAGTAACTATCTGCCATCCATTTTTCTACAGATTGTTTGATTTATTTATATATGTTTAACAGTGCATGTATAAAAGCTGAAATCATGGTGAAAAAGAACATTATGATGCTGTACAGAAAATAACACCAATCAGAGTGATTCAGTGAGCAAATTGCACAAATAGAGCTTGATAGGACTTCCAAGAATTACCACAAATGACGTAATTGTGTCGGTCCTGCTAAGCTATCAAAATACTTAAATATTTGCTTGTCTATGCATATTTTGCAATAAACTTAAAATCTATTGTTTACATAGATAAAATCAGCATCTTAAATTAATCGTTTTGTTTTTCCATTGTCTTTATTTCAAATAAAATTCACAATGCTTCATGGGATTGTAGTTTCCCTCACTAAAGCTGTTATTTGCTGTTATTTTATTTCTTCAAAATGGGTGGGCACTAATGCACTCTATAGATAGCAACAATTGGCTGCAATGGTCATTACAGTCTAAGGTAAACATGCAAGATGTTGAGTTCCTGGAAAAATCATGTTGTAATGATTTGAGTCTTAGTAGGGAGATTGGGTGTTGTATGATAACTTTAAGTGGTCACTTAAAAGGTTAGCCATCGCCCTCAGCTGTGATGCCTCTTGTTTGGAAATTAAAGGGGAGGGGTGTGGGTGTCTCTGTCAGTTTCGCATCTGCAGTGACTTTAACACCTCCATTTAGAGCTTTGTCGATGACAGCAACACACACCGTGTCCTGACATACACGTGTGTTGCAACAGATGAAACAAGTGCCACATTTGTTTTCAAAGTTGCACATGAGTTATGCTACATATTGCATGAAGGTGCCTCCCAAATGTTTGATCAGGCAAATAATGCAGTGTATTGTTGGGATAACGGTGTCCCCTTGAGCCCCCCGTGTAGCATCCCCCCCAACCGGTGTCATAAATAAAGCATAGGGAGAGGAGATAGATTGACAGCAGTGTTGCAGCGAGCTGGAGATGCGCAGAATAATGTGAGCTCGGCACTAACAATGCTGTCGAAGGCGGCGTGCGCTTTGAAACTCTCCCAGTAGTGTGTGTTTGTAAACTGAAGAAATACTCTGTCACTGTCAAGTAGCAAATATGCCGGGATGGCTGGTTTCTTACAGTTGAAAGGAGTGCAGCAAAGGGGAAAAAAAATTTAAAAAGTCCTCTGTGGCTTTCAAGCTGTTTTTTAGTTTTGTTTTGACTAGTGTGGGGAGGGGGGCACAAAATGACTGCAGTTGGTTATGTGTGCCAGCGTATCTGTTTCTGTTTGCTTTCAGTGTGGCTGTCTGCTTTCTGGGTGAATGGTGCTAAGGTGTATCCTCAAACTTTATGTCAGGTTACAGGTAAAGGTGGTTTCAGGATTTTTATCACCTTTTGTCACTATGCAGTGCTGCAGTGGGGTCATATTACAGAAACATGCTTTTTTTAAAGTCTTTACGGTATAGTTCACCCAACAATTGAAATTTTGTTATATAGTGTCATATAGTGGAAGCCAATGCTAAACAAAACTGTTTGGCTACCAACATTTTTCAGGGTGTTCTCTCTTATAATCCACAGAGGTAAAGCTTATGCAGGTTAGAATGACATGAGTAAATGACAGAATTTACATTTTTGTGTGAAAATCCCTGTAAGATCTGAATCAACCATGATCCTAACTGAAACTATAGTAACTATAAGTTACTATAAGATTCTAGAGGCCCATTCAAAAATGATAAGTGATAATGATATGAAATGATAATGATAACTATAACTGTATTATAATCCACACTAATTAAAAAGCTGCAGTTGTCATTTGCCGCTCAAAATGTTCTGAAAATGATTCTCTCTGTGTTGTTATCATTATAACTGTGGTATGGACTTCCCTATTTTCATACAATTATTACATCTATTAAAACGTATAGTTATCATTATAGTTATCATCAGTGGTGTTTTTATAATATGGCCCATTTAATATTTCACAAATAATCTTGCAGGCTAGATTTTTGAGTGTTGCCATAACATGTGGTGCATATTTTAGGTTATTTTGCAACAAAGTGGAAGCTTAAGTTATTTGCTGATTTGTCTGTTCTGCAGATAAAGCTGAAGAAATAAGCAGAAGCCTTGTGGTGACTTTGTGGTTAGAATTTCCAGATATATTTTTGTCCATTTGCGACTATTTCAGAGACATCACCCAAAACAATTTTTAAAACACTGACCATTTGAGGTTCTTGCCAGGCGGATCCAGCTAGTTTTAGTTCCTCAAAAACACTTATTAGAACATCTTGTCATCTTCTAAACAAATATCAAATGGTCTGCTCACCCAAAAATGAAAATTCTATTGTTCCAAATGTGTTTGACTGTTTTTCTTCTAGGGAACACGAAAGAGGTGTTACTGAGAACCAGGAAAAAAAAAAAAAACTTGTTGTGAAGCACGTGTAACTGTGAGTCACGATATCCAGAATACTGGCTGACCACCAGTAATTTAGGAATTTCCCAACCTGATGTAACCCACTGTGAAACCACAGGGGGAAAACAAGTCACAGCTTTGAATTGCATTGTGTATGCCTGAGCAAACATCCTCTCCTTAATTGAATTCATAATGCCTCCAATCACTGAGTACATATTTGAAGAGGAAAACAGCCTTTAGTGAATTATAGTGCATGCTGTCATAGTTGAGGACAGATGGTGTGTGAATGGAGGTCAGTTGTTTCTGTGGGAGAAAAAAAAAGCCCTGTTGAAGAGGATGGGTAGCACACTGTCTGCTCCACTGTTGGAGCGATGAGGTTGTGTTCAAACATCACACAACATCTGGCCCGTGTCCTCACACACTGCAGGCTGGAACATCCTCAAGTGCAGAAGACAGACTGAGCCGAGGAAAAATTCCATGAGGTTGGACTGTGCAACTGTTCCACAAGATGGGGAAAGATGGGATGGCAAGAATTTGCAGCTCCGCGTTCCCATCTGCCATTTCTGGCAGGCGGAGGAGGCTTTAAAGCCACCAAGTGGAAAGAAAAGCAGGAGATTTTAGGCAGTCAAGACGTGATTTAGCAATCTAAAGGTGGCTGAACTTTTCCTCTGAGAGGAATGACAAATGCTCAGAGATGCTGACAGATAATCTCTTTCAAGGAACAGCAGGATTGAAAAAAATCTCTTTAGATTGGCCATATATGAAGAATATCAATATATATGTTGTTTTCCCTAGTAAATCTATTTATACAGTATTTATGTATCTATATCGATCAGGAATGTGCTCCATCTATCTATCTATCTATCTATCTATCTATCTATCTATCTATCTATCTATCTATCTATCTATCTATCTATCTATCTATCTATCTATCTATCTATCTATCTATCTATCTATCTATCTATCTATCTATCTATCTCTCTGTCTGTCTGTCTGTCTGTTTAACTAACAAACATTCTATCAGTTTATCATTCTCTCTGTCCAATGTTCTAACATTCTATCTATCATTCTATCGTCAATGGTAACCAAAGCTGTTTAATTTTCAGCATTCTTAAAATATCTTCTTTTATGTTCCACAGAAAGAAAGAAAGTCATACAGGTTTGTAGAGATTAATTAAACGATTAGAGTGAATAAATGATTATGTAAATAAGTAAATGGCACTATTTTCACTTTTGGGTGAAAAATCTATTGTTTGGTTCTTCTGTCAAAATATTGATTTCCCAATTATGATTACAGTATAATAATTTAATTTAGAATAAAAAGTGAAATTGACTTAACTGACAAAAGAATTAAAGAATGTCTTATGCGTAGATCACACGAATCATATAAGCCTATGTAATATTTCTATTTTTCTTAATTTACATTGCTTGTTTTTAAATGTATCAAAATCCTAAAGGTTTGTTTATATCCATTTTTAATTAGATTTCCATTGCGGTCTTTTGGACTTACTGTATGCAGAAATGCACTGATGTAGCAAATGATGTTTATGAAGTTCACACTAAAAAGAGAGACAGAGAGTGTGAGCCAACAGACTGGTGTACAACTGAGACGCACCATATGATGGATTCTCATAGTTTCGTGAGACAAGTTCCTCTTCTTAATGATTGTTTTGTTTCCGAGCGCTGCCTGGAGCATCAAATATGGGGTGGTGAGACGGAAGGGAAAACATCTTCATCGGGGAGTGAACACTCTTTTTTGTAAACTCTTTAACTTATCTCTTTCTCTTTCCTGTTCCTACATTGTGGTAACTAATCTATTGATTTGCTGTCATGACATGAAGGCTCCTGCTGTAATGGAAAGAGAGGAAATGATGGTGAAGTGACTGTGCTTAGGCTTCTCAGTTCACACTAAGAGATTTGAAAATAATGTAAACCTAAGAACAGGTTCACTGGTAAAGGTTAGGTAGGTGGTTTAATACTTGATGGATTACGATTGAATGTAATCATTTTAAAAGCTGGCTAGCATGAGTGAGCAGTGTATGCAGTATTAAATCAGTGTCCCTGTGTATGCTTATTTGATAGCTTACGTTACACCTGGCAAACCATGTCCATCGTTTATGCACAAGGCCTTAAGGGCATTTTACGCAGTAAGCTTTTTTGTGATCTTGCCGCCTTTGTATACAGGCGATGCATAACACACCAGCAAACACGACAATGCCTGCTACTGCTTCAGCTTAATGATAGCAAGCAAAAGCATGCTGCGTCTCTAAATGAAGTGATTACTGTAAATATTGTATTGTATGTTGCTTGCAAATGATAGCTAATACAGCTAAAATATTAACTAAACAGAACTGTGTTTATTTCTCCATAAAATGTGTGACAGAGCTCACCAATCGAACATCTTCCATGTTGTTCTTTGACCATATTAAAGCGAAATGCCATTTGATTGGATTTAGATTGATCCTTAATACACAGCAACCACACAAAAAAACGAAAAAAAAAAAAATCTTTTATCTTCTGCAATGCATGAAAGATAAAAGATCTTGCAAGTGGCACAGTCATTTATGCCCTCTGTTTCTCTCTGAAAATCAATTGGACACTTGCCGTTACCATGTAGAATTGCATTTATACAGCACAAAGACTTTTGGGAAGGAAAGTGAGCATACAAAAACTCTCATTTAAAAAAAATGTAACTACTTTCTTTTTTTTTTTCCTCGAGTCCCCTGTGTAGTCATCAACAAGACATTCGGTCTGTACTCCTTGTTTCTTATGCACTGGAGCTGTCTTTGACCTTTCACTCCAACCCAGTGGTGTCATTCGTTTGAAAATAGTTGCCCTATTTGAAGTTCCACAGAGGTGAGTTTCTTTTGCTTGTTGTTGATTTTTCATTTCAGGATGTGCTTTCTGTCAAAGAGAGGGTTAGCTGCTCCATTAAAGCTGAGATGCATTTGCATAAAGTCCACTGTGGCATGGTCAAGGTAGACCGGGCATACGGACGCTGATTTCTAATTAAGAGCATGAGAGCTGTCAGCCGGCTGTGTCACTCCAGGACCTCCGTTTTCAGGTCAACTTCTTTCTCCATGCACAAAACATCTGATCAGACTCATATGTACACTGCAGCGAAATCATCGAACGGAAAGATCCCAGATCAACGTGAGGGGTCGCCAACCGTGACCTCAGCAGGTAGAGATTTCCTTCAGAGTTAATCTTAACTACCATAATGCCGCAGGCAAACTACGGTAGGGATCTCATCGCATCAGCACAAATCTGAGCGCTTCTTAAAATGAGCACACTAGTTCTTAAAACACACAATGCTGCATTATTTATAAGCCTGGGGAGAGGTGTTTTCAGATCTAATTTCTCACTCCTTATGTGTGCTGATTGTCTCTCCTAATTCCTGTTTGTTTAGTCAGGTAGATGCAAATGTGGCTCTTATTTGCATGTCAAATCGGGGCATGCGGGGGTGGGGGTTTGACAGAAGTACGAGCTAATGCACCCCCCTCTCGCTCGGGAGTGTTGAGCGAATGCATGCCTCTTATCTCCTTCCTTTGGTTCTTTCAAGAAAAAGCCAGCAATGAGGTATTAATAACTAACAGACATGCAGGGAAGGCTGGCTTTCCAAGTGATACAATGCCCGTGAGAGCGAGGGTTTTATAAAAAGGCTGATTTCCTTGTGCAGTACATTTTATCATATTAGTGTATATATATATATATATATATATATATATATATATATATATATATATATATATATATATATATATATATATATATATATATATATATATATATATATGTATGTGTATGTGTGTGTGTGTGTGTGTGTATATATATATATATATATATATATATATAAAATACTTTCTTTTTTTTTCAACAACAGGGGTATCAAACATTCCCAAGTAGACCCAGCTGTTCCCGACCAATTGATAACCAGCAGAGAAAGATGTGTTTCCTCCATGTTGCGGCCGTCTGACTGGGTGAGATGTCCAATCAATAAGAAGCAACATATTAGGCCTGGAGGGTGTGTGGAGTTGAGATTCAAACACCCTCTGATTTGATTGGATGTGACCCTGCACGCAAAAGTCGCAGGCTTTTCAGAGCATGTGTGTGTTCCTCACTAGAGGTGTGAAGACGACAGAGGTGGGATTTCCTGTGTACTAGCAGCTCTGGCTTTGAGGCTTATCAAAACTGTGGGCTCAGAAACCTGGTGTATGTTCAGAATAGCATACTACCATAGCACTTGAACTGTTTTTGCAGTATGTACTTTTACAGTATGCACATTTCCTTTTCTGTACGCATGG